>OU015471.1:11891960-12522019 GCA_907164805.1 Brachyptera putata | reverse complement strand
AGAAGCAGAACATCAGCTTCAGGATGTAATGCAGCATCTGAGAACAGAGATAAATGTGTCTTATTGTCCTGGCTTTCTCTTTTTACATCCAGTCAAGGCTGCTTGATACACCATGCACTACTGGGGCACTGGAAGTGTAGCCCACTTCGAAACAAAACAAATCATTTTCCAATGTGTACACTGCATTTTCCTAGTTTTATTGAAATGTCGGTTTAGCAAATGTTTGCCGTGTACTGCTTATAATCTAGTGAGAAAACTAATCGAGAGTGTACGAGTCGATTTGTTGACATATAATTTGTTTGTACTGATCGACTTTCAAGCGGTATGAGATATCAAAATTCTAATACAGGAGAAACAAAGATATTTGTTATACCCCTATAAAATGGTGTGAAATAAAATTATCAACTTGGATTCTAGGCCTAGAATTTTTGCAGCTATATAGGGAGAAAATTAGCTGTGAAAATGATGCATTATAAATTAAATAGTTTCAAGCTCGGACTGCTCGGAATCGCCGGACATCGCCTGATGGGCCACCTCTTTCAGTCTCTTTTAAGGCCGGTGTTTTCCTCATTCACACATTTATATAGCTATATACATACGATGTGAATTTGTATTTCTGAACAGTGTCTTGGCTGTGTGTACCGGTAGTACATAGAATAGTTTAATGATTTATAATCATTGACTTGTTTGTCGGACGGATATCCAATAGCCGCATTATTGCTGAAATACTTTCGAGAATGCGAGCAAAGCAATTCTTGCAATAATTTTCCAGAAAAAATTCGAAAAGATTCTACGCCTTTGTCTTGTGAGACACTTTAAACGTCGGTGGAAGCCTGTTGCCCAACCAGGCCCTATTGACCCAGGTCGTGAACTGCAGAACAATAGTAGGCCTATCATTAATCAGTAAAAACCTTACATTTGTACCATCTTTACTCCAAAGTTAATATTATGCCAGAGACACTTTCTCTCTTCAGTCCAACCCTGGACGGATGTAAAAAAAGCGAAGTTAGTTGTTGATCTATTGCTGGATGGCAATAAATACATAACTTTCATCTAGAGCATCACCAGTAAGTTTTTTTTTACAGGAATGTATTTTCAAATAGTTCTTGATTAGATCTAGGGCCTATTGGACGAAGCCACGCACTGCACGTTAAGAGTTGATATTATTTGATTAATTTACAACTCACTTGAGATTATGCATAACGGTATCCACGAAGATCTGGCATTATTGATGCAAGTGCAACAACAATTTTAATGGGGGCTAAAATAAACCTCACCCACACATATAACAGATATATAGGCCTAACACATAGGTTATATAAGAAAACAAACAAAGGAACAAAATAAAATTGGTACAGCTGGTCAATATGACATACGGTAATTACCTAAAATAATTAATTGAACCTCTTGAAACTATAGGACCATTGACCCTCCTATGATTCAGTTATTACTTCAGTGAGCCAGAAAAAATTACCCATTTGTAGATAAGCTAACACGCTAATTTTAAAAGAAATATGTACAAATAGTTCATACCAGAGGTTACACATACAGTACAGTGGTACGTGTGGCCTATATATACAGTATACGGTACAACAGTACCAAATAACCTAGAGCAAACTGCCAGCAATTCACTCGATATCACCGTCACGGTAATGGTTCATTAGACTAGAATTAGATTATTACAGCTTTGTTAATATTCAATATTATTGTGGAAATAGGCCTAGTTACAACAATATGGGTCTGGGTGGATCATTTTTAAACAATAATTGGAACATTAGGCCTATCAACTCACCTTTTTGAGGTTTGTTTTTTAGGATTTCTCATGAATTTTAGGATCAAGTTTGTATCTGATGGATAACAAGACTGTAATTTCAAGATAAAAACCTTACTGACACTACAAACACAATGCCGTAACCATAGTTCCACATCCCTCACCGAACCATGAGTAGGCCTACAAAGACTACTTCATCCATGACCGAACATAACCCTAAATATGCAGGATTAGGCCTGCCTACATAACTTGGACCTACGGTATATTTACCTTATTGGATTTGGCTAGGGCCGAAGAACTCGATAGATTAGGCATAGATATTTTATTGCAATAATTTTTGTCACAACAACGACCAAATCACTGAGAAGGTTACGACCAAAGTAGGGTTAGGGGGCCTACTTACATAATTGCAGGCATTGGCAGAATTGATAAAACTTGCCCCCATCTTACTTAATTTCAATAGCCGCAATTTTATCTCTTAATTTATAAAAGGTATACAAAAAATGTAGGCCTAGAGTCCAGTTAACCGTGAACAGGTAACATGAGAGGATCTCACATCTTGAATATCAAATTAAATTAAATCACAATATGTCAAACTTCAAATCTCTGCTTACATTCAAATAAGGTGTCCAAAAATGACACAGCCTTCTCTACTTAAAGATGGAATCTCAGCAGCAGCGTAAAACGGGCCTAAATTTGAATTACTTTCCCCACCTTCCCTATGTGCATAAACGAAATAAAATATTTGTCCAATATTGAACTAGATTCAGCGAAAATATTCTACAAGAACATTGATATTACAATTATAAACACTACAGCTAAGGCAGTAAACATGCAAAACGAAGAAAAGCTTGATTCGGACTTGAATGTGATAATGAAAGACTTTGTTAATTTTCGAGAGGTAGGCCTAGGCCTATACCAGTTCACATAATAGCCATAATATTTTTTTTTTTTTAAACCATACCGTTTTCTTAGATCATCTTCTTTAGTGTTATGTTAATAGGTTGTGGTGGTTGATGGTATTGGGTTTTTATAACATCAAGAGATCAGATGCCTTGTTAATATGGCCGTAATTCCGATTTCATTAAAAATTTTATGACGCTTGAAATTTTTACAGCAATTAGTAGGCTATGCTCCATAAAATGTAATCTTAATTTTTCCTTGTTGTGCGATTATTAATTGCAGCGTTATAACGAAGATCATAATGCCCTCCAGGAGTCAAAAGGCATTATACGGACACTGAATGAAACTGTCCGATTGTGTCGTGATGCGGAGAAACATGAGCGTCAGAAAGCGAGTCAAGCTCTACTTATCATAACACAACAGCAGGCTTTGATTGATAACATGCAACAATTGATGGAAGAGAATAATAGATTTAAGGAACAGAATACTAGTCTCGTATCAAACAACAAACACCTGCAGTTGGTGAGAATATCAAATTAGTATTAAAGACTGATGAATGGAAAAACATACTTTACTAAGCTTGGTTTAGTTTCGATAACTTAATTACAAGAGTTTAGAGCCTAGTAGTATGAAGTCGAGATAAGAAAGTTATACGATAGTTTTACAGGGAAAATGCCAAAAATCACCATGGTTGCTGCTAATTGGATCTTGTTAAAATACAAAAAAGTCATTCATAGAATCTATAGATTTAGTAGACGGTAGATTTTTGAATTTGTTGAATAACTATTCTGTTGGGCATTATAGACTTAATACCGGTCCTTACATGAACATTTCCAAGTGAGCCAATGTACAGTAATACAAGTCGTTGAAGCGTTGGAGAAACTAATACTGTTTGTACAGTACCGTAATATTTTATTTAAAAAACAATACTTTAAACTGCTTGTAGGCTTACTTTGTCATTTCTACATTTACAGAAAATGGCAAGCGAAGTTGCTGCTCTTGAAAATACCAACGAGATCTTGAAAGTAATGAAAGATGAAGAAATCGAAGATATTAAAAAGCAGGCTGATCAAAGTGGTAAGCTGTATTCTAAAATAAACATTGAAAAAATGAATAATTATTATTATATGAAGAAAATAATTAACAGTCTTCCACAAAGCCCCAAAGGAAGGTTGTGGCATACGCACAGGAAATTGTGAACATGGAAATACTATGGTACATAGTCGAAATAAATTAATCTCGGTTTTCAAAATTCTGGTGTATAGGTAAAATTAAGATGCTTAGCAAGCAATGACAGAGTGATATTAATTTTATAATTTGGATAACGGTACAGAGGAATTTCGATGAAAACGGCAGACATCCTTTCATTTATCATCAATTCGTTGTGTTATCATCACCCATTTATAAGTACCCAAAAAACCTAGCTCTCGGTGCTGGGGTCATTAAGCAACGTTGAAAATAAACACTATTCGATTCAGATGAAACTCAATAGACCAAAACAAGAACTAACTGCCCAAGCGCAAGTCTCTGTTGCATTGTGGGTCTTACGTGTGACATATAGGCCTACCGGTAACTTCTTTGCTAGTAGAAACACTTTATATACTGTAATATGTGTTGCCAAATATTCTGATTCACTGAAAGTAATACGGAATATTAAAAAAAATTCTTACCTCTTCCATTCGTTACACACGTGTACACGTGTCACACACACACACACACACCTCAAAACGAATAAATAATCAAACAAATAGCAGTGGTTGTATTTTAACTCTAGCGACTGATTGTGTGATTAAATGGAGATTTTAAATGGAGATTGCTACGGAGTTTGATAAACTGCTTCTAAGTGGTGGTTAGTTGTTACAGTACGTGAGGCTCAAGAGGAGGTGGAAGGATATCGGACTGAGTTCAACATGAAGCAAGGAGAGATGGAAGACACTTTCAACGCACTACAAGCGCAGAAATACGAGGAGCTTAACGTCACAGTACTCGTTGTACGTAGTAAAATCTCATTAAAAACATTCAATCACGTTAAGTGCAGTGCAAAGTAGAATATGTATTGATTGATTAGATGCAGTACATATTTCTTTCCTTTATTTTATCTTCTTTTTTCTCTCTTTCTTCATTTTTTTTTCTTCCTTTCTCTATTTCTTTCTTTCTTCATTTTTTTTTCTTACCACCATTTTCTTGTCACCTCTAAATCGCCTTCCCTCTTGTATCCGCCACTGAAATCTCATGAAACATGTCCTCGTTTCTTCAATACGAAGGGAAGGTGACCAAGCACGCGTTCAAGCTGGACCAAAG
This sequence comes from Brachyptera putata, assembly GCA_907164805.1. Classification (NCBI taxonomy): domain Eukaryota; kingdom Metazoa; phylum Arthropoda; class Insecta; order Plecoptera; family Taeniopterygidae; genus Brachyptera; species Brachyptera putata. The sequence continues at coordinate 12,517,044 of OU015471.1, read as the reverse complement.
CCCTTGTGAATGTTGTGAAAGCTGTTCTTCTTTCTCAGTACGAGGAGAAGCTGCAGAGGCTCGAGGAGAAGATGACCGAGTACACGCTCAAGCTGGACGAGTCCGCCGTGATAGTCGCTGCGCTGAACCAACGCAACACCGACCTTGAGAACAAGCTGGCCGAGGCTGACAAGTACCGTCAACAGTTGCTGCAGGCGCCGTCAACGTATCGCTTCCAGAACGTCAACAACAAGAAGGCCAAGCCTGGCACTGCTAACCAGGGTAGGATACTGTTATCTGAATATTTTCCTAGGAGTCTAGTTAATGTAAGCCATATGAGGATAATTAAAACTATAGAGATTGAATCGGGCGACGTTGACGGTAATTCGTCACGGTTATGTAGAAAATGGATAATACAAAAAACCTGTTGAATCAATTTAGTAACAATGCTCAACGAAATAAAATGAATGGTGAATACATAATGAAGAACGGCAGGAACTGAAGTAAGAAATGTACAAAAATATTTCAATACCAAACCCCACTGACTGCCAGCTTGTGGGACCTTCTTTTACATGTTGCTTGTCGCTTTTATGTTAGTTTTACATATGTCTTGTTTTAGTTATAGTTTTAGTTTTACCTAAATATTCGGACATGGGTTTTGGATGATTGCGCAAAATGACCTAGATGTCAACGCGCAGGAAAACCCAAATATTCATTCATTCATTATTTATTCAATTATATTATAATGTAATTTTTCTTCGATTAAACAATTCATAGATCGAAAGTTTTCAGTCGTAAATTACTGGTAATTGATCATCATAAATAACTCGCCATTCAATTGCCACCGAATGTTACTCTATAATATAACTAGCCATAGAAGCAGCTCGCTAATGATATGGTGATGTGATACTTCAGTAAAGCCACTATAATAAACTGGTCGTACCGTTACAGGCACCGAGTATCCGAAACCTGCGTGGCGTAATCAAGCACTTGACGAGCCACCCAAGCGTACATTGCAGCCAATACCATTCCAGGCTGTGGTGTCCGACTCAAAGAAAGTCTCGTTCGCTACGGCAGCACCCAAGAAACGACGCCTGTTCACTCTTCAAGACGACAATATTTAGCTTATTGCGCCATAATGTTCAAGCGTTGTTGTTTGATACACAAATGTTTTTACAACAATGATACCGTGGACAATATAAATACAACCAAGACAGTTCACGCTTATTTTAGAACAAGCTTCGATTTACCGTACGTACCTCAAAACCCCTCGCATATATCTCCAATTAGTGTTACTGCAGGCTAGAGAGCACGGCAAGCGGGCTGGCGATAGCCAATCACAATCAACGTTCAGCCCGTTTGTCGTGCTTTCTACCATAAGGAAAGCCACACTAATAAAATTGCAGCCAAAGCCGAGGGGTTTGGGTACAGGAAGTTGAATCTCGATCTGTCATATGCGTGAACTCTCTTGATAGTATTAATTTTTCACTTCCTCTCTCAAGCATCATACTGGTATTCATTACATCAACTTGGGGACAAAAAAATACTTTTAAAAACCACAGTTAATTAATAGGGCCTATATATATTTCTCACACTTCCGAAGGCTGGTCGACCTTTCATGTCTATTATATGATCAAAACATAGTACAGTAATATTAATGTGTACATATTATGGTTCAATTAGTAGTGAAACAATTGAGTATGTAAATATGAGGGCTTATATTTAGATAATTTATAATAATTAGTAATACCCCAAAAAATGATATAATTTCATGTCAATTGACTGTCCATGTTGTTTAATATAGTAGTAAATAAACACACTAGATGTATGATCTTTGTTGTTATAAATACATATACCAGCCTTACATCATGAGATTTTTTTACAACCCATCATATATTTTCCCGGCCCCTCCATGTGTCTCGACCCCTTCACATTCACTAAAATCTCTCTTATTCTATTACTGTAATTTTTTTTCTAAATCCATCACCCTCACAAATACTAGTATACAATTTATATTCCAAACTACGGATACTGTTTTTACTGTAGGGCCTACCTATTATTTATAAGTTGAAAAATCATAGTGTAGGTTTTATAATTACAATCTGTCACTATCTTGATAGCTTAAAATAAATAATATTCATTTACTCATCAGAACACTTGAGAATCTATGCTCATTACGATGTGAGTAGACTAAGGAGGAATAAATAAGAATAAACATTCTGGCCTTCAGTGGATAGGGGTTCTGACTCCAGGGAGAGGAGGAGGGAGTACAGAGCTGGACCCAAGACATATCTAAATTAAAATATATATTACAAATTTATATAACTCAAATCAAAGTTCTTACGTGCCTGCGTGTTGTAATGAATGCTTCTAACGATGGACGTTGCCCTTCTTGGTAAGCTGGAGGTTTTCCATTATCTTTGATATTACTATATAATGTTGTTCAATGACCCCACACACAGCTAGGTCATACAGTGGTATGAATGAGCGTAATGAGCGAAATAACTTGTTTACCCAGAATGGGAGAAGAATAAGCGCCCATTTGGCTTCAGAGTTCAATAGCAGTATAATAACTGCCAGAATCGAACTGAGACTATGACCTACTGCTAGGTATGTAGTATTGTTTGTTAAACATGCATCGTAAACAAAAAATACCTATTTTCTATTTATATTATTGATTTGCCAAACTAGACAACTTTTAATTATTGAGTTCACCTATACATTGTATGGTACCCTACATTTCATTCAACAATAGTTCAGTGTTATTTTACTATATATGTACCATAAACATATTATGACACAGAACATTATCATACATTATTTCAAACACGCCATATATTTTATATATTCATTTTTATATTGGGTTTAACGAATGGTGAGTTAGATCTATTATAAGTTAAATTTAAAGGATAAAAACAATGTAACATACAATATAACTTTAAACGATAAAAACAATGTAACATACTAAAAGTACTGATATAAATCATTTTCAAGTAGAAATTCCCCTGCTTTCTCCCTTGCCTTCTATTTTGTTCCTCACACACTCTAAATATGACCGCCGCTGTGTGATCTTCCAAAGAGCTTATCAAGTTATCTTCAGCACGAACAACATCAGTCACACTAGTTTAAGGTTTCGTAACCACTAGCGTGATTAAACGTGATTAGCGACACATTTCAGCAACACACAAATGCAACCTAAGTTGCCTATCTTCCAGGCAATATAATCTGCCATCCAATAGGCAGATGTGTTTATGATGTAGATTAGTAGCTCATTCATAATGGAACAACACAGGACAGACAATTGTTTAGAAGAAGAATTGGATTGTTTTCTTCACAGCTTTCATTTAGTATATTTGCATAATTCTTGATGAAGAGTAATTTCGTGTGAAAATAGTAAGAACATATTATTGTCATGCAGTGGTTTCAACGAGATGAAGATTCGTAAACATTGGAAATGAAGGTTTGATCGTAAGAATAATAATAATGTGCCAATTCTGGAACTTGAACCCATGACCTCTCGGTCTGTACCAGATGCTCTACCCACTAAGCTAAACTGGTAGGGCGTATAGCTACCCAGAATATGACGAAGAATTAATATGAAAAGACAATGGTCAATGTAGGCATACCTGATGTCCTCAGTCACATCATATATCGCATTTCTTGTGAATTACCTCTCTCAATCTCATACTTTTAAGAGTTTTCACCATCGATATACCATCCTACTCATAAGAGTCAATTTATAATAAAAAAAGCAACATTTTAATTCAAATTTTCAACTTCTCACCAAATTTGTTTGATTTTATAGTATTTTCCATTAAATATACATTTCACCCTTATTCTTTTTAAAATTTGTTCCTTGAATTCAGTAAATGCAGGCTGCTGTAAAGCACCGGGCGTAATACTGGTACGAGTGGGTTGGGTGCCTCTTGCCTGGATGATGATCGTGTAATTCGGTCCAAAGTATAATAACTTCCATTCAAGATATCTTAAACTTTTTTGGTTTCTGAATTCTCTCCAATAACCTTGTTCACCGAACACCATTCTCACACACTCGATTCAATTAATTGTGAAAAGCAATCTGCATCAAGATTTGACCATGCAACGGACCTACAATGTGCAAAAAGTATAAACCACTGGGGGCGCAAGCCTGTAGCTATATAAGCCCAGACTAACTTAAACTCCTGCTAAACCTGGTTTTAACAAGGTTCAAAATGGCTGTGAATCCTGTTTTAGTGATATTAAAAAGGACAGAACAAACAGAAAAGCAGTATTATTATTTCACCAAGCCACCTTAAATTTTACTAAAATCAGGATTAGTAAGGCTTAAACCGTATACTAAACCTGGTTTTACAACTAATGAGATAGCGTCGATCGGTCGATCTATGTAAAGAAACACGTCCCCTGGGCCCTGGATGATATGGTGCATTCAATGTGATATTCTACGCTCAACTACAATTCAACATCGGCTAAACGAAGTTACACGAAGCCCGTCCGAGCACACCCGAACGCATCAAGGCAAGTTGACCCGACCTCATCAGTCAGCCCCGATGTACCGATCCAGCCATGTCCAGTTGAACGAGTAGTCTATCTTCAAGTGTCCATACTTGCTGAGCTGGTACTTGGAGAGCGGCTTGGAGGTGTAGATGTCCAGCTCCTCGTCGTAGCTGTGGTGGGCGACGTCGTCGTAGTGAGATGACGAGGGGTCCAGTAGGCTGAGCAGATCGTCGCTCACGTCCGTTGGGTAGCAGTCTTCGCTGAGTTCGCGTCGAGATCTGGGGCAGACGATATAATAAAAATAATAATGATATATTTTTTTTCATTTTTTTTCACTTAAAGTGTGTTCCGGACTTTTGGAAACTGAAAGACTTTTACCTGCGGCGGAAAAGTGTGTTCACAGACTTCGCAGTCCTGGTGTTGAAGTTACTTGGTTTAATTTTTTTTAAATGGGGTGATAAGATCATCCTTGTGGTGCCCCGTCCAAACGATCCTACCTTCCATCCTTAGCCTTAATTGGGGAACAATGATTTTGTATCAAGTTTCGATGTTATTTAAAACTAGGAAAACGCCATATGTGCGTTGTTAGACGAGCGAATAGTTTCTATCAAACAGAAGCTGTCATGCTCAAGTTTCCCAGTTGCTCAATTAAACCACATGACTTATTTAATATAGTGTGTACATAACATACGTATATATATATATATATATTTGTTTTGTTTTTTTCATATTTTTTCCCATTGTGTTTAATATAATTTCTCTCTAGTGTATAATTTGTTTATTAGATAATTATTCAGAATAATTTCTTGTTATTTATATTTGTTATTTTGTTATTTTGTGTTATTCTGTGTCCAAGTGGCAACCGTATTGTCGGCAGTGTTTTTAATAAAAACTATATACATATATATGAATGAGTAAAAATAGGTAAAAACTGCTTCGAGTGGTACCAATTTAACTCATTTTATGTTTTTTCTTCAAAATGGCTGACCCGATCAAGCTGAAATTTTTTAGAAATGTGTATCAAAATGTAATTCAACTTCACGCAAAATTTCATCTTTTTGGAAAATAAAAATATTTTCTTTTTTTTCCACCATGTTATTCTAATGGGTATTCTTGAAATTTCTACAATTCATAAAAAAAAAAAGTTACCGCCCGATAATGCCACAAAACTATACAGATCTAAGTTAGATGAGGAACCATATTGAAAAAAAGTTTGAAGTTGATAGCTGTAGCCGTTTGACCTGTGGAGAACCGACAAAAACATAAAAAAAAACAAAAAAAAAACATAAAAACGAATACCAATTTTTTTCAGTAGGTCAAATTGAATCCTCGTTGAAGCTCGTCCAAAAAAAACGGTCAGATAACCGATCTACCACCTAACATTACCCATGAGAAAGTGATTACAAGTTTCTAATTTCAAATACACTGTTCACAAAAATGAGTCCAGGTAACTTCTGATATCATGGATTTTTTTTCAAGTTACACATGTTTAATTTAATACTACAGCAACTGTCTTCAACATGTTGAGACAGATAGTCATAAAGTTGGGCTGATGAAAACATTGGATTGATATTGGTTGATATGGCTAGAGTAACAGTTTTATTATGAACATCTTCATTCTTCATCCTCCTTGTCTTATGAATGTGAATCTCTGAATTGAATGGGTAAAAACTGGGATGTGATCTGATGTAGCTTACTGATTCTAAGACTAAAATGTCAAAAAAATAATGTACGAAAAAGTGATTTACACGATTTAGTAGATTTGGCACCTAACATAGGCTAATAGATAGGCCTACAGATACACCGACTATCAGACATTCACCAATCAGTCAGTCATCCATTTAATATTTTTTATTCATTCTGTTCGCGATCCTGTTATTTCTCTATGTATTGTAAATATAATGCTTGAGGGTTGGAATCAGTATATTATATATTTATATTTAATATTTAATTGAAAAATGTCACGATAAAATATATCATGTATGAAAAGTGTTCTTTCCGCTTCAAAATGAAGCACTTAGGAGTGAATTAATCGCACCATTTCAGCGGTTAATCAAGTTAATGAAGCAATGCACTAGCCGAGTGACACAGTTGGAAGCTCTCATGCTGAGCCATACAGTTCCTGTCCGATGTCGGCTAGCGCTCTGAGCCAATGCTCGATCGTTTAGAGCGTATAGAGCGTGAAGCAGCGACCAATTAGAAAGCAGAACGTTTTACGCTAGTTGAGCCGGTGGCGAGATATGTGAGCTATCAGTGTTGTATTGTATTGTATTTCCTGTAGATTTGTACATAATACCGATATAGGAAACGTCAACTTGATCAATAATAACTATGTTGGACTAGAAATACACTATAAAACCTAGGACTTTAGCTATCTACGATGAATACGCAATTTGAACTTCTCCCTTGTTTCCCAGTTGCCGATCATTTTCAGTGGTAGAAAACCTTCGACGCCCGCCACCTAGATCGCCTATACAAGCCAGCTACAGGACTCTGATGGCCTGAGTAGTCGATATCAGTGGCAGTGGTTTCATAGATCCAGAATAGCGTCGCTCTCAGTTGCTTATTCATTGTAGATGGTTCCTATTTTATCTTAGATAAAATAATTCCAGGCCTATCTATTTTATTTGCGTCCAATGGAGGATTTTCAAGATTATCATTGAAATAACACTAGGAAATATAATGTAAATCATTTATAGAATGAATAATTAAAAAACAAATATATATATATATATATATATATATATATCGAAAAACAAATGAGATGAGCATTATATATAAACAATTGTACACTTACGAACATGTGTAATATTTGTTTCCTAAATCGAAATTGAAGTTATGAATCGATCCTATGCACATGCATCCACTCATAATTCCATATACTATAGCTATGCGCCGAGTGCGTGTGCACATTGTTTTCTAGTTTTAGTGCGTATCACTATATTCTTCAGGATCTATTCTAATGTAGCTTGATCGGCCACTTTATGTAACCGCTACCGTACATGGCCTGTAGGTCTAGCTACGTTTCTAGCCTGCTAAAGACTATATTGTGCAGACGTGATATAAATACAAAGTAGTTTAATTATAATAGAAATGACAATCAATAAAATCGAGACTTTTCAGAGGACTTATCAGGATAAGTATACAATAAAGTTCCGTTGAAAGTGATTTTAGCGCCCCTGACAAGGACTCAATTGTGCGTTCCTGAAAATAATTATGTGCGTAAAGGTGAAGGGAAGAGGGAATCATGCCCAGCGGGGCATGTTTTGAGAATGCCATTAATTTAATGCAATTCTATTGGTTTTGGGAACTACACGAATTTTCTGAAATATAGGCTCATGTGTTCTTCAGTAAAAGGACGCAAAGGAGACCAATATGGCTAGTCCTATGACTGCTGCCCGCAAATGAAGAAGCTTAATTATTCAATAACATTGATATATTTGAATAAGAACATAAACTCCTCCAGTAATGGAAATAGAATGAAATCTGATAAAATATCAACAATGTATAGAAATACAAACGGGGCGCCGATAGCACAACTTAGATTTGGAACCCTGGCCAGCCGTTCTCTTCGCCCGTCCCTAGAAACGACCCTGGATACAATTATTATTAAAAAAATATATATACACATTAGAGCGGGCAGGCGTTACCATAATCAATCATGCGCTGAGTTCACTGCGTTGTTTTATCAACAAGCTGTAATGTGCTGTCATAAACCTTATAGCGTATTCCTCTAGGCATAAAGACTTTTTTTTGAAAATACGATATTTTAAAAACTTGCTCGCCAAAGAGATCCTTGTGGTATTTTCGAAAACAGGCATTATCATTACTCAAGAAACCAAGATGTGAAATCTCATAATTGATACACTGAAATTAGCAAAGAATAATACAAATTTTTAGAATGCCTACAAAAGTCGATGAGAAACATTCTCGTTCTATGAATATTATATAATATATAGGCCTAGCTGTAATGTTTTTAATATAAATATAATTGAATGTAATTAGCCTACTGTACATAAAATATATACTATATTTGTGTAAATATACAGAATATAAATTAAACACATCAAGTTGGGGTGAATAATTGTAAGCTGCGTTATGTGGTAAGACATGTGATTTTCTATGTGATACTTGGCTTACCCTATTGATATCATTTATTTTATATGCACAATTAATTGATATTTTTGTTCATTATTAGTCATATTATTTAGTATTTTCTATTCAAGAATCGGCTTCTACTTCGTATAGTTTTGTTTATTGTGGGATATTTTATGCAGAAGAATGCAAGCAAGTTAGAAAGAAAAGAAGATCATCAAGATGGACTTGTTTGTCGCTTTCCCTCTATCGAATGCTCTAATCGATTATCTAACCTCTGATCGATCTCTCGTTCCACCTGATCGGAACAATCACCTGTTATAGCACTGTCGAACTGCACACGTAATAATTACCTACCGGCACACTTTCTCTCTCGGTCTCGTCTGTACATAAGAGAGAGAGAGAGAGAGAGAGAGAGAGAGAGAGAGAGAAAGACAGGAAGAGAGAGAATGATATGGATATCTATATGATAATGATATATAAATGCGCTCCATTTGTATTTTTTTCATTTGCTCTTTTGGGAGAAAATTGCGGTCTCAGTTGGGACCTTGTCTTATAAGTTCTTTGCCAACATTTCCGCAGGATGTGACCTGCCATTTTCAGGGATTTTTCTTTAGAGCTTGGCGAACGTAGATCCTAGTTCGCATTCCAATATTTCAATATAATATCTGAACATAAACATAGTATATATAATCTGTTGAAAGTTTCTCTATAAAATGAATTTAACTCATAATGAGTCGTACAAGTACGCGAGATGGCTTAATATATATATATATATATATATATATATATATATATATATATATATATATATATAGAGAGAGAGAGAGAGAGAGGAAAGGAGTGGGACTCACCTGTAACTGCCCCTTAGTTCGCTTCTACCCTCGAACCCGAAATTGCCCTTAGGCAGCGCCATCTTCCTCTTCCTGCTGCCCGCTTCGTACACGTATACCAGCGAGGTGTCCGTGGACTCGTGTATATTCGGAGCTCTTCGGAGCATTACGGACGGGGAGTACAGCTCGTAGTTAAGCCGAGGGTTGTCTTCCAGACTCGAGTCGTCGTCATAGCGGTCACCTGGAGGCAGTCAAGCACGAGGATAACAGACATGAGGGATGGAGACATACATGTCTTAGGGTTGGAGGATGACTCTCGCACTGAGACAGGAATCAGTTGCTACCATTGAGTAAAGATATACTCAATTGACGTTCCATGTAAAACGAGTACGATTTTTTTCATTATCACTTGAAGTTACGTCGTTCCTCGCTCTCAGTGCTGCTAGCAGTCAAGGTGAAGAATTGGCAAACAAGCAGCCAAGCATCCATCTCACGTTGACTGAAGCACAATCGCCGGAACGATTTTTAGCACTCTAAGCGGTGAACGACGGTACTTCATGGTAAGGGGTGTTATGAGAGTAGAGGAGAGTCATCTCATCTTGCCCTCATCTCATTCATCATTCACCGACTCCAATCTTCGCAGCTATTCATTTTTTTAGCTATCTTCACAGTGAGGTGAAAAGAGAGCGAGTCACGGAAGGAATTGAATAGATAGTCAGTTTGAAGGAACTGTCACGTAGCACCTCAGGGGTTCATAATTCATGCCTTTTCCCTCATATTTCGGGGTTTTGGAAGTTTGTATAGTCATCTAGCTGATTCGATTATAATTACTGGGTATTATGCTTGTTTAGACTGTGATTGTATTTAATACCACTACGTGAGTAACAAGACATTAAATCAACAATAGCTCGGTTAATGTAAATAAAATAAAGATAAACGGAAGAACTAATTATCGGCAGCAACGTGTGTCTTGGCAACAAATGTTTGAAATAAAATTATAAATTGAGTCGTATATTCACGAAAGAAGAACGTGCGAGAATGCGATGTTATATTTAACGGGATCTTGAAGTTAAAAGATCTGTGTTTACTCTGTATGAGAAATTTGACATCTCATAGGCACACCGTTCAAACGTTTTCACCAAAAAACTAATATTTCGCTAAATCGACTCCGATGCATTCAGGGTTATTTGTATGTATTTATTTACTGATTACTATCCTGTTATGTCTTGTCAGGGACCAAAAAAGGTTGTATATATATATATATATATATATATATATATATATATAGGCCTATATATATATTTATATATATATATATATATATATATATATATAATATATATTCATTTATTTTAATCAATCTTATAGCATAGTGATGATAACCTGTTTTATCTATTTCCCAAAGAATAATACACGCGTCCGACTTTCATTGTTGCTTCAGGTAATGAAGACGTACCTAATCATAATAAACCTCGTTAATGAACACGAGCCTAATCAGCTGTAGTGTGGGATTGAGCGCGGTATAGAGACCTATAGTGAAGGTTCCGATCGAGCACACGGCACTTTCTTTCAGCGCTCATCCCATTAGTTCATATTGTTGTTATAGAGTAAAAGTACTGCAAGGTGAAAACAATGAATACAATTATCTAATGTGGCCTAGTTACTCATCAGTTGTGTGTGACCTACTCACTTGTTCACTTACTTGAGGCGACGAGCTAGTTTATGATGTTCCAACACTGGTAGGTCGGGGACAAATTGCCTTGGATTTGATGTCTGATATATTATATGCCTATAGCTATTCATTGCTCGACAGATTTGGCGTGGCAATGCAAATATGATGGGCCTACATACAAAATATATATAATGCAAATATATAAATATATAATAGAGATAAAACTATGGTAAATGAAATTTCCAATACCTATTATGATTTAATACACACACTCACACCCACATATAGGCCTATATTTAATATATATATCTGTTCTGAATATAGACTCTCCATTCACAATAAATTAATTGATATCTAATCTCAATAAATTGGGTTGAAATTTTATGTGATGACTGCTAATTACAATGAGATTTATTATTAGTTGGTATGGAATCAAAGGCAGGAATAACTAGTTGTTCACTTGATTGTTCAATGAGGTTTGATTAGGATTATTGCACATTTTGCATATCATGTTCATAATAAAATATACAGAGAATATATGTATAAAAAAATTCCGAAACGTCAAATTTAATTTGAAACTCATTGTAACACACGTGACAAAAGTGCCAATTCGTATAGGCATAACGCATATCCCACTTGTACCTTATAGATTTGAATTCAATAACTCCTAAATCACATGTTTTTCCAAAATTCATGTAATGTCTCACATGAAAATACTATAAGTACAAAACCAGCAAAATACATTGGATTCATGTTTCAATATTCTACAAATTACTTATATCAAATTAGTGTCGTAACACTCGTGACATTGAATTAAAATATTCTCGATATAAAAATATATGTATGTCAGTATTATAATCGTGAATATAAGAAATTAAAGTGCTCAACACAACTGAAAGAGGATGATTGGATAGTAAGTTCATAAACATTTCTCCTCCTTAATGATACGTATTTAAATATTTAAAGTGAGAATGTTTTTTCCCGTAACATTCGTGACCAACAATCGGGGAAAATGTTTCACATACAATACAAATATGAGAATCTGATCTAAACAAGATCATCAAGTAGGCTTATTATATTTCCAAGAAAATGATATTTCTTGTATTTTTCTAATAAAGCTTGACATACTTGAATGAAATGCAGACAAAAAAGTCAGAACATAATTGAAATTGTAAAATGCATAACTGTTGTTTTTGAGCATTGTATTTCTAATGAATGAGAATAAGTCTTCTGAAGTATAGCATAGGCATTTGCATATGATATCAATTTGAACTCACTGCTATAGCTGTGGATTTATATTAATGCAAAACCATCATTATAAATTACTGAATGAATCTAATAGAAAATATTCAATTCAAGAACAGCAGTCAAGAAAACTGTCAAGAAATCAAGAATGTTTAGAATGACCCATAAATATTAATTCAACCATATATAGCCAAATAGATTCTATTATGTTTGCCTTGAGTCTCATAATTATTATGGATGCCAGATCCAAGTTATAGCTAGAATCTAGGACATGCATGTTTTTTTCTATTTTACATAAAGTGAATATTTCCGATGTGTTTTACCGATGCGTGCTTCGTGCAACTTCGTCCAGCGGGGACTCGAGCTTGTTGATTGAAATATCAAGCTTCATTGACTACATCACATTAGTCGGGTGATTATGGCCATTCGATTCGAAAGCAATTGGTTGGTACATCCGCGGATCGAATCTCAGTGGTCTACATTTTTTAAATATAAATTGAGTGTATAAATGGTGTTCGGTCAACGAAGTTATTAGAATGGGTTATTATTCTTCTCACAAACCAAAAAGTCGAAGTCATCTCAATTAGGTTATTCTATAGCACCATCAATGCAAGCCGTTACCGACCACGGTAAAAGGTAGATTGTCGACCTACTCGTTTCAGAGCATCACTCTGTACATCAGGCAACGTGCATGTTTAGACCTCGTCACATTAATTCATATTCAATATGTTGGAATTGGGCAAAGGTGTTAGGGGGAGGGGGGGGGAACCAGTTGATGCGGGGTATACCATACTCTAACATATAAATGGTCACTTACAACATCCCCCAGAAAGAAAATTTTCGTTAACCATTTCCCCCGAAGAAGTATAAGATTTCCCACACAATAAGCTCTTACAAAATGATATATCAATAATCATGTTGTTTTCCTTTTATAATCATCTTGATTTTATTACACAAGTGATATAAATAAAACCAATTGTCACGATACTTTTGCAATGTTATTTATTTATTCAAAATTAGTTTCATGATGACTACTAGGTTGGTACTCCTCTAATGCCAGATACGAACATATATGAAGACACTGCGATTAAAAAAAAAACATTTGGCTAAGTTAAACTAAAAACGACCAAATTATGTATATATTATATATATATATATATATATATATATATATATATATATATATATATATATATATATATATATATATATATATATATATATATATATATATATATATATATATGACAATCTTGAAACGTGTATTATATACGCAATCATTGTCAATTAAGAGCATAATTTTCAAAACTAATAAGGGGAATTAACAAATTACTATATTATACAGACCTTAAGCACTTTATTTCCTCTGATAATTCGCGTTTTCATCCTCTCCACAAATAAATTTTCCATAAATAAATCAAATAAATTCGGATACTGCTTATGCCTATAGTCTTGATTGTTGGGATCTATAGTCACAGCATATAAAATGTTCCTGTTTAGTTCAGTTGTGAATTGATAGAAACAAGAAATTTGAGCGTTGTCAGTATAAGATGGAAATTGATACGGAATTAGAAAGTAAATACGAAAATATGTTGAGAAGGGAATAAAATATAAAAGTAATAAAAATGAATAGTAAAAATGATATTGAAAATGAAATTCGTTTATAAATGAAAAAGGTCAAAAACTAGGTTGTGACTTTCCTTTTGAATGTGTGCTAGTGAAACTGCTTCATACAATTCAGAGAAGTACCTTCCAACTCACTATATTTATAGTGATTATTCCTAAACATTCACATTACCTTACATGTTATTATATTATAGATCACTTATCACCATCCGTGGTGAGGTGAAAATATTTGGCATAATATTTGGTTCTAATAATATACATAATGATTTTTCCACGTGTGATTAAAAAACGTAACTCAATGGTATTCTGTAGGGCCTACGAGTATTATTTTCACCCCAAGTCAAAATATTCTTTCCAATACATTATATTATTGTTGATTGTTAAATTTTATCAATTGATTTTTATTCTGTGTTTGCTTTCAGCATCTTATGTGTAAGGCAGAATTTTCATACAGATATATTGAGATACACTGCTCATGAATATTTCTATTTTCTATCTTTAAAATCTCCCGACTAGAACTTTTCCCTCACATGAATAAGTTCGTATTGAAATGAGTTTTCTAAGATATATGATAATTATAATCAAGCAGTCAAAATGGTTGAAACAAATTATCAATAGGCTTAAAATTGCATTTTAACAAGCGCGTTACCACTGTGCTTTACCAGTGCCGATTTTTGACCAACACTAAATAAATATTGATTGTTATATTAACAATCTTGTATATAGATTAATTATAGGCCCCCAAAAAAGATTGTTCGGTTCTAGAAATAGAACAATCAAGTCTAGATATAAAAGTAAAATGAAGCCAAAAATTCGTTTTCGTTTCAAAATAGTTCAAAAATTTAATTTAATCAGCTGGATAGAAATATATTCATTCGGTATAGTAACTAGCTGGATTATAAAAATTATCAATTGTTCCGAGGCGAAATAGAATGTAGACATGTGAAATGTTAGGCAGTGTCTATTAGTGATGAAGGTTGATGAAATAGTCACCAGTTGTTCAGACGGCGTGCAGTGTCTTATGCAAGGCACATGTAATAACCTTAACCTGAAGCGAGCAACTTCCTTCAACACTTCCTTCAACACTTCCCTTCAACTACATCACGACTTGTGCATCTCCTATTGTCTCTTAGACGAGACATCTTCAGCGTTCAACTCAAACCAGACAATAGGCAATAATTCATGCATGAAGTTATTTTATTAATTTATATTATGATATTATTATGGTTATTATTGTTATGGTCAACGACTTTAGTTACAAGAACGCCTTGAAGTCTTGAAACAACTAATTGAGGCGCCGCTTCTAAACGGTCTAATTATTACATCCTTTGCCTTTTAATTGGGTAACAATGATTGCATATCAAGATTTCTAAGTTTAAAATAATGTAAAGGTGATCATTGATCAACAACTAAAAATTATTGGATTTGTTTATTTTCAAATGGAAACTGATTGCTCAAGTCTCTACATGGCTCGGTTTTGCATAAAATCACATATTATGTCACAAAACGTCCTAAGACCCCTGTTTAATCTTATGGGTCGTGACAGTATAATCAATACAGATTTTCTCTCTAAAAAACGCGTGTTTAAATCGATTCGACAGCGAGTGACAGTCATTCAGAACATCGGGGTTCGATTCCCGCCGTGGTCGACCATCCTCACTGAGTTTTTTCGTGGTAACCCTCTCTGTCGTTCAGGCTGAAAGGCTGGTTCCTTAAGAACAGACCACGGCCGACTCTTTTCCACTATCCGAAAACACGTTATAAAATAATACTTCATCTCATCATCTCATTTATCGACGCCAATAGATCTTAGTCATCGGTACAGTGCATTGCATCTTTGTCACAAGCCTAAGGTTTGCAAACAACATTGCAAAACAACATTATGATTTGTATTGTTCTTTCCCAAGTTTGGTCTAATTCTAATTTTAACAAAGCTTTTATCCCAAGTTTCTATATAGTTTTTCACTTTATAGTCATACTAGTCGAACATACTAGTTAACTAGTTCAACTAGTTGACAGATTACACGATCCGATCTTTCACACCGGTGTCAATTAAGAGCGCATGGGAGTCGATTTAGCGAAATACAATTTTTTCTGAAAATTTTGATGGCATGAGATATCAAAATTATATTAGACGGATTATCGGAACACAGATATTTTCAATACTTTCAGGATGTTATAACTAAAAACTATTGAACTCATATCGCATAACTTTCACATGTAGGCCTAATAGGGCCATAATTTTTTATCTTTACCGGTGAATACTTCAGAATCCAAGGTTAATTATTCAATTAAACATCATTTTGAAGGTATTAAAGATGTCTGTGTTGAAATGTTCAAAATTTCAAAAAAAAATAAATTATATTTCATCAAATCTTGAATTATAGCTTGAACGTATATGGTTAACTCGACCCAGCACCGTCGTTGACGCGCTGTGTAACCCCAATATTCATGCATTAATTGTATTAATTCATTCACGTACACATGTAGATGATGATTGAAATATGTATACAGATATGGGCATAAGTCACAACTGCGTGAGCACAGCTGTTCTATATACTAAAAACACAAATAATAGAATACATTTGAGAGATACAGACAAACAAAATAATAAGTAGAGTACGTAACAGTAAATTTAAACAGAAAATAAAAACGATTGAAAAATATTTAATGACTTGTAAGTCTATTCATAATTCTTTCAATGATAATTTTAATTGACACAATTGACGTTAGAATTTTCGTCTCTTCTGCATCGCATTATAATATATTGCAGTTTTAATACCTATCCAGAAATAGGCCTATATATAAATATAAATATGCATATAAATATGCTGTTTATATTTGGGTGGAATACAGGCGTAGGGCGCATGTATCCGAAACTCGCATTTGATTAAGATCCAGTTTTACCAATGGTGGATTAAGCGATAGCTGGAGGATTAATTTGTAATCATTTATCACCCTTGGTTATGTTTGATTTTCTTACCTAAACAAATAGTGAGCGTATTAACACGTAACTGAGAGTTCGTAAAACCGACTCCAAGTTTTTGAAATAGTAATTTCACCAAGAACTGGTTGTACCAACTCGTATAATAAAGTTTTAATTAGTTATATTTTAAGTCGAAGGTGCTAAAATAACAAGAGAAACTAAGAGTGATAGCACGTTATAATGAGCTAATTATTGTTTGATTAATTAATTGTTCAATTGTATGGTAATTGGTACAACCGGGGCTAAATTCTTCTCATACTTACTGGCCGACCGTCTGTATTCAAATTTACTTTTATAAAAATGAAATATAATCTTTTGTATAATTTTAATCTTATCGGTACACTCACACACACACAAGCAGAATAATGAAGAATATCCATTTACTATTATTATTATTGCCATGTTTTATGCAATTATGCTGGACTCGAACCCTGAATTACTCGAATTCTTTAGAAAAACCATAATATCTGTGTCATTCAAAAGACCGAGGTTCTATTCCCGTCGTGACCGATCGTCCCGACTGAGGTCCAACGTGGTTCCGCTCAATCGAGTAAATACAGGGCTGTTCCCCAAGACGGTTTCCTTAATTCCCACTTTCCAGAACACGTGATATAAATATAACCTTTCATCTCAACTTCTCGATCACCTAATTTATCATTTAGCAATACCAATTACCAATAGATAATTATCGAGTGCATTGGAGTCGATTTAGCATAATGGTAGTTTTTTGATAATAACTTGTGAACACATGCGACATCAACATTCTAATACGAGGGAAAAACATATGTTTTTAATATCTTCAAGAAGGTATAAGTAAAATCCATTCAACTTATATCGCATAATTATTGTCAAGCATCCAAGTTGAATAGATGTAACTTGTACTATCTTGAATGAATCTGTGTTTCCTTCATATTAGAATTTTGATATCTCATACCATTCGAAGTTGTCACTAAATCTGATATTTCGCTGAAGCGATTCATTGACGCCCGCACGTCTCGGTAAACCTTATTCTAGGAAAACGCAGCATATAGTGCGTTGTAGGATGCGATGGGTAAATTTATATGAAATTAAATAGAAACCTACACATGCACACTTGATTTCAAAACTATTAATATACTGCCTCCCGATTTTGCTTTGATCGATTTACTATTTAATTGGTTTCACTTGTTAGCTCTAAATGGCTCTAGATGTAAAAAACATTTTTTTCTCTTCAAAAACGGCTGATCCGTTTTATGTAGAACGTTTCAATAATATATATCTATCTCGTCCTGGAATTTCGTAAATAATTTGCATTTATACGAAGAAATTTGTTCATTTTTTTTTCTCTCTGGGTTATTTTTTAAGAAGATTCTTAAAATGTCGATATAATTTTTCTTCAAAAGGAACTAGTCGATTACGCCTCAAAACTATACAGTATCGAGTTGGATGATGACACATTTGCATGCCAATTAATTTTCATACAAATTTGTACTTCCGTTCATCTTGTGGAACGCAAACATAGAAACGAAAAAAAGTTCTTCTTTCATGTACGCCTATGGTAAAATTGAGTCTTCGCTCTGCTAATCCAATTAATAAAATAGTGTACTTACGCTTATTCTTGCCGACTATACTTGGCGTCTTGGCTTTACACCTCGTAGCAGCCACATCGGTATAAGACTGATAACAATTATTATTAATCGGACTTGGCGATTCCGTATTATACGTATGATATCTCTCATTATAAAAGTCCTCTTCTTCAACCCCAGCGAACAACCCGACCGATTCCTCGCCCATGATGACCGATTCCGGCCGATTTCTCACATGATACTCGTCGTGATTATAGTTCGGCAGGTAATAGAAGTCGGACTGTGACGATTCCAGGGCTGGAGTCGGCGCAACGTACTCATCGGTGTAGTGTCTCTCCATGTACGCGTAGTTCTCCAGGTCCCATGGGTCGATGTAGTTCCTCGATGAGGTGTCGCTGGAGGATAAGGGAGGCATCCAGTACTGAGACGACGAGGCCGGCATCACACGCGGTTACGGCCGACACCTTCAGGTATTGTCACAATCACACGCAGATTGGCTCTTCTGTATCGGTTGGCTCACAGTGACATGCGACTGAATTTATAGAGGGCTGTGGGTGGGTGAAATAAAAAAGTAGGTGTTACCTACAACTTCTGATAGGTGTAGCTTATTATAATCGGGCACCTAGATCTTTAAAAATTGAGTTACCCCAATTGACGATATCGAAAATCCCCCCCTCAATAAACAGCCCACTTGATTGAACGTTATTATGTCTGTAAACTTCAAGGAGGAAACAAAACGAGAGTGGTCAATTTTTAATAAAGATCGAATCACTAGATTGACTTACAAACGACAATAATTATAATACTACAAATTGTACACTCTAGATGTCACATCGCAGTAGTTGAGTGCTATTGGTCAAGCCTAGTCACATGGTACTCCTAGCAATGGACTTTGAAACGAGACCAAGCTCTGTGATCTACTGACTATCAACTGACTGTGATCTACCGACCAGCGACTAAAGTGAGTGGATCTAGCTCTTCATTCATACCTGTACAGCCAATAAGAACTCGGCGATCATTACCGGAGACCTCCACGCTTTCACCGTACAACTTTAACAGTTAGCTATATACAAAGTACTCGATTTGCCGGTATCTTTTATATTGTCAACATTCATTATTCGTTTATATTTCATCGATAGGATCTATTGCCTTCGGTGCACGATGAACTAGATGATGGGAAGGTGAGATTATTTCATTAGGTTTTTTGAACAGTTACAGTGGGAAGGAGGTGGTCTCAAGAAACTGTCACATCATTTAGTTCAACTACAGTGGAAAACCACAGTGTACCTGTCAATTAAGTGGTCGACCAAGGTGGGAATTAAACCCTGGTCTCCTGAATGACGATTCAGCGAGATATAGCGATTGGACTATCCGTCTGCCAGCAGGGTCGATCATCCCAAAAGAGGTTATTCATGATTTTTCTTTCTCATCACAATGAATAATGGAATGGCTCCTTATAACAATAAGCAGCACTGTTTCCTTCACACTATCCAAAAATACATAATGAAATAATCTTTTATCTCAACTTTCCTCCACCTCGTTCATTATTCACCAACGCCAATGAATCCAAGTCATTATCAGGGCGTCGGGTACCACCCATAAAAGCACAAGGCTTGAAACGGGGGGAAATAAGTAAAATTGAGAATTTACAACATAGAAGAGTGGAAAAAATCGGGAATTTGACCAAGGTCGGTTGATTGTGTGAAGAAACGGAGGACAGGGATGAGATGTGATCGCGGATTCATAAGATAACCCAAGATGTACTGAATTGTTGCCATAGAGATTATTTCTCCACATTTGAATAAATCGAATGAAGTTCTTTAGGAGAGACATCCCTACCAACGACTATCAGAAAAAGTTCAAGAAATCACTAAAAGGCTGCCCTTCGTGGCTCATCCAGCTGAGGCATAGGTTTAGAGAATGAAGTAAGGTCGAGCGTGTGTTCGATTCCCGTTGTAGGCACGGTTCTCTATAAACATTCTTTCATCTATCATCTCTACACCGTTTCATTGTACCATCCACTTATTCATACCCACATAGTTATAGTATATACCCAGCTGTTGAAGGGGTCATTATAAAATAAAATAGACTGTGAATAGACCCTATTTATTGAGTGTAAGCACGGCAGCGAACAGCTTTTGTATGTAGTACAGTTTAATAGGATTTATAATATGTAATCATTATTAAATATATCAATAAAACTACTTACATCTTAACTAGGCTAATTATAGTATGTAACGTTACTATGATAGGCCTATACCCTATACAGTTGGTGTGCATCTATAATAATACTTGTTATACTGTCTTGTGAGCAACCTTCACTGTGCTCTTCTATGTATTTACAATAATAATATAACAAAAGAAATACATTTTCATGTTTCATCTTTTATTTTTTCCCCAACATTAATCAGCATTTGATCCTCACCCATTATACTATTATTATTATAATTTTTACATATTGTCAATTATATATCTATAGAGAGGATGTCAATTTATTTGACGGCTGTCCGCAAAGCGGGATACCAAAATTGTACAGAGTAATAAAATCAATACATAGAAGTACAATGGTTTTACAAAAGTGATACAAAATTGATTACAAAAAAATCCTGAAATATTATGAGACCACTTTCATCAAGGGTATATAACAAAAGTATGAAAATATATACTATATGTTAATTATTTTCCATCTATAATTATTGTCTCATTAGGGGTTGTTAAGGATTGACCTTGTGGCGCTCCGTCTCAGTGATCCTTATCCTGCCTTATCAATTATCATCATTGGCCACAATTAGGAAATGATGACATTTTGATTATTCTGACGTTTTCGATGTTAATACTTGATAATGATCATACTAACGATGATCGGCCTAATAATGATGGTAATGGTAATATAAAAAAATAGATAAATAATGATAAAAATGATAGCGATAATATAATACAATTCGCCACAGACAAAGTGTATTTATTTATCCCTATTTCTTTAGCTTCTAATTTAATTTGGTTCTCCGACTTTGTTTTCTAGTGATCCTAATTTACTGAGAAATGCTGAGAAGTCTTTCTAAGAATGTAATTGGGGTAATTATGAGACTGTGAGTAAGTCAAGTTCCTAAGATTACAATCCGTACTCTAATGACAACATTAGTGTTCTCTACAGCTGCAATTGCTTATCACCCTCATTTACGTTATTTTCGCACATTTACTAGGAAATTAGTGAGTGAGAACTTGATCGAAATCTCGTACAGTAGGTATGTACAGTAGGTGTAAGTAGGTATTTATTTAATTCAATTATTTGTTGTTTTCTTGCCGTATTAAAAGACAAGACGGCTATTGTGATGGGGCCATTGAATAAGCTCAATGCCCTCTTCAGCCATAATAATAACAATAATCGCTATTCACAATAAATTAACGAAATTGTTTCAACTTAATTACGTATATAAAATATGGTACCCGGTAAATAAATACGTATATAAATACCCTGAGCGGGCTGAGTTCGTGAACCCTAGAAGGTAGGCAACTCATATTACGTAGCAGTAACGCAGCAATACTCGGTTGCCTACCTACCAAAAAATTTTCAATACTTTTTTTTTGTGGTGACACCGACAGCGTGGTATATTCTTCATATATGATATAAATGATCAGTATCATTCACTATTTGAAATACATATGTATTAATTTGGCACCTAACTTCAATATAGTATAAGTTGAAACTATTCAACTTAAAACCCATAATTATCAAATGTATAGGCATAATGCTGAAAAAACATATTTTCTAGTTGTATACTTTTTACAATCACACGTGATATAAGTTGGATAGTTTTTCTCGAACCATCTGAAAGGTATGAAAAATCTATATTCCTCCCGTACTAGAATTTTGATATCTCATACCGTTCAAAAGTTATCACCAAAAAACTGATATATCACTAAATCCTACAGATTTTTTTCAGATTTATAGATTTTTTTTTAATGCTGCTTATTGATAATGATAATACTAATATGCTTTATTGTCGGTTATTTGATTTTACATAATAAAATATTTGACATGTCATGATCTAGCTACTATTAGAAGATAATTAGAATTATAATTAATTTCCATTGAAATGTTCTTAATGAAGGTTTCCTAATTGGAATTCTGAATCTGGTTTAAAATGATGAAATCTGAAATTATGGTATCTAAATCTAATTTGGAATAGTTTCTGTTGAAAAGCGTTCACAGTATGATAATATTTATATATTGAAAATTCTTTCAATCTTCATTCAAAAGCTGAGCCTGACAATTGTTTTAAGAATGTAGGCAAATGATTATATAATTTAGGTGCTGCATAATGAGGGCTGCTTGTTCAACGACCCTACCAACAGCTAGGTAATACGGGGGCACGAATAATGAAACCATAAAGTAATGCAATAAAATAAAAAATCCTTAATCTATGATGAAACGATGAAGTGATGATAGGTGACAGGACACGTGCTGAAAACGCTAATGGGTTTTACGCCCATGGATCAAATCTTGTTGAGGTATATATTTGTATATATATTTTAATTGGGCGTGTATAAATCGTATTTGGTCAACAAGGTTATTAGACAGCTTATTTTTCTTTCCACAAACCAAAAAACCGACAGCAAGTTATTTTACTAAGGCGAATCCAATTCAATATCAACCCACTACAACGCTAACAGAGAGCAGCACTAACGCTGAAACCAAAAACCTTCGAATTTCAACGCCAGCAAAGCACTTGGACTCATTTCAACAATGAAAAAATATAGCACTTCCAAACATTATCATATCAAGTATAAAAGAAAACGTAACACAGTCCAATTTGATGCATTTATTATCAAATAGTTCATCACTTTCGAAAGGTTTACATACAAAAAGTCATCTCCAGTCCTTGCGCGTCGCCCACGAATTATCGATTTGTCAGTTTGTAATATCATAGTCACCTATTTAACCCACCCAGACCTGCGTACTAGTAAACTGACAAGAGGAAAATATCAACCAATCTTCACATTCTCGTCCACTCACATACACACACACGGTGAAAAACGCACACACAACTAATTAAAACGCACACACCTGCAAAAAAATACAACTTTCCGCACGTAAGTACACGGTTTATATCACCAGATACATAATCTCCTTTGTACATCTAATGAAACGTTGTTTTATATACATGCATTAGGAAAGGCTTTTATGTAGTAGGTTATATATAAATAGAGTAGAGCAATGAATTTATTAAAGGCCATATGCTAGAAATAACAATAGGGCCTTAATCAATAGCAATTTATATGTTGACATAAAAACAAGATTTCAAGTCTAGACTTCGAAATAGGTAATATCTTATGTTATTTTAGAATCCGAGCGATGTAAATATATCGACATATTTTGTTTTAAATATTATGAAGGAGCATCACCCAACATATGTCGTAGGATTTCTAGTTAACTTCGGAGTTGATTTCTGAGTTATTTTAATGAAATTTTTATTGTTTCTGAGCTTGTTTAGATTACTATTTGAAGTTCATTATAATAAATTATAACTTATTATATCTCCTGGGGTGATTAATATCATCAAGATATAATATACACAGGCTATCTCTGCCTAGTCCGAATCATTTTGTTGTCCCTCCTAGCCTATAATGGTGATACATTTATTTCGTGTCAAATTGACAAAAAGAAAATAGTATCTATTTATATTTGTAATGATGACTGCATAATATGATTATAAATCAAATTAAAAGGTTTGAATCGTAGTCAAATACTAACGAAAACATAATGTTGAAACTGAAATTAAACTTGAAATTATTCATTCACAGGTTTTGTATTTACACTGGTTATATTGTTGGTCACACACATTAGAGGTAGACGGCATTTTACAGTATAATAGTTGGATGAGATCACCGGAAAAAGTCACGTACTTTTGTTTTATAAATCTAGAACTATGGACCAAAGAAAACCCTAGGAGGACAATGATTATAAATAAGTGATTTAGTATGTGAATTATATATTCATTTTGAAGTAGGCCTACCAACCACAGAAGAAAAATACGGGAATGATTTTTAATGTTTTTCTCTTTGAAAGTCTGTAGCATATAGCTTCATGTATGTTATCATAGAACTAGAGTGAATTCTAAAAAAATGTAGCTCAAATTCATTCCCATTCCCGTGTGTTGGAACATAATTTAGTCTATCAGGAGGCTATATTTCTTTCTTTCTTTCATAGTGTATTAAATCATAAAATCAATATGTAACTCATATTAAATTTAAAAATGAAAATTTATCAAAAAATTAATTTTTTTAAGATTCATTTAGAAATTTAAATTTATAAAAAATTGAAATTAATTTAACAACTAAAATAAATTTGAAAATGAAAATAAATTTGAGAATGAAAGTGTATTTAAAAAATAAATGGATTCCAAAATTATTACCACCTTTGCAACACAACACTACATAGTAGGCCTAATGAGTATTCCTACTCGCTGATACTTGGCGTACTTATGTTAACAGTCCTATGTCATTGAATTTGTTACTTCAATGTTGGTGCTATTTTTCATTATTATTTTTTCTATTATTTTTATTATTATTATCATTATTGTTCTTCATCAATAATTTATTTATGTATATAGTAAAGACTTCTTATAATTTTGGTAATTGTAGGCCTACACCAGTTAAGATATGTGAACTGAGAGTAATATATAAGTGAGTGCATGGTATACATATTTAATATGTGCATTGTGCAATATAAAATACCAGTAACGTGTTACCCGAAGAAGTGTTAACTGCTAATCAAATCCATTCCGATTTTCTCGAAAGAGGACTCAATAAGTAAAATAAAAACACAAAGCGAGAAAGACCCGAATGGAAGTGTTCGTTGTCGCTCGTCCAATAAATGATTTTGTTTCCAGTTAATCCGCACGAGTAACCTGCCAGGATGCCAAGTTCCCGCCGGATGATCCTAGGGCACGTAGTGTCCGGGCTCAGTGCCAAGATGAACCGTACCAAGAAGATGGGCGTCGACATGATGGAGACCCCGCTCAACAGATGTCTCAACACGTTTGACATCACGCTCTTAGGTACGTCGGTGATATTATGTAATTATTTTTAATGTCAGTCATCATTTTTAATAATTTTTGGTTATTTGTGAATATATTGGTCAACTGTTTACAATAATTTTTGCAAGCGAGCTACATTGTACATGGAATGTGGTGTAATCAACATCAAATCCATCCGAATGATTCTATGTTTCGTCTTGAATTGGCCTAAATTGGGAAATTCGGGTATCAAGTTTCAATGTTGATAATATTGAGAAAAATTATCGATGAGACCATCCGATGCCATCTCGTACAGGCAAATGTACAAAAGGGAAGTTCGGTCCGAAATCGTGTTGGACGACAATAAAAAATTCGTAGTGGGAACCGTGCTTCATTGACATATTCCCCTCAATATTAAATCCTGTACTAATATCCCCAGGTATCGGCCACATGGTAGGCGCTGGCATCTACGTCCTAACCGGTACCGTCGCTAAAGACATTGCCGGCCCTGGCATCGTAATCTCCTTCCTACTTGCCGGCTTCACTTCTCTATTGGCAGCACTGTGTTATGCAGAGTTTGGTACGTATTGTCACGTTTAACAACCTGATAAAGCGACGTTGTTACGTGTTTCCCTGCACCATTGGCAGCACTGTGTTACTCAGAGGTCGGTACGTATCATCACGTTTAACAACCTGATGAAGTTGCGTCAAATGTTTCACTTCTCTTTTGTCAGCACTGTGCTACGCAGAGTTCGGTACGTATTGTCACGTTTAACTACTCGATAGATCGACGTCGTTTAGCATAACGCATGCACCAGTCATTGTTCCATATTATTCAAATTATTGATTAATGATTACGTACTTAATAAAGCCTGGGCCTCCTATTGTGTTTGTCAGTACTATCAGAATAGATGACGTGAGTATATTATTCAACGTCTCATGATCCAAAGACACACTGGTGATAATGTACAAGGATGTACTGACGTATATGTATGCGAGCACTAATAATATTGTACTACATTATTGATGATAATATTATCCTACATTATTGATGATGATAATTTGTTAATACGAAACTAATTTTATCTGAGATATTGAAAGTAGTAACAACAAATTTTCTAGTTAGTTGCTTAAACCGGTTCATTTATATGGTTAACTACATAGGCTAGGGTGAAGACAATTTCAAATTGTTAAGGTTTGAGCAATCTCATTGCTACTTTCAGCAATTATTGTATATTTATTATATTATATGGTCATATTTCATTTCAACACACAAATATTGAACAAATAAAGATTCACATAATATTACATTATGCTACCTCACGTTGAATAGTCTGCACGGCAAGTTTTTCTTTTCACGAAGTATTTTACTCTGATCCCTTGAAATGTGTGTGAAATGTAGGTGTACCATTGTACTAACTTACCGTGTTCTCGTGAAGGTACCCGAATACCGAAGGCTGGTTCCGCATACGTCTACACGTACATCTCTGTGGGCGAGTTCTGGGCGTTCATCATCGGTTGGAACATTATACTGGAACACATGATAGGTAAGAACATTATTTATATTAGGGTAGCCGTTTGGTTGTGATATTTCGATCAATTCGATATTTAAGGAATTTGACTCTTTGAGAAATGAAAGAGCTATCTCGCGGTAACGTTGGGAGTAGAGCGGGATGTTAGAACCAACGTTTGAAAGTCCTATGCTGCTAATGCTATTCAGCACGAATGATTTATAATACTGTATGTTACAGTGAACGTATTTACTCAATTATAATATGATAGTACTTGCAACATTAAAATGTTTATTATATCCCAAGAGCTATATACACACTGTTTTGAGTTTAACACTGTGGATAAGAAGACTGACTTTTTCACCTACTAAAATACCCGGAATGCAATTCCACTGATCTCGAATGCTAGAAGGCAGTATAGCAAGCGTCTCCTCATTGAATTCTGGAAAGTGTCTATTGGAATATTTGATACTCAGTATTAAAACTACGATCGATATCAATCGGAGAATTTATTGTGATGCTTTACAAGCACACCAACAGCTAGGTTAACTGAAATAACAGAAAACCAATCAACAAAACAATCCTGAATCAATAAATTCAACAAAGCATCATTAAGACTTTGAAGAAATTAATTATTTGTTTAGTTGAACAATCAAACCCGAATGACCTCCGCACACAGCTTGTGGCATTTACTCACAACTACCCATAATACATGGTTAAGACTTAGTTATAACTTATAAGTTACATATTTGCATTTTTATTTATTCAATATCGTTGAAAATTGAAATTTTTCAAAATATTTTAATACTAAAGTTTCAGTATCATTTGTTGTCAAGGAACCAAGCCAGTATAAACCTGAGCTACAGAAGGAAACCGCGATACACCTCTGTCAGGACGGTCGACCATGGTGGGAATCGAAACCCGGTCTCCTGAATGACAGTTTAGCGTGCTAACAACTCGTCACAATATAAATAGTAATGTTCTTTCATTCTGTGTTTAGGAGCCGCCTCAGTAGCTCGAGCTTGGAGCGGCTACGTTGATTCCATATTCGGCGGCCAGATCAGCAACGCTACGATAGCTGCCGTCGGTGAAATGCACGAACAGCTGTTGGGACGCTATCCGGACTTTCTTGCGTTCACTGTCTGTTTGATCTACGCCTGTCTGCTAGGCGTAGGGGTCAAGGTAGAGGACACCTTTCTATGATGATTATTGTTTGCTCAGCAATTCCACCAACAGCTATTCTTTAGACAATTTATATTAAGTTTAATGATACACCATAATGACAGATGAATTATTAATGAGATGATGATCAGATGAAAGTTTTTTAGAAACTGCCAAGGATAATGGGAAGGAAGCAGTCGTGTTCTAGGGTATATCATAGGAACCATCACAGCCTTTACCCAGGCTAGAGAGTGAAACGACGAAAAACGTCTGTATATATATATAGGTGATGGCGGTGAATGAACCTAGGCTCAATCTAACCACTCCCAGGTTACATGGATCAAGTGCGTTAGCACTGAGCTAACAGCGCTGGTCCAACAGCTAGATTATTTGGCGATTGAGCATGAATGATATGCTTGTGTCTATGAGAGATGAAGGTGTCGATCGACCATCTCTCCTCTCACACAGCATCAACACACGAGTAGTTTGTACTTCATATTTTGTGGATTTAATTATGTGCAATAAACTACGGTAATGCCTCAAGTAGGATCCCACGCCTGAATTGACTTCAGTTTCTGAAGCAGATAATTGGCTCTAAGCCAGATGGGAGTTCAATACCTTTTTAAACATGAGGTACAATTGAATCTAGATATATGTCAAAGATATAGGTTGTTAGATATTTGTGCTATTTAGAGATATTGAAAGGTTTGGTTAACAGCTGGCTATTAACACAAAATATGTAAATTTTCTGGGTATAGAATACTGAATGAATGAATATCATAATTAATTATTATACACTAAACTAAACTTCATGAGTCCCGGAATTACCAACTTGGGACTAGTTTTAACTGAGAGTTAAAACCGGCTCCCCATAGTTACTGCTTCACTTGAACATTGAACAACAAACTATAAAAACTACATCAGGATACATAGCTACACAAACAGTTTTCAAAAAAAAAAAAAAAAAATTGATCAATTATTTTTGAATGTAGTAATTTTTGTTGATTTCTTGCTTTTCATGCTTTGCTGATGTCATGTTTTCCAGGGTTCAGCCATCTTCAACAGTATATTCACTACCATCAACCTGGCGGTGATGGCTCTCGTTATCGTCGTTGGTTTCTACTACGCAAAGATCGAGAACTGGACCGGGGGAAAGGGATTCCTACCATTTGGCTTCTCAGGCGTAATCGCAGGAGCCGCTACGTGTTTCTACGCTTTCGTCGGCTTCGACAGCATTGGTGAGATAGAAGAAACGCCGTATTATTTAGGGATGCTGTCGTTTATCAATTATCAAACATTCGGTCACTAATCTATCTCAGCCAGTAGTCAATTATTACTGATTGATAAATGATTATTATTGACTCGATTAAATCAAATTTTTCTTTATTCTATTCAAAATGATGCATAATACAGTTCAACTAGTACAAAGTTACATATAAATAAAACGGTATAAAATAAAACGATTCTTACAAAATTATATACTCTCGATGAAGATGAATAGACCCTATATAACCTCTGTGGGGTGAAATTGAGGCATGTAATTTAAATTCAAGTTACAAGATAACAGAACATAATATATTCTAAATTATAATGGAGGAATGTACCGGTAGTTTCATAGTTTCACTTGTTTTTTCATTCAAAACTGTCTTACATAATAATTTATATTTGGTTACTACTGCCTCCTCTAAAAACAACAAAAATGTGTCTTTTCTAAGCGAACTTATTGATTAATCTTTTGCTTTAAATGGGAAACAACAATAATACAGTAGGCCTATATCAAGATTTCTATGCTGATAACAAAAAAGATAGTGGTATCGATTTAAAATTGAATGAGTAAAAATATTTTGATCAATTTTCAACACTAAAATTTTGATACCGTTTGCTATCTTTTCTCCGAATGACGATCTTAATACTATTATAACATCAACTCCTTATTTCAGCCACTTCGGGTGAAGAAGCTCGTAACCCGTCGGTCTCGATCCCGATAGCGACCCTTACGTCGATGAGTATCGTCACCGTTGGCTATCTGCTCGTCAGCTCCGCACTTACGCTGATGGTGCCGTACTATTCCATCAACGCGAGTGCAGCTCTGCCCGAGGCGTTCGCATCCATCGGTCTCGACTGGGCCAAGTACGTCGTCTCCATCGGGGCGCTCTGCGGGATGACGACGACGTTGTTTGGGTCGCTGTTCTCGCTGCCGCGTTGCATGTACGCAATGGCATCCGACGGTCTGCTCTTTGGCTTCCTCGGCTCGGTCAATCAGAAGACACAGGTGGGTTGAAAGTAGGGTTGCTGTTGAGATGACTTTCTTTGTTGACCGAGTATGTTTATGCTTCGTTAAGATCAGTAAGATTTCAAGTAAGATTTCAATATATAATCAGTTAATCACATCAATGCATAGGCTATCAGTTCCTATTTCATGCCGCAGAAATGAAACGATGAGCGAAAGAAAGGAGACGGCAAGCTCGAGGGAGGAGACGGTTTGAACCGGGAAAATGCTTCGGTGATCAGCCTAGCTTTTTCCGTCAAGTCGTCCATCACCATTTGCACCTTTGCCTCTGTCGTATATTGCGGCGTTGACACGAATGCAGCCATTTTTCGCAGGATGTGTCGTATCAGAATAATTAGCTCAGTTGTTATTGCGACTATCACCGCACCACCGAGTACCGCTAAAGCCATTTCCTCTGCTTCTTTGTATAACTGAGTTCCTGTTAAACAATAATGAATGGTGAAAGTGATAAATATGAATCACAGCTATTAGGCCTAGCCCTATAGGCTATATATGTGATTTTTTTTGGGCAAAGTTAAATTTTATACTAGGCCAAGGGCCCAAATTGGTAAACCATTTTAAGAAGTTGCGGCATTCTTGCGGTAACTTTTGGGACTAGACTCCCCCACTGTTATAGGCCTAGAGCAGTGCTTCCGTCCTAACAGTGAAAAAAACCACACTCCCTCACCTAATAACAGCTAGGGCCTACCTAACCCTGAATTCTCTCTATTAGGGCCTATATCGTTATGAAGTTACATAGCCTATAAAGCATGGCCGAGGGCGCCCAAACGCATCAAGGCAATTGGCATCCCAACGGCACGTGGATTGACCAGTTCAAAACATCACATTAGACAAAACTTTGTGATAACATTGGACAGTAAGAATGTAGGCTTACTACTTGACATTGGAATATTCAACATATAATCTTGTATTATAGTTATATTGTGGTACGATAGCTACTATCCAAAGCATATAATGTATCACTGACCATGTTATTAATGAGATGAGAAAATCACTACGTAGGCTCACTGCAGACCTAGTAAATAGGCCTACGCTATAGACCTACTATGGTTACGGTACGAACACGTTGACACGAAAAATCACACCCACAAACACAACTTTTTGTTGCACGCAAAATCAAGTCACATTTATAGTCTCTACATAATAATTCTGAGTACCTCCTCGGATCACTATTTACGCAAGTTGATAATGATTCTTCACGATGATTAAAGTTTAGATTTAAGAAGTCGCACTTCAACTTCATCGTCTTCAACCACAATTACAATTTTATCGCCCTCTTTCTTTCTAATGATAACACTTTCACCGTCTATGTCTTCTTTCTCCTCATTTTCATTTACGTTAATTATAGGCCTATCATCTTCTTCTTTGTTTACGTCAAATACATTTTGCACGTTATCGTAGCCTTGAATTTCTTCTCCGTTCCCTTCGATCTGTTTAACTTGTTTATTTTTATTTTTCAAGTGTCGATATTTGTATTTTACATTATCGGCTAAAACCAGAGCGGATTCTTTAACTTTGTTCTCAAACTCTTTCGTCTCCATCAAACTTTTTAGTTTATTCGTCAATACTGGACTGACAATATCATACACAAATTTAGAAGCAAGATATCCAACAATGCCTTGCACCACAGAAACCATTTTCACTGACGTTGATGATTACTCTATATTTTCTCAAATTCCTTTTATTTCATAGGACTACATTGCTACAAACTAGTCCTAGGTCTTGATAGAATAGGCTAGAAAGTCTTCTATTTAACATGTAGGCCTATACATACAATTAAAAAGCGCGAGGTATAGTCAGCTGACCATTCTTCCACTTAACCTTATCTATGAGAAATCAAAGATATGAACAATGAAATGATGTAAAACATAAAATGCAAATTACATAATGAAATAACATACCAAGAATGACATGAAACAGCTTTCAACTACCAACAGGAAGTTGGCTCCCGACTCCCTGGCTCTCCACAACCCAGCTCACAAAAATAAATGTAGAGGAGCCAACACTTGAAAAACAAATGTTACTATGTGCGATGTTCCAAAATATTCCATTGCAGTGTTGCCAACAACAGAAAGTCGAAACCATAATCATTGTTAGAGACACAAAATGTGTGGAATTGTTGTTCATAACTAGACTGTCGAAACATGAGCTTGTACCACAGATCAGTGGCTTGTACCTCATAGCTTGTACACATCAAGTTTTCGAGAAATATATTATTGATTCGAAAAACATTTTTGGGAGCTAGCTTTTTTGAACTAGGAAAACGCCATATATGCGTTGTTAGACGAGCGAATAGTAATAGTATGGGTAAAAATGGGTAAAAACTGCTTCGAGTGGTACCAATTCAGCACATTTTATGTTTTTTCTTCAATATGGCTGACCCGATCAAACTGAATTTTTTTTTAGAAATGTGTATCAAAATGTAATTCAACTAACCAGCACATTTAGCGCAGTGTTTAGCACGCTCGCTTCTTGTGATCTGGTAGGCGACGGGAACTTCGGACCCAGTTCGATCCCCGCCGCCGACCATCTTTACAGGGGTTTTTCGTGGTTTCCTCTGTAGTCTAGGCTAATGCCGGGATGGCTCCCACAATAAGTCGGCCACGACCGCTTCCTTCCCACTATCCTTCCCATTAACCAGGAGCCCTTCATCTCATCATCCCATCACCTCATTAATCATCCATCCGACGCCAATAGACCTTCGCTGTCATTACAGTGCGTCGTTAAACCCAATATATATATAAAAAAAAAATTCAACTTCACGTAAAATTTCATTTTTTTGGAAAATAAAAATATTTTCTTTCTTTTCCGCTATGTTATTCTAATGGGTATTTTTGAAATTTCTAAAATTCATAAAAAAAAAGTTACCGCTCGATAATGCCACAAAACTATACAGATCTAAGTTAGATGAGGAACTATATTGAAAAAAGTTTGAAGTTGATAGCTGTAGCCGTTTGACCCGTGGAGAACCGACAAAAAAACATAAAAAACAACAACAACAAAAAAAAAAACGAACACCAATTTTTTTCAGTATGTCAAATTGAATCCTCGCTAAAGCTCGTCTAAATAATGGAAAGATTTATTAAATAAAAGTTTGAAGATGTCCAGACATGAGATTACACCAGATCGTATTCGAACGTGGTCCGAGACGAATGACCGTCTCAATTCGGCTTGTACACATCAAGTGTTTGAAAAAAAAATGAGAAAAAAGAAGTTCATTTTTTTAAATTGCCGGAAATTGAAAATGTCCAAATATGACATAGTATAGAAATGATACTTGACATGGTTGTGAACAGTTCTAATTTTTCAATCGGTCTTGTACACATCAAATTTAGCGACAGGAAGAAATCCAAAATCCAAAATTTGGTTTATTTTTAACAAAAATTCGATAACTCCCAAAATTGACGATGTCCAAATAATTCCGACGATCGGTACATACTTCAGATTCTTGTCAACTGGAAACTTACGAAACATCAGCTTGTACAGATCAAATTTTTGAGAAATATATTTTTGTTTCGAAAAAAAATTTTGGGAGCAGCTTTTTTCAATAATGGAAACATTTATTAAATAAAAGTTTGAAGATGTCCAAACATGAGATCACACCAGATCGTGTTTGAACGTGATCCGAGACGAATGACCATCTTTATTCGGCTTGTAAACATCAAAATTTTTTAAAAAAAAAAAAAAAAAAAATATATATATATATATATATAGCCTATTGCCGAAAATCGGAAATGTCCACATATGACATAGTATGGGAATGATACTTGACATGGTTGACGCACTTGACATGCTTATAGTTCAGTGCAAGATGTCAGGGGGCAAAATCAAGTTGTAGGCCGATGCTATGTTGGCTTACTAGATATTTACGCTTGGATTCGTGTCGATGAGAATGAAAAAAATATATAATAGAATAAGGGTTGTCATTATTAAATAGTAGCCGTGTTTCAAACACGGGTCAACATGACCGTTCCCGAATGTCATCACTATTATAATTACTTTACCTCTCACTTCTCTTACTGTTGCTATCACAGTGCGTATACTTTGGGCCAATACACCCGACTGCTCAAGTCCGCTGTCTGCTGCGAACGGCAGGACACACAGACAAGCGTAATTCTATGTATAATTTACAATTCGTTTATCATATTCCATGATATTTGATATCTCTTTCACCATCAACGTGTCTGCTTCCATTTCAAAATTCGCGTCTAGGAACCGAAAAATCAGCACTTTCCTGTTTGTCTGTGGGCCTAGCCCTACCTCAACATTTAGGTACCATTTCCTGCACAAAACCGATAATATGACGTAGGCCTACTTCCTTTTTGCTCCAGCTACACTTTAGTGTTCAGGTTGGTGACACACAAAGAAACAGGCCTATAGCGTCTCCGTAGCTGGTGTTGAACTACCTGAACTATTTCAAGTGAACTCGGACGAACAAACACGATAGTGCGGCTTTGATGCAGCATCACGGTTATAAACAGACACGAACAGAACAAGAACAAACAAAGACAAGAACAGAAGAACCAGTGCAGGAAGTTCAGGACAAACAAACAAACAGACTTTCTTACAACCCATGACCTTTTTCAAGACCATATACATTTTATTGTCCAGGTTCCTCTCGCCAACCTCGCAGTTTCCGGTTTCTCAAGCGCTCTTCTCGCCCTCCTATTTGATCTGGAGAAGCTAGTCGAGTTCATGTCAATCGGCACGCTATTGGCTTACACGATAGTCAGTGCATCCGTGATCATACTCAGGTACAGACCGCCGACCGCGGAGGAGGCGGCCATCTTGGGAGTCGGCATGACGACAGATGACAGCTCGTCAGGCGGGGACCTAGGATCACCCTCGTCGGAGGTAATCACATATGTTTTGTAAGCCTATGTTTTAAATTGGAAGCCGCAGTGTCAATTACCAAAATTGTCAAAACAAAAGTGACAAAATTCTGGTGTTTATTCATTTATTCATTATTAAGCCTATTAATATAATAATTATTATTCTTTCATCATATAAATTTGGCTATAAACATAATTATTACGAATTCATTTCTAGTTGTGTACAACGCAAAGGGAAGTGAAAAGCTTGGATGTGTCTGGTCTACTGAAACTTCGATATCGGCTGTTGCATGGTGAATGGTGTGAATGAAGTTTCACTTTACAACTATAATTATGTTCACACGGAAAAAGCTATTACGATAGTAAATATGTTACGTTCAGACTGAAAATGCTACGTGTGGGTAGGTCTCCCTCAACCCTTAACGTGGTCTCTGAAGAGCGTATACTGGAGATAAGTATTCTCGGCTGTGTGACATCTTGGGGGTACTTATGAATGGATGGTTGTAACTTGTAGTTGTAACATGTGGTCAGGGTTCAGGTAAAGTTTGTCACCCAAGCCCATGTCACGCAATTGAGTATACTTCATTCTGGTATATTCTCTTTAGGCGCCCCACCCTCATTTAGAAATAAACGGAAGTATCACGTTATTGAAAATACTTTTCCTCTGTGTCTGTCAGATACTGGAGTTCATCTCAGCCGGCATGCTGCGACCTCAGTTCGGCTGGCTCAGCTCGCTGATTGGACAGTGTACGCCGGGCGGCGCAGTATCAGGGGCAGTGTTCGTCTTCACGTGCACCAGTGCTGCCCTCTGCATACAGTTGCAGTTTAGCGCCGAGGAGCTGAGGGCAGGCCTTTGGTGGACAGTCTTGCTCACTACGTTCTTTGTCTTCTGTCTCTTCGGTTGTGAGTAGAGCTCATTTTGATTTGTAGTTAGATCGAACTGAAAATCAGCTGTCCTAAAAGCCGATCGACTGTCCCAAGGAGAAAATGTTCTCAAAAAAGTAATAATCAACTTTCCTAAGAATCAAATGTCATAAGACTCGACTGTCCTAAAAATCAACTGTCCCAAAATTCTAATTCATGAGCAGCCTAGAGCTGTACAGGAGTTGAAGTGAGGGTTTTGTCTTCTCCCCTTCAATTTTGTTTCTCATTTTTGGGTAACAATGACAGCGTGGTTATTCATTTCATCACATTTTTTTTTCTGTGTGATAAATAAATATGTGCATATAATGGAAGGAATCATATTTCATCCAATAAAACAGTTAAAATCAGGAATTTGAAAAGTTTGTCAATAGATTTCGATAATCTGACATATTTTTTCAAAGCTTTATCCGTAGACAAGTAGTGTAGTCTGAAAGATGAGTATTTATTACAATCGGTAAGAATGCCTTTCACAGTGAGAATTTCATTGCATGTAAATCATCGAGGCTAAATTTGTTTTAATGTATAAAATATAAATAAGCTTGTGTTAGAAGTGTGACCTATTCTCAAGCGGGTCAGAACCACTTCCTCACTCCTGGAACTGCGAATAGAGGAATCCCACGATTCAGTAGGAGTTTTGATTTTGTAGGAGCAAAAAACTTCGCTGTTCAAACCCTAAATGCATTCATTCAGGTTTGATTTTATGAAGTTTGTTATTCATTACATAATTCCACTCACTCTGCTATTCAAGTTTGAAGAGATATTCAAAATTGGTCTTTGAACCCATTCAGGAAACCCTTTTTTCAACAATATAATTTGTCTCTGTGGCTTCTTCTGCTGCTTTATCAGCATGTTCATTTCCCTCATTTCCGACATGTTCAGGAATTCAGGAATTCAACAAAAAGCCACACTGACATCTTCCAATGCAAGTGTGGTCAGCAGTGTTCGATTCTCATGGATCAGACAGTTATCTGTAAATATTGTGTCAATTGATTGAAGTGAGCTCCAGTCAAAAGTTGTTACCTTTATTCAAATATTTTATGAGGATTTAGCTGTATGTTAACTGGTTGTAAGGGTTAGGTGGGTAAGGTGTGTATGTCAATTAAAATTTGTGAAAGAGAGGAGTCCACCTCAACTTCTGTACAGGTTCCTAAAGAAGAAGTTCAGGACAGATTTTCGAGAAAGTTGGTTCTAATGAAAAACCAATAATGCTAAAAACACAATGATTTTATTTTTGAATGATAATTTTAGTGCTTACAAGTACAACAATGGCTTTCAGTTATACCAATGTTTTCTACTCAAACAGAAAATTTCAAATCATGTTCACGTTACCTTTCGTAAAAGGAATTAATTAAAAATATTCTGCCAGGTGTGGGGTTCGAACCCACGCACTCATAGAGTATCAGAACTTAAGTCTGACGCCTTAACCACTCGGCCAACCTGGCTTGATGACTTTAATAGAATCATGAAGCACCAGGATGAACTTTACATTGTTTTTTTTCGTGTATAGGCCTACATAATTTAATGAATGATATGTTCAACAGATATATAATAATGTGACAGCCTGAAAAGTTCAAAAAAGTAGCCGTTGGGATCAAAATTGTACTCCAAATTTGCAAATCATTAAAAACCCGTTGATTCTATTGAGACACGAGCTTTTGATGATGATTTTTTTATTTTTTATTTATTTTATTTATTTATTTATTCTCCATTTGATCAATCAGTGTACCAATATAGGATTCGCATTTGAGATAATGACTATGCAGGAAGACGCTCTTGCCCTATGACGTTTCATGACGTAGTAGGCCCTATGCGATCTCATGCAAAACCGAATCATGTTGTTCATGATGAGTAGGGTCGACCCCTCTTGTATGTCTTTAATAATTTCCTGAGCAATTAGGTTTCATCGAAAATTGAAAAGAGAAACGCATCCATTGATTTTCAGTTGAATATAAAATGGTGAGAATCTGTCACGCATGTTGCCCACTCTGTCGACCTCATAGTTGGAATATATTCATTTTGTTCATTTCCGTTAAGAGTGCAAGCAGGAAATCGATTTAGTCAAATGTCAGATTCTGGGAATAATTTTTGAACATTAGTATTCTGATAAGATGAAACGCAGTTATTTCAAATACCTTCCCAACTATACAATTATTGGCATTGGATTCTAACATTATCACAAGTAAACAACTAAAAAATGTGCTTCTTCAGCGTATATCTGCAAAAATCATGGGATATAAGTTGACTAGTAGACCTATGCCTGTACCGTTTATAAGCCATAAAAAAAAACTAACTAAAAATGTGCTTCTTCAGCGTATATCTGCAAAAATCATGGGATATAAGTTGACTAGTTGACCTATACCTGTACCGTTTATAAGCCATTATCAGTGTTTCCCTGTATTCGCACTTTGACATCTCATCCTGTTCAAAAGTAATCACCAAAACTTCGATTGTTTTTTGTTACTACAGTAACTATAGGCTTCTGTCAAGTGACAAACAATCGTTATCATAGCAAAACATCGAACTGGTGAACTATCTAACATTCGATCTGATTGGTCAATTCCAACTGGTGGACATTGTTGTCTGTCTCTTCAACAATGCGTTATGTTATTTGACAGTAGCTTATATGTCTATTGTTGCAGGTCTGGTGATAATAATTGCCCACCAGCAGAACACCACTGGGCTACGCTTCAAGGTACCTCTAGTGCCCCTCGTGCCGGCTCTAAGCATCCTGCTCAACGTCGAGCTTATGGTGCATCTAAACGCCTTGACTTGGGTTAGATTCATCGTCTGGATGGCGATAGGTAAATATTACGTTCAACGAGCTATAATAGTAAACCATGGAGTGGCGATTGCCCTGTGATGCGCGCTGCCAAACTGTGTGAGTATAGGAACTAACGTCTGCCAAGACAGAACAGGGGCGATCTGATTTGTCGAATTCATTATTTCCCCAAAAAGTCACCGCAAGCCACAGAAAAAGGACACAAAAAGTCCCATTAGCTCTTTATTTTCATCTAGGAACCTTCATCCAATTTGTCACGACAATAAAAAGAGTGGAGATGTGGATTCTTACCGCTGCAACCATTTTGAATAAAGTTGTGAGCCCACTGACTATTACTTTGTTTTACTCATGCTTACTGAACGAGCTAGTTACTAAGGCAATACAGGACAAAAAAGTCTTGGTCTCGTAGACTGCAGTGATGTATCACTATAATAAATGATGAGGGTAGCACTAGTATACAGTGGAACATCCATCCATCGTTTTTCGAGGGACCAGGAAAATAAAACCATGCAGGAAAACGATCTATCCAGGAAAATGTAACATTGATTATATGGGAGTGGGGTGAGAAAAAATGAATGATACAAGCAGGAAAACAAGGGATCGGGGAACGATGCATAGAGGTTTCACTGTAATTCAGAAAGACTTCAAGAATTACTTGTTCTATGTGGGTACATGTCATATGAGAGTAGAGAGCTGGGAAATGAACGAACTTTGTGATTGATTAATATCATGCTATCATTTGGAGGACATCTGTATTTTTCAAAAATGTGTGACATCCCTTAAGAGAAGCATTTTGGTATTGCGATTTAAAATCTCGAATTAGTCAATAGCATGCAAAGTAAGAAAGTTTATCCGGTAAGATGAAAACTTTCCTGTTCCTTAACAGTAATTGTTTGCTTATACATCCTCACCGACAGGTAGGTTACTTGGCTTAACGAACGAGCTGAGAATAGATTAATGATGTTCACAAAGACATCTATTTGAACCTCTATGCATCGTTCCCGGATCCATCGTTTTCCTTCTTGTATCATCCATTTTTTCTCACCCCATACACTTATAATCAATGTTAAATTTTCCTGGATAGATCGTGTTCCTGCATGGACGTTTTTATTTTCCTGTTCCCTTGAATTACGATGGATAGAGATTTCACTGTAGTGCCTTATGCCTCACCTACTGAGCATGTTGGACCACTTCCTTTTCAGTAATTCCTCTTTCTTCCCCTCTTCTCCAGGTTTACTAGTCTACTTTCTGTACGGGATCCACCACAGCAAGGAGAGCGATCCTTGCAGTTCATACGCCGTCCTTTTGACACCGTCCGAAGCCAGCAGAGGGCAGTTCGGCTCCATGCACTTCAGCGGTAGTGGTAGCAGAACGATACTGTCTCCGTCGCAAGAGAAGAGTTCCGGTTTACCGATGGCGCGGCCGGTAAAGGAAGTCTCGACTAGCGACAGGAGAGCGATCATTGATGAGGAGGAGATACAGGAATAACGAATAAAATGGGGATCGAGATTTAACAGTAGGGAATATGGAAATGATAAGAAAGGAAATTGTAGATCTTTTTTTGTTTGTTTTTAGATTTGTTTTTTCCACTCTTGGATCGAGCTTGCCTCTAGATGATTCTAGTCTCATATTCTTGTTGGCAACAATTGAATGTTATCAGACATGGCGGTATTTGAAAATACAAGTATTTGAAATACGTATTCTCCGTAATTCAGAATTTCAATCACATGATCGCCATGTGTTTTGTAAATTGTATTTACATTTCTGCCAAATCTTTCATTTTCAAAATACTCAATACTTACTATGGCTTACGTATATCATTATTTAAAACTAATAAGTTGAACTACCACAATTACACGATAGTAATTTTTTCACACAAATTGAATAAATAATCATTTCAATATAGGCCTAATCATTCTAATAAAAAACTGATTAAATATAATCTATATATATGAGGATCTGAATTCGAAACTTGATACTGAATTTATAAACAATTCATTTCGAAAATGTATTTTAATATTCATTTCGACTAGAAATGTCTCTTTTGAATTTCAAATAGATAATTTGCAATGCAATTTGTCAAATATGTGCACAGAGAGCACATCTATAATTTATATTCATCAACTGAGCACCCTCCTATTACGAACTCAATACGTTCGAGTCCATTGTGAGTACTTGGTGTGCAAAAATCAGGTGCAAAATGTTGCATTATCATAATCCTATTCAATATTAAAAAATCGAACCCTATCATTTGAGTCTTCTGTATTTTTCATTTCAACTACTTTTTATTGACGTATATTGCCCATGTCTGGTTGAAAGTTACAACAACCATTGTCAAAACAAAAAAACATAAACCAATAACAATATAGTCAGTAGTCCATAGAGGTACCCAATACCCAACTTGAATGATCATTTTGCACTGGAGTGAGTATTCAATAAAATATAGGCCTACATCCCTCAATAGTTCAGTAGAAACATAGATACAAAACTTTGGTGAAGGGCACTTCGGGCGATGAGTAAGGTTATCAGAATACTTACTAGGCCTACGTCGTCTCGATCAGGTTTGAGGACGTTTACATCTAAGCCGCGTGACGTCAGGTGGAGTCTATAAGCGGCCCGAATTTGAGCTTCCTGTGAACAACCAATCAAATCAATCAGAATGAGCTAACCACTTTTTCAATGGTCACGCTTATCAAGTGGCCAGATTGTATGGACTCCAGTTGACGTCACGCAGGCTCGGGAGCGTTCGGACTTACGGAATGTTCCGAAGAGAAAACTGTCTGATCGAGATAACCTACAAACCAATATGTAATATACTTGCATAATTGAGTATGACGGGTAAATGGGAATAAGTTGAGGTGAAATTACGAAACCCTTAATGATCTGAAATTGTAATAAAACATTGTTTTTAATCCTATATTGGGATGTTTTGTAAAACTGAATTATATTTTTGTTGGGATGATATCAAAAATAATTTTATATAACCACAAATGATGATAAAATTATGTATTCGTACAAATTGTATACAATGGTTACAGACTATCCTAGTACTTAATTAAAAGTGAAATGCACAACATAAGTTATAAAATATTACATAAATATATCATTATGTTCTGAGTATTTCTGTCAATGCATTTTGTACATTTTCTTTTTCATCTATTTATGTTCTATTCATAGTTATATTCTTCGATTTTGTCATATAGAAATAATTTCAATTGAAAACTGTGATAATTATTTTTTAATTTTTGTTCATCATATATTATATTGAAATATTTTAGTTTTCAGAAATAATTGTTGCTGTGAATTATGTTAATGCCTTCCCATTATTACGACAATTGATGTGTGTATATATAAAATGTTTCATTGTGTATTTAACGGACGATAATAATTGTGATTTATGTATAGTTGTATCCACGAGAGAAAAGCTCGAATATTTACTACGTTCATCACACAGTTGGTGAACCATTTGACCAAATCGATTAGCTTGAACCAGTCCAAATATTTCACGTTCATCACGAGAACCTGAATCGTTTCAGTCAAACCGATTGAAAATCGAAAAACGCCGACCATATTTGTTTATTCACTCCGCCTTGTTATTGGCTTAGAGTTGCAGGCATGTCCCTCCAAATAATGTTGGCATTATAAAGATATATATAAATATATACATCACATTTCAGATGCAATTTGAGAGCGCCAAATCGCAGCTCACATCGTTTTGGAACTGAATCCACCAATCGAATCGAACTGAATGGAATTCCCACCAAAATCAACATTCATATCAGCATATATACCGTTTCAAAATAAATCGATTCGGCTGAAACGTTTTTCGACTGTCTGATAAAGCTAGCCAATCTGTTGTGGGATCTTCAATACGTAATATTGGTACACTTTTTCAAATAAATTCAACCAATCAGCTGAAGAGTTGAAGTGATAACAGAGATGAAACAATGAAATGTTACGAGAGATGACGCCCCACAGGAGTGTTATATAGCCCCTGTGACTATTTATAAATGTAATTTAAGAGTGACAGAAAGAGATATGAAGTGAAACTAGAAATAATATTATCATAATAATTTGTTGATACAAAATCAAGTTGATATGACCACAACTGATGATAGTCATTGTCATGTCGGAAATGTACAAGTCGCCGCCCTCGTTAGTTCAGTCAGCTGAGGCACGCTTCAGACATTGAAGCGAACCGTTCGAATCCCGCATAAGGCATGGGATTTTGTAAACGTCTTTTCACTCATCATCACCTCATAGTTTCATAATCACCTGCTCATTCGTACCCCGTATAACCTAGCTGTTAGTGGAGTCCTCAAGCAAACAATAATCATCAATCATCATCAAATGTACAAGTTTCAATTTTGCATCAAAGTACATCACCACACTGAGAGTACATTCGAATGAGTAATGATCGACGCTATTTCATTCGCGATTTTAGAGAAAACACCATTTCAGTTTCATAAATTAAGATTATAATATTTTTCCCAAAGAAATCCTGAGTCATGATCTGGCCATAACCTGATTCTGTATCGAAATTTAAACATAATCGGGTCATGCCTACGTCATGACTTAGAAAAGGCGGTGGGTCCTGAAGGATGAATACATGAATTCGATAAATAATTTTTCAAACGTCCTTTCACTTATCGTCAAAATAACCTAGCTGTTAGTGGGGTCGTCAAAGAAACAGTTAAACCTCATACAAATGTCCAATCTAGTCACTTCTTCTTTCGTGGATACAAGGTAACACAAAACATGTTATAATTTTACTGCCAATAATAGAAGACAGATATACTTCGAGACATGTTAAGTAGGCATTATTCAAATAAAACTGTTCCTCATTTTTACACCCACTATTCTAC
Source organism: Brachyptera putata (assembly GCA_907164805.1). NCBI lineage: Eukaryota > Metazoa > Arthropoda > Insecta > Plecoptera > Taeniopterygidae > Brachyptera > Brachyptera putata. Next base: position 12,473,168 of record OU015471.1, on the reverse strand, counting down.
TTCTACACCCTTCTAGCTGCTCACTATGTAGTGGTGCCCTCGATCACTAGATTGCGCTACAAAATTGTGCGATTGTGCTGAACGATTTTAACGAACTACAACTGTTCAGAATCATGAACATTACGTTGAATCTTGCTATTTTTTCACTAGTAGCGCTGGGGATGTTGGAATCAAAACTAATTACAGACATTGGTGAAGGCGGAGAAAATTCAGTTTCGTTCTGCCATATGAATGAACTGTCTTGGAAGTATATCTATCCTCCATGTATCAATCGATACTAAATGGTTGTTACTTGATGTAACAAGGTGTTATATGAACACCTTACTGGTTGTTACTTAATGATAATCATTACAATGTATGTTTAAAAGTTTATATGATATACAGTTTTAACAGATACGATATGTTTTGTTATTATTGGAATAAAGTACTATACTACAGATGTAATTATATAACTTATAAGAGAGGAAAATAAAGTAAATTTGAAGATGAGTACCATCTCTGATGCTTTTCTTATTGATTTGATTTCTGTTTTTGATTATTAGAAAAATATACAAATGCAATGATAAGTAAGAAAGAAAAGATGGAAGAAAAGAAGACGGAGATTAACTGAATGAAGAGATGATGATAAATGCGGAGTAATTAATTTTAAATGATGCAATTTTCAAATTTCTCACTTGGCTTTGATGTAATGGGAATGTACCAGTAATAATCAATCTTTACAGTCAAATATTTCAATACTAATCATGATTTTTTTCTCAACTGATAAAATTTGAACTAGAGTCTGTTGTGCTAACTTATAATTTATAATTTATTTCTTCATATATGTTATGATACGAGAACAAAATACATAACTGAAAGGGTGATAAATCACAAGTTTTGTTCGTCAATTTTGAGTAATTCTCCAATGTAATTCTCCAATTAAATCAGTTGGTACAGCCAGCTCTTGGCCTTTTCAATCTATGTATTTTCACTCACCACTTTCAAGATCAAACCTCCCATTAATTTTTACATGTACATAAGTTTTAATCAAGAATGTCCGCATTCTGTATCTTATTTTATGGTTACATCACAGAAATCTGTGGCTCTTTGACACAGGGGCTTAGAAGGCAATCGAAGAATCACAGCAATAATCGAAAATTCCAATACGAATGCGATATATTTGGACATTTGAGACGATTATCGAACAGGAAAAAAAATCGATTACGACTAATAATCGAAGAGATGAGAACGATAATCAATTTCAGTTCTTACGTCGAGGAACAAGCCTAATAACAGTGCCTAATAATATGTCACACTGACAATTGTAAAACATCGTTATATCTTTCAGTTACAGATTATCATAAATAATTCACCATTTCATAAACAATGCAATCATTCTGAACTATGAAGCACTGTGAATTAAATGACTTATTATAATGATGATCGGTTACTTCCGGTGACTTAATGCGATAGGTGTGCACCTGGTGGTTGGAGATGGAAGCTTGCAGCAATGAGAACTGTCTTCTGTCTGCTATGATAATGAGATGCGAAGAATAATGAGTTGAAATATTATGGTATAGATTTGAATAATGAGCAGAGTTGAAAAAAACGCAATAGTTGGATGAATCTCCCATCGAGGACGTGAAGTTGCTCACAATTGAGTGAAGACTTATTTTTTATTCATATTTGGATTACCGACGCACTAATGGTAATTAATTAGGATATATTGGCGTCGCATGAGTGATAAATGGGTTGATGGTATGATGAGTTCAGGGTGCATGGGAGTCGATTTAGCGAAATATCAGTTTTTTGGTGATAACTGTCGAACGATATTCTAATGACATTTTAAAAAAATACGGGGGACACATACATTTTCAATGCCTTCAAGATGGTATAAGCTATTCAACGTATATATCGCATTATTGTCAAACATACAGTTAAAAAAGTTGGTAAACATTTACCGTATAGGCATATGTCAGTAGACCTAGAATAATTTTTAGAATAATTGTTTTTAGCTACTGCATGTAAAAATGTTAGAATCCATGGTTGATAATTTTATACCATTTCTTCTTGAAGGTATCAAAAATATCTGTGTATCAGAATTTTGTTATCTCATACCGTTCGAATGCTAAGAGAAAAAAATCCGAAATTTCGCTAAATATGCACTCTATTAAGTATTATGCTACTAGGATGGACGGTGGGAATCGGGTTTCACTAAACCGAACGAATCAGAGAGGACACATGACAAAATCTGATTTAAATTTCAACGGAAATTGTAACCAAATTTGTCACAACTTTCACAGGGAGCCGTTAAATGATTAGATTTCAATATATTGATCGATTTGTCATCATGAAGTCGAACGAACACGCATAGACGTTCACATAGGGACGAGTAGATTGGATTTTATTAATATTTTATTCAAAGACGTTGGAAAGAGGAAATTATTCGCGAATGAATCTATTCATGTGGAGGCCCATTCACAACAGAAGTTAGCAGTAAACGTACGGGTAACGTTAAAAGTAAGGACTGTTGTGTCCAATGGTATTGTATCGAACCAAAGCAGGAAGGAATAGCGCATGCAACGTTTCGAACCTTAACAATCAATCTCACTCAAAATCAAAATGAATCGATCTAACTTTCTCTAAAATTGGGGGGAAAATGGCGTCATTATTCATTAAAATCTATCCCCACCCATGCTTGTGATTTAGTTTGAATATTTTCGGTATAATTACAAGAATAAATTTTATCGTTAAAAAAACATATAAATATTTAAATGCTCATTTGTTAGTTGCTTCCACTTCGAACCTTCTAAATAATTTTCCGAAATAGTATTTTCCTCATCTTTCAAGGAGGCATTGAGTTATAACATATATTATTACGGTTTGAAGTTACTTAAAAAAAATGTGCAATGTGTTACGATCGCCCCTGTGCAGCCCATAGTCCGAACGATTCTACCTTCTCATGCATAGTCGTCATTTGGAAACAATGACTTCATGTTGACTTTTCCATGTTACTGAATGAAAAAACAAATGTTGTACTTGCTTGGATATCCTCAAATCTACCATATTGTAATCAGAATAATTGTATGCAAATTATAAACGAGTTAGAGGAACAGAATTTACAACACATAAAGGGTGTGTGCGTGTATTTAATAATATAATTATACATTTTCCTCCCTTTATATTGACTGTTTGAGACACCCCACCGTCAATACTAATCCATAAAAGAGACGGTCGATCACAACCCTTAAACCAAGTATTCGAATGGAATACGTATATAGAAATCTAATTACTCTGCTGTGATTGGAGGGTTGGTATAATTGCAAAACTGCGCATGCGCGAGCATTGATTGCATAGTGTGAGTCATAGACTATAGAGAGTATGATATTGAAAAGAGCTTAAAATGTGTAATGAGGGTGATTCATATTCATGAGTTAGATGTATAATCTAAATTGCTGTTGTGCTGCGATCTATTGTTCGACAGTTGGTACCGACTGAGAAGAAATGGGAGACTGTTTTCAACAACTCTTCTTCACTTTATGAATTAATTAATATCGCGGGTTTATGTTTCTACCAACCAATCCAATAGCTTTTTCCTTTCTTTCTTTCAGTCCTTCTTTCTTTCTAAAAACAAGTCGGGAGTGAATATGTGTAATCGTCAATCTCAATTTTTCCAACGTGTCTGCTATACCCAAACCCACAGAGATATATATGTTTCTTGGAGAGAAGTGATACAATTGACCCAGGTCTCCCCTAGAAACAACAATCAACTCAGTAATACTACGCACAAAACAACCAAATTTAAGTCTTCCTTCAAATACAATGCCACTATGCTATACAACGCAGTTCCTGCTGATCAGTTCAAGACATTAGGCCAAAATGCATTCAAAGCTGCAGTGAAAAGACTAGACAAAAATTGGATCAGAAGGATAGCCATCAGTTCTAATTATACATCGTATTTCATACTGTTTATCCTAATATTCATTCATACCATCTTGTTTGTATCCCATTATTATTTAATTCTTATTCATAGCTCATAAGTAAAAATAGTATTGGTTATGGAAGAGCAGAACATTTTAGCCATGCTAAAATCTGAATATCGACATTTTTTTGGGGGGGAAAAATGAAGACAATTGAATTTGAATTTGAATAACTAAATTATTTCAAATGTTTTCTTTAATTTTTAATATTCGTATCAATATTACTATTCATACATCAGTGTGTTCTAAAAATCTGAATGGAGATGACCATACTTCAGGAATCCTGTACGATCAATTTGGATATTTTTAACCATTCTTTTTTGAGTTGGAACAAAAATTGACCAATTCAATAAATACAAAAAGTGACAGCTTAGATAATTATTTGAAGCCTACAGTCATATATGATATCATGAAAGATACATACATATTCAAATATCGATCTGCATTACATTATAACGTATACATAAATTTCGTCTTGATGCAACTCTCATTCGATATTATGGAAATACTCAAAAATTAATTCCATAATAAATATCATGATTAAAAACAAATAATTTAAGAGTATTTCCACAATTCTCTTCATAAATAATGCAGTCAAACGATAGCTTCCGATAATATAACTCTATATTGATTGACACTCGTCCGAGATAAATTACACCATTTTCCCAATACTCATTAAACAAGCTATAGGCTCATAAAATACGTATATCAACCAGTCTTGAGAGATGATTATTAAACGTCGTTCTAATATATATGCACAGAGTTACGCTACACCGGATAATATTGCTGCATATTTAGTTTATAGCCGCCCCTCCCTTCTCTCACCAAACTATAATCACCCCTCCTAATGCCAGCTCGAAACTTCCCACAGTCAATACTATTACATATGTACAAACCTCCGCTCGTAGCCACCAGTAAATTACGTCATTAATATGCAAACAAGTTTAGTAAAGAAGAAAGAAGCTGGGGTGTATGTAAATTCAGTGATTTAACATTCTCATTCTATAATTATAATAATGAAAAGTTGGCGGCCATTTTTTTCTTTTTTACCATATTTTAATTTCATTTTTGTGTAATCAAGCGCAGTTAATGAGGCCTTTGTGTTCCGAGGTTGGTATTATATTGAGGATTTTTGTTTGTAAAGATAAGAGTTTTTGGGGAAGGCCACTGATCAATGGGGAAGGCACAGGCCGAATCTAGGGATGATAGCCAATGTGACAAAAACAAAAGGCAAAAGTTCAGGTTCACTGTCCAGTAAGAGAAAATTATTCTTTGAAATAACTAATCTATATGTTAATAAAGAAATGTCCCAGAGAAATGAAATGATATGTGATATAGGAATGGAATGAAAATAATGATGTAAATCGAAAGAAATGTTGTTAGGCTGTACTACAGGCCTATAATGATGCGATTCTCTCAAGTGACGTTCATGCACAACAATGTCCACCAATAACTAGTAACAATCTTTGTAGTTCTGGACTTCACTGTGTTGCTATAACAATACATTTTTTATTTGAACAAGAAAGGTCTGTGAAGTCAGCATGCCCACAAGAGCTGTCATTCTGAAAAGTTTGGAATATTTGGTGCTCATCAAGGGGTCTGTGAGTTTTCGGCAGGCCATATATATATATACACACAAGTCATGTGTAAGATTATGTTGATATTCATTCAATATATGCCAGTTGGAAAGTATAATAATTTATGTACACTTTTATCTCCAAACGAGGACACCTCGAGTCACCCGCGCACTAGTGGTGTTTCATAAGAGGAACGGTCGGTCGGGACCTTCTACTTTCGTCAATACAAGTAAACCAGCAGCATCTTTATTCATTGGTAATATAAAGATTTTGAGTAACGTATATTCATAGCAAATAATGGTAAGTTAAGAGAATGCTCAATAAGCTGAAGATAAAGGTGCATAGGCCTACTTATAAGCGAGAAGATCCAATTATTATTATTCTCAGAACAGCGATAAAATAACAATTTGAATATTAAAATTTCATATATAATATCATGTTGTTGTATAAGAAAATTTGAATAATAATAATCAGCATTAATATGGTGTTTTAAAATAAAGTTGTCGTTCAATTTCCAATGAGCAAAGTTGGTGATTAAAGGAAGGAAGGGTAGGGGAGGAGAAAAGAGGAAATACTGAATTAACTTCATTTATAATTCATTTCAAGAAAATGATGTTCCCGATCGACCGTTTTCTCTATCTGCTAGCTTTAACGGTCCGAAGATTCCATCCTCTATTCATTATTATGGTGGTATACGAAATAGTTTTTAGGCCTTCTTTCAAGTAACAACTGACCAATCGTCAGCATCGCATCACAACGATCTATGAACTACTAATTGCGATTGGTCAACATGAATCATGGGACATTGTTGTCTGTCTCTTTCAATGAAGAGCACTTATTTGCATGGATGTTATTAACTTATTGTGTAGGCTTGAAAAACATCTGTGGTCCTGATGTATTAGAATATTATTATCAAAGTTCAATTTATTAAAATAACGGTTCGATAGTTATGACCACAAATTAGAAACTGGAGTTAAATCCCTCGTGGGTTTAGTCCCGCACATATAAGGTATGCTTTTGAGTAAACATCAATTATATCTATCGTTTGTTAATTTGTATCCATAGATGATGTTATAGTTGTTGAGAGAGCCGCTTAGCAAACAATACTATTCATCATGAAGAATATCAAGAATAGTATTACTCAATTTTTATATTATAATGGTTCACGTATTTTCTAGGATGTTGATTTTTTCATTATACATTTTGAGAAATTATGTTTGATCGCCGCCCTCCATAGCTCACTTAACAAAGGCACCAGTCTATAAACTGAAGGTACCGTTCACTTATCATCACTTCTTAGTTCCATTGTTGTATTCTTACCCCCAAATAGTTAAGCTAATATCATAGTATGTTTGCTCTTTCTGGCTTATAATATGACTTGAGATACTTGATATACTGAGATATACTGAGATACTTGAATATAGTGATACATAGATCAAAAAAATTATAGATCACTAAATTTGTATTACTTGAATCGACAAAAGACGAACTGAAGACTGTCATTCACCAACATAACAAATACAAGAATCACAGTTATATTTGTAAATACTTGTATTTTTATATTTGTATTTGTACTTGATATTATATTTGTACTTAATTGATATTATGATTTCATTTCTCAGCACGAAGTTAATGATATTAACAAAAACTGATTTCTCACTGAATCCTGGTCAGACAGTTTCGCAGACTGATCGGTCGAACCAAGCGGTGAAATGATGAACTAGCAAATGGTTGGGTGCGGTTGTTTCAAGCCATCATTCTTCTAATGAATTGAACGCAGAAAACAAAACTCTATTAGCCAGTAATCGAAGCAATTGTTACGTAATTAGATAAAACGCCCAAACTTTACTAATAAACTATTGTCTGTTAATTGTCTATTAGTAATAAACAAATTAAAGAATGATTTAATATGATTATAATATTTATAAAGAAATATAACGGAAATGCTAATTTGTAATGATTATTGAAATAAAACAATTGAGTGATACTGAAAACAAGAATTAAAAAAAGGAAGTATGAACTAGAAGAAGTAGGGGACGATTAGGAAGGAAAGAATTCAAATACGAATCGACGAGATTTATTTTAATGGTGCTTAACGACGCCATAAACAACTAGGTTGTATGAGAGTATATGAACGACGAGCAGATGATAATTATAATATGAATATATTTATTATGTTCATCTTTTTCTTTAATCCGTGTAATATTCCTACAGTTAATCGCCATCGCATAGCAGGCCTACGCGCTCACTTTATAGCTATAGCTTTAGGCCTATCACCGAAATAATGAGCAATTAATCCACAGGCTTCGTTATTATTATGATTTTCATTTGCTCATTAGCATTTTTCATTATTATTATCATGAAATTAATTACAATTTATAGCTTGGAAATACAAGGCGCGTTTATAATTGATTAACTAGTACATCAGGCCTTCTGAACAAGGAATACTTGGAAAACAGCCAAATTGCTTCGGATGTAAAAATATATGAATAATATAATTATGAATATATTATAATAATTTAGTATCATTATAATGGAAAAGTGTATTAGGTTTTTTGTTTTCTTGTTAAATCACGAGCTGCAGTTCAGTATTGGAGATTTTGTATTATTATTTATTGGAGTTTATAAACTATATATAACATTGGTAGTCGCATAGCTCAAATACTGTTGCCTAATTAAAAAGCTTAGAATTTAGATGATACCATATAATGAAGAATTAAAAAACTAACTGTAGACCTTCTTTATTCTATGATGATACTGAATATATTTGTTGTTTTGTGTTGGTCACCATGTTTTCGAGTGACTATCACCCAATCATAATGATCACTGCCATCTAGATATTTGTTGTACTTCCTCAAACGCGAGACCTCGTATGTTTTTCTCTGGTTACCATAGCGACTGGAAAAGTAGTGAGTAAACAAACTAATACTGATGATATGATTGGAAATCACAATTAGAGGTCACGTTGTCCATTTACTACAATGTGTGCCTTCACATGAAAGAAACCTGAAGAACGATGGCAAGTTCAGGTTACCATGGCAATTAAAATGGTCAAAGGACATCACCAACCTGGAACTAGATTTTAGCGAATAATGGCGATATTTATTTTCCTAATTTTGAATGAAACTAAAATTAACCATGCCAATTTCTGTAATCATAATCAATTCATTTGTCCTGACCTTTTTTCTGAGTCGTGACGTAGACATAACTTGATGCTGTTTATACTTCAATACAGAATCGATAATGCCTACGTCATGGCTCATGGTCTCTGGAGGACCAAAAAAATAATTAAAATGTCTTAAATTGAGATGATGAATTCTAGTTTTTTCTTAAATAAAGGACATATCGTCATTATTCATTAAAATCAAAGTTTGTGGGTTCTGATGTCCTTCAAGGGCGAAGAGAATCGAAGTTGTAATAGAATATAATTTAGGGAATATTTTTGTCCGATTCATAACACAATGTGTGATATCAACCGATAGAATTGTCTATATACTGCACACTGTACAGTAAAAATCAACGTCATATAAATTAATTAAAAAAATTCGAACAGCAATTGCTACATACACAGTCTGCCCATACAACGTCCTTATCAGTTCCCGATCGACTGTTTCACCCATCTTGTTTCACTAACGCTAGGGTGTGTCGATGCAGCACTAGTCTGTGATCTAGTTGCCACATCATTAAAATATGCAAATCAGTTTGCAGTGTCTAATTATTTACGAGGTATTGTTGTAGAGTTATGATGACTGATTATCTCGGTTACATTCGACTCACAACTCAACAATAGACGACATTTCTCATATGGTAATTATTTAATTTTCCAGGAAAACACTATATACACACACATATATATATATATATATATATATATATATATATATATATATATATATATATATATATATATATATATTTATTAGATAGTTCCATTGATTGCTTCATGATGCTTAGGTGCACTCTACGCATTTTTCAATACAAAAATGTATATTTCGATAGTTTCATTTTAATTGACGTCAATACATATTGATGGAGAAACCTGACTATTCCGCAATACAAATAGTTTCATGTTTTTGGTCCATAGCCAATATGAAAATTGATCGAAATCTTCTATTTCAAAAGAACTTCTCTAGAAGTTCTGTCAACTTGGAAGTCTTCTGGGTTGTATTCCACTACGATTTCATCCGGTTCGAGTGTTATCAAAAATATATATATACTACTGAACAAAGGTGCATGTCATCTTGTATAGGAAACAATGTAGGCGTGTGTTTTGAATTATTTTGCTCTCAAAGGCCTATAGGTAAAAAAGTCCACTTACGCTTTGCAGGTTGGCTATAAGGTAGAGGAGTATATTAGTTCTGTTGTGCATTCAGAGGTGAAAACATGTAGGCATATGATACTTGAACGTTTTCTTCATGCGTGGGTAGCAGACAGCGATCAGATATTTCCTATGAATTGGCAATACGTGGTTGTGCCAACAATGAATATTGTAGAGAAAATTAATGATATTGTTGTGTAGGCATACACCAACATATTGTACCAACATATTTTTTAGATGAGCGTTAGCGACGATTTCCACAGGGTCACAGGGTTAGACCGATCGACATGACACTTCTTTTTTACGCGCAAACTTATCCAACTTAGAACCATATAGTTTTTGGGTCAAATTGGTAGGACCATTTTTGAGAAACATCATCTAGACGTTTCTAAAGACCCCATAAGATCAGGCCGGGCAGAAAAAAAATGAAAAATAAAATCTCTCCAATATAATTCAAATTTTACTCAAATGTAAACACGGAAATTATACACATAATTAAAAATTTGTATGCAATTCGGACGAGCCGTTTCGAAGAAAATAATGTAAAAGATGTTTTCTATTAATCGAATAAATATAAATAATAGCAGGAAATTTTTTCATTGTCAATTCACGGCTACCTAGATTCGTTGGTATCGAATGAAGTTCATTTTATATGATCAAGGTATGTAGAGTTTTAGATTTTACTTTCTAGCTATCTCGCTCATCACACAACGCACATTCTGCGTTTGCCTATAGCATAATATAAAGAAAGTGTACCGATACTAATAACATGGAACATGGAAGGCATTTGTGGTTTCTTGCGTTCAAATCAGAGCCAACGGTCGCATTTGCCTGTCGCGATTCAGCGGATCCCTGGTGAACTAGATGTAGATAAGAGTGGCTACGGTTCCGGGGACGTTATTGAACTTACAAAATCTATTATTTTCGTGAAAAACAAATCCACTGCTAATTATAATAATTCCACTGAGCCATATGTATAACATTGTTGAGCAGTGTTGTTTGATATGGTTCGATATAGAAGCGATAGTTGCGCGACAGGCACATGGGACAATGGACTCAGATTCTGAAAGCGGAAATATTCCACTTGGAAGACACGAGTGGGTATATCTTTATATATATATATATATATATATATATATATATATATATATATATATATATATATATATACATACATCATTTTCGATCTCCCAATCCAACGATGTCGGGTTTGGGGGGTGGAGGTTACTCCACCGTCCTTTCTAGGGCTGCCTGGGATGTAGAAGACGGTGAGCCATTCCCTCTTCTTGCCCGTACTCCAGCTTCTTTATATTATATATTCTTTATATTCTTCTTTATATTAGGATAAAATCTGTTGGTGTCACTACATCTTGCCTAGAGAGTAAAGAATGTGACTTGTGGATAATTGTAGTCTATGTTCACTTATTATGAATGAACATATAACACACTGTACGTTTGGTCAAGATCGACCTTTAAAATATGTCATAAACGAGTGGTGGACTGGAGGTTTCAACATGAAGAAACAACGAGATATAATATATTGCCGGTACTTCCGAAAATCGCGTACTTTGTCAAAAATGTGATTTCAAGAATGGCGATGATGTGACGTTCGGAATGAATAAAGGGCTTCTGCACAACTTAATTATGTTTTCAATCCGTAGAAATTTGAATTTGTCAAAGATGTTTTTCCACATTTTCACTCCTGATTTTCCTATAGGAGTTTTCGAAATTTCGAAATTATTTCTCTTAAAAATGGCTTGACCGATTACGCCTCAAAACTACACAGCATCGAGTTAGAAGATGATATATGTGCACGCCAAGTTTCATATAAAACACTTCATTAGTTTGACGTGTGGAGCGCGCAAAAAAACGAACAAAAAAATATGTTCGTTATTCTCGCGTACGGTCAAAATGAGTAAAGTAACGGGTTATGTTTCAGTAAGATCCTAGTTTGGTATTGATCAAGTTGAAGTTATATCATGTATTGGGTGCCGATAGAGTATAATCTTGTGTTTTTGCAGCAGCTTTTTCCAATAAAGTAGCAATACTTCTATTAGAGTTTCTTTTCATTGAAATATTCATAAGTATATTATTACTTTCATTCCTTGTGTATCTCTTGGAATGATGAGGCATACATTTACAATTCTCTCTCTTTCTCTCTCTCTCTCTCTCTCTCTCTCTCTCTCTCTCTCTCTCTCTCTCTCTCTCTCTCTCTCTCTCTCTCTCTCACTCTGATATATTTTATCTCTGCCGCTTCTTCGGTTCTGTTCATCCCCCTCGCTTCCAATTCATCCCCTAATCATAATACACTTGGTTCGGACTTGGATTTGCATTGGAAATATATTTCTACACACACTCGGCAGTGTTATTCACGATTTCAAAAACGCCGATCTTCCAACTTCTTTGTAATGTTCAGTAACGTCGAACAACGTCGATTGTAAATGATTTTAGGTCTTTATAGATGAATAGCCATGAGACGATCATATGGCAGTGTTACATCACACATTGTGTTACGTAGTTTTATTATAATGGATCGGTTAGATTTTCCATTATTTGTCCAGTCCGAACGATCCTACCTTGTCCTTAATTGCCTATTCGGGAAACAATGATTTTCTGTTAAGTTTTACATTTTAATAAAAACACATAAAAAATCTTTAAATTATGATTGGCTAAATTTGATGGATGAAAGATAAGAAATCATTGAGTGATTTAAATATCCTATCTTTACGACAGTCTATATGTGGGATTTTCTCAATACTGAACAATGATAATTCTAACCAAAATAGTTAAGACTATTCGTGTGATCGGACCCTTAGCAATATAAACTCGTCCTTGACGCGTCGTAAAACCCCGATATTCAATTCAATTCATACAGGGTGCTATATCAACGTTGTGAGGTTTTATGCAATGATCTGTGAGTTTTAGGTATTGATCTGTGAGTTTTAGATTAGTTTCAAGCTATTAAAATAAGTTCAGGATACCTTTTAGTTTAGGCAACGATCGTTTCATTATGTTCTTATATTTTTTCTGTTGAACATTACAACAACAACTGCAACGTCCGCATAGAATTATATAATCCGAGGATATTCGAAATTGCGCAAATGGGGAATTGCGAAATGGGAACTCCTACCATCGCGAGAGTTTCTAATTATTTTTTCAGTACAAGGGAAAAATCGGGATAATTTATTCTGTTACTCTTTATTATAAGCAATTATACAACCACTATGAACATAACCAACTATAAATAACTCCTATGTTGCTGCATTCATTGATTCAAAATGAAGTTATTTGTCAAAAACTGTATTTCTCATTTTTAGACCGATCAATCCACGCAACGACTTCCAATAACAAATCTCTCACTACACAATGTTTTCCGCTCAGTTGGTACACCCCATTAGATATGTATATATGTGGCAGGACTGTGCGATGGACATTCGAGGGGCAGCTTTATCCCTACTACATTATTCAAAGTCCTATTTCCAATTTCTATTTTACTTTTTTTTTTATTCCTCTCGGCTTTTTTTTACACTATGGAATACATATTTGCTTATACATTGTGTCCGAAATGGCCTCGCCAAATTGGATATTTCATATATATATTATTTTTTCATATAATATATTCTTATATTTTCACTCCCTCAATGTGGTAAATTTTCAGAGACCCTCTGCTCTCTTCCCCTCTGCCCCCCACCCATCCCCTTCAACCGTCGACTATATTTCATACGCTTATAGCTGACCGCTAGACCAATAGAAATACTAATAAAAATGTAATTTTCCATTTTTATTTTGTATTTTATCATAGGATAAATGAAAAGAACGTTGGTATTTTATATGAAATGGTTATGTATTTGAATTTACAATTTAGTATATCAAAAGTAGCTACAAAACAAGATAATATAGTACGTATATCAAATTTCGTTTTTTTAAATGTTTTAATGTATATAGAGGCGTACATGAAAAAAATGGCCATCCACCAACAAATGAAAATGGAAAATCTTCGACAATTAGCGAAAATCTCTGCAGCTCAAATCATTCAATGGTTTTGAAAGATGAAGTCGTGTTTCTAGTGGTAAATCTTATCCTGAAAAATCATGTCTGTGTTTGTTATGTTGGTAGACAGCCTCTTCCTTTCACGGACTCAATTGCACCTATATTATTAATAAAGTGAATTATGAATGAAGTTTGTATTTTGAAGTTTGCTTTCATTGACATTATTTATATTGGTGTATTTATTGATATGTCTAGGAGCGGAAGTAGAAGAAGAATACGATGAAATGACAGAAATTCGAATCCTATTTCAAGAACCATGATGTACATACGTCAAGGAAATGTACAAGATACTTCCACCCTGTCCTAACCGTACATCACTGTTCGACATCAAGGTTCTGATGTTTTTATATGTTATAGTTTGTGTTTTAATATGAATTGGAAATAATATTATTCTATAAGCGATTGGTTTTAGTGAACAACAGAAAGTTTGCAAAAAACAGAACGTTTGCTTTGAGTCGGAGGGGGGGGGGAGATGCATGGTTGTTAATCAAAAGGTACTATATAGTAAGCTATAGCATATATATATATATATATATATATATATATATATATATATATATATATATATATATATATATATATATATATATACATACACGAAAATCATGGAATGCGGAGAGTATGGTCTATATATGTAAAATATGGAAGTGTATAAAATGTCTCTCAATTAATCAATAAATGCGCCCCGAAATGAATAAAAAGCGGCGACTCTAATTTTATTATTCTAATATGAATTGAATATTGGACAAGTGTGTTTAAAAATTAAAAAGTGAAGAGAAAAAGAGATAGACAAGAGAGAGAGATAGACAAACCCCTTTAATTGAAATGCCCATCCAGGAGTATTTTAATTAATCATTGGTCGATAATTTAATTAAAAAAAAACATTCAGTTTTATATTTCCATCCGAGTTTTATGTTAATTCCTTTTGAGTTCATTATGCGTTTTATCCGACCCTCCCTCACTTCCCACTCTTCTCTTTCTCTATAACGCAACGCCATTTTAGCACAGGTCGGTCAAGTAGCCTCGCTGTCTATCGGCATTAGGTAAAAGTCAAGTACAGCACTCCTGTGCTGTTCAAATTATCTCTCTCTCTCTCTCATGAACTCATGAGGGCGAAAAAATTATGAATCTTTGTGAACCGATTCGTTTTGATGTGCCGGATAATAATATCAGAAATAGGGAGGTTAAATTTTGTGATGTGTCAATTCAAATTCAGGATTTTTCCCGTTCATTCAACATGCAATATTCAAATTCCATGCTTTTTCATTTTTCAACTCACTATCAAAATACACCATAAGAAATGAAATTTAATAAGAGCACTGGTTTTCATCAAAGGTGAAGATATTATGAATAATCATGTAAATATATAGATACCCATTCCCACATTTGAAAACACTCATTTCAATTTGAAAATAGATGATATTTAACAAAATGAAGTCAATTTAGTAACTCAATATTTCTGCAAGTGCAATAAGCTCAGTGAAAAATTTGTGACAGAGTTTTTGATGTAATTCCCATGCAAGAATATACTTTTCAATAAATTTTGAGTGAAATTTGCCGAGAGTGGAATTAATTATTATTTTCAAAATACTTTCAGACTCAGATCACTAAACGACGGAAAGGCTATGAAGGAATGGAAAGACTGAGTGAAGTATGTTTCAACATTGGTGACAGCCACAATCCAAGGAAAAACATGCGTAAGATCCCATGGGAGTTCATGTAGATACATTAAATCTGAGGTCAAACTTTGTGATCTGATGAATGTAGAATTTTCAAATACATTCAACAATTATTGAGTTGTTAGGGGGTTCAATCACATCTTCTTTAGGGTTCTAGAAAAAGCGTTGTGTTTTCAGCGGCCACATCGTATAATTATTACAACCATCCTAGATACTTCATGTACGGCTGCGGTCACAGAAAGTGTTCGAACAAGCTAAATTAAAATGCATCCTGAAGAAAATATAACGACATTATACACACTAAAAGGAGATGACAATGTGCATACGCACTGCACACATAGAAATTTAGCTGTTGAATGGGCGTAGTTTTCATTTGAATGAAAATGCTAATTTCGGATTGGACCATTTCATGTAACGGCAAGTGTACATTTTGTGTTGACACCATACTTCATACCATTCTAAGACGTGACTTACTGTCGATCTATGGTGAACATGAACAGTGAACATATTATTATGCCGATCTGTAGTCGACGTATGACATTGAAAAAGCGGGAACCATGTTTTTCCAGAAAAAAATGCATAGTATGATCACTCTCTTCCATTATATATATATATATATATATATATATATATATATCTCTTTAATATATATATAAGGAAAGTGTGAGTGGCATGATAGCTAGAGAGACTTGTGCAGGCTCTAGCTATTGTAATATCCAGATGGCAGTGCACCGTATATAGTTTTGTTGACCACATAAGTCTGCATGATCACCATGGTGACCGTCAGAAAGCAACCAATAGTCAACTTTCAGCATTACCTACACTGTGATTAATTAGATAGCCACTTGAGTACTGCGGCTACTAAAAGACTTGGTAACTTCAAATACTTATCATGGTGTGTTTTAATTCGTAGCGACTTATTATGATAAGAGGCTTATCAGAATCGAGCTCGGAGTTTTGATCTCAGTCAAGCATCTAGTGGTTCTACAGAAATAACTGACGTGAAAACCTATCATTTAGTCGCATTGTATATATATATATAAGTTATATATCATAATTATATATATATATATATATATATGTGAGTACATGGCTTTCTGTTGAAACGTACAGCACGTGATGTTGATAGGACGGGTAATATTATCACTGAAAAATACCTCCTCGTCGGGGAAACGAACCCCGGACCTTATGCTTGATACACATATGCTCTTATATATCTATATATTATATATATATCTCTCTCTCTCTATATATATATATCTATATCTATATCTATATATCTATATATCTCTATATATATATATATATATATATATATATATATATATATATATATATATATATATATATATATATATATTTTATGAATGTCTAAAACTTGACATAAGGTCATTGTTTACCAATCAGGCCGATGGTTGTCAAAGTAGAGCCGTTCGGACGGACACACCAAGAGGACGTACTCTTACTATCCAGTTTAACTAGTATAATACATTTTATATAAAAAATTGAGTCAGTGTATTTTTTACTGATGAAGGACGCCAATAATCAAACGATTTTTGATTAAAAATTACGAATTTCTTTCACTTTCGTCTTCCCAATACATCCTTAAAAGTTGATAATTTAACACAAACATTATTTTTGATTAGTATAGAACATTATTTATTTAACATCATTGATATGAACGATCCAAGCTAGCTTACATCACCACGGTTGCCAGAAAACAAAAACAAATTTTTTAATCGAGCTCGAATCATAAATAACGATTATGCATAATTGAAATGCTCTAATAACATCTGCAATAAGTCTGATTTATTGATTCATTTCCTATCAGTAATCGTTAAAATCTGCAATAATACGAAAACCCAATAAAAAACAGAAATAAAACATTACAATCGAATCCCACTGAAAAGTAAATAACCCACAAAATCCCTGAACGAAAATATAATAAAAAACAAAAATTAAAGTACATATTTCACAAAAACGTACCTACCACACATACATTTAATACTCTCCCCCATTCACGAAAAATAAATATTAAAAGAAATATTAACGACTAATAATTCATATTTTAATGGAGTCGCCAGTGTAAATCAGTCGTTGTGATGTTTTTACGTTTATTGACAATATGTAACCAGTAATCTAATGGCAAATGCATGAACAGTTAATTTTTATGCGGCATTGATATATAGTATATATATGTAGAAATTGTTATATATGAGGACAGAGAGAAATATCCACATTTCGAAAATAAAGACAACTTTTTTATTATTAATAATTTGTATATTGTGTTTCGGGATATAACATCCATTCCATTAATTAAATAATGTGTCAAATGGTTAAAAATAGCTATAAGTATTGATTATAGAGGTGGTAGGGGAGGGGTATGGAAGGGAGTGCGGGGGTGAATGAGGGGGAGTGATTGAAAAGTGTGTGTGTGTTTTTTATATTCGTGTTAAAAAATATTCGTTGGTTAGATGGGATATGTACGGACAGTACGGTGTGCACAGGGTTGCTAGATTTGGCGTTCGAATTAATTGTGAAATCGGAATAGTACATTCAGTAATAGGCTTCTATCAATTAATGTCACACATTGGATGTGATAATTAGACAACAATGTTCATCAAATCGTTTCCAATCACAAATTAAGCAATGTCTTTTTTATTCACAATTTTGTAGTAGCGTGAGCTACCACCGTGATATTTTCCGATAGATGAATTTTTCGTTCAGAAGGAAAATGACGTATAGGATTTGTTAAAGTTTATACTGGGATCTAAAATGAGGCAACGAACGAATGAGCGAATGGAAATTGATAAAATGAAAATTTAGAAACATAAAATCTCCCTCTCCCCTAAATTGAGAAAGAAGGCTAGAATAAGAAGAAGACGGAATGAAGGTTTGGGAGGAAAGAAAGAAGCACAATCGACGAAGAAGCTAGAAGATAAAGGAGTATGACGAGAAAATGGCCATTCATGAATCGACAAGAGTATTCTGCAGAGTTTCTATAACAAAGAATAAGATACCAAATACAAAAAGAACAATTCTACCTTGTCATCCTTAACATTAATTGGGGAACAACAAATTTGAATCAGTGTTCATTTGAAAAGTGTATAAAATAGTACAGGATAAATTGTAAGATATTGCAATTGAATGTAGCGAGGGTTCAGAAACCCGAACCAAGTGACCCTCTACCCTATCCAGCAGCCAGAATATTAATTGTGTTTATGCATACGGACGTCCAGTGAAATATTGATGTAGGAATTATTGTGTGTGATGGGCAGATAAAATATGTATCATTTTTCAAAACAAAAATATTTCAACTGAAGAGAAACATGAAAACTCGAAAAAGTATCAAATAATTAAATATACTAATCATTATATGATTCAAATTGGTGAAATAATTCGGATGTTTTTCAAAAATTGAATATAGACTACGGTACATATTTCTATTTTTTTTTGGAGAAGAATATTATTGGTTAAACAAACCACACATCATTTCACGGTGATTTCAACTGTAGTTAAGTAAATTTAACTGTAGTTAATTAAGATGTCCTCTTAAGGTGTGTATTATCCTCTTTGTCGTAACCGAACGAACCTACTCCGCCATCTTTAGCACTGATTGTGGAAACATGGTTTCATGGCAAGTTTCAATTGAAACAACATGTTTACAATATTGAAGTGATATATTGTAATGATATATTATATTGTAGGCCTATAGTGATGTCGTGATGTAGTGATACGATATTTGTAGTGATATATATAAAATATTTGTAGTATACGTTTGTGAGATTGCAGAGGCATTCGTTCGATACAAATCGTGTTTGCTTCTGAATTGAATGTTGATGGTTAAAGGCGCGGCGACAAAGCTAGGTCATTTTGTAGCATCTATTCTTTATTAATTTGGTATGCACTCCATATAGGTAGCAAGAATCGACAATTGCTTACGCAAAGTCAATCCTCTAAGAATAACAATAATTATTGTAATCATCCTATACCGTAGAATAGTACAATTCATGATACCAATCGATCGAAGAGATTTTGAGAAATCGATGATCGAAATTATATTCTGAAGATAATTAGGAATAATACAAATCTGAGAATAAAACAATATTGTCGGAATAATTAAATTTTCAGATATACGGTAATACGGGAAACAATGGCGGATATATTAGCCAGTAATAGTAGAAGTCGCGATGCCGGTGTTAGACTGAAGAATATTAATGGAGTGGAGTAGAACAAAAGATGCTCACAAATTGTAACAATGTCATTTATTAGGAATGTCCCATTGTTGGAGGTGTCTTGTTATTACTATAGATTTCTACATCAGGCCCAATCTGTTATCAGATTACATTTGTATATTATCTACATTTCGCCTGCCGTATTACATTTAGAATCGCTTTCTGCTGTGACTTTTGATGGCGAATTGTACAATTTCGATGGAAATCACGTTAGTGGCTTCAACAACAATGTGTAATATTTTTTCTCAACATTTCAAATTTTTTCCTCTTCCATCTGAGAACGCATATGCTGCGTTTCCCTAGTATAAATCTAATATCAAATTTCACAACGAAACTTTTAGTATACATAATACTTCAACATTTTAATTAAAATAAAACTAATCACGTTTAATTTCCATACAACATCAAAACATTGTTACCAATAGAATACTAATTATACTTCTACTTTACATCATACCAATATTTAATATGCAAATTGCTTCAAGAATAATAATATAATATAATAATGTATTTCATCCACAATTTCAGCCTATTAGAATATTGATTGGAGAAGTGATTTTAATTTATGTTCGAATGTGGTTTATCTCGTTTCACACTAATTAACTCTCAAAACAAGAATAATGATTAACATAATTATTTATATGTCAGGTTTTATGTTTAGAGCAAGGAACATAAATTAGTCGGAGTAGTTGTTTTATTATATGTTAATAACTAGTCCAGTGGTTGTATCTAATTTTACTGATTTTTTTCTTGGTTCGAATCTGATTTAAAATCAATAAAATGATGTTGAATTTCATGTGATTATAGTTAATGATTTTTTTTAATTACCAGTAAATCTATATATACCATTGTTTTAATCGACCTTCAAGGATCGTTACAGATTCATTGATGTTTCTTCATTTTACTGCTTGCTATTTCTTTCTATTATTATTCTAATAATCACCGTATTATTTGTTTTCTCATTCTCACATATACCGTAGGCCTACGCACAACTATTGATTAACTATTTTTTTTCAAATCTATATTTATCATTTTTTTTCCATTTTCATCACAATTGATCTTAGATTGAATTAGCTTATATTTCGTTTCTCGCCCGTTATATTTTTATGTTAATAATCTACAAAATATTATAGATACCGTAATTCTTATATATTTCAATATTTAAGTTTTAGTCTATCTCCAGAGAAATCCTAGTGAGATGGAGTCAAACTTTGAATGACTATAGGTATATAACTTAAAATGATAACGATGGTGAATATAATTCGGAAGAAATATATATGTCTACATATCCACGAGACGAGAGAAGAAGTCATCTACCAGCTACTGGCATATGCAGCGCAGTGGTAAACGCACTCGCTTCAAGTGATCCGGGAGGCGAGGGGAATTCCGAACCCAGTTCGATCCCCGGCGCCGACCATCTTTACAGAGGTTTTTCATGGTTTCCATCTGTAGCTTAGGCTAATGCCGGGTTGATTCCTACAATAAGTCGGCCATGACCGCTTCCTTCCCACTATCCTTCTCATTACCCAAGAACCTTCATCTCATCATCCCATCATCTCATTAATCATCCATCCAACGCCATTAGATCTCAGTTATCATAACAGTGCGTCGTTAAACCCAATACTAAACCCAATATTATCTACCAACTAATAACCAATTTGGTGTGTTCACTTGATCTATCGATACACATAAGGATTTAACGATTTTTGAAGAAGTAGTTGTGTTTCTTATTGTAAACAATGTACTGTAGAAACAATAAACCTACCCTAAATTGACTACAGATGAACAAATATAATGTTCATATTTGTGTTTGTTTTGTTGGTAGACGTTCTTCTCGTTTCGTGGATACAAGTTCATCAATATTCGTAAAAATAATTCATAGATAATTACAGTAGCTAGTATAGTAGTGAATGTATATGAACAGTTTGAAAGTATCCCGAATAAATAACCAAAAATTAAATATATATATACAACAACTGCCACACGACATTGGATCGAGACAGGTGGTCGAGTGGCTAGCACACTGCATGAACCGTAATTCAGGAAACATAAGTTTGATTCCCACCATGGTTGACCATACTGACATAAGTTTTCCGTGATTTCGTTTGGGTTCAAACACCAATGCTTTCATCTCATCTTCCCATCTTACTCATTATTCGTCGACTCCAATAGATCATAGTCATCAGTGCAGTGCTTCGTTAAACCCACTGTAAATATATAAATAATATGTATATGTAAGTGGCCTTCATTATGTCCGTATGTATATTATTTTGTATACCATAAATATCTATTTTTCCGAGCACAAATCAGCCCATACCATATATAATCACTGATGCACTCAGCTCAAAGGCTATTAACTCACGTCTCCCCTGGTTACCAGTAAGCTGTCAAAAAACATGCTTCAATCTGGTAAATATAAATTACAAATTCCATTAATTGCCATTGACAAATTGTCCGCGGCCCTGACGCGCATGACCGATGATTACACGTCACAATTACTTGCATTACGGTTAATATTGAAAAATCGTTTCTACTTTTCTCTCCCCAGTAGTGTGAGAAGTAACCATTACGGGTGGTCGAGTGACCAGCACACTGAATTGCCACTGCACACTAAGACCAGGTTCGATTCCCGTCATGGTCGACCATCCTGATTCAGACGGGTGGACGAGTGTCTAGAACACTAAACTGCCATTCAGGAGACCAGGTTTCGATTGCCACCCCATGGTCGACCATCACGATTCAGACGGGTGGACGAGTGGCCAGAACACTCATACCGGAGTCCGGGGTTAGTTTTCCGTCATTGTCGACCATCCTGACCGACGGATGTACGAGTGTCTAACAGACTAAACCATCATTCAGGAGACTGGGGTTCGATTCCCGTTACGGACGACAGTTCTAACAGGGGTGCATCGTGGTTTGCTCTCTATCGTTTAGGTTCATAGTGAGATGGTTCCTCAACAACAGGCCACGACTAACTATCCAAAGATATCTAATGGAATAAACTTCCACCTCGTCGCCTCATCATTTACCTCGTTCATCATTTACCGACGCAAATAGATCTTAAAATCCGTGAACCACAATGTGGTGCTGTGAAACCAAATATAAATGAACCAGAAATAAGTGATGAATAATATTTTCCGGTCCGATGGTTTAGGAGCGATGCATACGATTTAGGCTCATGTCAAGTGACGTCACTCATGGGGATTGGTCATCTATACTAAAAGTCAACTGTCCTAAAACGCGACTGACCTGAAATCGACGACTGTACTAAAAATCAACTATACTAAAAATAATAGTCCGAAAAACAAACTAACCTATAAACTTTTATTTATTGAGCAACCTGTACATAAGTTAAAGTGAGAGGTTTAATTGGCTCCTTCTCTTCACAAATTGTTACCTCCCATTGAATGTTTTATAGGTTTTTTAATAGTATCAAACTATAAGGTTGGGTGATTGAGGTTTTTGACGGATGAAATCTCTGAAAAGGAGGAGCCAAACCTCCCACTTCAACTCCTCTACAGTTGAAGTGAGAATAAAAACTAGTTGGAAAATTTGTTAAACCGTAATATACAACAAAACCAGTAGCTTGTTGGTATGAAAATGATAATGTATACATTGGTTGAGTAAACGTTCCTGTATCAGGTAAACTATATTTAATAAGCATACCTACTACCGTTTTGATACAAATAAATTGTCACTGTTACCTTGATTTACAACAAAAAATTGCGTGAATTTCCTGTTCTTGTACTCCATGCTCATAGGGTTGAACTGTTTATTGTTAGTTCAACTCAAAAGCAGTTGTTTCACAAACACATCGATACCATACACTACAGAATATCTCAAAAAATAATGAAAATATAGGCCTATATGTAACGCGAGATGCAAGTTTTGTGAAATTTTCAGTGGCAACTAAAGCCTAAACAAACGTGGTTGCTTCCCGGATGAAAGTATTGTTGTGAACCTCCTTCACACCGTGCAGAGAAGTACCTCCTAGAATATTGGCGATCCATGATAAACATTCACAATATGTTCACAAATAATCACCCCGGTGGAATGAACCAAACAATGAATGTACAATGAAACTTGGGGCACATTCAAAAGAGAATATGGTTTTTCATATTTATATATATATCTTCAGGATCGAGTTTGGAACTATGAAACGCAATATCTCTTTAACTCACTGAACTTTTCATTTCAGGTTCGGATTTACAGATAACAAATTTGTTGATTAAGCGATAATTGGCTCATTAATCTTGTTATTAGGCCTACCCTGAAAGACGAATTATTTTTGTACTTTAATTAATGATCACCTTAATTAATACAATTTTCTTTCTCGTTAAACGCTGCCTTATATTGTATAATTCTCACAGTTTACACACCTTAATTGAAAACATAATATTAACACTAAATAGGAAAATATTAGAATCTGAGGTGAACAATTCAAGTGAATATAATTGTGAGTATATTGAATGGAGATCTACTCACTCTGTTTCAATGCTGATAGAATTATGATCTATTTAACCGACCGAAAGAAATCAACAGGAAATAATATTGTGCTATTTCCCACGCGCACTCAAAAGAGTGCATCGGAGAATTGATTTAGCGGAAGATCAGATTTTTGTGATAACTTTTAGAACGGAATGAGATATCAACATTCGGGTACGGTGAAAACACAGATTTTCAATACCTGCAAATTGGTAGGCCTATACGTTATAACAATCTAACCAATTGATAATGTACTTAAAAATGCTATTATAGTGAATAGTGAAATGGATGGAATGGAGTTTATGTAGTGTATTTTTATCTAATTTTGTATTCAATTATTATTATTTTTATAGTATTTAGAATTGAGACTTTGCCACCTATACATTGTGCAAACTGTAAAGAAATAAACAATCAATCAATCAAAATCCATTAGAGATACTGGCTTCATGTCGATTGAGCATGTGATGTTAGGGTAATTAGAGCCGGTTGTACCAAATGATGGTTAGTGAATTGAGCAAAAAATATCAAATTAACTTGTTATCACCCTTGGATACATATGTTATTTTTGAATCTTGATTAATGATTAACTGATTTATATTCAATCATCAGTTGGTACAACCTGCTCTGAGTGGATCAACTTGAACTTGATGTTACTACAAACTATCATTCAACTCTCATATTTTCTCATCTTTCAACACATTAACGATTCAAGTTCATGATTCAAATAATTCCATTCTTGTTAACTTGATACCAGATAATGTTTCCCAAATTAAGGCTATGTGGATAAAAATTGATATATTTTGGACGGGGAACAACAATAGTGATCTTAGCCCAAGAGAAATAATCAATTTCAAAGTAATTCATTCAAGCAACAATAAGACACAGAGTTGAAATATGATGAAAAGATTGAAATGAATATGATGATAGTTAATTATTACATAAAAATATTTCATAAAAACAGTCTAAATGTAAATAAACATTTTTGTTTTCATTACAGCAAAATCAAGAGATTCATTCAACGTCATAATCAATATTCTTAATTGATAATATCTACAGAAAATTAGGTGAATATTATTCATTTCTTCTCAGATACTCTTATTTATATTTCCTCGCTAAAAATTTATTTACTTTTATCTTTGCTTACAATCATCTAATTTATCACTCCTTATTTGCTAATTCTAACTAACACGAGCTAAAAGCTGGTACACGTATATATATATAATATGTAATTAGTAATTAGTATCTGTTGGGGGGTAGGGAGGGAGGTGGGTGTTGGGGGGAGGGAAGAGGGAGGGCGAGACATTTTGTAATTATAAAACGCCACGCTTAATTACTAATTGAGCTTCTGATGCTAGTTTTATTCCGACTCATATAATTAACTTGATGTTACAGTGCTACTCTCTATCGCCTAAATGCGAAACGAATCTGCTGCCTTCGTTTACACAAGCTTATTTAGAGAAAAAGAAAACCTTCATTCAGATTAGATATTACTTCTCAAGAGAATACCAGCAATATTTTTCTTACATTTCTAAAACTATTCTCGGAGTGTGTTACCCGAAAGTAAAAAAGGAATTGACGCAAAATTACTTATAGCTCTCAACGCGCCTTCAGTTGAAAAAATGAATTATTTTCCACATTTTTGAATGAAAATTATTACAGAGGTGGCTTATTCTCAAAAAACATATTAAATATATTCCTACTGTTATATTCAAAGAATTCAAAAAACATATTTTCATTGCCATGTTGTACATATATACCTATTACAAAATTCAGTTCATTTTGATTTATTGCTTTTTTTGAAATTTTTACAATCACCCCAAAAGAAAGCATAACTTCAAGTAACTCTTCATTCGCAATCAAAGAGTGTTTCTTCAAGTAAGTCATCGAACAATCAGTGAATAGTGAACTAATAGTGAATCAGTGAACTAATAAGAAGGGGTGATAAACAATATTAACTTTGCGTTGGAAAGAGGAATTTTCGATCATCTCGTTTTTTTTTCTATTCTGTACCTCCTCGCTCTTTTCTTTCTTCTTCTACTTATCATTCACAATATTTGTTTCAATATGTATCACTAATTCTACTCTTCATTATGAAAACAATGACAAGAAATTTCATCGTGTTGTTAAATCACAATTAATCCAATTTATTCTCTTAAAGTATGATCTCATCAAATGTCCAAAGTAGTCAATAAAAACAAGGTATCAACATTATGAAATGTGTCGAAGAGATCATTTGTTTTAAACTGTGAATTATATCAAACATTTTATCTCTTCATTAAACTCTTTGATCTGATAGTATATATATATATAAATATATATATATATATATATATATATACAGGCGGAAGTCAAAGAGATTCGCTATCAAAGAGTGTTTGGAATAAAACTGTGTTGGCAATGGGAAGAGAGAGACGGGAAGTTTGAGGGGGTGGGTGTGGGAGGTGAGAGGGTACATGCTAATCGAGCGGTGGTGACTTTTAGACTTTTGATATACAATCCCCCTTCCAACACCCCACTGAATACCTGTTGCATTTCAAAGAACATCCCCGTAGACGACATCATGTCTGTAGAAATTGGTGTTACTTTGATTTCACTTCGAGAAAATAAAAAGTAGAATGCTCGGAATGAGCTTTGTTTATGTTTAAAATGGTATACAATTTGAACGGAATTGAACGTAAAATCGAATCTCAGTCGAAGTCTCAGACAGTTGAGATAACGCTGTATTTACTGTCAGTTTGGTTGGGCGTGGGTTCGAGTCTATCATGAGGCATTGCTTTTTGTGAGACGTCCTTCTTCTCATTAGTTCATCGTTTCACCACTTGCTTATTTGCACCGTCTCTTTTATAACTTAGCAGTTGCTTGGGTATACTTTAGCAAACGAAACGAAATGAATATGGATCTTTTTTTATATTGGGTTAAAGGGGAACCCACCCACAAAAAAGTATCACATATTTCGTCAAAATATATTGATGTATCAAGGTTAAAATAGTATATTAAAGATTTGAAATGAAAAAAAAGTTGAACATTCTGGGAAAATTTTGGAAAAACTAGCTGACAAATACGTTGAACCGTTACATACACGACAATCAGTAGATGGTTACCATTAAGATGACAATTGATACCTTATAAGCTAGACCATTTTTCTGTTTCATACCTGAATCCGTTTTGATACAAATAAATAGTTTCGGTTACCTCAATCTACGAAAACAATTTGCGTGACTTTTCCCGGTCTTTTGTGCCAAACGCATGGGATTGAACTGTTTAGTTTCAGCTTAGCCCAAAGCCAGTTCTTTTAGGATCACATCGATTTCACACACGATAAAATACCTCAAGAAGTAATCAAATGGTGTATGTAACGCGAGATGTATGTTTTGTGACCATTTTTCATTGTCAACTAAAGCATAGATTATGATAGTGGCTTTCCGGATGAACGTATTGTTGTTAAACTGCTGCACACCATTTAGAGAAGCACCTTCTAAAATACGGTCGATCCAAAATAAACATTCACAATATTTTCAAAAATGTTCACCCTGGTGGGAACTTTTTTCGCTCTGGTGACTACGCACTTGACGCCTTGACGATGCACGTACATCATGTTCGTTTTTGCTCTAATTGACATGGAAAGCTTGACATATTATTGTTCTTTCTCAAGAAGGCCAAGTAACTCAAGGTAGGATCTTTCGAATGGGATACCTCATAGAAGATTATACCACCAAAACTAAAAAATAATCTTGATACAACTCCATCACACCGGATGTAGATGGTAAACTAATGAGTTCAAGGATATAAAACGATTCAAATTTCAAACATTAGTGAAGTGGAAATATTATTTCGATATTTGTATTGACTTTCTGTCCTCTCAATATTGTACATTATTGAACTTGTTCATTGATATACTCTTCAAACATTTTTTTGAAAATATGTATCTCAAATTATAGTTGCAATTTCAAAGATGGAAAAGTAGTTCTCCCTAACAATTTTGCATCCAAGTTTTGTATCTACATGGAAAGGAAAATGCTCGAACCACCTGTGCGCTAAAGATGTCTAATGGGGAAATTACCGCTTGGAACCTTCATCCCTTGCCGCAACAATACTTAAAACACGAATATTCGGAACATCCGAAAATTTAAGCTTAAACTACGAGAAGATGTTCACCTCAAACATTAAAAATCCGAAAGAAACGAAACCCAAAAGGCTTACGTTTAAATATAGGGTCAAGCAGGATTTCCAGTTCTGATTTTCATTGTCGTCTGACACGTTATCGGTACGATTTCTGGGAGGTCGGATTTCACATGTGCTGTACCTTTAACGTTTTCGATTTCTTATTATTCATTACCTCCGAATTTGTCGTATTATTTATAACCTTTTTTATAATTATTTATAAATTTTATTGAAATCAAAGGTTTGCGCACTTTTACATTAAGCAAACGGAAGCACGAGTTAAGGTAACATAAAGAGTAGTGAACAGAACTTCCGGTTAAATCGTAATTTTGGCCGACAAAAGTTAAAGTAGGGTCAATAATCACTCGTGATCCGCCATGTTGTTCAGGTGAATACTGGCTTGAGATTCGTCGAGAGAGTAAATCGTGTGGAACGACAAGAACAAATTATAACTGGAAACCCTGTTTAAACGGACGATCGGAATCGTCATTGTGATGAGTCGATGTGTATACTGGTTTCCACGAGAGATGAAAGTGGTATTTCAACTAAATAATTGCCACCACTTTACGGTATCGACTTGTCATACAGTATTGAGAAGTCAACTGATTTGAATATTTGAGATTTCAGATAAAATAATTTACATAATAGATCATACTTTTGGATATATATCATGATGTTACTTCAATAAAATGAATGGCAAAATATTATGTGAATGAACAAAATAATGAACAAAACAAAAAGATGTGAATGTGATTTTGTTCAGAGAGAAACTATTCTGTGTGGACGATCTCCGTTCTCCATGAATACGAGTATAGGCTGGATGCAAAATGAACTGAAATTAGGCATCCAGAAGGCTTATGTGTGCGCATAAAGAGAAGGATTAGAAAAAATAATTAATTCGTCGTTCTATTGAGGGTAGGGGGCAGGGAGACGGGGAGGGGGAGGGATGGATTAAAATGGTTCCAGTAGGGGAGGGGGAATTAAACAGCGTTAAGAACAATTGAGTGAACTACTCACAGTGCAAATAAAATATTGAAATTAGATTTGATAAATGATATTTGAGAAAAAACTATGCTTTTAACTAGACTATATTACTTATTCTATTCTTTAGATCGACTACAAAAACATGGGGATAAAAAATAAAAATATAATGGTACAATGGTAAAAACACAACCATAAATGCATTTAAAAGAGCTCAATTGTGGTTCAAGAACCACATTAAATGATAAATACATTGTTGGACGTATTTCACATGAATTATAAATATTAAAGTAGTTAGATCTGAGCCATTAGTTGTCACATTCGAATCGTACAATTACTAAGACAAGATTTCACGAGATCAAATACAATTCAATATATCTTATCCAGAGAAATGGATTGCTTTAGAATTTAGATGATATTTATCAAGTATTGCGTGGAAGAAAACTAGAAAAATTAGGAGCTGACTATGATTATGATTGTGATTGGAGAACAGAATTCAGAGTACATTGCCCAAATTGATGTTTAGCCAATTCAACACAAAAAGTTGCAGATACGCTGTTAGTATCAAAAAGTGCTACTTCTAAAAAGTTCCAAAATTAATCAAACTCCGCGCGCAAATCTCAATAATGACATTGATTATAATATTACATTGTTGACAGTTTTTTTTGTAAGCTTTCGACGGCCATATTGCATCCATAAGCATATTCTGTTGCTACTTTTAGTGTTGAATTGTTTTCTGAATGATTGTGAACATTTGGTGACATTTCCATTTTCTAATAGGCACTATTTGATCAAATCTTTTAGCTTTGAATTAACATATTCTTTTATACAATACTATCAAATACTCTGAAAGAACTTCATGTGAGATCATTCAACAACCACGCCATATTGTATATAGTATCTGAATTATGAACTTATCCTTTTTTTTGATCAATTATTTATGAAAAATACATTATTGAAATCTTTTTGTAAAAATTCGTCCACGATATTGCATTCATGTCGATTTTCTTGTCGAAAAGTACATATAAAGCCCACATTCAAATTTCTAACATTGTTTTGGGTTCCATATTATTATGTCAGTGAAGTCCCTCCTCCTCCTCCACCTCCTCAAACTCCACATACTTAATCAGGCCTTCTATAATGTGTATAATAGTAAAGGCCATAGTTAGCGATTTGCATAAGCAATATTAGGACGCTGGGCGAGGGGTGGTGGGGCAGTGGGAGGGGGGGAAAGGGAAGGGACAAACTTTTGTTCGCTCACATTTAATTTCCTGGCTAAATTAATACTAAAAGGGTTGTTACTCAGCAAGACTAGGGGAAGGTGAGTGTCGAAGGGGGCAGAGATAGAACAATCGAATATGTATGGAATGGGTTTATGTTAATAATGGACGTTGAAGGGAACCTGTCTGTGCATATGATTTGAGAATCGAATCAGTGGATTCGCAGCTCTCTTTTAATTTGAATTAGTATTTTTTATCTTGTTTGAATATCATATTATTTAAATGTTTCGTGCTGATTGTATAGAGTGTGTTTTCGTGATTTGTTGCGAACTGTATTGATGAGAATAAATAGAATAGTATTATAAATATAAATATAAATATATATATATATATATATATATATATATACATATATCAAAACGTTTTGCTAAAATCATAAAAATACGTTCATCCTGGTACTTGAACCTAAAGGACCTCTTGGTTGGAGCTCTACCTCCTGAGCTAGGCGAACAAAATGTTCCGAAATATAATGATAATGCATTGCATCCCTCACACACATTTAGGTAAATATTTCGCAGATTCCGCGATTCGTTTCTGCCAGCTTGCCGACTGAGTGGATTGGTGACGATCATCTCGAAGGGTT
Source organism: Brachyptera putata (assembly GCA_907164805.1). Classification (NCBI taxonomy): domain Eukaryota; kingdom Metazoa; phylum Arthropoda; class Insecta; order Plecoptera; family Taeniopterygidae; genus Brachyptera; species Brachyptera putata. Next base: position 12,441,860 of record OU015471.1, on the reverse strand, counting down.
GTTAACGAATAGCATCCAAGGGGTGGATGGGGGAGGGTGAGAGTAGGTGTTGTACAATAGGGGGGTGTATGCAGCGAGGGTAAAATATAGAACAATCGTATAATGAGACTACATCTATAGTAATAGGAAAACGCCGGACCTGTTCTTGCATATTATTTATGAATCAAATTATATTAAATTTTATATGCCGTGTTCATTTGATTATATTCGAAATTAGAATTTAGTATTATTCCATCATAAAGACAGGCCACCTACTGTTTTTCTCAGTCAATCTATTCACATTTGATTTGTTTAATTAAATTAAAATGTTTGAAATGAAAAATAGAATTTGATATACATGAATCAATACAATTCTTCAATCATTGTTCGGTACATTAATTGTGTCGTTATTCTCAATACAATAATTCCGTTTTTCAATTTATATTATGCTTCAAGACAAGATGCAATGACAACTGGAAAAACGCAGTATATGCGTTGTAAATATGAGCGATGTATGCCTATTTATGTGAAATCCAAGTCTAAACAATCAAATAAATGGTACAGTATTGAACTAAAATTGCTTGGAGATAGAGTGAAACAGTTGTATCTTAAATATAGGAATAGTCATAATGAGTATGAAAAAAAAATATATATCACTAGTAAAAAGTTGTACGCAAAGAATATTGAAATTGCTAAGAAGGCGTTAAACTGTAACACTATTCGTAACTCAAAGAATATTACGAAGGCGTCATGGGAAGTTATAAAAAAGCATAATAGTAGTTCAATTAATTCCAACAATAGAACACAACCTAGGAATATTGTAGTGGATGGTGAAGAAGTAACATGTCAGAAAGAAATTGCTTGTTCTTTGAACTCATATTTTAGTGACACAGCCAAAAACTTGGCTAACAACATATCCAATCATACTGTTCAAAGTGCACCGGTATGTAGATATTCCTTATTTTTGCATAAGTTAACTATAAAGGAGTTCTTAGATATATAGATAAAGTTTCGAAAAAGAAATCTTCTGGTATGGATGGGATTCCATGTGACATATTGAAGTATGTTGGAACATATTTGGCTTATCCCCTAGTTTTTATTATAAACATGTCTTTTATAGAGGGATGCATTCCTGAAGCCCTTAAAATCACAAAAATTAAACCTTTATAAAAAGGTGGTGATAATTCTGATATGGCCAACTATAGACCTCTTGCTATGCTCTCTGTGTTTTCTAAAATATTTGAAAATGCATTCTGTAATAGACTAGTCAACTTTTTACTATCTAATAATATTACTCCTCATTGTCAGCACGGTTTTGTTAAAGGAAAATCTACAAATACAGCAATTGCTTCTTTCATAGATAACATTTTAAAACTTCTGGATGAAAAACACAAACCTGTTGGTATTTTATACGACTTTAGTAAGGCTTTTGATATTGTAAACCATAACTTACTATTATCAAAACTGAGTAACTTTGGTGTTAGGGGGAAGCCTAATGACTGGATTAGATCTTTTTTATTAAATAGGAAACAATATGTTGAAATAATTGATAATACAGAGTCCTTTCTATCAACTGAACAAGTGATAAACATAGGCGTTCCACAGGGATCAACTATTGCTCCAATTTTGTTCACATTATTTACCTCAGACATGCCTTACGCTGTTAATAAGGGACAGTTAGTTCTCTATGCAGACGATACGACTCAACTTCTTAAAAAGAATGACTTATTAATGTCTGGTAAAAATGAGCCTTCTGCATCTAATCAAGTTGCTCTCTATTGTAAATCTAATGGTCTTGTAATTAACCAGAAGAAAACGGCACTTATGCAATTCACTACTAACAGAACAGTTATTAATAATAGTCCTCTACTTTATCTGAATGGTAAGAGCATCATTGAAGTTGATACAGCCAAATTCTTGGGTTTAACAATCGATAATAGACTGAATTGGGAAGCACATTGCTCCAATCTTAAATTGAAACTTTCGTCGGGTTGCTTTCTTATCAAAAGACTGATACATGTATGTAGCGTTGATGTAGCAAAACTGGCATACTTTTCTTACATGCACTCTAAAATGAGTTATGTTATTGTTATGTGGGGAATGTCAAATAATGCAAAAGGCATATTCATCTTACAAAAAAAAGCATTAAGATATTTAGCTCATGCAAGCTTTAATCCCATTACGGCAGATGTTTTTTATAAAGATTCTTGTATCAAACTTTTCAAATCATTTCGTATTCTTCCCATGCCCTGTATTTATATTTTGAATGTAATTTTATTTGTTGTTGAATCACACTCTCTGTCTGTTATAAACTCTGGCAATCATGATTATGAAACAAGGAATAGGAACAACTTTTTATCTACAGTTCATAGACTAACATTATTTGAGAAGGGTCCCACTTATTCAGGAAATAGACTGTATAACTTTCTTCCCCAATGCATTAAAGATTATAAAAAGATAGGTGTGGAGAGATTTAAAATTGAATTAAAAGCATTTCTTCTGAGCAAATGCTATTACTCTGTGAATGAGTTTGTTATTGACAATACGAACAATTTTTAATTCTGACGTTACGTGCAATTTAATTTTTTACATTAGGCCTATCTAATTTTTTAAAATTTTAGTTGATTGTTTGTTGTATTTTTATTCCACATACTTGTGATTGTGATGCACTCTATTCAACTGTAGCAAATTTTTCACATTTTATTATTATTTATATTATTTTGTATTTATATTGTATAGTTATATGACTTGACAATTCTGTGATATTCTGTTTTTGAATCCATACAGAAATAAAACAATTTGAATTTGAATTTGAATTTGAATTTGAATTTGAATTTGAATGTGAAATGTAATCGATATCTATATATCCAAGTTGATTTTGAAACTATCACTGCCTTTCTGTCCAACTTGTTGCTTATTTTCCCAACTGTTTAACGGACCAATGGGTTTTACGTTCGATTCTCTAAATATCTTTGTGATTGATCTAATGAAAAATACATTATGATTATTATTTTCTTCGAAACGGCTGATCCGACTAGTTTAAAACTGTGGAATAATGTATCTCATTCTTTCTTGAGTTGAAATTCCGCGAAAATCCGAGTGTATTCGAAGAGGACGATTTCCCTAATTAACCCCTCTGGGTTAGGTTTTTGAAAATTTCAAATGGATTTTCTCAAAAGTGGTAGAACCAATTGTGCCCCAAAATTATACAGTACGGCATCGAGTGGATGATGGCGTAATTATGTGCATGCCAAGTTTAATAAAAATTAGTAATGTAGCTTGACCTGGGGAACGCGAAAAAAAATGTTCTTTTTTTCTGACTATTGTAAAATCAATTCAGCCTCCACTTCGCTCATTCTACAACGTTCTAGAAGCGTCCGGGAGTGTTATGGAAAGGCTATTTTACTAGGAATACGTGTTATCTCTTTCCGCGTTGATCGATGATCTAGTAAGAATGAAATCGAATTCTTTCAAACGTTTAGTCAGCACAGTAAAAAAATACAATTTGTAAATTTATATGAATTGAGTGAGTATATCTTCTCATAGGAATTGAATTAGAAATATAATCTAATATCAAAAGAGGTTTGCATCATATTGTTTTCCAATCTACGGCACTCAAAAGTTATTTCAAGTTGATATTTGGACTAGATTCAGGTTTAAACATCCTCTATTTTTTAATTCGAAATGTTTAATTGAGGATAATGGGATTGAATACTCGTGGCCTGTTGCTGAGAAATCATCCCAGTAATCACCTAACGACAGAAGGGAAACATGGAAAACGTCCGTCAGCGGTTACCATGGAGGGAGTGGAAAGCCGTTCTCGTGGTGACGGTTCAGTGCGCTACTGCCTGTTCCACTCGTCGCAATATGTGAGAGGCAATGTTTGTGTTGCATAATTTTGATGTTGATAATATTTATCACAGTTGGCATTTAAAACTTGACATAATATCATATTCCCCCAATTAGGGGTGTATGAATCACTAGGTAGGATCGTTTGAACGCAGCACCACTAGGGAAATTTTACCTCTCGAGAAAAATATATTTATCCTGTTGATCATCGCAAGAATTATTGATAAAATACTGTTAAGTTCAGCAATTACGGAAATGTTCATTTATATCATTATACAATAATTTATAATTAATTTGAAAAATATATTTCTCACGTGAGAAGAACCTCATTGCGGCTAATATTGACAAGGAACTTATGAACGTTTATGAGCACATACATTTCCTTCACTTATTCACTCCCCTAATCCCAACTTCCTCGATTTCATCCCCACATTCAATAATTCATTATAGTCATAAAAAACACTCATTTTTTATATTCTTTTATGCCATTGTTTTAATACTCTCTTCAGCGCCCTTAAAATTACTCCTCATTTTCATGAGTGTACTTTTTGCCTCCTCTAAACAGTCTTGAATACAATAGAGAATATCCTGTAGCTAAATAATTGTCAAGATACCTTGACCCTGTCAAAACCCTTGTTACACACACACTCTACCAAACGAATATCAAAGGATCGAAACACCTATTCGATAATGTTAATATATAGGGGTGACCACCGTTCGGGATATTCAACACATATGGTATGAAAGATATGCACTATGGTGTCGTCTACAATGTGATGAATAAAGTCAGTTAAAGGGGGTTCAGTGAGTGAGAGAGAAAAGAGTTCTTTTGTAAAACAAAAGGGGGACAAGTACGCACCCTTGGAACAAGCCGCAGGCGATATAAATGAACAAAAGAGGGTTGCACACGTACTTGATATTATTATTTTATGATATCATAAAGAAAGTTATAGATGAGTATGTAAGAAGTTTTTCGGAAATAATACAAAGGGATGAAAGGGTTTTTGTAATACTGAAGGATATTTGTTTTAAAAAATTAGTACATTATTCAGTATTAGTCTCATCACTGTCCCAGAATAGCGAGGCTGGATTTAAGAATGACGAGCAGGCTGCTTGTCGCCAAATAAGTCGTTTGTGATGATAATAATAATAACTATAAAAATAATATATTTTTCAAGCATTTTTTCCGAATGTTACACATTGTTGGACTTCGACAACAATATATCACTAACCAATCGCGAAGTGTTACATTAGTTTAGAAATGATATGCAATCTTAATAATGACAGTAATACAATTCTAGTAGTATTAAAGAGATGATGATTTTTTTTTGTGAACAAAAACGCGTTCATGTAATAATAGACGAGGTTAGGAAAAGCAATGCAACCAACTAACCATTTCAGAAGAAGAATAGTACAATCACTTTAAATAAAATGTCTATTAAAAAAATATTTCCAGTACTTGTGTAACGATCTTCGATCATGTAACTACCCAAAATTTATATCAAACAAAAGTCCTGCAAACTCAGGACCTACACTCTACAACAAACTATCAGAGAAGTGGTAGCTAAGATGGATGTCGAAGCCTAATGGCAATTATACTTAGACAAGGGATCTTGACCCCGTATAACCTAGATGTTGGTGGAGTCGTTAAGCAGCATGCAAAGAGCTCTTGACTATCTTTCCATACAGCATTAACGACAATTCACGACATGTAACAGTTTAAACCAAGTTTCATTCTCAAAATATTAAATATAAAATATTCATCATTTTTTACTATTTTTATGACGCATTCATAATCATAACTTGTACCACAGTTCTAATGAATAAAATATAAATTATTTATATAATCAACAAACAAAGTATTCTGAATTCAGCCTGCGACACTGTCGGGAGAATTAAAAATTAGTAAACTCCCCCCATTTCAATTCGTCAATTATCTACGGGAACGGATGAATTATATTATGAAAGTCATACTTGGAAAAAAAATCTAATAAACCATTGTTACCTTTATTGACGTAATATTTATCACAGGTGTTGATTCAGCGTACAACATACACATGCTGTACGTACAAGGGATTATATTAGGCTCTCTATTCCATATCTAAATGGTATATCTATATGTATTATTATTTGTTGCGATGAAAAATGGGATTTTTATTTACAGTTTCAAATAGTATATTTTACTGGATATTTTAGAGAGCTGTTATCCAGGGATGTACAAAGTTGTTGACTTGATTTCGATTTAGTTAGGTTTGGTTTTAATAATTAGGGCATTATGACCGCGTTTCAAGGCCCGGATTCACGAACAGTTAGTTGTTGGATAATTAGGTGATAGTTAGCGAATTAACAATCATCATCACTCCTGGTTACTGACGTTATTTTAGTAACTTGACTATTAGTTAGCCAATTAATACGTAATAAGAGTTCGTAAAACCGGTTCTAGGAAAAATTAAATTGTGTTAATCAAGCAAATCAACAATTGAGTGACAAAAATAGCAAGAATGCTATCAAATTTAACTGCAAAACATCACTTCATCCACTAATAAATATTTCGTGAAACTGACTTCGAACGATAATTAAAGAGGATTAACTTGATCGTTACCCTCGATCACAAAGGCTATTTTTCTACTTCAATTATTGAATAACTTATTCATTCATTCATTTCTCGTAAAATTCGTCTCAATATATTTATAATGGCTAGAATATGACGATGTATTATTGCGTTCCTCTAGCGTAGGAAGCACAAGTTCTTTGATGATCTATAATATGTTGCAAATGTCTATGAAACGTTAGCAGTCTGTCAAACTCACTATAGGGAAATAGCATGATTGTCAGATTACTATAGCAACTGGAAGAGTTGGGCCAACAAACTTATCCTGGAGTTGTGATTGGAGAACACAACTGTTGTTCACTAATTACAACAATGTGCTGTACTTGAAAGACGTGTGATAGGCCATCTCTCATCTGGGCCAATCATTTTTTTTATCTAATGTATGTTAACAAATCACAGTCGTCGGTAGTTCCTCAGTTTTACTGTGTTTGCCAAGTCTACAAATTGTTAGCAACATGTTTTATTTAGTCAAGTTTAGTTTAATAGTCTACAGTTTATTAGTATATCTGCCCTGGTTCATAATACATAGCTGGCATGTAATACACTCGTAGGATGTTGAACTCATCTTATGTGATAGGAAAATAAAAATAATGAAGTATTTACAAATGATTCAGAAATATCTACAAAACATTCCCTTTTACAAAGTTTGAAATATTCACATTCACACAATTTACAAAATTCACTAAAGATTACAGCAGTATGGCATGACATGGTCCATACTGATTATGCCACGTTTAATATTCATTGAATGAAGGTATTCTATTCATGAAGCCAGAATGATTAGTAAGAAGATCTATGATCCCTTCAGCCAGAGCAAATATGTTCTCCGATCGGTCAACTTATTATTTCACTATTTATACTGAGCTGAATTAGTGGAATTTTAATTAACCAGGAAAACATAACACAAGCATTGTATGATGAGTGATACCAAACACAATTCTTATGCAACCTAGTCCAATGAACCAAATAATTATTAGGATATTATTCGAACTGGTTATCATGCTGATGATCACGAAGATACTGGCAACCATTATTTTCTCCATAAAACCTTATCAGTCATCATGAACCCATTTTCAACGAAATTCAAATGTCTTCAAAAATTAAAAAAACATCAGAAAATCCATCGTTCATCCAAAAAAAGAGATATAAAAATCCACCATCACATTTCACACCCCTTGTATTAACAATATTTATCTGCCAAACCACCCCGTACCCCCCCCCCCAATACGATATCCATTCCGTTATATATGTTGATTTAGTAATGCTATTTAAAAACTCGAACACCAATGAGATATATGCATTGAAAATGGTATAGAAACATTGAAGAGAGGGTGGGTGGGGGTGGGGGTGGAGGGGGGTAAAAAAATACGAATAAACTAGATATAACTCTTTACCACGTACAGCCCTATATAATACGGGGTGTAGCTACATTCGGCCTGTCGCATAGATTCATACAAAACATATTATTGGCTGTTACCGTCCAGCAGATAGGGAATGAATTATAACTAATAACTAATCAAAAATATACTGTTAAATATGTGAATGTTGGTATGCATGGGATGAGGGTTTATCTGCTCATTGTTTACGTGATGGGAAAAAATGTAATGGCGTATAGATTTTTAGGATATTGGTTTATATATAAATATATATGTGTGTTTTTCCGTTTTTGACGGTGGGAGGAGGTTGCCATACATATTTGAAGTTGAAAATATGTTATATTCAGAATTTAAATAATGAATGTTGTTTAATGTTGAAATTGATGATGGTTCATAACGATGGTAAAATATAAATATTCATGATGTATGTTATTAGAGATGTATATTTTCAAATATTCTCTTCATATATGGCTATATTCCAATATTTCATTCAAATTTCAAATGTTGTAGAACTTTATAACAAACTGTTATTGATATGGATAGCTTGTGATGCATGCAGTTATTTTTATCAAATAAGACTAAGGAAGACAAGAAAAGGTAGGATCGTTCGGACCCAGCATCACAAGAGCGATGTGGAAAGAAATGACTCATTGTAATGTCATAACTCAACAAAGAGTGAAATTGATTTTTTTCTGTGTTGAGGAAAAGGAAAATTTCGATCTTTTAATTGATTTGTATTTCACTTCTCTTCCCTTCTTCTTTGTCTTATTTCTTCGCCAATTTACATTTCTCATTCACTTGGTATAATATTTGTCGTTAAACCTAATTTACATCTATGCCGTTTTTAGGAGTCAATTCAGTTGGAATCAATGACTGGAATGTACTTTCAAAATAAATTGTACATTTTGTAATGTTTCATTCGAAAAACGACATATCTGTGTGAAAAGAACCACTCATGTGTGGAATTTGATACTTCATATATTTTGATATTTCAACTGATTGTCAATTATAAGTTTTAAAGTTATGTTAATAATTAAAATTAGCAACCCTGTTTCCACACGGATGGATTCATTAATTGCATAATTACTTATTCGGGAAAAATAAATTACACGATTAATAACGTAGAAAAACAGAGAGAGAGAGAGAGAGAGAAAGAGAAAGAGAGAGGGAGAGAGAGAGAGGGAGAGAGAGAGAGAGGGAGAGAGAGAGAGAGAGGGAGAGAGGGAGAGAGAGAGAGAGACAGAGAGAGAAAGAGAGAGAGACAGAGAGAGAAAGAGTGAGAGAGAGAGAGAGAGAGAGATACAGAGAGATATAAAAAGAGAGATATGAAGAGAGATATAGGGAGAGAGAGAAAGAGAAAGAGAAAGAGAAAGAGAAAGAGAAAGAGAAAGAGAAAGAGAAAGAGAGAGAGAGATAGATAGAGAGAGAGAGAGAGAGAGAGGATATGGTAATAGCGATAACGAAATGTTAGCTCATTAAATAGTATGGCAAAGCGGCCATACTTAAAGTCATTAATATAATGTATGGTTATTAAGTAGTTATTAACCCCCTCTCTTCCATCCACCCCTTAAAAGCCTCCTACACCCCCCCCCCTCTTCTAACCCCTCCACCACCATGCTGCCTTAAGTCGTTGAACGAATATATCGTTCACTACTGCAACGAAAGTAAAACCTAAATGTCTACCAGATAACTTGAAGTAATTAGAAATTATGTTCTATATAATATATCTCATTAAAACTATGAACGTTTCAATCTAGAATGGTCTTTGTCGTGAGTTGTCTCTAATCTAGAATTGTAATCTAGAATTTACTAGAATTGAGTTCCAAATAATATTTTCTTAGGATCTTTGATGCTGCTCAACGACCCCACCAGCAGCTAGGTTATATGGGGTCGTAGGATCTGTACCACATTCATTTGATTTTATATTCGATTATCATATTGATTAAAACGATCTAATAGCCTACTATTCTTCAAAATATTCACTGGAGTTATCTATATACTTCAATACAGTTTGGATTGAACCGACTTGAAGATGTATTCAATTATCAAGCTGTTTTACGACTAATTAACTGCAGGAAATAAGTGTGGCTTATCAAACGGTCACCTATAGATCCATACAACTTGAGATTCAAAAATCCCCCCTTCTTGATTGGATGAAAAGTTTTGTGACGTCAAGGGGGCAAGAGCACGGACCCATTCTGAATTCATAGATATCAGTAACCATCACAATGCGTCATTAAACCCAGTTTATCATTATTTTTTTCATTTCCAGAAACTTTTTCTATCAAAGTTAGGTATAGGTGCATAAACTAGGGAAACATGTCGATTGGGTTTGCCAGAATCAATTCCTTCTTCTTCTCTTCTTCGGCCTGTTCGTGGTCCGCCTCCCCCTACTACTCTTCCGTCTCAACTTCTGCCCTCCATTTTTCTCTGTCCTTCAATCATTCATCGCTCTTTGCCTCAATCCGTGTATCCCTTCTCTTTTCGACAGCTGATTACTTCGATTATTTTTTCCCAATTTTTTTGATAATATCTTCATCTACAATGGAACCAGTTTTTTGGTTCAATGTCAATACTCCAGCATTTTCAATTGTATGTTAAATAATGAAAATGTAATATTAGTATGTGAAGGTTGCGTGTTGAATAACAGGGAAAATTTAAAATCTGAATTGTCATATCTCAAAATTATTATCCAATCATTATTATTATCTAGCATACCAAAACAAATAGACTGACAGAGATTCATTATTTTTCCATTACTATAAAGTTATTGGAACTTGTGATGGATAGACTTCAAATCAATCGATATTTGCATCGCTGATTTGATACATGTCGGGTGGAAAGAGCAACTTTTTATAATAGCATTCATTGTAGGACAGACACTCCCAACTGATACTGTTGACTGTATAAGAAAAACGGTCGGTCATGTCCACCAAAACCTTCGACTCACAAATTATCTTTTAATTCTGTAAAATATGAAGGAATAACTATAGATCATTTGGATCCCTACAGAAAAAACTTTTGAAATAACGTTCTAGGCATCTATATTTATCCACAAGCAGATAGAGTACAGGCTAAATAAGAGTGCATAAAGTCGATTCAGCGAAATATTAGTTTTTTGGAAATAATGTTTGAATGGTATGATATATCAGATTTCTAATACAGCTTATGAAATATATATTTTAAATACCTTCGAATAAAGTAAATACTAGATCCAACTTATATCGCATAATTTTCACAGGTATACACATACACAAACACACATTATCAGATGTAAACCTGTGAAAATGTTATATATAATCCAAGATCAATAATTTCACCACTCATCATTTCGAAGTTTATAAGATTAGCTCTGTTCATCTATTATCAGAATTTGATATATCATACCGATCAGAAGCTATCATCAAAAAATGCTATTTTGCTACATCAACTCAGTAGAAGCGAAATGGAAATCATACACGAATTTCGTTCACTTCACTACTGTGCCCATCTTTTAATATTGATGATTACGTTTCAGTATGAAATTTCTTTGACTTATTTTCAAGTACCATCACCAAAACACTGAGTACCATCACGGAAAACCTGAAACCATCAACGACTTTTGGTTTCGAACTCTCGAGAAACTTACAATCGCGTAGTTTAACCTAGAGTTTAACATGGGAGTGCTGAGCAGTATCACCGAAAGGAATAAGGCTTTTCACGATTGCGGGAAAACCGGTGGTCCAATCGATGTGTAGTAAGGACTAAGGACTGTTCGATAGAACGCAAAGATCACTGTTTCGAATGGCGCTCAAATCTATGAAGGCGTTCTCGCGGGAATTCAAAAACAAAAGTCGGTGATGGTGCTCGAGGAAAGGCACTGTCGCCGAGAATAAAAATGGTTTTCACGATTGCGAACGAATTACTGCTTGGATCGAGGTGCAGTAAGAAACGTTCGATTGAGCACAAAGAACTTCATCGTCTGCCCAACCTACATACAAATTCGTACAGGCGTTCTCGCGGGGGCTCGAAAACCAAAGTCGGTAATGGTGATCAGGGAAGAGGTCGGAGAAGAGCACCATTACCGAAGATGAAAAATAGTTTTCGGGATTACCGACGAACGAGGTGATCGAGGTGCGGTAAGGACTGTTCGATAGAGCGCAAAGAATCACATCGCGTGCCCAACACGCCGAGCCGTTCTCGTATGAGATCTAATACGAAAGCCAGTGAAGATCGATGCTCGAGGAACACTATCACCGCAAATGAAAGATGGTTTTCGCGATTGCGAACGAACGATTGTTCAGATCGAGGCGCAGTAAAAACTGTTCGATAGTGCGCAAAGAACTACATCGTGTGCCCAACGTGCGCCCAAATGCATTGAGGCATTCTCGCGGCATCTCTAAAATAAAAGTTAGTGATGGCGCTCGGTGAAGAGGTCAGGGAATCACACAATGCCACATAATATAACAAGTTTCTCAGGTTACAATATCAACTAGAAAATTATAAGGGTAACTAAAGTAATGCTGAAGTTGCGATTGGTGAATCCAATTCGGGGGATATTGTTGTCTATTTATTACAACAATGGGTGACATCACTCTCAAGAATCCTATGTTTGTCCTGTAGATGTTTATCGGGTTACCATAGCAACTAGAAAGTTTCGGTTCAAACAAACTAATACTGAAGTCGTGATTTGACAACAAACAACATATCTTCGGAACATTGTTGACCACTTATTGCAACAATGTGTGCCATCACTCGAAAGGTGTCTATACACTGTCTACTAAAATAAAACTTCATCTCTGGAATAAAGGGCGTACATATTTCAAACGGTCTTTTTTAATCCCCCCTCCTACCTCATTCCAAATAATGACAAATGTTTTTGCTGCGAGTATAATAAATCCACGAATAATAAGACTGGACATTACGATCCAGCGCGAGAGATCTAATTATAATGCCATGTCATGCGCAGTAGCCCTTATTACGTACACAATCATTGACTAGGGTGGTTTCGATTGGTGCGAGGGGGCGGTGGAGGGACATAGTTCCCCCGCCACAAGTCTAGATGGCAGTACAATAGGACGGTGTCAGAAGTGAGCTCAGTTGATGAAAAGTTCCGATCAAGGTGGAAGTGTGACGTAGTCGTCTGCTCTACCACATGGAGTAGAATCCGAATATTTGAATATTTGAATCTGACCGATTTTTGATTATGTTCGATTGTTATTTTGTTGCAGTGAATAATTATGAGGAATGAATAAATAAAAATGAAGTGTTTTTGTGAATTTAAAATATTTAACGTATTAAAGCGGATGTTTTAATTGGATTTGTGACAGTTGAATGTGTATTTATTACAAAAGTGACAATCAATGGTATTGATTTGAAAGTGAACTACGTTATGAACAGAATACAAAATTGGTGAACGAAATTTACGAAATTCAAGAATTTCCTGTATAAAAAAGAGAATTCTGTGTGACACGTGTTCTTCGACGAATAAACATTTCCTGTTATATACGGTAACAGAGTTTTGTGAGTTACCAAAAGACAAAATGAAAATGTTACTTTAGATTTTTATTCCACTGAATATCAATTTGAATATAAATATTGTAAAACCCTTATATAGATATTAAGTGCGGTTAACATCCATAAAATGCGGACTTACCGATAAAACAGTAAATACCGTGATTTTAATCGTGATTCGAGAGAAAATAAAGAGGAAAATAAAGAAGAAAATCCTCTTCAATCCGTTCGACGTGAACGAAAGTGAAAACTAGAACGACCGACTCTAATCGAAAGTGAATCTCGACATCCGAGTTGGAAATTGAAACCCCGACAACAATCGACAATCCCGAACCAACTATAGGCCTACACATAATTTATTCTAACGCTTATTAAACTGCATAGAATAATGTGACGTCAACTCTATTAAAAAAGTGATTAATTTATCTATTGAATAAAAACTTAGTTAATTAAAGTTTAATTAGCCACGTTAATGCACGTACATTAATTAGAAGTGACTGTTTAATTAGAAACTAAAACAGAGTGCGATTAAAAAGAACGGGAAGAAGAAGAAAGAAAAAACTTGTGTCAAGATTATACGTGTGCATTGTATAAATATATGTGTATAGATATAATCATATATCAAATTGAACAGTCTGCAATTGGTATTGAATAATAGACTAGACAATCAACCGGTGATAAAATATTGGAAGCAATTGTTTTTTTCTGAAGTGAGATAAATTTTATTGTGAGATTAATTAAATATTTTTTAATATAAATTGGACGGTAAATCATCAAATTGGCAGGCAACTATTCTCATATTAATACGTCAGGTAAGAGGAATTTATGTGTGATTAATAATTTATTAATTTAAACTGGTTTTTTAATTTTCATTAGTGTGTCTTTTCTTTCGGTTGCTGTTTAATGAGAAACATGTGTAGCTTGATAATTAGGTGAGGTTGGGCTTTGAAATAGTTTAACGTCGGTTAGATGAAGGTTAAAATTCAGATTGGTTTTATTGGAGTATTTTTTTTTCTTTCGGGTGTATTTATTTAGGCACATAATTAGTTTCAAGTAGTGCTATAATATTCATGTTCTGGAAAAAATCTCAAAATGTATGTAGCCTAAATAGATACTTGAGAATACAAAACTGTGTGTTTTAAATAGAAAAATTTGCATTTAGAAGTCATTAATGATAGATTGATAAGTCAGCAAATATGCATGCTCACATCCATAAGACTGTGTTTCATGAGATATGAATAATTTACAAGTAAGCTAATTGGAAACCGAATTGGGAAGAATTGGAAAAAAGAAGCGAATGGGGGAAGGGGAATTGAGGTATATATGCGGTATATGCTTTCAGCAAAGAGTGACGTCACCAGTTGGGTGCTCCATCGAAATAATAAAAAAACGACAACTTTTAATTAACAGAATTAAGGATAACGTAATTTTTTAAAATTTCATTCCGAGAATTTCACGTATAGTGTATCTTTCGAGTGAAACTAATTATACTGTATATAATATGATTATTTGAGTAGTTGAGGGCGTCTTTCACGAGCTATCACGGCGTGATTCTCAGGACGACCGATCTAAAGTTACATTTTCTTCTTCATTTAATTTAAGAAGAAATTGGCTAGGTTCACACGCAACTTTCGATAAAATACAAGTATTATCAACTCGGTACCGTTCTCCGTAGCTCAGTCAACTAAGGCGCAGATTGGACAACTAAGGATCGTTGGGCTTGGGTTCGAGTCCCACATAAGACATGGGTTTTTGTAAACGTCCTTACACGTATCATAACTTCATAGCTTCATTATCCTCCGCTCATTCGTACCCCCGTATAACCTAAATATTGGTGGGGTCGTTGAGCAAACAATAATCTGAATTCAGCGCACGACCGACTCCGAGAATGATGGGAACGATCAGGGAGTTCGGGAGTTAGTGGCGAGTGTCATGCCCGCTTGTACCACAGCACTCAATTGACTAACTTATACGTGAACGAATGAGTTTCTCTGAAACGCCTGCTCTTCTACCACCTAAACATTAATTTATTGTAATTCTCAACTGAAGAACTCTGCGAGGTAATTATAGCCATGCAGTGTATTCCTATGTGTCGGTAATTACATGGTACAGCTGACCCTAGCTGTTCGGGAAGGGCGAATTGGAAATGAGGGATAAAAAGGTATATAATTATAATTATATTTGACGGACATGATAAATAGGACTACTCCACAATTGAACGGACTATCTAATTTAAAACAGAGTTAAGAATTATTTTATGTTTTAATTCA
The DNA here is from genome assembly GCA_907164805.1 of Brachyptera putata. Taxonomy (NCBI): domain Eukaryota; kingdom Metazoa; phylum Arthropoda; class Insecta; order Plecoptera; family Taeniopterygidae; genus Brachyptera; species Brachyptera putata. The sequence goes on along the minus strand of OU015471.1, from coordinate 12,426,282 downwards.
ATACAATATGTGAATATAACATTCGTATTTGATGATGATTTGTGAACCTACCATCAGCTAGGTTATTTGGGGGTTGGATTGAGCGGCTGGTGGATGAGTGATGTGTAGACCCTACTAAAATATGTGACTAATGCGGGACTCGAACTCACATCCGACTAGGCTTCGGCAGGTCCTCCGATTGTATAAGTCTATGGTTTGATCTAAATATGAAAATGAGACTCATTTGTTCTATAAATTGAGTGGGTGAATTAACGTAAGAGTATGATTACATTATTTGCAATGGTAATTGTTCCCCAGTTGAAGATTATAGAATTACAAGGTAGGTATGGGTATTCATCACGTAGTGATTTTTTCAGCCGTATAAAGTTAAATAGTTTTCACCCATTATTGTCTTGATTTTATACAAAAGCTTAAATACCGTTCGGACTTATCATCAATAGACGTCATTACAGTGCGTCGTTCAACCCTTCATATATATATATATATATATATATATATATATATATATATATATTTGCATCAAATGACTGATATTTCGTAAATTGACTTCCCTGCCGTAATTCACATAATTAAACCAGCGGTTCCATCAACTCATGATTAGTGAATTGAGCGATATTAACGAATCAACTTCTCATCACCCTTGGTTACGTATGCTATTTTCGTATCATGATCAATAATTAACCAAATAATTCTCCATTATAAGTTGGTAAAACGGCCTCTCAGTCTTCCAATAATTTCAGGGCTATGCACGATTCGATCTATTGTGTTCGGGCGAAGGTATCTTTGATATCATTTAATCTCTTTTCATGAGATCCTTTTTCGTCTGAACCATTTCATCTTCCAGCTGATGTTTGACTGTTTGATTGAATTGATGTTGATGGTGGATCGAAGGAATGTGAAAAAGAGCCTCAATTGGTAAACATTTACTTCGATCTAGTCCAGTCTTCGATGTAGTTAATGATAAAATTGTATGAATAGTTATTTCTCAAATGGATTCAAATTTTGGTGACAAGACCACCTCGCAGTCTTGATTCAAAAAAGAAGTTTCGCTTCTGAACTGTCTTAATATATCATCCTGGGCCACAATTGTAAAAAAATGATTGTTTATTAAGATCTCAACGACGATTAGAAAATGAATGATGGAAAACATGGAAAACTATTACGTCTTCACAAACGGTAGGGCTCTAATTCCGGTTTAAATTGACGAATTGACAATGAAAATAATATTAGGAATTAACAATGTGTAGTTCACAATTACCATTACTATTCAAACCGTCGTAAGGTGTCCTGCAATAGTAGATTTTCTTTAAATTTACATGCAAATTTTGATCGTGGCCTTCAATCATTGTTTACCAATTAATGCTAAGGATGAATTAATGAGACTGTTCAGAAGTGGCAGCTCTCGGTTGTTTCACTTACTTGTGACGTACTTGTCACCAAATAAATAATTTTCTCTGGACTATTTTGAATGAAACACGTTGGACTGACACCAGAACTACGCTAATAATGTAGTGTATTCAAAATATATTTACTCAAAATGTGTAATTATTTAGAAACTAAATTCGCTTCCTCGAAGGTAAAACCCGTGCGTCATGCCAGAACGTGATAAAGATTATAATTTCCTAAACACGTATGATTCGACGAGTTCGTTAACCAAGGGATGATTCATCCTGATTCAAGGGTTGATTGAATGTTTTATAATTAAGGGTTGAATCAGAGTCACGGCTTCTTTCCATGAGTCAACATTATCGAGTTGCGCAACAAATATCTAGATCGCAGTCATTCATAAAGTTTGGGTGATCACAAGGTGGGTGACCAGCATGGTAACCATCAGAAAAAATAGTAAACCGTTTTATCATCCAAATAAAGTTTTTAATTACATTCCAATACAATATTGTTTCGTATAGGCCTACATATTTTGTGATTCATTTCGGCGACGGGTGGATACTAATTGTTAGCGCACTGAACCGTTATTCAGGAGACCAAGTTCGATTCCCGTCATGGTCGACTATCCCGGCAGAGGTGCTTACACTTGTATCCACTAAGGAAGAAGGTTTCAAACGACCGTTTCCCCTACACCACACCATAAGCTAGCGGGTGGTTCAAGCTTTTTCTCACGTGGAGACAAATCTAACGAATTCATCACAGTGAATATAGGAAAATAGTGAATATAGTGAACTAGGAATAGTATGGTTTCTTTTGATCACGTAACGACCGTTACCTTCCCATCATTCCAACAGACTAAACAGGGATGATTCATTATAAAATAAATATAAGCTCAACACTGCTTTTAATCTCTAAAAAGTCAGAGATACTGCAAATGTGTACAAGTTGTTGACTTATCAAATTTCCATAATAAATTTGAAGAAAGTAAAGTCTAAGAAAAAATATAAACATAACTTTGATCGGCATTGTGAGCAGCCAATCACTTAGCTATAAGCAGTAGTAGGCTTTTTGAAATTTCTATATTTATCATTTCAAAAGCATCAACAAAAAACTCATATTCCGCAAATCGATTCCGAAAGCCCAAAAAATAGCTTCCGTAAGAAAGATATTATACATATGTATAATTTATCACAACAACTTAGGAATTAAGGCAAGATGAGAATATAAAAAAATACGACATGAGATGAAGACAATAATAATTTCTACAGAATACTAATCAGTCAAATGTTGTGAAAAAGCATGTGGAAAGATGAAACATGTTTGATAGTAAAACCAGATATTTTTACTGGCTAGTTTTACCTCTCTATATATAAATCATATTCTACGTATTGTAACATAATCCTAACAGAATGTTTTTTATATGAATCGACAGTTTTTCAGAAGACACTCCTCAAAATACCATGAAGCACTATGATACTTCATGCGTACCGTCGCGGTCACATAAAATGGTTAATTCCGAAAGTAGAATTGTAATTTTAATTGGATGAGCGAAGCGAAGACTCAATTACACTTGACCCGAAAAAAATGTACATTTTTTTTTTTTTATTTTTATTTTTTTTTTTTTTTTTTTTTTTTTCGCGCTCTACAGGTCAAACGAAAATTCAAATTCAATTGAAACTTGGCAAGCCCAAGTGTCATCATCTGGATTGAATCTCATTGATTTTTATGCGCAATCGATTGCACCACTTCTGAGAAAACTAATTTTCCATTTTCCAAATTACTCATAAGAATAAGCCGGAGAAAAATTTTCGTACAAAAAATGTCCTTCGAAAAAATTCAAAATATCCCTGAATTTCAATATAATAATGATACACATGATTCCAAACTTTCACTGAAATCCAATAAGTCATTTTGATATAAAAAATGATTCAATGACATTTTTATACATCATTGAAAGCTATTAAGAAAACCAATTAAATCCAAGCAACAAGTGTCACCAATTATTGAAGAACTATTAAAACAAAGCCTTCTTTATTATCAAAGATATTATTCAGAATGAGTAATGAATATAATTGGATCTCAAGGTGTATATATTGTATCTTAGATTGCATCTAATATTTCCTTCATGATGAGAATAGTCTACGAAATAAATCAACCGAATGAAAACATTAATTTTTAATTTGAATGCCGTCAAAACATCAACTTGATTTAACTTTTTGAAATAATTCAGTTTCATTCTTATTAGCTCATCCATCAACGCGGAAACACATAACGCGTTTTCCTAGTATAATATCTACGCACATTTTTAACCGCTAATTTTGCATCTTGTCTTCTAATTTTAGTGTGTATAATATCGGTACATTCTATTCAGGAGGCATTTGATCGAAAATTGATCGACCAATAAATTTTTATGTGACAGCAACCGTACTTCAGTTCGAAGTCTGAAATATTGAAGTCACCGTTTGGCGTGAGGTCGAGTCCCGTTTAAGACATGTTTTTTTGAAAACGTCCTTTCATTCATCATCACTTCGTAGTTTCATTATCATTCCTGCTTAATCTCATCCCCAAGTGAGCTGGCTGATGATGAAATCGTTAATCTAACAATAATAATTATCTCCATCAAATTTTGGGAAAACACATATTGAAAAATGAAACATATTTCATAGTGAAACCAGAAACTTTTACAAACACTTTTCCTTACAACGATCTTTGAAATATGACATGTAAATTAATGTGAATGATTATACTACAAATCTATAGTATTTTAGAGAATACTTCTCAGAGTTTTACGAAGCAATATCACTTCAATACTTCAGAAACTTTATTTACACCATTTTATTTGTTGAAACGTACAGTCGCCATGATATTTTATTTTTCATTTTATTCTTACGCTGATATTGTCAAGCTTTCTATTCTTCAAGAACGCTTGGGAGCCGATTTCGAAATGTCATTCTTACAGTGAAAACTTTTGAACGGTATGATAATATATCAAAATGATGACACTGTGTGAGACACAAATATATGTAATACCTTCAAAATAGTATACGGTAAGTTCAACTTTAATCGTATATTATTCGAAGGTATACAACTGAATGTGTGGTTCAAATTTTAGCTAGTTCATTTGAAAATTATGCGATAAGTAAAATTTCTATAGCTTACATTATCTTGAACGTTAAAAAAATATCTATATGTTTCATCCGTAATAGAATATTGAAATCTCATATTGTTCAAAAGTTTTCACAAACACCCTGATATTGTGCTAAATCGACTCTCAAGCGATGAAGAAACAAGACGATCTATAAATCACAACAAAACACGACGTGTCTAAGGGTTGACTGTACGTGTCATAGGGGATGAAAATACAACCTGTTATGTTTAAGGGATGAGCCGACGTCAGGCGTCTACCAGGCGTCTAAACTGTGCCATGTGACGTCGCCTCCCTCAGGACGCATTCTTTAGACGTCTGGCGTCGGTATCGCGCGTCCATGACCACCCCCAAAAACAACCCCTCTAACCCCCTCTCAGTCTCTTGCTTCTATCGCTTTTCCTAGACCATACACACCACCACGCCATGCCTTACTTGTTACCGATACAACATCGAGGATTTGTCTTTCATTAATTTAATAAATGTGAATAGGCCTACATTTTTATATCAATTTCTCAAAAATGAATAGTTTATATGATTTTGATGTGGGTATATGAATATGAAACATGAAAATCGAATATCAAAATAAATATCAATTGATTAATTAATATGAAGAAAAGTGTATTTATGACTTGAAAATGTAAACTAGATTTTGATAAACATATTTGAAGATCTACAGCATTATTTACATTCACTTATAAATGCACATTCCTGGAATATTTTTTTATGTTTTCAATAACGTTCGGGCTTTTCACAAAGTTATTTCTACTCAGTTTTGAAATTATAACGATGGCAAGTAGGATCGTTGGGACCGCGCACTATCAGAGCGATCTTATCTCTAAAATGGTAGTTGAATGATGTAACTAATTGAACAAAATGTGTACAGTCAACTAATAATTATTACATGAGCTAATATTACCTACATTAATAATGAAAATTATCAAACAAATACAAAACATAATTTATACGTGAGAAGATGAAAAATATATTCAACATTGGTGTTGGTCAGCGGAATAAATGAACGATAAGGAATAACCAAAAACTTTGTTCATTATTGAAATCCTCACTTCAGGATAAATGTCGTAACATCTGTTAATAAGTTCTAAAGTGAATCAAACAAATCCATAAAATCTTTGGATTTATTGATTAATGCTTTCTATCACGTGGTTCGGCACCCCCGATCGTTAAGGACAATACTCACGAGAGACACCTCATCGGCACAGTCATAAGAACAAACAAAAATATCTACTCATATGCCTATTCATGAAAAAACAATTTTATATACCAATGTAAAAAACACAAATGTCAGACGTTATATTACTTGAGAGAACTGTTGTATTTTGAGTGTCAGTGCTCAATCATGAACAAAATCTACTTCCAAACTACATCTTTGAAAAGTGTTTAATATTCAAAGCTAGAGCAGAGTATCTCTACAATTACAAAAGTTTTTACAATTATTCAGTTGGTAAACATCGTTCCTATTTTATATCTACAACTCTAACAAACTCCTATAAAATAAACGATTTCACTTGTACTTTGCTACTAATATTTACAGACCCACTTCTCTCTGAGTGTAGTGAACCCGACGCCACCGACGCCGCCGTCGCCGCCGTCGAGCGGTTTTAAAGAGAAACGAAAGCGAAGCGTCGAAATTGACTTTCCTTTTCCTCGGTCTGGATTCGGTCCACCATACCCTCCCCTATTAAACCCCCTCCCCCACCTAGTCAGCAAGGTCGTCTTTACGCTACTTTCCCCAATCCCCCCCAACCCCCACTTCAATACCATGACGTCATCCCTTAACTCCCTCAAACACCGAGCATGCGCAGATAAGTTGACTTGGAAAACTTCAGTTGATTTTTTTTATTATTTTGTTACATAAACTTTCATAAAGTTTTCGTTCTTTTTTTGTCTTCCTTTTTTTTTCATGTCTCATATAAAGACTAACTTTTCGTACGTTTTATGAATGGATAAAATTCTTGTGAAAGAGTTGGTGAAAGTATTCGGGAGTTGTTTATATTTAAGTCTTCCAGCGACGGGGTTGAGTCGATAAAAGTGGATTCTGTTTTATCGGTGGATCGTGACTATTCTGTGACGGGTGTAAATGTTGTTAGCGAATCATTTTATCTCGACATTTTTCTTCAGTGCGACGGTTCATTTGAAATGTACATTTCAAGTTTTCAGCTATGAAATTGTACATTTTAGTAATCAGTTTTTGATACATGATTTAGAATAGTAAGATCAGGATTTACGAATTCTTGATTTAGTATTAATCAACTTATTATCAGTTATGGTACGAAAATGGAATACGTGATCAAGTGTGATTGATAATCCGCTGATTCTATTGCCTTTAATTCATTAACTATCAGTTTGTAAAATTGGGCTTCAGTATTTGGGAATAATTAATAATATATATTGTATTATTTTCCCAGCAAAAAAATTCAGATTGAAAATTTATAACAATTAATCTTGAATTCAAGTTTTACGGACTATTGATTTGTTGATCAAGCGATAATAGGCTGATTAACTTGTTATCATATTTGGTTACCAAATTAATTTTCTATACCCTAATTAATAATGAGCCAAATTAACAGATTTGTGTGATGAAAAAATATATTACATATCGATCTTCTCGTTCCGTCATGTCAGGTCGGGGGGGTGGAACAAAATTATCTGGTGTCTCAAATAATGCTGATTGGTCCATCCCCACACAAAAAAAATATTTATAGTTGAGAAAAAATATTAATGAATGATTATTACATGACGAAACATACGTTTGAATCTGTAGATGACAGAAAACAAAGCACCTTTTCTCACACACTGTTGTAACAAATATTGGACCACAAAGTTGTACAATAATAACTTCAATATTTCGGTTATATCTTGGAAATCATGCTATCATCCTACGTATGGAAAATATAATAGAAGAGATATAGAAAGAAGTACAGTGTTTCCAATTAACCTAGCGGTTGGTGGGGTTATTAATTAGGCAACCAATAATAATCACCAATGAGTATACAGGTGATGCTGTAAAATTTTCATCAAATATTTTTCATCACTGTGTTATATCTTATTCACTTCATTTTTCATAGATTTTATTGATTTTCAGAGGTTAATCACAATAAATTCACAAAAGCAAATAACTTTTTTTGATTGAATTACCAGTAAACATTCATTCAAATCAGAAGAAATTTGAATTTCATTTTTGATTGGCGTTTATTTTCCAATAGTGAACGCAATTTTCAATCTAGATTAAAAGTCTCTGGTGTTGGAGTTGAAACCCCCGGAAAACAATAAAAGCGATCAGAACTTATTCGTGTCGAAATTAACCTCGCCCCTTCCCCCCTCCCCTTCACACCAGCCAACTCTACCCGCCTATCTTTGTTGATACCATTAAATATTTAATAGCCCAAATGAGTGGGTTTCCTAGGTTTTATTACTGTAGTGAACCAGGCGCGTCTTACCATCAGGGTTTCTTTTTATAGCCATCAAAACTTAAAAGCTATTAAGCAAACTTTTATCATGAAATTTCAAGTCTCGGCGAATGACCGATCAAAAAGTACATTTTTGATCAGAAAAAACTCGATAATGTAATGCGGTAAAAAGTCTACAACGGTGTGAGAATGTTGATTGTAGTTGAGGGACTGAAACTTGAGACTAATATTTCAAGATTGAGAATTGAGATTTAAGATTGTTCAGGGGAATGAAAGATTGAGAGTTGAAAGGGGGTGGGTCTTGCCTAGTCGTGAAAGTAGTTTTACTTCAATGTTCATTGAAATTTACTACGAAAACGCCATATATGCGTTGTTAGACGAGCGTATAGTAATAGTATGGGTAAAAATGGGTGAAAACTGTTCGAGTGGTACCAATTTAGCACATTTTATGTTTTTTCTTCGAAATGGATGACCCAATCAAGCTGAAATCTTTCAGAAATGTGTATCAAAATGTAATTCAACTTCACGAAAAATTTAATTTTTTGGAAAATAAAAACATTTTCTTTTTTTCCACTATGTTATTCTAATGGGTATTTTTGAAATTTCTAAAATTCATATAGAAAAAAGTTACCACGCGATAATGCCACAAAACTATACAGATCTAACTTAGATGAGGAACCATATTGAAAAAAAGTTTGAAGTTGATATCTGTAGCCGTTTGACTGTGGAGAACCGACATAAAAATAGAAAAAACACAAAAAAAAACATAAAAACGAACACCAATTTTTTTCAGTATGTCAAACTGAATCCTCGCTAAAGCTCGTCTAATAATGTTAATGGTAATAATGGTAATGGAGCTAACATACAGCTAATTTAAAGTTCGCCTAACAAAACACGATTTAGGCCCGGTAGGAAATACCGAGTCCAGGTAGCCTCTAATTTGAGAGTTGATGAAAAAAATAGCTTGTGAAACCATGGTGATAACAACTCCAAACTGGCAGCCGTTCACTTTGGTAATTCAGACAACAAAAACGTAGACTCTACAACTTATTATATATTTCCAATTAAAGGTCTATTCAAATTGTTGGACATATCACTATTTCCTTCAGTATATATTAAAGTTTTCTTATTTTAAATCACATACATTAATATAACTTGTAGCTCTTTGAGGAACCAGGGTGGTCATCCTGCTGTTCCTGGTCCCAGTACACCCTGCATTCAGCACACCGGTATTCATACTGGCTCCGTTATTGCTCGTTACTGCTACCTGAGCTTATTATCAATTATAATGAAACCGATATCTAACTTTCTCAGTAGCACTTGATAACTGCTTTAGATTCCGAGAAAACATAACAATGAATCAGAGAAGTGAAGAATACATCGACCGGGCCTCGAACCGAGACTTCAGGCGCGCCGAATCGTCTCTTCGTAAACTAATTGAATGTTTCCGTGACTTGGTTAATTAAATTATTCCGAGAATAGCGTAATAATGATAATTAATTAACAATATAAGCCTAATTTTAGATTTATTGATGAAGAGCTTATGTTACACGATAACATATATCTCATTTTCTCTCTCTCTCCCCCCCTCTCTATTTCTCTCTCTCTTTTCTCTCTCTCTCTCTCTCTCTATCTATTTCTCTCTCTCTCTCTCTCTCTCTCTCTCTCTCTCTCTCTCTCTCTCTCTCTCTCTGTCTTCTCTATTATGTATCTCATTATTATTAATTGTAGTTTCCTGCACCTATTGTCGCTGTAATAATGCACACTTAATACATTATTTCATTCTTCTGGGTAATGACGTCATTTATTACAGTATACTGAATTAAAATGGCGGAGGTCTACCAACATAATCAGATAAAATACCCAGATTACAATTTCGCAGGGCAAGATGAAAACAGAAGTAGAACCAATAATACAATCCTATAACTCATTTAACAATTCTTTTATATTTCAATCTCTCGTATTTGTGATATATTTTAATATAAATACTTTTTATTTTAATTTTCTTCAGTGATGCTTAACGGACCCTTCAATAGCTTGGTTATAAGGGGGTTTATTAGGAGCGCGGCGGGAGTATCAACGATGGAGAGGAAGAGGAGCAGAGAGATAAGGAAGGAAGTGGGAGTGGAAAGATTGTCTTTCAAAATGGAAAGGGAAAGGCTTAGGCGGTTTGGACATATGATGCGTATGGAAGACGAGTGGATTCCGAAGAAAATGTCTCAGATGGTTGATAATTGCATGATAAAAAGAAGAGTCGGGCGACCAAGAGACAGATGGCAGAAGGGAGTAGAGATTGGAATAGTGAATCGAGGGGAGGAATGGAGTCAAGTGAAAGAAGAGAAATGGTGGGAGAATAGAGAACGGTGGAGGGAAATAATAGGAAGAGAAGAAGAGGAAGATGATAGTAGGAGTGAAGAAGAGGAGGAGGAAGTAAGAAGTAACTACATAACTCGGAGCTGGCAGACTCCGAGTTTTCAACTTGAATCTGCCCTAGAGAGATGTGGCGATAATCACCCCCTGACCCAACGCAGTTGGTTATCTGGGCCATATATATTCATATATATATATATATATATATATATATATATATATATATATATATATATATATATATATATATATATATATATATTGTTATCACTTCCAAGATGATACGAGTTGAAAGTATTCAACTCATATCGTAAAATTGTCAAAGGGATTTAGCTGAAAAATGCTTTTTTTTAGCTGTATACGTAAGGCACTATAATGCAATATGAGTTATCTTTTTTTTGTATCACTTGTACCAAGGAAAATGTACTAAAAATATCTGTGTTTCCCCGTCTCAAAATTTTGATATCTTGGCGATACCGTTCGGAAGTTATTAGTTTCAAAGTTGCTATAGTTTTTCAGAACGGAAATGAGACAGCTAGTAATGCTGCTGCGATTATGTATTCGAGACTATTTGAGACCAAATATTCATCAACTGCCGCCCTCGGTAACTCAGTCAGCTGAGGCTTCGCTTCAGAAACTGAAGTCAGGTCGGGCGAGAATTCGAGTCCCACATAAGGCATGGGTTTTTGTAAACGTTCCTTCACCTATCATCACTTCATAGTTTCATAATCATCTACTCATTCGTACCCCCGCATAATCTAGCTGTTAGTAGGGTCGTTAACAAACAATAATCATCATTATTTATCAAACATGCTGACCAAACGATGGAAATACTTCAAAAGGAAAACGTTTTGACGACAGCGATTCTCAATAAACATCTCTCTATTAATATTATAGCTGATAATGATGATGATAAATGCTTATTAGTTATCGACTGCGACGGGCGAACCCAGCATTTGAATAATTAATTCGACTGCCGCCATTGTTTCAGATAATTCCCGGATATAGCTTGGAGAGTAGTTAGACAGTGAAGTACAGCCACAGTAGAAACTCGATCACAAAAACACATGTTCTTTCCTGCATATTTTGAAAATTACGGATGATTGAATAATTTCGAATGCATATTTTGAATAGGGGGCCTATACGAAAATTCTGTTGCCAACCACAGCTGACACACGGACACAGAATAATAAAATACAAATTATTCATTAATTTGAATGGAATAATTTGAAATTATGAAGAGCCAAGAGAATTAATTTGAAAAACGTTAGAATAGCATGAACTCCGCTCAACGCTTTACGATTCATCGGACCATCCATGTATTTCGCAACATGCGGGCGTTGTAGTTTTTCTGCTGCGTACCTCCCAAATTAACCGTTATCAACCAACCTAACCAACTTAATCAACCTAACCTATCCAAACTAAACTTACCAAAACAAATCCAATAAACAACCTAAACTAATTTAATCTGCATTGAAACTAATCTAAAAGCTTCTCATTTTATTTGTTTTATTCTAATGCTGCTTAACGACCCCACCAACGGCTAGGTTATACGGGGGTACGAATGAGTGGGTGATAATGAAACCTACTTCCGGTCCGACGAATAGCCACTTCGCTTTACGAGAGCGATTTCGCGTCTATGGAAAGAAAACCACGTGGCAGTATTACCAGCTGGAAGAAGTGTCTAATGTGTTCATGTTTTGTTCCAACAGACGAGTCGGGATGTGAAGCTGACATGGCGGAGGGCCAAGAAGACGATAGCAGTGACGTCATGCTGGTCACCGGGCCGACGAGTGCTGTCATCAAGCGGGAACCGGAAGCACCACTCAATCTCAAGTCGGAGGTAAGTCACTCTCTCATGACAGCATGGCCTAAAGCGTCGACCACGAGGAATGACTGACACGAGCTAAGTGTTCTCGAGTAATATTTATTTGATCAAAATTCCATTCGATTATCTGTATTCGTATTTTGATCACAAAAATGCAATGGAAAATGATAAAGCTCAAAAGCTCAAAAAGCTTCAAATCTTTACCGGCCGTGAATACAAAAATTATAGGCCTATATTCACGAACTTTTACTGAGATCGGGTCAGCCGTTTCGAAGGAGTTCATAATTTTGATAAAACTCCATTAAATACCTTGAAATAGTGGTTATTCTTTATATTCAGCATCTTGCGCACTGTGATTCACGACTTTGCAGACTTGAGAGTTTCAACCAAGGTGTGTAGAGAGAGTTTTAGAGTAGAATTTATACAATTATCTCGCTCATCTCACAACGCTTTTGCCTAGTTCTAATACAATATCAGGCAACTTCGCAATATTCAGTCTTCGAAGACAATTTTGTATCATCCTAAATGAGCCTACAATAATGAGGAGGAGAACGATGTTGATCTAAGATTATATAAGCCCGGGAAAACCACCGATCCGTAGGACACGTAATCTGGTATCCAGTGGACCGTGTGTTTTTATTTGCTCGCCCCGCACTCTGTTGTGTATTAAACTGACCAGAACTGCCAGGGGGTGGTAATCCCACGACATTACTGTATATACACGATGGTAAATATAGTGACGCAATAGTTACTTATAGATTAAGTTCAATGTTTGGAATACGTAACTGTAGAGTGTTACTCTATTTGCACAGATCGGGATGGATTTGATTTTGGGAAACGTTCTGAAGGGTTTTTGTGTTAAGTGACCGAAGAGGTATCTTTCGTCTGAAGAATATATATGAAAAAATGAAATAAATGCTTGTAATGACGTAATGACGGAAGTTGGAGAAGATGGTATGGGCCCGTTTATAGAGGGCCCCGCTGGAAAAAATGTGTTGCTTGAAAATTAATACAATTTCGCTATTTTGAATCCTAGAATGAATCAAATACATTATTTTGATTTGAAGTCAAATTTATCGAAATTCCCCGTTAAATTTTCAGTATGATGAAGATAGGTCGCTAGAAGCTTCTATAGTTACCATCAAAAGCTGTACATATACACAGCTAGTCGTGCCTAGATTCGAATACACAGCTAATATATAAATATGTTTGCACGCGATTTGGAGGTTGTTCATATACCCACATCGAAAACATTATTATCTCTACTGTATTTGTGTATAACTGTGATATTTTGAGAGTCATATATGATTTCAGAAATAGATTTACAATCAGAAACACAACTAGACGTTTCAAAAGATTTAGAGATCGGTTAAAGCTGTAGCGAGTTTCTCTTGAATAACCGAGTTTGTGTATTCATTCACTTGGAAAACTGGAAAACTGCATTCGTCTCACCTGGTTAAATTTCAAGCTAACTTAATCTAATATATGAAAAGATTATAGCCCTTCTAAATTATCAATGTTCAGTAAAATTAGGATTGAATAATATCTTTTATTAGTATATACCGGTACTTCTGACATTTCCATTTATAATCTAGTTATAAATAGGATTAAATTATACATATTATAATTGAATGTAAACTACCCTCCTAAAACAGCGTTTCCTTTAGTTTGTCTTTGCTACTATCCCCTTGTCCAACCTTCCTTTCCTCCCCTCCCCACGTTTTCCTCTCATCCCTGGATTTATATCCGGATTGTTTGTGTAGGCCTTGTTTGTCTTCTCCACCCCCTACCTACCCCCTACCCTGCCACCGCCTTCTCACGTTGTTTGGTTATGCTGGACGCATTATGCTATGTACATTGCTTAGTGGTCAACGTCTTGGTCACATGGCAAAGTTCTGTTGCGGCAACGAGATAATTGGTGATGATTTGCGGGTGAAGGAAATGGGAAATGAAGTATAACTTCCGTAAAAGTCAGGGATGATAATATCTTTTTCGAAAATTAAATCTCTTCTGATAAAGAGTATAAGAAATAAAACTGTTTATAAGATTCAGATAGTGTTAGAGCTTATAAATCATTCATGTTCGCTTATTATCACTCTAGTATTAATTAGTGTAGCCGGTATCTGAATTGTGTTGTACTGTTACAGTAATCAAGTGTCATGACCTGAAGCACGTTTTTATTTGTTACATTGAGAGATTCGTTTTCATTACCATATTCATGTCGAATTTTATTACCAACTCCACATTATACATACATGCAAACAGCACAATATTTGTACTCAATTATGTTAAATTTGAAATATTTTATCACGGAATTATACAGCGCGAGTAATTGAGTTACTCATTCGAATAAGATAAGTGGATTGTTTTATACAATGTAACATCAAATAGAATCATTTTAATGATATGATGAGTTAAAAACAAGTGGTTGTATATGGATATATTTGAGATTATTTTGTCGTAGATCAATGCTGGTATTTTAGCAGAAAACGCAGATAATCACGTGATAAAAGTTGTCTTTGAAACATTTCATTTTGTTGTAGATGAATGTAAGTTATAGGACTAAATTTCGTATCTTGAAAAAATGTACTATATCATTTTATGTGCTTTTTTCAGTGTTTCGTTGATAGCATATTTCAAACATTGTCAACCTTGAGTTTCATAACAGATTATTCATTCATAATATGTAGACAAAATGAAAGACTAGTGAGGAAAATTCGGAGAAAGGAAAAGAAGAGATGTAGATCAGTTTATGAATATGTATGACAGGGCATATTATGGTGTAAGTACGGAAAAGCTTGTAAACATGGGTATATATACAGAAACCATCGCCAAATCAGTGCGCAAAATCAAAACCAACTTGACTACGATTTCTAAAGCAGAGCTTTAGCTGGCTGACCTAGTCGGGCGACAAGGAATTCATAAAATGAACACGATTCAAACAGTAGCCTAATTAAGAAGATCGACACAAATAAGTGAGTCTATAGGCCTATACATAAAAAACTGAAATTCAAAACAATTTGTCGAATTAGTAAGATCAACCTTGTGGTGCCACGTTCGAACGATTCTAAATTGTTATCCTTCTCAAATTGAGAAATAATGATACCACGTTTTGGATGTGTTTAAAAAAAAATGGAAAGTAGATTTCAAACAAATAAGTTGAAGATCGTTTCTGAATCAGAAATATTCTCACTTTCATGCCACTCCACACATTTCACACCACCATGATATGACTATTATATAATATAATAAAACCACTTTTCAGTAACCATAGCTCGTGGTCTGCACTCTACCTATATCCCCTCTCCATTACGGGTATCTAGTTCTGGTGGGGCTGTTTTCCTTTGGGATGTGCAAAACGGACTCTCACTGCTACGTTAATTTCACGCTACGCCGGCTGTAGCTAGCCGATCCGCTACTCCCCCCCCCCCCCCCCCCACACCGCCATGTCCAAGCGGAGTATAACTACCCTGTAGCTGACCTAAACAAACACACCCTTATTCTGCTGCTGCATAGATAGAACTTAGAGGATAAGGAGTAGGGAGTGTTTTCTTAAGATCGGGCGGAGGGAATTTAAGACAATAGAGATGATGTGATGAATGGGATGGAAGGAAAATAGTTTAAACATATAAATGGAAATGGTTGGTTTGTCAAAATGTATTTATAGTGAGATAAGGTTGACTCTAATTTGAAAAATATATCGGGAAAACATGTCAAAAATGCTGCCATATTCATAAATGAGGAGACATCAAAATTTGAAGAAAGATTTTCCTGATGTAAAATAATCCAGGGATTACGTGGAAAATTACTGTTCATTTTTCACATGGTCAAAAAGTTCAGACAAAGCCCCCGTTCCCAATTGGGGCTTGATTCGGGTCAAACCAGTTGACCAAGTTATATTGCAGGTATCTAGGTATCGAGCGACAGAAACAGACTTTTACTTTTCTTTCAAGCCTTATAGGATCTTTAGAATATTACCATCGATCACATTCAATTAGAATGAGTTATTTGGAGAGATTTAATAAGAATTACATAAGATCTTGTCGTGCCTCGTCCGAACGATTCTACCTTGCTATTCTTATCCTCAATAAGGGAACAATACTCCAATTCCAAATTTCATGTGCTATGGAAAAATAATCTTATTCTTATTTTATTTGAGTAGACTTTAAAAATATGCATCACTCACCCATTGTCTTTTGAGGCTCAAAACCCCTGAACGTCACCGGTAACAGATAGAAAATCCGATCGGAATCTCCATCAACACTCTGCAACTGAAATCACGTTCTAGTTAATCGAAGAAACCTGGGTATCTATTTATAAATAATTTTTCAAAATTGATAGAAAAATTCTTCATCAGTGAAATATGCCAATAAATTTCCATACCAAACATATTGGCTTTTCTCCATCGCCTCTTATATCCACGTGATAATTAATGTGCTAATATAAATCAAAACCTTAATCATCTTTTTTTATCACATTGTTATTATGTGATGAATCATTGATGTATGAAGCCAGGTTGGCCAACATGACAAAAGTAAACAATTAATAATATCATAACAAGGCAGAGGCACATTGTAATGTAATTAACAACAGGCCTTGACTAGCGTAGTGAAAAAGGATGATCAAGTTTGGATATAATTCCAAATAAATTGTACGAGTCAACATTGATTATTGGATGAGAAGAACTAAATAATATCCTCATAATATAGTCCGATATTAATAAAGTCTGATGGATGGGCAATTCCGTGAATGTATATATTTTAGTGTATAAATGTGTTATAATTCTCCACCAGCGTTACAAAATATTGTGAAAAAAATCATTTGAATGGTTGTGATATTCGTTTCAAACTTACAATCGACCTGTATTATAATGAAAATATATAAAATATAACGATAATTTCGTTGCTTTGGATGCTGATAAGCGCCTAAAAAATGAGCTGGATAAATTAGTCACTATAACGAACTGAAGCTATCACGAAGAGGCTATCAGGGTTCGATTCCCGCCGTGGTCAACCATCTACCAATCACTAAAGCACTAAACCGATATCCAGGTTGTCACCACGCACTGAACTGACTTTCAGGAAACCGGGGTTCGATTCCCGCCATAGTCTCCCCAAGTCGCTCTCTCTCCCCAAGTTGCTGACGTAATGAACTAACATTCAGGAGACCGGGATTGGATTCCCGCCCTGATCGACTATCTTGACTGCATCGGGTGGAACAGTCGGTAGCGCAATCTACACCCAGTTAGGAGACCGAGGTTCGATTACAGTCATGGTAGAACGTCTTGACCGAGATTCCTCGTATTTACCTATTTGCTTTAAATTGAATATTCAAATGGTTTCTTGAAAACAAGATCGACCGTTTCCTTCCTACTGGCCACGAATATCTAACTGAAAACTTCACTTTTCCGACCATCTCATTTATCCTTATTCCAAAAGGTGATGATTATCATTACAGTCCTTCGTCGTTACCAACTAAACTGAATAGTATAAATAGATTATAAACGGATATAACTTATGTATCTAGAGACGAAATATTCTTTATTCTCATATTCTCATATTCGTATTTCAATATTCTCATTCATCCTTCAATCTTCAACATGATAGATAAAAATAATATTATCGAAATTACCATGTAGCTGAAACATTGAACGATATTTGTTTGGCTATAGTGAGATTAAGGTTTACGGAATGTCTCGGATTAACCTGTTTGTATGTGTAAATATAATCCCACGGATGGGCTGATACAAAATACAACAATGAATTCTGAAAATGAATTCTAATTAAATGGAAATATAATTTTAAATTTTTTTTCCATAAGTTTCAAAAACTTATACATATTCTTCCATTCTTGAAAACAAAAGGCATATTCCAAGTATAATGAATGTACCGAATCCCTTCGTTCATTGCTCCAATTATCTTAATAACATCGACCAACCCCCTCCCTCAACCCCATGTCCCCCTATTATACACCTTGATAATATTACACATGTATACGAACGTCCGTCTCCTCTATCCATCAATACACACATCCAGGAGTTTCGAACTGTCAACAAATTACAGACTACAAACGAAATTACTATTTTTATGTATCAGTTAAACACAGTTGGAGATTCGAAACCCCCGTATATCAATGCTAACTGATAGGGGAGATGGGCGATCGCAGCCATAAAACAGTCGAGAGTGAAGTGAAATGGAAAACAGCGGGTGAACGAAAAGAATAAAAGTAATTTAGTTTTAGTATGACGTCATCATGCTCGTTAATTTAATTCACAATTCAATCAATTAAATAACAACTAGACGAAATACACTTGGATAATTAATTGGTGATAGCGAAGGGACGGTGTGTTTAGAGCTAGGACAATGACTATCTATACTATGGAAAGCAACTTGGACTTCTCTCAATGTTCTCCCATCTGACGATCATCTCCAGTGCTAAGAAACTGCTATATATATATATATATATATATATATATATATATATATATATATATATATATATATATATATATATATATATATATATATATATGATGAGGAGATTTCCTCGGTAGTGCCACGTCTTGTAGTTTGCGGAAAACGACGTTTCGATGGGATTTCACCCATCATCTTCAGGTTTTATCGGTATGTAGATCAGCGATCGAATATATATATATATATATATATATATATATATATATTATTAATCGAAATAAAGCACAACAATGAAAGTAAAAGTAAATTGAGTTAGGCAGCTGGACACCTCCTCTCCAATCAAATAGTAATAATTTCTCACTCAATTTCTTCGATATTTATTCTCTAGGTACTCGATATCGATGTATCCGATAGTATTATATAATAGTCCATATACTAGTATCCACTGAAAAAAACCGTCTACCATCAGAATATCTGTAAAAACTTCGATAATTTTATAAAAGTGTTGCAACGCAAGTGATCACAATATTTTGAAATATGCAGCTGCGTTTCTTATTGTAAACTTCGTTCGAGAAAATCTTAATACGGGAACCGTGAAAATAATACAGCATAAAAATTTAACGGTGATATTTGTGTTTGTTCTACTGGTCTTTTTTCATGGATATAGATAAAGTATACCTATGTTCGTTCCATATATATATATATATATCCACATATATCCACTCTCTATTTTATTTTATATCTATCCACAAACTGACGGTATGTATAGACCTACCAATATTCAGAACCAATTACAATTAAAAATCTAATCATCATTTAAACCTTTTATCAATAATCGAATTCAATTCCAATTTCACCAATTCGAAATCATGAAATATAATATAATTTTTGTCATATATTACATATTGTCTAATTCTGTGAATCGATAATTCGTTCTATCAGAGCTGCACATGGCTGGCTCTAGAGTAGGGGCCGAGAGTGGGGGGTGGGGGGTTGAAGGGGTTGGGACCGATGGAAAGGGGAAGCTGATTTTGGAATACAAAAGGTTTGCAATGAGTGGAAGGGGGGAAAGGGGAGAGAATTATAATGGGCATGATTCGTTTTACATATTCGTATGCGTTAACTGATTCACTAAAACACACACACTTATATAAATATATATATATATATATATATATATATATATATATATATATATATATATATATATATATATATATATATATGAAATTAAAAATCGAGTTATAACAAAAAAAAAATACAGTTTGAAAGGGAGGAGAGATAATATTGTATTTTTTGATGAAATATATCGAGGGTCGATGAGAGATTAATCAGTCGATTCTTTTGTTTCCTTCTTTGTGTCGCGTCATTGTTACGTCATTCACTGATATTCTGAATGAAATAAAGTATTATAATTATGGAACGTATGACAACAAACAAAAAACATTCATAATATTAATAATATTATTGAGTTTTTTGGAATACATTCGACTAGATTATGTATTCATCAATTTTTCAGGCTAGCTCTAGAATAATATATGAGAAATAATTGATACTATAAACGTTCTCCACTAAATTTACTGTTCAAATCTGGAATAGTTAGTCAACGAAAAAAAAACTCTGGTGGGAGTCACTATAACTGGCAGTTTAAAGTTGTTAACGCCATGGTTACCAATGCATTTTTGGTTACATCAATCCTCGGAATAAGGCTAACTGGACTTGGTAATATTGCACCTGAAATTTATATTTTTCAACATAATGTAAAAAAAAAGCCATCAAGTTATTTTCCCTCAAAAGATAGGTTCGTTCGGACAAGGCACCACAAAAACGGTCTGACCATTCAAACTCGAAGTCAAACTTCATTACAAGCTTATTCACACAGTACAAATAAAAATTATAATAATATAAATTTACAAAGAAATATTCTCCACACGTCCGTCACAGTACTTCCTCTTCTCTCCGCGTCGAACTAAAAGTACTAGGACCAGGGGTGAAGTCCGGGTAAGGGAGGGGGGTGTAATGAGCGTGGAAAGGGGCGCTATTCAAGCGGGTAGCTCTGGCCAAGAGGAAAAGGGGGAGGGGGGGCAGAGAACCGTTGATTAGTAGAGCGAGTGAGAGGGAAGATATAATGAGTCAAGGATTATAATTATGATAATGAATTTCGAACCGAGCACGTACATATGACGTAGTTCGACCAGATGAGAGGGTGGGAGGGGGGATAAGAGGGGCTGATTTTAGGGGTGCTGCATTGGGGTGGTATTCTGTGTGGAAACGAAGGGAAATTATATTATACATTATTCGGGGAAATATTTAATGTTGTGTTTTCATGATATCATTACAGTGTTACAGTGTGTATAATGTTAGAGGTTTTGTGCCAACATTGCAAGATAAGATATGGTTCATTGTGAAATATTTGTATTCACCAATGTCGACCAACATAACAAAGAACAATATATCCGTTTTATCTGTGTCACTTTGACAGTACTATAATATTTCTTCTCGAGATTTATACGATTATAAATATTTCCAAGGATTCAAATATACGTATAGATATGTGTGTTTCTAATCGAACGAATTTTTATTGTTGTTGTTAGTAAAAATTCATCACTAGTGAATACGTATGGCATTGAGAGTGGAAGTTTGAAGTATTTCGAATTTCATTTTGCATACTTTAAAAATTATAATTATTTTTCAGCATTTCAGATTCATCATTATTTTATATCGCTCGAAATATAATTGTAGACCTACAATGATTATAACCCACTATATTCAATCCATTCTCAACTGAATTGGCGATTTTAATTTTGAATGTTCCAAAAATGTTAACAAGAAGAATTTTGAAGAACATGTATATAAAACCCTGATGAGAAACGATTATAATAATTGGTTTAAAATGATACGAATAAAATTTGATAGAATGATTAAAATATGTTCCTCATATAATTTGGTAATTTGTGAGGGAGTTAAGCGAACAGAAATTATCGTTATTTTATATATTTGTATTATATTACAGGTTGATCGTAAGTTTGAAACGAATATTACAACCATTTAAATGATTCTTCACAATATTTTGTAATGCTGGTGGACAATTATAACACATTTATAAACTAAAATATATACATTTACGGAATTTTCCCATCCATCAGGCTTTACTTCATTTGAAACGTACTTTCGTTAATTCTCTACTCATTTGTTTCCGCACGCATCTATCTCGTTTCTACATCACAGCACGCTTGAAACCCACCGCCGTTCTAATAAAACATTGAACCGAACAACCGTTCAAACCTTCATTCTTTATCGCCATTCTCATATCCACAAAATGAGAAGATTCCGAACAACCGTCCCCCCTATACCATACCACTAGCGCACGGGTGGTTTGCGTCTTCTTCAGTCATGCATACGAGAGTATATATCTAATCATGTTCTAGTAAACCGACTTCTCGAAACATACAACCGTTATGTTGAATAGCGATCCGGGACATCCGTGATGATCTTCATTTTACATACTGGTCTGGCATAATATATTCGCAAGCGTGGACCAATCTGATTAATTTTCCATCTCCTCTCTCTTCCATTCTCCCTTCCATCCCCCTTCCCCTATTCACTTTCTTCCACCAACCCCAAACGAATGTTTTAATTTTTACGTGTATAGTTGAAGCACTACAAGATAGTAAAACGGGTGACCTGATACAGGTTGCCATACTTTGATATTCAACTCAACTTCTTACCAACTGAAACAGATCAACTTCTTATCAACTTCTTCATCTAATTTCTCAACTTTAGATTAACTTCTTAATTCTGACATTTGAACCGTTTGAACCTACTAGTCAATATTACTTTAATTCCTTTGATGTATTTGCAAGTAACAAAATAAAGATAATCAACAATTTACATTTTAGAAAATTGAATTGAACATCGAATCTGTTTTACGTAGTGTATTCGTCTTATTGGAGGGAAAAACAGTCCACTTCAGAATAACCAATAACAAAAAATATCACGATACGCCAAACAGAATCATTCGCAGTATTTTCTGTTTGTTTATTGTTCATTTCATATTCCTGTACGTGATGCATCTTTCAATTGATCCAACGTCAAGTAGAGAAGGTTTGAAAAAATGACATGAACAAAAGCTTATTTTATCATATTGATACCATCAATATCTTCTAAAAAATCTCTACTATACGCAACATCAATACATGACGTACCGAAACGACCATTTGTCACATTATAACACAGTAAAAACCGACGATCGAAACCTGCAAATTCATTACAATGGTGACAGTTCGGGATAGAAGAGCGTTAATGTTAATATATATGAGAGACGGTCGATCGGAGGCCGGATGGTAATGTAATATTATACTCTCTTGATCCATCAGTGAGGTGATTTATGCATTGAAAGTCGGTGAATAAATATAGACTCAATGTAATATATTTTATTTAAATTAGATTGACGATTAAATATTCCAATTCTGAAAAGAATATTTTTCATGAAGTGAGATTAAAATGTATGAGTGAGAGAGGTGGAGAGGAATTATAGAGGATAGATGGAGGTTTATATGTTCAGTTGTGAAATTGAGAAAACGATGTATCTGGTGATGAGTTTTGAGGGTGAGCATGCTCATAGGAGCCATAGTTATGAAGGTCTAGATTCTTTATTTGCTGCTCAACGATCCGACCAAGAGCTAGGTTATTGGAAGTGGTTACAGAGCAGGTGATGATGAAAGGATAATCTGATGAGCGGTGAAAGGACGATTTCTCATGCATTAAGCGGACGTTCGAAATCTCGCTCATCTTTCAATGCATGTATGCTGCGTTTTCCTAGTTAAACCAACGTGAACATATCATATTTTCTATTTCGAATATGTTCCACTAGTTTCGTTATGGACAATGTGATTCAGTGTGAATCAAGACAATATGAATACGAAGTTAAAGAACTGTATTTCCCATCCACAAATCTTTTATATACAATCAATGAATACATTTCAAGATTTGAGGAATACATTTGTAATGGAATTAGACACACACATAATTCGACTGAAAGTTCTTACTATTTTCAATGACGGTAAGAACTCCACATTCCACTCGAACCAAAAACTTTAATCCCAAACTTTGAACCCCAAACTTTAATATTGATCTTCTCACTTTCTCACGTAACCCACACGCTCGCTCGTGATTAACAGATACCACTGTTCCGACCGTCTGTGGCTGAAAGTGACGTCACAGTCATCAGGAAAACCGATTGCCGACTCTCAAGAACGAAGACACGCTGGTAGATGAATACTAAGATGTATTCGAAACGTCGCAATATTGTAAGGTCCGCTGCGCAAATATATAAAAAAGGAGGCAAATTTACCGTGAAAGACATTATTACATATGTATATATATATATATATATATATATATATATATATATATATATATATATATATATATATATATAAATAATATATAAATACTATTTCCAGGCCATTCTCAACTGATGACTGGATAACATTTTTTCCATTGACTCACAATTTTAACAAAAGTGACAGAAATGTTCTTTTTAACATTTTTCTTCACTCAGTATTTTTTTCCTCCTTCGACCGTATCTTAATGACTCTTCGACGTAGTCGTTAATCCACATACGGTCGTAACAGCTTTGCTCGTGATTGACACTGTATTTCCGTTCTGCTCTGCCCCTCAGCGAGCATCATCACTCCATCTGTGTGCGTGTGCGTGCGTGTATGTGTGTGTGTGTGTGTGGAAGGGCCCCTGAACGAGCAATCGCGCGGGCGTAATTCATCATTAGTCATGTTACGTTTGTAATTAATTGCGAAACGTAATTGTGCACTGCCACCTTCGTGAGCGGTGGAAGAATAACAAACTTCAAAATGGGAACGATATTTTATTGCACCATCCCTCCTACCTCTCCCACCTCCTCACCCACCCCACCTAATAAACCCCTGCTTTCCTCTTCATCTACCACCACTTCGTTTTCCCCCGTGTTTCTAACCCCTTTATACCATATCAAGGTGGCAATATAGGTTTACTTTGTATAGCTTGTATACACCTTTCATTCTACGAAATCGCCCACCGTAGCTCAGTCAACTGAGGCACAGCATTATAAACTGAAGTAACCATTGGGTGTGGGTTCGAGTCCCGCATAAGCCATAAGTCATTGTGAACGTCCTGCAATTTATCACAACTTCACAGCTTCATTATTACCTGGTCATTCGTATCCCCGAATAATCTATATAGCTGTTGGTGGGTACGTTTTCAGTGTATAATATAATCATATATATATTTATATATACACACATGTATAAAATATATGAGTAAAAAGATGAGTAAGACATGAGATGAGTAAGACATGAGATGAGTATATCTAAGATGAGATGAGTATGTATGAGATGCTCATGACAAGATTTCATTAGGATCGATTTTTTGTTAACTATTGAAAAATAAAAAATCGAACAAATTAATACGAACAATTATCTATAGACGACAGTGAATCATGAAGTTTGGTTGTTCACATAGGCCCGAGGACCATGATGACCATCAGAAAAACAATAGACAATTGTCAGTATAAAATAATAAATAATAATAATAAAAAATAAGTAATAACTACTATAACTATGACTATAAGTGTCATGTTTTGCTCAATGTATGACTTTCTGTATCAAAAACCATAATGAAAAAAATTATAATCATTATTTCAAATAGATTAATAAATGAAGTTCGGAACTGATACTTTTTAATTGGATTCCAGAATGTGTATTTGAGAGTTATGCTCCCAAATTATTCTGGTGATCTTGGTAACTAGCAGAAAATAATGGCCAGTCAACAGCATCAATAAAACTTGCTTTATAATCAGTAATCATATTTCATAGAATGCATACTTCGAGCGATGAGTATTTTACAAAGTATCGATACAACGTTAACAAAAAGGCATTCGCTTTTATCAAACTCCAATCTAATGTATTATGTATTCTTTTTATATATAAATAATTCTCTCTTCTAAGAAGATTTATCTACATTTCGCTGGACCACAAGTACGTCATTACCTCTCCTCATTCCCCCCCCCCCTCCCTCCTCCCTCAAACACTTGCTACTGTACTGCAAGAGCAAGCGGGTAGACATTACTCATGCCATGCAAGCGCCTGGCTCTATAATTTTTAGCTATAAACATAAATCATGATTATTACTGCGCGCACACACACACACATACACACTCTTGGAAAAACTGGACCGACATTCGTGGTGAGCAGTGGCGGACCGGGCATGTGCATGAATGAGAGCTATTTCAAAATGCCACCCCCCCCCCCAACTACCGCTTGCTAAAATATTTGGAAAATCGTTTATAATGTGAAGATTTGAGACACTTAATCGTTCTAGGTCGAGGGATGCCATTGCTCACTCACGGAAAATTAACTTATCATATTTCTTTATATTAATAATAATCCTTCAAATCTGGAATAACTTGACAGTTGACACATTCTTGTAATCGATGCTGAATGTGGCATCGACGCTTTAAAACTCAAAACTACTAGTTGTGTATAAATGCGAAATTAGGCAACTGTCAGACTTTGTGTCGTCACGCCATGTTTCTCTCGCATTTTCAAAAAGAACAATGTAAACCCAGATTTCTTGGATCATTAGCAATCCAACTATCATGTTGAGTTTATTTCTCGTGAGTGAGAAGGAACAATACTTATTTCTGATCTGGCTCAAGCTTTATTCGCTCGACCTACAATTTCAGTCTAATATGGTGTATAACAATATTTCACTTCACAAAGGAGTACGATTTTTGGGGTTGAGAATATCTATAATTAACCTAATTGACCATTCACTATCAAATACATAAAATACATTCAATAACGAATAAGTGGTCTTTCAATTGATTCGATGCAATGATCTTACAGCATAATAAGAGAGGTATACTAACCGCTAGACTGATTTGCCAGGATGATTCTAGTTAGGCCACGACCGCTTCCCTCCCACCTGAGAAACCTTCATCTCATCATCCATCCATCTTATTAATCATTCTTCCGACGTCAATATATGTTATTTATAATTAAAGTACCAATTAAAATAACTATATTGTCCTAATGATAAAGTTTCACTCCTTCAATTAATCAATTATTCAATTACCGGTACTCAAATAATTGTTTCAAACTCGAAAATTTCTTGTCAGAAATGTGATAATTTAATCTTAATAGGTTCTTATACACGTTTTTGAATTTCAATCTGCATTCTAATTTTGTGAGGGAACCCAAATATCATTTTTACAGCATCTAATTTATTATTCATCCGACGCCAATACATCTTATAGTTGTGGAAGACTGTTTATTTTGTTTGTTATATGTGTTCTATTTAAAAAAAAAAAGAAAAAAAAAGTTGGAATCAAAACGGAATCAAGTGATAAAAAGTCTATAATATACTTCTACTATACTGAATGTTAACGGTACGCCACTACCTCTGATCATAATATGTAATACTATCGACGCAGCAAAATACGACCCCAGTTAGCCGCATATCATTATCGATGATTGTAAAGATCGGATTGCCAAAATTAGACCCTGTATTTCACCTTTGTTCGGCCAGAGAATTAAAATATCCGATCGATTTATTTCGACTCTGATTGTGGGAACAAGGAGAAATAAAATGGACGTTTATATATACACTTATTATTGTAGACCCTACTTATGTCAGTAGTAGGCCCCATATTATATTGGGTTTTAACGATGCACTGCAATGATAGCTAGCGAATAACTATTGGCTTCGGATGGATGATGGGATGATGAGATGATGGGATGATGAGATGGAGGTATTCTGGGTAAGGGGAGGATAGTGGGAAGGAAGCGGTCAATATTTATTTGGGTATTTCAATAGTGATGTCACATGTTTTAATGAGACAACATTGTCACCCAAATTTGGTTTTCCTAGCTCAACTTCAGTGTCAGTTCATTGGCACATGATATACCAAAAATCTGCGACAAAGGTTCATAATAGTGAAATGGAAGTCTACGCTAGGCTTGTCTAATCATTTGTGGGATTATAAACCATTCAATAAAGGTTCTGAAGAAAAATATATTCAAAAAGTGAATCGTTTGACTTACTTTGTTTGTCTCATTTTATCTTGAAAATTAAAATATTTATAGCCATACTGTATCTGAGGTTTCAAATTTAACAATCTAGGCCTATATAACATTACAACATACAACATGTTAAGAGTAAATGAGAATCGATTTAGAGGAATATCAGTATTTTTTGGATATCTTTTGAACGGCATGAGATCTGAAATCTATTTGACGCGAGACGGATCTCTTTAATAACGTCCAATTGACGATAACTGAAATTATAAACGAACAGCTGAAATTGGTTCAAATTTTAGCTGTATAAGCCGTGATAGGTTGAATAGTTTTTACTCATACCGTCTTGAAGGTATTGAAACTATCAGTTTTTCTACCGTATTGAAATTACAATATTTCATACCGTTCGAAAGTTATAATCAAATGACTCCCGTTTTGTTGAATCGACTATCTTGCACTATCAAGCATATTTGATAAGAATCCCTAAAACGCTTCTATTATAATGCATAAATACCTTCATCACCAAACAGCAAAACACACACATAAAAAATGTTAATGAAAACTTTAATTAGTTTTTGAATGAGCGTTTCTTTCTTCTATTAAAAAGTTTTATCTGAAATTACTATGAGGAAAACTTGCCATATTAATCACTAAGAAACATTTTAAGAATTCTCATCACACATTTGAACTAAGTTTCTTAATAAATTATGTAAATTTCAGATAAGAATCTTCAAGCGGTATTCAGTTCAACGTTCAATTTATATGTCAGTACGTGAATAATAATTAATTTTAAACTATAACTTTAATGTCTTTCTTTCTTGTAATGTTTGATAATAACATAACATTAAAACAATTAATTTAATTGTACATAGAATTAAAGAAATTACTCACTGTAAAAATTTAATATGTGCTTATTCCCCGAAAATATATATTTAATAAATTAGTCGTCGTTTTTTGATTATTCTCTCCTTTTAATTCAGATGTAATTAATATTGAAGTGACCCTACAATTGTTATGTTTAATTAATAGGTACATATAAAATATTTCCTCCCTACCTTATAACATTACAGAGAATTAGTATATCCCTTCTCAAGACGTATACACGGATGAATAATACTTAACGGTACATTATTTCTAGAAACAATAATGACTTATGGAAAAAACCAGCGAACCAAAAGAAATAATTCAAATGAAACATAATTCCACACCGGTGGTTCATTATCTGGATATATAGGTAGCATCTGACAAACATTTCTAAATAACATTCAAATCTAGGAATTAATTAAATTCAAGATATATTCTTAGCTACATCTTCGCTGAACCATTATTCAGGAGTCGGGGGATCGATTCTTGTCCCTATAAAAAAGAGTTCAATTGTTCGATCGCTCTCTTCTCACTCTCCAAAAACACTGTCCAAATAAACTTTCATATCATCCACAATCATCATTCACCGACGCTAATAGTTTTACAGTTTGTCGTTGAAACACACTATCAATGAAACACGATGAAAACATCTAAGATGAAACCAGAGTTGACCGACAAGTTTACATGAACTGAGTGTGTGACTTTACATGGTTTCCCTCAGTAACATGAACAGAGGATACAGAGAAACAGAGGATTACATGACTGCTACCCTCAATTCCTTGACAGTCATAACTTTGTGTTAGAAACTTTTAGTAGGCTTAACTTACTCTGATGATGTGTGCGATGTATTTTAATATATTTATAAATAATATAAATACATTGTTGGTTACATTGAATACCGTGATATTGTAATAATATAAACACATTTATACAGGTATAATGCATGAATAGTCTTAAGTGAGACTTTGCGATGAAGCGAAAATATGTGAATTGTTCATCTGAAGAAAGAGATAATGAGAGTGAGGAGGGAGAGAAAAAGAAAGATATAAGAGAGAGCGAGTGAGAAAGAGAGAGAGAGAGAGAGAAAGAGAGAGAGAGAGAGAGAGAGCGAGAGAAAGATAAAATTGTGGACGCAAGAATAAAGAGAGAGTGAGAGGAATATAGAGAGAGAGGGTGTAACCATAGAGAACGAGAAAGAATCACAAAAAAATATTCACAAAATGAAAATATACCCAGTAATTTATGAAAATTACATAAAATTACCATTTTTGTTTTATGAGGCCGTTTTCTATCCATATTATAATATATCCTCCTCTTCCACGTTCATAAAATTATAATAAAGCATACATTATGCAACGAATCGTACGTTTTTAAAGGAATAGTAATTTACAACGACAGAGGGGGGGGGGGGGGGGTGGGATGTTAAAATGGGTTGAGGGAAACCCCCCTATGTCCAAGGAAAATGGCAGCCATCATTAGAAAATGTAGTGTATGGGGGTGTAAGGGGAGAGTGTGGGTATGAGAATAGGGACAGGCGAAAAAGCGGGGGGGGGGGGGGAGGGGGGTGCTTTTGAATAATTTACGAGGGGCACTGAAATTACCAACACACACATACAAAACTACCCTTTCGATTTAGTTGTATTCAACCCTTAACTGGCTTTTGTATTTTTTTCATTCTCTATCACTCTCTTGCTCTCTCTCTCTCTCTCTCACACACACACACACACACACACACCTCCCATCTCTCTCATTTCCTAGATTATTCATTCTATTTTGGAATAATTTTGATTACGGAAAAGTTCATACCGTTCCACGTAAAGTGACGTTGTGTATACATATATATAAAACTCACCCTCCCTCCCTATACAACTACCCGATAACGGCTCAACACCATCGATCGCCAACATCAAAACACGATTCGGAGCGCACGATCGAACCTTCACGACTACGAGAGCAAATTACGACTGGAATTATTCATGTTGGTCCAATTTATTTCTACAATTATAATTTCGTAGGACGTACAATTGGGTAATTAATGCGAGCCGTGATTCTGTAAGGAAATCATAATGCGAATCAAGTTGCGAGTTTTCCATTCGCCGGAGAATTTATTATTTTTCATGCAAATTCATATTTTCCATGTATGTATCTACGTTATATATATCTCGAACAATATTTTTCTTCATGAATTCGATCCGTTATCGATATATATAGGCATATGAACAATTTTGTCAAATCCTGAAAATGTGTCCACTCTGGGACTGAACCCAGGATCTCTTGGTTGACTCCAAAAGCTCTACTTGCTGAGCGAAGTAGGCACCTATATTCAAGTCGAATAATCTACTCGTTCATATAATTACAAGACACAATCCCTCTCTCATGGGCTGTGTCTTTACTTATCAACAGGTTCAAGGAGTAACATTTTTTGTCTCTCTCTTCCTCTCCCTCTCTCTCTCTCTCTCTCTCTCTCTCTCTCTCTCTATATATATATATATATATATATATATATATATATATATATATATATATATATATATATATATATTCACATATATTCATATATATACAAAAATATATATCGAACACACATTTTGTGATGTATACAAAGATATCATATCTTCAAGATCCCGTTTTACGATTAATCGATTGGTAATCAACTTATTAATTGAGATACACATTTAATTGGTAACCAAGGGTAATATGTTGATCCACTTATTATTGCATATCAACGAATGTATAATTCTTAAAACGGGACCTAAACGAAGTAATATGTATGCAAATGTTATCCAATGTAGTACATTGTTCCGCTAATAATAATTGTAATATCAAGAAAATGTATTTGACATTTTAGTCTAGCGTCAACATTTCTGTCTTTCCGCGTGAACACCGCGCGACATCTCCGATCGGTCGTCTTATCCATACTTCAGTATCACCGAATAATGGTTTCGAGCCATCTACTTATGAGTTAATCACCTGATCCTCAGTTTCAATCTGGGATGGGTTCTTAGCTACAGGCCACGATCATTTAATTCTCTTACACTATTTAAAACATAGCATTCTCCAATCTCGTCATCTCACTCATTATTCACTGACGCCAATTGATCACAGTCGTCAGTTAAGTGTGTCTCTAGACCCAGTATAACCATTCGGGCAGTAAGCGTCTGCTCAAAGGTTTTACTATTTTCCATTAACATCGAATTTTGATACAAAATCATTGTTCCTCAAATAAGCTAATGAATGAAAGTAGGATCGTTTGGACGGGACATTTTTTCAAGGGTCGATTTTTCCACCACATTCTGATCATTTTGAATAAAGTACAATTCAATTCATGATTTTTTCTCGAATTTTCATCATCAAATGACAGGGTAGATTTTGTAGATCCACCATCCTAAACTAATAAATATTTTGTCCGGTAACTTCTAATTTGACGACTATTTTTTACTACCAATTTTATACTACCCGTACGCATCATCGAATATTCGTTTGCGCTGAGGTCGTGGTTGTAGCCTAGAGGAGATTTGAAATTGTGATTGGAATTGAGGGAAGTATGAACTCCCCCTTCCCTCATGCCCCTCACTTCCCCCCTTTTCCCCCTGGAGGCCGATGAGATGTCCAGACAAGCTTGTGTCCATCTCGGAGAATAGATTGAATCCACTTTGAATATATCGTGGACATTCAAATTGGGGAACTAACCTGTATTATGCAACGTTGGAAATTGGAAATGGGAGATAGGAAATCAGAAACAGGGGAACATCGTAGAATATTTTTATTCATGAAGATTAGAGATGGTTGAACGAACGAAATCGATATCCTAAATGAGGAAATCCACTCTATTATTATGGGTTTTTTATTATTTGTTTTATTCTTCCCTAGTTAGTTATTTTCCTTCAACAATTGAATCATTGTCTGTTCAAAGACTTCAACAACAGCTAGGTCATTTTGAGGTGAAAATGAGAAGGTGATAATTGAATCAGGAGGTAATGGTAAAGTGGTAAAGTGATTTCTTTCAAATTCTCAAAAAGCAAAACCTGATATGTTGAAAATTTTCAAAGTATTCATCCTTTAAGCTGGTGAATCTGTCTTATTTCATCACATTAAATATTATTGGAATGCGATTGGCAATAATTATAATGTACAATCCATTACTTGATATCAGGAACGAAATTGATAAATTAAGCAATAAACATCGTTAATTATTCAAACTAGGCAAACGCAGAATATGCGTTGTGTGATAAGCGAGATGTCTATATAAAGTATAATCGAAAACTCCACACACCTTGGTCATATAAATTATATTTCATTCGATACCAACGAATCTAGAGAGCCGTGCATTACCAACGCAACATTTCTCAACTAATATTATTTTCTATCTTCTCCATAGTAAAATACATTTATTATTTAATTTTATTTGAAACGGCTGATCCGAATGTCACACACATTTTTATTAATGTATATTATTCTTGTGTTTACATTTGAGGAAAATTTGAATCATATTGGAGAGACTTTATTTTTCAATTTTCTTCGTTTTTAGACACTTTGAAATGATGTTTCTCAGAAATGGTTCAATCGATTCGATCCAAAAACTATAGGGTTCTAAGTTGGATAAGTTTGCGTATAAAAAATGTTTCATGTCGATCGGTCAAACCCTGCGACCTGTGCAGTGCTTACAAAAAAAACACACACACACACACAGACAAAGCTTCGTAAGAGTTGAGTGGAAATCTTCGCTAACGCTCATCTAAATTGAGCTAATTATCAATTGGGGTACAAAAATACTATTGGTAACCAAGGGTAATAACAAGTTAATCCACTAATTATCGCTTAATCAACAAATTTATCATTCGTAAAACGGGTCCTTAAGTTAAAGTACATCCGCGATGTTGTCATAAAGGGCATGTACATATTCTAGTCCGACAAATAGCCACTTTGTTTCAACTTGGTACAGAAATAGATCAATGAAAGATTTACTTTCGGTTTCATTTTCACTCAGCGCGCTTCGAACACGTTTGAAAACTCACACCCTGTGGGTCGATCGGCAGTCTCCCCCGCATACTATAACGATAACGATTGTCTGTTTTGAGCGGTATTGTCGATGAATCTATCACATTTCAAAGTGAGTTTCAAACTTTTCTTTACAATTCGGGAAACAAATATAGAAGCGTTTGTGAAGTTATAATTTGTTCGTTTTTAAACCAGAAAACGTTATTCATTTGTTACTATTGAGATGGTTAAGATATCTTTATTTTCATTACATCTTTTTGTGTATATGATGCGATTTTTTTCACGAGTTCTTCTTTGTTTTCAAGTATGAAGAAGGTTCTCTACCAACTGAATATTTGTGAATTCATCAGTAAATGTAGATAAATTCGCTCTAGTTTGAAACACTGGACGCTTTTGAAAGATGTAGCTGTGTTTCTTATTGTGAATTTCGTCCTTACAAATCATCAACACTCAAAACACTACAGCTACAGTTTTTGTTCTCACAAATATACAAATAACGAATATTTGTGATATTTGTGGGTGTTATGTTGATAGTATGCCTCCTTCTTCTGTGAAATCGAGTATAAATGTATGATCTTATTACAGATGATTTTGCATGTTTCGAAGGAATCTGCGTTTTTCACGTATCAGAATGTTGTTATCCAATACCGTACGTTATCGTAAAAAATACGTTATCGTAAAAAACTCATATCACTCATTAATGATTGTGAATCAATAATTTACTGTTACTGAATTGAATGTTATTTAAAAAAAAAATGATTTAGGTTTTAATTCAAGTTGCGAGCAGAAAAAAAAAACAACAACGCTCAGATGAACTATGACATATAGGCCAACATATATATATACACATTTGCTTCGAGACTTTTCCTTAATATTATATATAGATAACGTAAGTATGAAAAGATGCGTTGAAATGAACAAGAAAATTCACGAATATTAACACATATCAAAACCCATGTTCGTCTCCCCACTCTGCCACCCCTCCGTTGGATGAGTATGAGCTTGGTGGGAGGGCGGAGGGGGTGGTGTTCAAACTTAAATGTTACCACACTTCACATCTCCACATCACACATGACGGTTCAACCCTCACACTATCCCACCTTTTAACACAGACGCCCGTCAGACCTCGACCTTCAACTGTATGTACTCGACTTTATTATAATGCTTCTGGCTGTAATGGGACTTTCTCTGTACAATAAGTAACAACCAACTTTGTCGGGTTATACACGGTAAACCAGTGTTATATTATTGTAGATACAAAGTATTTATATAGTAAGGTTATCTGGGATAAAGGGGACTGATGTAGATGCGAGCGTTGAGGGATGAATTGGATTACGTATACGAAAAATACTTATATTACTAGGAAAACGCAACATCTGCATTGTAAGATGAGTTGAACAGACATTTTCATTTGGAATGTGGTATGATGGAAAGTTATACACACGTTGATGATTTTGAAATAATTAAATCACGGCTTTCCTGTTCTGTTGTTGGCTATTTTCAAAATTCTCCAACGATCCAATTGGTATAACTTTGTGATTTCCATTATAACTTTTTAATTGATCTGGAAAATCTTTATTTTATTCATTGATTCAAAACGGCCGATCCGATTATTGGAGAAATTGGAAATAATATATATCTTCCGTATGGTGAAATTCCGCGAAAATTCGAATTCATACGAAGAGAAAAACTTGAAAAAATTTCGCCTCTGGGTAATTCTAGAAAGGATTTCGAAAATTTAGAAATGTTTTTCTCGAAAGTGGTGCAATCATATACTCTAGCAGATAGCAATGTATCTTTTTTATCCATTTTCTATCATGTCAATATTCTGTCATGACCCCACCATCAGGTAGATTACCTGGGTGTGAATACGACTGAACTTGATAATGTAAAAAATTTAGTGATGGTGGAAGAAAATCAATTCAAAGAAACGATATTCGAGTGAGAATCGAACTCACACCCATCAAAATTTAGATGAGATGGGTTTTTCCCTTTTTTTGTGAATTTTGTTTCGCTATGAAATAAATCGAACGAAAATTTTCTCGCATCGAAAAGGAAGCGTTTTTTATCTCCATGACAGAATTTCAGAATTCCATATAATCTCAAATATTGATTTTTTAAAATCTGTTTCATTCTTTTCTGAGATCTAATGATAAAATAAACCTTCGATATCACCTGGTGAAAAGTTTTCCATGGAAGTGCCGTGTTTATCTAGATATCTGGCACCTCCATCAATATATATTACCGTGGTCATTTTGAAAAGTTTCTAGTTTCGTATTCCAGGCAGAATAATAAAACCTCTATGACATACAACCACGTCCTATAGTAGCAAGGTTCCTAAGACCGGGATTCGAGTCCCTCTTTGGTCAACCATCCTGACAGCGCTTTCTCGTGGATTCCCTCAGTCATTGAACCGCTTACGTACTGGGAGAGAGAAGCAGACTTCGTTTTCATCGTCCAGAAATACATAACAAATAACAGTGATTTCTTCTCATCTTCCCACTATCTGGATCGGTAGTCATCCATGCCAGTGAATCGAATCACAAGTGATCCACGCCAAAAAATCTTAGTTACTTACAATGCGTCCTATCCGTTACCGATATATATATATATATATATATATATATATATATATATATATATATATATATATATATATATATATATATATATATATATATATATATATGCACGTTTTTGTCACATCATGAAAACATGAAAATGTACCCACTCTGGCACTATAGAAGCCAGTACCTATAGGGTCCCAGAAGGTCCTAGGTTCGAGTCCTATATATATATATATATATATATATATATATATATATATATATATATATATATATATATACAATCACGAACACACCATTGCAGTATCACAAATATTATACCGACGCATACATAACAATTTCCATCTCGAATACTGACAACTTTCTCTCAACACTGAGCCCACTTTCCCTACCAGATCTTTTCTCATTTGACAGCGACTTCTACGATACAGACATCAGAGTAGCCAACTTCGCAAGAGCATATTGTATATATATATATATATATATATGTGTATAGAGAGAGTCCGGCCTCTCATTTGAGGCCAGTAGCAAAGTGATGGAGGTTCGAGGGGGGGAAAGGACGAGGGTAGTTTGGGGGAGGGTGGAGGGGTCAGTCCGGTTGAGAAGATCAATAAACGACTCCTCTTCATTCGTACAGCGGCCACATTATTCCCCCCTCCCCCCCCCTCCCGCAAACCACCCCCTCCCCCTGAAACAACCCCCAATCGTCGACCATTTCAATGCACCAGTGTGTGTGTGTGTCCAGTGAGATAATATTTACCTTTTGTTATGCGCGTTGATATAGGAGAATACTTATTATTAGAAGAGTGAGAGAGAGAGAGAGAGAGAGAGAGAGAGAGAGAGAGAGAGAGAGAGAGTGTGAGAGACAGAGGTAGATTGGGAGGAGAGAGTGAGGTCTGCGAGATAGAGTGGGGTCTACGAGAGAGAGTGAGAGTGAAGCATAGAGAGAGGATGGGAGGAGTGTGAGAGAGAGAGAGAGAGAGAGAGAGAGAGAGAGAGAGGAAAGAAATAGAGGGATAGGAGAGAAAGAGAGTGGAATAAGGGAAAAGAGAGAGAAGGAGGGGGAATAGAGAGTGGCGATCGAGAGAAAAAGGGAGGGTGAGGGAGGAAGAGAGAGAGAGAGAGAGATAAAGAGAGGGAGGGAGAGAAATGGAGACAGAGATAGAGAGACAGAGACAGAGAGACAGGGACAGAAAGAGCGAGGAAAGAAATAGAGAGTTAGTGGAGAAGAATAGTGGAGTGGGGGAGAGAGAGAACGAGGCAAAAAAAGGAGAGAGAGAGAGAGAGAGAGAGAGAGAGATAGAGAGAGAGAGAGAGAGAGAGAGAGAGAGAGAGAGAGAGAGAGAGAGAGAGAAAGTAAAGGTAATTTGGTTTGTTATCGAACACTGACAAAAAGAGATACATATATAATTTGATACAATGCTGGGTCAATTGTCGCGATAACAGTTTTTATTCGTGTTCTACATAATGGCAGATCGAGTACATTTCCATTCTTTGTGCTGCTCTCTCATATATGTCTACAGTAATATATGATTACATTCGACTCGAAACAGTGTAATGACTTGGTTATATGTCACAATCTTTTTTCATATTTATATTGGGTGTAACGGTGCGCTGCACCATTGGCGTGGGTGAATGATGAATGAGATAATGGGATGATGAGATGATTGGTCCTTCTATCAGGTTTTTCTGAATAGTCAATAGGAGTCGGTCGCATACAGACTTGGTATTTGAAAACTAGAATACTCATTTGAGCGTTACGACTGATATAATATTCGGTGATAAGTACGCCTCGAAGTCTTGAAACAACCAAGAGGTGACACTTCTAAACGTTCTTACTAATTCATCCTTGGTCTCAATTGGAAGTAGTATTTACACATTTCGATGTTGATGATAATGATACAGAAATAAAAATATGAGAGTTCAGATATCCATACTAACAGTTACTATAGCATGCATTTCGTTCAAACTTCGGCGGGTAATCGAAAGTCACGCAGAGCTTGAACCATGAGTATAAAGTTTGTTTTCTTTTCACCTGGTACTAGGTAAATCCTCAGAAAGATCGCAATGTTGAAATGTGCGAACAGTTGAAAAGTTTAGATTCGATGCAAGTTGGGTTAACTGGGGTTCATTCCATATGTGACCGTATGCGAAGCACAACGTCAAATTGATCATATTTCCGATTATCATTATTGAATTTTCCTCATTATTCAGTGAGTTGATGAATGAAAGTTGATTCTTAAGATATATGTGATTAAGGGAAATCTCACCTCTGAGTCTCATTGTCAGTGTTAAGGGGGTGCGTGCACGGTGCTTAGACAAATCGAAAAATGTATCTTTACTATTCATTTCCATTTTCAAAAAAAAGTGTAATTGAACGAAAACTTCACATCTCCAAGATAATGTTATGCTCTTTAATTAATACGACACTTTATTTTTGTGAATTCAATCAGTTTTGAGATAATACATCAATACATTTCATCACATTCTTTGCACTCGAAGAGTATACAATTATCTTGGAGATGTGAACTTTTCATTCAATTACTCTGGTTTTTGAACATTGAAAACAATTAGTGAAGGTGAGTTTCTCTATTTTCATAAGCACCGTGCATGAAGTCCCCTAACGTAACACATAAACTGTCGTATAGTGACTTCGTCATTAAACGTATTCTAGAGAAACCACTTCATATCAAACAGAGAACTGAGAAGTATCTTATAAAATACTGTCGACAATAATAAACATTCACATCAGGTTATTGAATGATTTTTCACGTAATCGTTCACGGTCACATAAATATTAGATGTAACTTTGAAATACCATTGATCTTTCCACCTTCATTATTTTATCAAATTTGATCCCCAGGCATTCATGACAAATATTATCCGCATCTTGTGATGTATTTGTTAATTTTGTTTCTTGCACGGTTCAAGTTTTATGACTATTTATAACTGTGAAATCACCCTAGCGGGAACATTTTGCCCTGACTGCGGGCACGCGCTAAATCTGTTTCTTGGACCAACACACAGTTATAAATGGAATGTTCGGAATAATTGAACAGTGAAATGAGTCAGTCACATAAGCTATGGTTTATATGTAATGTAGCATTGTGGTAAGCCGTGGTTGCCGGCAATGCGCTCCAGCACTAATTAGATGTACTAGAGACAATCAACATTGCTTTTGATTGATATATTGAAACAATACTACATTATGTCTCTCAATTGCTCTTCAAGTGCAACCTTCTCTCTCTATCTGTTACCCTCTCTCTCTCTCTCTCTCTCTCTCTCTCTCTCTCTCTCTCTCTTCCTCGCTTTCTCTCTCTTGGGGATGAATGGAGGAACTACAAAAATATTCTTTATTTTCATTACAAACAGTCGTGTCATATTTACACCCCAATTGCGTCTCTCTCTCTCTCTCTCTCTCTCTCTCTCTCTCTCTCTCTCTATATATATATATATATATATATATATATATATATATATATATATATATATATATATATATATATATATATATATATATATATATATATATATATATATATATATATATATATATATATACTCAGATTTTGTTAGTGATGTAATGTGTATGTAATGTGTTAGTTTTCAAAACTATTTTTGAAATAAAACCAACCAGCAAACAAACTCTTTCTCACTCGCTCTACGTCGCTTTCTTTATCCTTCGCACGCTTGTCTTTTCTCTCTCGTATACTCTCTCTTTATCTCACTCTCTCTTTTCATCTCATCCACTTGCCCGTAGTTTTCATCCAGTAGACGAGTTAACCTCACTCTTGGTATTTTTGCCACTTCAATGTCTTCTGCTGTTTCCAAATTTAACTTATTTTAACGGAGTTCAAGTTCCAAGTACACATACAAAACTCTATCAATTTGGACGATTCTGTTTTCAATTGAAGTTTCCTGAGATATCTACTTTACTGAATGTTTACAGATGTTCTGATAACAATCATACAAAATGAACATTACATTATTGCTGTGATTTTACAAGATATCCGATCAATAAAATGTTGCCGCAAGCTAGAATTAAATGTTTAAATTCTTTCGGAAGTGTCAATTGAACTTGACGAAATATTATAATGAGCACTGTAATTTGTCGATATTCTAATTTGATTATCTTAAAATTTGATGGGCAATAACAAAATCACGAATACTAAAACTACGCTAAGAAATTAGTTTAGATTTACTATTGTGACTAAAGTGGTCAGGTTTTTCAGAATAGCTCAATCGTTCTCTTAGTCAACCGTGATATCCATAATTCATCAAACTTCTCTATTAATTGGTCCATAAACGCAGCTTAGGCCACAATATACTGTAGTTTCAGCCATATTTACATCTGAGCTTCATAGTTGGATTAAATTTCCCCAAGATATTCTAATCGGGAATATCGTTAAAGTGTGTATATGTTAGGACGATATGACAACCTAAGTTAACAGAGGATTAAAGTTTTAACCGACTCTTGAGAAAAAATCTCTCAACTTATTGCCGTTTATATATTAGAAACTATAAACCATTCTGGTAATAATAACACATAATCCACGAAACTTAGCACGGGGCTTAGTACACGATATTGTTAGCATAAACGGTGATTTTAATAAACCTCGAGTAAGTTCTGTTCAAACTTACACGTGGTATGTGCAAGTGCTTGCAATACATTCAAAAATAGATTGGGCTTCATTTTTCATATCATACTTCAGTTACTGTACCGAGACAGCGTTTTGCGAAAAATAAAAATCTGGCAATTAGGCTAATAGTTAATTAAGTACAAGGATGTCATCAGTGAACCAAGGGTAATAACAAGTGTTTTGGTTAATTACGGCTATTTATTTATTATTCGTCGAGCATGGGAGTCAATTTAGCGGAATAACAGTAGTATAATATGGTGATAACATTTGAACGGTATGTGAGATATCAACATTCTAATAAGGGGAAAACACAGATATTCGCAATACCTTCAAGATGGTTCGAATAAATACTCTATAACTACACTGCATTATTTTCACAGGTATACGTAGTTGGAAACATTTTTTAGATTTAGACCTATAACTGTGGAAGTATTAGAACTCAAGGGTCATAATTTTATTTCAGATCATTACGAAGATCTGTCCTATTTTATTTCTGATATCTCACACCTTTGAAAAGCCACCACCAAAAAAGTTATGTTTTTAATTCGACTTCCTTGCGCTATTATCGCAATGAATTTAAAAAATCCTTTTTGAGTTTTGGAGATAAATTACATAGAATATGACAAATTCCCCATATCTTTCTATAATAAAAACTGCCAGAATCCTACATATTTTTCCTTTTTTTCAACTCATTGAAATTTCGAATGGAATCGATGAAATCAGTGTTTTTATATAAACTCAGCTTGCTCATTTGCACGCATTCGACTAGTTACAAATCCAGATGATCCCGATTTTATTTCACAGTTAATAAATCTATCATATCAGAAAAGCTGAAGTGTTTTTTTTTTCCAAAATTTGATTACTGTAACTACTAGGCTGTAATTTGGGATATTCATTCCAGATGTCATAAAACTGTACAATCACCTAATTTCCACTATTTACTATAGGTAAAAACAAATACAAAATCATGTACGTCTTCACTTCACGAAAATAAGAATCTGTTGATTGAACTAATTATTAATTGAAGTACAAGTATATGATGGTAATAACAAGTTGATCCGCTAATTATCAGTTATCAAAATTAATGTATTTTGTAAGACCGATCCTTATATCAATTGTTTATAAATTCACGATGAAAAAGATCCTATATACATTCTGGTGATTTAAATTAACATCAGGCTACTTCATTTGAATATCCAGACTCACTTATTCATTGGCAAGAATTCAACCTATTATTTTCAACAATACAAACTCAAGATTTATTAATACAATAATTCATAACAATTATTAACTCTTATTCTAATCTCAGTCTCTCTGTCTCTCTCTCTCTGTCTCTCTCTCTCTCTCTCTCTCGCTCTCTCTCTCTCTCTCACACACACACACATACACAAACATTCTCTCTCTTCCTCTCTCTCTTTATCCTTATTTTTCTCCATGTAGCTCTTAAATCATATTAATACTATACTCAAGTTAGCTGACAATTCAGACCAACTGAAACACAAATATCTCATCGGAATATGTTTGTTTAATTAATAAGCTCGCGTACCAGATTCAACAACATTATTTTTCCTGGCAGAGCAGTAAAGGAAAATAAAATACAGAAGTTGGCAAAAGTAACAGTTCATAATAAATACAGACTAACAAAGCAAATATAAATTAATCATTTCATTTTTAATCCTATTATACATATCTATATTCTATTCTGAAGGATGCGAACTTTTGATTGTTATTGGTAAAAGATGTGAGAGACGGTCGTTTAGAAATGAAATTCAAGATAGAATAGATTCTAAATTCAGTAATCTATGACGTAATTTTTCTTCACGAGTATAACACAGAAATGTATGATGTGATACAAAGTAATATATAATGATTAATAATAGATAATAATAAAATAATAGAAAATAATTGATGATAAATATTAATATAAACGTCGAAACTCGATACAAAATCTCTGTGCCCCAATCCTGAATATGGACGATGAGAAGTGAAGGACGTTAGTATGGTACGGAAGTAGATTTACCACAAAAATAAGATTATTAATTTTTTATTCATACAACAAACTGTAAATCGCAAAAGACATCACACCCTGAAACTAGATTCTGTCAAATAGAGACGATATTTATTTCCATAATTCCAGAAAAAAATAGAAATCATCATCTCGATTTCAGAAATTATAATCGATGTATTTGCCCTCCGGAGACCATGAGTCATGACGTAGGCATTACCAGTTCTGTACAGACTCTCGAACAGAATCGAGCAATGTCTACGTCACGACTCAGAAAAAAGGCTGAGTCCTGGAGGGAGAATAAATGAATTATAATTCCTGCAATTGAGATGATGATTTCTAGTTTGCTTAAAAATTTGGGAAATGAATATCGTCATTATTGATCAAAATATTATCTCAGGGTTGTGATGTCCTTTAATGTCATGATATTAAAGAATGATGAATCGGTTAAACACTTTTCCCGCTGGAAAAAGAAATCGTCGGCTTTCTCATTATTTCGTATTTTTCTCGTCGATTATCATCTCTCTTCTTTTTCTCTGTCATTATAAAATTTGACTGATTTTTGTTTTTACTTTGTACATATACATTTCTCTGTCTCATTTTATTGTTTCATTATTATTTATCCTGTTTCCTCAATTCTCTCATTTTCATTCAATAATTATTCATGAATATAATAATGATGTTGATAATCACCATCTTTTTGTTAAAACAGATGTTGCTTTTTCAGCACACCTAGTAATTATAGAGAACAGTATTTAATAAGTAACTGAGAATTGAGAGAATCTGAGATCATAGATAGCACCTATTTGTAGTAACATATGTTGCACTTATTAGAGTTACATGAAACTTGATGATATCTGTAAATCTACATGCAGCGGCTGACGATCGCAAAACACATATGTCACGCATGCACAAGGGTGAATAAGTTGAAGTTATGTATTTATGTTGTATGATATCATCAGCTCTATACTGTTTTTCTCTTCATTACTATTATTATCATTAATTTCAATATATCATACCTAGGAAAATCTTGAAGAGATAATTCACGAATTAGAGTTATTTATTTATTTATATACGCACTGTAATAATAGCTGTGGTATGTTTGCGTCAAATGAATGATGAATAAGATGAAAAGTTGATGAGATGAAGGTTTTTTCTAGGTAAACGAAATGATAGTGGTCGTGACCTATATTGTGAAACTATCCTGGCATGAGCCTGGATAATACAGAGGGAAAGCACAAACAAATGCGTAAAGATGGAGTGATGCGGATCGATCCGAGGCCCGATCTACCCTAATTTCCCGTCTCATGGAGCAGGTGCGTTAACATTGAGCTACCTGTGCCGGGGTGACAGTGTAATGAATTGTATCTGAATTCGAATCTCCCGAATTT
The DNA here is from genome assembly GCA_907164805.1 of Brachyptera putata. NCBI lineage: Eukaryota > Metazoa > Arthropoda > Insecta > Plecoptera > Taeniopterygidae > Brachyptera > Brachyptera putata. The sequence continues at coordinate 12,382,173 of OU015471.1, read as the reverse complement.
ATAATTAGTTATATTGGAATTGGGTTACGCCATCTTGGATGCTTATTACCACGGAGAGTGATCCAAATGGATTGTATACTCTAAATCCCCCCCCCCCATGTAGATAAATTCCAAAATTTCAAAATTATAGAGTTTTGTCAATAAGTATCAGTATTACTCAATACTCATTCATTTTGTTGCTGCGTGATAAAATTATTCAAAATCGATGTCATATTTGGAATTTATTGGATTCGAATTTAATTTGAATGATAGCGTTTGAATCATTCACAATTTGAATTCAATAAAGAGAGATATTTTGAACGGTTTCAAACTCGATATCTGAGGGTGTTGGAGAAATTATAATATTGATGAAAATAATTTGTAATAATTTTGGTACTTTGAAGTTTCGGAACAAATGTGAGAGAAAGACTCAAGAATTTACATGAATCCAGGCTCAAGACAAAACCATGAAAAATATGAACAATGAGAAACATATAAATTGATAAAATGCTCACAATTGTGGAGTAATATTGGAAAAAAATGAAAAATATCGTCCTTGTCGTTCCATGGAATAAGGTACACAATTCAGGTAGAGGATTCTATTTTTTCAAAATGTATGATTTTCTTTCTCCCCTTTTCCCGCTTTTCACTACTTCTCTCGAGTTCATCTAGCAACGCCAAATATCTTTTATAATTTCATAATTTATAATTGAAATTTCTTCATTTTACATCCTTTTAAAAGCTCTAATACGATCACCCAATTTTGTCAAAAGAAAAAAACTTTCTCTTCTTTCTTCATTAAACCCTAAAGTTATTCAACAATTTTTTTACATGTAAACTAATTTCAACCCGAAATTCAACGAACTCATTTAAAAATCACCTATTGGATTTTATGCTGCTTGTACATCATCATTTTCTCTTCGTTCGAAATAACCGTGTTACTTTTAAATTAACCACTGGATACACTCTAATTCAAGAGTTTTGACAATTACCTACATTGTTTTTTAGATCAACATGTAAAACTTGACACAACGGCTTACTGAAGGCTACGACAAGGTAGGATCGTTCGGAAGGGAAACCACAAGAGTGATCTTACCACCCCAAATAGAAATTAATGAATTCAAATTCAAACCATTCAACGAACTATGGATATGCCTACTAATACATCCTGAGATAATGGGCAACCCAATCATTTGTAATGATCATTTGTAATGAAAAAAAAAACCGATCTTTATATTAATCTTCAACCAGTCTCAAGCGAACAATAATTTACATCTCCCTTCATCTTGATTCATCTTAGTTAATAACCAAAACCCTTTTTAACCCATTTTCACTTGTTCCCACGAGAGATGACAAAATAATGCGTCTGGCAAAAATAATAACTTAATTCGAGATGAAGATTCCGATCGACCGTCTCCCCTATCCCACACCACTATCGCACAGGTGGTTCAAGTCGTCGTCTTTCATGATTTTTTCATTCATTCTTTCATTATGTTAAATTCTTTTCTCGGGACAACCACTTTTGCTTTTTGGATACAATTGTTGGATCTGAAAAGATCTGTTTTTCCGACGTTTCGACAAGATAGCACTTGTCATCTTCAGGGATCCGTGTTGGTCAGCAGTCTGCGTGATTCGGTTTCACGTAGCCTGCTGACCTACACGGATCCCTGAAGATGACAAGTGCTATCTTGTCGAAACGTCGGAGTAACGGATCTTTTCAGATCCAACAATTGTATCCTAAAGAGCAAACGTGGTTGTCCCGAGAAAAGAGTTTTACTTCTACATTCAACCGCGAGAACATCCGAAACAACATATATATATATATATATATATATATATATATATATATATATATATATATATATATATAATATGTTATATGTAGTACTAGTATGTTACACAATAAAATACGAGTAAATATCTCGAGTAAGTAGATCAGTCTCCGTGACTTACATTGTACGAGACTCCCCTGGTGTAAGGGCGCACAGACAAGGGTGATGAGACCGACCCAGGGAACAGGCGCGGCACGAGGGGCAAGGTGTAGTGAGGCCCAGGCTTTAGCTGCATTGCCTGTTCGCCCTGTAATCTTATTAAATTTACATATTAATCAACGGATTTTAATTATCCCCGACTACGAACCTTCCAACCCGACTCTTCGTAATTTACATTAATCCAATAATTGCATGAGGTTCCTAGTTAGCAATTCAAATGAGATGGTGTATTTTCAGCTATCTCTGTCCCTCACTCGCTTATACTCATTATATCGCTTTCTCTCTCTCTCTTTCTCGCTCTCTCTCTTATTATCCATAGTGATATATCCAGCTCACTTCTATGTATTATGTAACTTGCTTATTATACTTACATATATTGATATATCTGTCTTTCTCTTACTCATCATCTTCTTGTATTCCTGTCTCTCTCTCTCTCTCTCTCTCTCTCTCTCTCTCTCTCTCTTCTAAATATGATCGTCTAATAAACTTACAACTATCGTTCTTCCAAGCTTAATATTCCATCAACCTTGATATGTCTGTCTTCCTCTTTCTCATTACCTTCTCACATCCTTCTCTCTCTTACTTGTTATCTATGGCTATCACTATCTCATTCGTACTCATTGAATTCATACTAGGGTTCGACGGTGCATTATCAGCGAACACCTCTCTATGACTATCTCATTTGCACTCATTTAATCTATCTATCTTCTTCCCACTTGTTGAAATATTAGTGTTCACTAATAGTGTTCACCTTCATTATGTTACTAATTTATACACCTGAAATAACAATATTGATTTCTCCAATAATTTACGAATATGTAAAATCTGTCTTCATCTTATACCTATTATTTCTGAATTCAACCTGTCTTAGTTCCTCCAGTGCTAGTCGCATTGTTATGATTATCAAACACCTCTCACTGATGCTAGTGTTAGGGTGGAGGGGGTGGAAGGGAAGGAGGGTAGGGGTTGGGGATGAGAATAACAATGTTAGAGATAATTCATTAATTTTCAAGAGCTTCAATTTTCACACCGAGTTCAGTGAGTATGTTTTTATAAAATATTTATGTTGGTTTGAACGTTTTTTTAAATTTTGAAACAAAATGCAAGAAACATGAAATTACATGTAGAACTGCTGCACGCTAAGAATTATCAAAAGTACATGTTCATCAATTTAATATTCAATTTTTTCCAATTATTCAAACAATATAATTATATTGGAGAGTGGTTCATTCGGAAGAAATAAAATATGTTATTGATTTGGAACATTTTCAACTCTTTATTCTCTCTCTTCCTTTCACATTATTTCTCTCTCTCTCTCTCTCTCTCTCTCTCTCTCTCTCTCTCTCTCTTTCTCTTGCTCTCTCTATTTCCCTCTCTCTTTCATTCTCTCCTCTCTCTCTTCCTAACTCTCTCACTTTTATCTCTTCTCTCCATGCCAATTATTTTTCATCTATATGTCTCCTACAGATTATTACTTCTGCCCAATACCATTATTATTACGCCCGGCTTAATAAGCTCTTGCTGCTCCTACACCGTCTAAGTATAGACTGACCCGCTCGCCTTACACGTGTCACAAATAAGCTTCCTTCCACGGCGAGACAGATACGAAAGATTGGGATTGAATTGATGTTGATTCATATTGCTATTATCTTGTCTGTTAGGGGTACGAATAAAAATGTAAACTATTCGTGAATAGTTATTAATAATAATCATCATAAGTATATTTGATCGAAGTCACTTTGTACTTATAGGTGATTCTAAATCATTGGATATATTTCACTTTTATGAAATGTTTATATGAAAAAAACGTCCAAATATGACCAGTAAACTTGACAAAATGAAGAATTCGATGTAATTTGATGATATCACAAGGTATTCTCATATAAACTGTAAATATACACATCATTACTTAATATTAAAATTACATTCGACACATTTATCGACGTATCGACACACCCAATCGTTAATAGTAAAATATACGGGAAACGGTCGATCGGTGTTGTGGATTGTTAAACTGCTTTATATTGTACTAGATTCTTCCAAGAATTTAGTGGGTAATTTCCACTTTCCACTGAAAGACATGTTTGAGTCAATACAATTCACGGGTTCAACATCAAAGGTCAAACGTTTTAATTGAAATTGAATACTTCGTTACCGGTATAGAGTTAATATATTTGTGAGGAGTAGAAGTACGGTGGAATCTGAATAAGAGCAGCACTTAATGTACATATTTGAGCATTTTGTATCGTGTGATAAATTAAGATCCATGATCGAGCGGCTAGCACATTGAATCTTCATTCAGGAGACCGGGGTTTGATTCTCGATATGGTCGACCATCCTGACAGAGTTTTTTTGTTATTTTATCTGTCGGACAAATTGATGATTGGATCCACTATCCAAAAAAAATCAATACCCACTTCTAATCTCATCATTACATTATCTCATTTATCATTCACAGACGCCAATAGATCTTGAACATCAGACAAGTGCTGCGTTATTAAACTCAGTATGAATCAATAAATGCATCACATATACTCACTATATCCATACTTATTAAGACCTGATTTCACTGATACAAATATTGCACTAACAATGCCTCGTTCATTCGAAGGTATACTAATTTTAGACATTGTATTGTTTTATTATCAAAACACATTATATCATAACCTGTTCATCAAACATAAGAATTCTGTTGCCATATGGACACATAATAAAATAGAGGTGATTTAAATTAGAATAACAAATTGAACCAATATGCCAATATGAACAGATATCATATTTATATAATAATTTCTAGATATAATCGAGACGTATTGTTCGAAGAATATCTGTCCAAAAGAGTAAAGGGGAAAATTGTCACAACTGTATGATTTATTAATTAGGAAACTCGTGATCATCTATATCTATCTATATCTATATCTATCTCGCTCTCTATATATATATATCTCTCCATATATATAAATGAATAAAAAATAAATAAAATATATATATATATATATATATATATGTATACCTTGGAGCCGCCCTCGGTAGCTCAGTCAGCTGAGACACCGCTTCAGAAACTGAAGTCTCCGTTGGGCATCCCGCATAAGGCGCATAAGGCATGGTTTTTTGTAATCGTCCTTTCACTTATCATCACTCCATAGTTTCATAATCACCTAACCCCCGTATAACCTAGGTGTTGGTGGGGTCGTTAAGCAAACAATAATCAATCATTATACCTTGCTTTGGCGAGATCAACGTGCTGTCCACACTTTCTCTAGTGTCGATTTTCAAGATCATAATTCTTGTAACTTGTGTAGTACAGCCTAAACTGATTCACCAACCCCATGGGTAGGTGAAAGTGACTGCAGGGGTGGGGGTTAAAATGACAAGGCGTGGGAGGGGAAGTGTAGCGGGGAGGGAGTGATGGTGGAGAGGTGAATCTACTTTGAGTAAGTTTAATTTATCAAAGCGCACGGAGTTTAGGGTGGTTGAAAGGGGTGATGGGGGGGAGGTTAAGTTAGTTTAAACAAACCGTCCCCCCCAGAAAACAAAGCAAGACATTCGCATAATCACATTAATCAGAAGAAGACGGAAGATTATAATAAAATTATGAATATATATATATATATATATATATATATATATATATATATATATATATATATTATATACATATATCGTAGATTGAAGTTATATTTCAGAGTTCAGATAATTTAGATGCTGTATAGGAAATACGATTAGGATTCATAATATTACACACTCTGTTAAATTAATTCAACTTTGTGATTCAAATAATTGCAACATCTCCTACCCTTCCCTCACTCCTTCTCATATATTATTATTCAAATTGAATGGAGGGTAATAATTAGAAATTGTAATTAAAATTTTTGTGCGTTTTTCAAAGATGGTATTGCGATTACTAAATGAGTATATATACCAAGTTTTCTGTATGTAAATATGTAAATTATGTTGTACAATAATGGAACAATGTTTAATAGGATTTCAGAGTAATGAAAAGAGTAGTAATAGGCATATATACAGTAGAACGATAATGTTGTTCCAGAATTCTGTGATGGAATCCACGCACATTTATGATTGTAATTTTATGAGTGATTGCAAAGTCATTCAATTGGTTCAGAATGGGGTTTCACTTTTTTTTTATCTCTTCTATTTTTTGTATGCGCGCTTCACAAATCGCAAAGCGTAATCGATTACACATGACCATTTCAATTTTCAAGACATCTTATTTCAAGATTCAGCTCCGTTTTATTTTGGTCAACAATTGGTCAAATTTTAGATAGATTCCGAGTGGGCCAAGTGCGAAATAGTATAACGATGTGATAACATGGCACTAAAGAAGAGGTTACGAATGTTTTTTCACGAAAAGTATGAATTTTTATTTTTTCATAACAATGACGGGAATGTTCAACAAGTTTCATAAACCTCGGGTAAGCTTTCCATAAGCAAGGTGTGAATAATTCTCAGTGCGAATTCATATATTATTTCCGATTTAACTTCAAATACGAGAAAAAAGAAAATGTTCACCGATAATTAACTGATCAATCAGTTAATTATTGATGGGTACTAAATAACATATGCAACAAGGGTGGCAAGAAGTTTACTCACCAGTTATTGTCTGATTGAAACTAATCAGCAGTTGGTAAAACCAGCTAGAATAATAGTATAATGGCACTGAAAATATCGAAATAATTCATATCGGTATTTTTTCATCAAATTTATTTCTATGTTCTGTAACATTTCCAAAACGAATACCGAACTATTATCAAAATTAATGCAACAATAATTATACTCTATATTCTAAAAATAGGCGTATCTCATTCATAAATCAGTATAATAACCACGAATTATGAACGTTCCGATCTACCGTCCCTTCATTCTACACCATTAGCGCACGGGTGTTTCGCTCCATCTCTCGTCGTTTCAAGTATAATAACCTCCACCTTCCTCTCCACGATTAACTGATTTAAATTTTATCAAGTTTACGATCTGTAATAATATACGCGTACACACAGCTACTATTTATTGTTTTTTTCCACACACATTAGCATTTCATCATTTTTATACCAGAAACTATAATTATTTCAACTCAAATCTGTGCATATTAGTCATAAACTACAATCAGAACGGCAAAACGCTTGAAATAACTCATTAGTACTGCATATTTACTTGTAACCACAAGATGTGAATGTGGTCTACCAAATTGAATGAAGAAAAAATATCGGTAATTTTAGTTGAACTCTTTGCAGATCTAAATATTTCACAACTTTGAAAGATGTAGGTGTGTTTGTAATCGTAAATCTCTTCCTGAAATATAATTGCACATCAAAATATAGCAGATGAAAATATATCGGTGTTATTTGTGTTTCTTAAGTAGGTAATGACGTTCTACTTTCGTGAATAAAAGTTTTAATTAAAAGATTCTGATTCTGAAAAAAAAATGATTTAGAAGAAATTGTAGCCAATATAACAAACACAAATATCACCGTTATATTCGAACGTTTACGATTATGAACACAACTACAGCTTACAAAACTGTATAATAATAACGCAGAAAGATCATGACTAAATATTCACAATTATTCAGTTGCTATTCATCCGTCTTCTTCCGTGGAAATACGTGTACTTATATAGGTTTGAATTTTCCCATTTCCATAAAAATGCAAAAAATCAGTTACAACTCAATCCATACTAAAATTCAGGTAGAAATGTGATGTATAATTACATTTTCTAATTAACATATTCCCCATATAATTAGATTTCCTTACATTCTCAGAATATATAAATACATGGTAATTAATTTAAACCATTGATTATACATAATAGGCTATGGTATATATTAAAAGTGTTCATTATATCTAGTTTGAGACCAATAAGGGTTAAAATTACATGTAAAACGGGTATGTTTTTGGTCCTTAAGGTTGGAAAACTTGGTCTTAGAGATTTTGATTGGTAATTAAAGCATATCTCTCTCTCTCTCTCTCTCGCTCACTCTTTACATTAAGCAACTATGAATTATTCATAACATGCTAATGAGCCGGGAGATTCGGCAAGGAAAGAGAGAGATAGAGCGATGTGGAACGAGAGAGAGTAACGAGGATGAAATATAATTATTTAAACCAATCAGCGGGTAGGAAAGAAGGCACGTGATTGTATAAAATGAAACGTTGTTGGTTCGAAGTTTGAATAGAGAACTTGGAATAATTGGCAGTAAATTATTGATTATATGAAATGATGGAGAATATATATTGAGAACTGACAACCGAAGGTTTATTATGAATTATTATCAACGAGCGGAATACCCATTATCAAAAAGAAAGATGGGTCCTGAATAGCGCATGTGAGTCGATTCATTCATTTACATTGGGTTTAACGATGCTCTGTACTGATGACTTCGATCTATTGGCGTCGGTGAATGATATATGAGACGATGGGACAATGAAATGAAACGTTATTTCATCAGGTATTTTTGAATAGTGGGAAGGATTCGGTTGCGGCCTGCTGTTAAGGAACTATCTCAGTATGAACCTAAACGACAGAGGGAAACCATCGACGAAAAACCCCTGTCAGGTTGGTCTATCATGGAGTGAATCGAGCACAGCTCATTGTAAAAGACAGTCCATTGTGATAACGAATCGACCACTTGTCTCAGTGAGAGTCGATTTAGCGGAATATCAGTTTTTCGCTGATAAGTTTCATACCTTATCGGAAGAAAGAAATACGAAAGAAACACCGATATCAGAAATACCTTCGAAGTGGCATTATAGTCAATACTAATCGACTTATATCGCATAATTAATCGCGTGGATTAATGAAGGAATCCAAACAAATCTATTAAAACTGCATCCGTTCCATGTAGATTAGGACTAGAACTCGAAACCCATGCAAGTTTTTGCCTATTGTGATCATTCAATACAACAGTAGACTAGAAAAAGAATGGGACGAATATCAAAAATCTTGACACATAACAAATGACCAATAGGTCATTGAACTTTCTATCAGTATGAATAATGACATTCATAAACGGCGGAAATATTCAAATGAAATATATGAATTTCAATTATATCATTAAATCTTTGATCGTTCTTAAAATGCAGTCAAAGAAGAGTAGCAATTTTGATAATTTTAATTAGTAAAATATTTTCGAACAGTACCTAAGTCATCCGATTCAATATCGAATTGATTGAAATAGTATGACAAAGCACGGACTGCACGGATAAGTATGAATCAAGAATCATACTTTGGGTCATGAATTGAGAATTATAATTTCAAAATCTCATTGTTAGTAGCTAGAACGAATAATATAAATTAGTTTTGAGAATGAATTTGCAAGATAATTGATTTAATTTATTATTTTCCTGCTCACTGTAGGAACAGATAATTCGGAATTTTCTAACTGTTCATTTGTTCACTAGACGACCTCAAACAGAGCCCAACAACAGACGATAGATGATTATTGTATTCAAACATATATTTTCTCTTCATTGGTTACATTGAAATATATTAATAAGCAATAAGCATAATGAGTTATGAGTGAAGATCAAAATTGAATTGTTCTCATAATATTTCTCTATAAATATAATAGTCCAAACGATCTTTCCTTTCGTTTTTACCCACAATTGAGGAACAATGAATCTGTATGATGATTCGATGTTAATGGAAGAATAATATAATAGCAAGTCTTGGCAATTGAAGTGAATTGAGTTGTCCGCTAATTAGAAGGCTACCTCCGTACCTTTCCAACTATCCCAAACACTGGGAAGAAGTACATTTCTTTTCATTTTATACTATCATATCTTATTCTTCATTCACCGACGCCAATATATCTTATTCACAATTACAAAAGTATGTCGTTATTATCGATGTTGGTCAATGTTAATTCATTGCAACTAGGAGCGAACTAACTAATACTGAAGCTATGATTGGTGAACACAATTTTGGGGAATTGTTCTCCACTTATTACAACAATGTGTGACATCACTTGAAAGGAGCCTCACTGTACCCAAATCGATGCTTATTTTCGATCTTTACCAATGATTGAACTCAACGCCTAGATCCAGTGTCTACGCCCGTATAATCAATTTCGAGTACTATCAATTATAATTACTGATATTAATCGATTCTTAATTTTATTTCGTTGTTGGCGTGTAGGGTTGGCGTCGGTTTGAGTTCCCAATAAGTAATGGGTTTTGTGAACGTCCTTTTACTTGTCATCACGCTATGATGCCATTAACGACTTACGCATTTGACCCCATATAACTTAGCTATTGGTGGGGAATTCCAAATATATATATATATACATATATATATATATATATATATATATATATATATATATATATATATATATATATATATATATATATTTTATATTATATATTCACACAATATTATCAAATCAAAGCTTCCTCATTCCAAATGACACTTCTATGATTTCTCAATTCCACTACCAACATTTCCTTCTGACAGACACGAACCACCGTTCCACTTATCCCTTACCACTGACTCTGAAACGTTTCGATTCGTCAGCCCGCACGAGTCACAATTATATATGTATAGGTCTTCACCCAAAACCCATTGTCTCCATTAATTACGTATGCATAACTTACTTGACTACCAATCATATTTAATTAATTATAATTGAGTTTCTGGAAGTTGACGTGTAATTTTGAATTCGTCTAGACATCAAGGGAACATGTGTAGGCAGAGCTGAGGGGGGGGGGGGGGGGTGGGGGAGAGGGAGGTGGCGTGAGCGCCCGTGGCGCCTAATTTAAGGGGTCGCCATCGGTCCCCTTTTGTGATTATCTTGATTTCACTATTGCAGAGTTTGAAAAATATATGATTTTGATTTTTTTGAGGTATAGGGAGACTTTCTATTCCGAGGGATTGTGAATTTGGCTGCCTTACAGCTGTCACGAGGATACAGAATAATGAAATACAAAAAAATCAATTATAATGATTTTAATAGGACAATGAGACTATATTTAAAACTTTGTAAAATCAAAAATATGAAGTGAAATATGGAACCAAATATAAGATATAAAGTGGCAGAGGGAAAAATTTAACTATAAGCATGAAGAAACAATATGGTGATAAATATTAAGAGTAGAAGAGAGCATTCATAAAATAAGAAGTTGCCTACCAACATTACAGAAAATGTTGTAGTGTATATTTTTTTGGGAGAAAATAAAACCTTTACAAATATTATTCTATGTTATTCTAATAGTTGAGTGAGGTGAAAAAGTATTCAATAGGTCATTAGAATAGAAAATAATTAATGAATATATATAGAATAATTGAAAGAACAATTCAAATAATTGGGTTTTATTGGTCTGGTACCTACGATATAGTCAATTATGATGGATTAGGTGCATCGCATGACATCCTGCGTTCAAAGGAATAACTAATTGAAATTATTTAATTAATTAAAACGTAATTCACTCAATTAATTGACTAATATTATAATTTCGTGTGTATAACAATAATGCTAGTTTACCGTTATCTCATGCAATCGTTGAGTAATACAATAAACAGAACTACAATTATGCCTACTGGAATTAAGCTGGCTGTCGCCTACCGACAGAATACATTAAAACACACTGAAAAACTTTCGAACTGATTCATAGGACTCCAATTAGATAAGCATAGCGAAGACTCCCATCACACTTGGCGAAAAAACATTGTCTTCTTTTTTATTTTCATTTTCTTTCATTATTATTATCATTATTTTTAAATTGTGTACGCGACATACAGGTGAGGAAAAGTGACCAATCGATTTGAAACTTTCTTTGCACATTGGTGTCCTACCAGAATAAGGTGTGATCGCTTTTAAAGTAGAATCGGTTCGACAGTTTTTTAGGTCTGTGATTGTAGAATGAGCTGACAAAATATACTCCATTTTAGATTTTCCCAATTCTAAGCTCATCTCACAAAGCATAAAATACTGCGTTTTCCTAGTAATGATATATCATAAAATACTGCGTTTTCCTAGTAATGACATAATAGCTTCCAGACTTTCCAGTAGCTATGTAGCTATGGACCTAGAACTAAAATGAAAGCATTTGTCTGTTTCCCAAATAACATTAAAATTCTATATTATTTATTCGAACAGATAGCGATGAAATGATACATTTTTTGAAAATGTTTTCAACTGCACCTTTTTAAATTGGAGAATATAGTGAACACATGTGTTTCAGGTTTCAGTATTTGTTGAAGGATCTACGATGGTTTCGCAATACAACCAACACATGAATGTATAAATATTCTTCATTCGTTTTCAACTCAGCAAAAAACGACATTCAATATTCTCATCGGAAACAATTGATCACGTACCTCATAGGACCTCGATTGATAGAAGGTACGAAGGGGCGGGTGTGAGAGAGAGAGAGAGAGGGGAAGAGAGAGAGAAGGAGAGAGAGAGAGAGAGAGAGAGAGAGAGAGAGAGAGAGAGAGATATAGAGACAGATATATATATATATATATATATATATATAGAGAGAGAGAGAGAGAAATATATAACGAGAGAGAGAGAGATAGAAAGATAGGATTATGCAATAATAAAAACACAATCCTATGCTGAATTAATCATCCCTATCTCACACGTACACATTTTCTGATCAACCTATATGTGTACCTTTCCATCATATTGAAAAGGTGGACCGTACTACCTCGCATCAGGGTAGGGAAGGGGGTGGTAAGGGGTGGAGAGGTTTGAACTCGAATTTGAATTGTGTTCTAATTGGGGACGTGCCGAATATGTAATACCGGAGCCCTGTTTCCATAATTCGATTTTCAGTTATGTTTATTCATCAGTACGAACCACCCCCTTCCTCCCCTTACACCATCCTCGCGATGCTTTCCTTGTTCTCGGCAATCTGTGCCCCCCCACCCCCTTTCCTCACCCCACCGCCCCCCCAAGACCCACCCCATCATTCCTAGATACACAAACTACATTGGGATTATGCTTTATGCTAATACGCCTGCCGCTCCTCGGTGTTATATTTAATTATTCCGATTTCTAACAAAATCTGCATATACATTATTTCATTTCTCATTATCTGTATGCCCCTCCCCATCCACCTCCCGCCCCCTTCCCACCCACCGCTCTCCTAAGTTTAGTTATTACAGTTGTATGTTAGTTTAGATGGTAGTGATTTTATAATTTTGGAAGTGATGACTGGTGGGGTGGGGAGGGGATGAGGGGGGAGATGTTATTTGGTTATGAAAGTAATGAGATAGTAGTAATTTAGAGTCATGATTTTGATGACGCTTATTCGAAATTTTTATCATTCTTTATGCTGCTCTGTTTTCACCTAATACTGTCAAGTGTAACCCGACATTTTTAGTTTTACTTCTTCTCAAGATTGTTTCAAGTTATACGCTATCACGGTTATAATGTAAACGAATAAGGTATATGAATAAAAATGTATCAATACGAATTGTTTGGCTGGTCGACATCTAGATAAATCTGATCCTTTACACACATTTATTGAAAATCGCAATTAATTATATATATTTTTTTTATAAAATTAAGAAAAGTTTACAGATCTATTCTGTATTGAAACATGAAAATAAAGAACAATGAAATTATGATCAAGTCTCTAGTTTTATAGAATCTAAATATATTGTATGCCGGGTTATCCAAGTGAATTAGAGCCTTGACTTTGAAACTAAGTCAAGTTGACGTGGGTTCGAGTCACACTCGAGTCATATGTTTATATAAACATGAGTACCCGTGGGGGGTACTACCCCTACCCCCAAATAACCTAGCTGTTGGTCTAATAGTTATTCTATAATGAAACGTTATGTGTCCCACCAGTCCCGTTCTTCTTATTCATATTATCAAACTATAACCACTAATTATTTGCATCTCATTGTATTATGTTTCTCTTCATGATATTTGATCGACTGAACCTTCGTGTCCGAGTTACTACCATTTTGTGTGAGCATTAATTCAAACTTTTCTCTCTTGAAATATGTACACTGGATTCAACTGATTAGGGCGTCATGACTTCTTTTGAAATATCCTCACCCAGATATTTCGTAAAAAAGTGAATTTTATCTGTATTCTTCCACGTTTCGTTTGACAGTAGTTCCTGTTTCAATTGTTTGAGGCCTGCTGATACCAAGTCTAGCTAGCCTTATTCTCAAGATAGTGAGAACAAATAGCATTGATAACTATGGTGACAATAACACTTGACTGCCAGTTAGAGATACACCCACGTTAGTATTTCTTGTTCCAAGTCAGGCATATGAAGGATTATTGATAGTAAACGTAAAATGGTCACTACAACGGAAAGTTTTCCCAAAATCCAAAGTTTTCCAAAGGAAAACTAGAGATTATTTGAGAATATTATCAAGGCTTCAATATTAACACAATGTCTTGTTGGAAAAATCACACTTCATCACAAAATAAGTATTTCCTATTATTAATACCTACAACTTTGTACAAATCGATATTTGCCAATTGAAGCTAAGGATGGCAAGGTAGGATTATTCGGACGAGAATAATATGCGATATGACCATTCCAAAAGAAATAACCAATTATCATGTCATTCATTCAACAAACTGTAAATATTAGTATATTTATAAGTTCAGATGATTATTGTTATAGCTCAACAACCCCACCAGGAGCTACGTTATTTGTGGGTACGAATGAGCAGAGGATTATGAAACTATGCAGTAATGATTGACAAAGTGAAAACATGTCTGCAAAAACTCATGCCTTATGCGGGATTCGAACCCACGATCAATGGAGACTTCAATTTCTGAAGCTTTGCTGAAGGGTGGGGTGGGTGGCTGTGATAAGTTTGGGTTCGAAAAATATCAGCAGAAATGATTCATTTACCTCGTTGTGCAGCGAATTATCACTATACATAATTGAATATAACTGAAATAAATACATTTATAATTTATAATTTCAGTTTAGTTTTTTATTTCATTCCACTCTTTCGAATTCTGTTTCAATTAAAAATCATATTCCTTTTCATATTATGCTTAGGCACGCATTGTGTGTTCATGTAAGCCTCAATAAATTCAATTTTCTTTCACAAATTGAACGAATTCATTTGTAAAAGAACTAGAATAAAAACGATAATATTTCCGATACTGCGTATTCGTGGTACTGGTAAAGACAACTGGGTATATAGGAGAAGTTTGTTTCTACACGGCGTGTAAGCTATCACGCATTGAACTGTCACGACTGTAGTTTTCAGAATATGTATCTAATTTTTTGTACGTGTTGTGCCGAATGAGAAAATAATATTTCCGTTGATACAAAGATTTAATCAAATGTGCGTACTGAATCTGACGCGTGATACGACAGAAGTAAAAAACAAACAAAAGTAGAGTGATAGATAGAGGAATAGAGAAAGAGATTCAAACCATGATATTATACCGAATTTATGTGAATTTTCAATATTATGTTTTGCTATTATTCAAATCAATTGTGAAGTATTCAGTTTGAATATAATTGAAACTAGAATTAATTATTTCCATCATTTTGACCACGCATCAATAAATGAAAAAAAAATGGGAAAATGAATAGATTCATGTTGGTGATTAAAATTGTTTGAGAATAAAGTTAACAATTCTGATTTTAATTATTCATCCCGTTGTACAATGCTGAAATTATAAATTCTAATTTGAAAAAATTTAATAATTAATTTCATTATTTTTATTCAAAAACTTTGTTGCTGATGGTATAGTCTGCTAAAGTATTCTATTTTCCATCAAAATAGAATACAAAAGTTGGTTAATTATTTCAATAGATAAATTGGTTGGATCATCAGCCATGTTGCGATAGTTGTTGTTGTTGTTGTTGTTGTCATTGTTATTGTTGTAGTTGTTCTTGAGCCCAATAAAACTCACACCTAATCAACCTGACGTAACCAACTCAGACGAAATAATAGAACCTAATACTTATAAAATATCGAGAAGATGCGGTCGATTTCCATGGAAGGACATGTACTCAGTTATACTTATAAATTGACACGTCTTCCTCATAGAGAATACATTGGCGAAAACATCATTCATCCATCATCCTGTCGTTCGCATTCCCCCAATCAACCTAGCTCTTGGTGGGGTCATGAAGCAAACAATTAATATGCATCACCAAAGATATAAGTAGACATACGCGGTGAGCATCACACTGTTCTGTATTGAATAGGACAGGATGAATAGTCGACAACAGATTTCTTATCAACACTTGCTACAGAATATAACTATTTATTTCTATATCACAGTTTTCAATCACGCGGAATATCAGATTTTTGGTGATAACTTTTGGAGTGTGAGAGATATCGAAATTCTGAGAACGAGGAAACACAGATATTTTCAATCCCTTCAAGATGGTGTAAGTAATAAGTTAATAACTATTTATCTCCCATCACATAATTGTCAGGCGTATACGCTTAAAATATATGTATTTTCAAGAGTATACGCCTGACAATCAGGTGATTATAGATGAATAGTTATCACTTACACCATCTTGGAGATATCAATAAGATCTGTGTTTCCTTGTTTTCAGAATTTCGATATCTCGAACAGTTTCAAAAGTTATCACCAACAACTTGATATTCCGCTAAATCGGCTTCATGGACTCTTAAGATTGAATTGTTCATCGCTAAATGTATCAGTTTACTACCTATACAGTTTGTTGAATGAGTTACATTATGAATAATTGTTCTCTCTTGGGTGGTGAAATCTCTTTGAAGTCCCCAGTAGGACCGAAACTACCTTGTCAACCTGACCACTAATAGGAGAGTATCGACTATACGCCAAGTTTAGTACGTTTATAAAAAAAACTCTATATACAATTATTTGAACAAAAAACATTCATTTTTTAAATATACACATGAACGAATTCCACTTTTTTCATTCTGTGGAACACATTTCACTAACATAATTATACACACGTTTGATAATACCGTACATTATAAAAACATAATTATTCTTTTCACCCCAAAAGTTTCAACCAATGAGAGTATTCCTCTTCGATCCGTGACGTCACTATCCATAACGACAAACGCCACGCATAAATTAATTAATATTTCAAACGTTTCAATCCATAAATTATGAATAAACAGAAATAAAAAATCCTTTGTCGTATACAAAACTGAAAAAAAAAAAACTAAAACGTAGCCGACATAAAAAGTTGAATATATAATTATCCTCTACCATGGCCGTAATACACTTGATAATACAATTATTCTCGTCGCTTTTGTACTGTCATGAAACTATATGTCGTTATGATGTAGAGTGTTTCCACGAATTTCATTATCAGAAATACAGTACATTCGTATCCACGAAAAAATGTCGCCTATCAATATAATACATAAGAATAAATCATCGTTATATTCGTACGCTTATTGTACTTTCGAGGTATTATGGTCTTTCAGAATGAAGTTCACGACAAGAAACCCAACTACATCTTTCAAGGTTGTAGCATCCATGAAGTTTTCGTTAGATTGTGTCGTTAACGGAGTTATTAGAATCATTTTGTTGGTATAGACGAACTTTTCTTTCATGAACCATTCTAATATATATCTATGTTTTCAAATGTCTAATATGGAGTCGGCATTACGAAAAATTCTAGCTTATTCATCAATCAACCATTTAGGATTCATAATTGATTCCATTCTAATGGATTCCATTCAGTGCTTCCTGGATGATTTAAAAATGGTGGAACATCAAAATTCAGCCGTCTCATTATATATTTCATTATATCTATATATTTTCATCTTAGTTCTTCTTTTTACATTGAAATCCGTCAAGTAATTCTTTCCTGATTGAGGGTGATGATGACAAGGTACGGTCGTTCGGACGGGGCAAACCACAAGGGTGATCTATTCCCATAGACAAATCTAGTTGGGGTATATTGCAGATGATGATTGTGTTTGGAAATACATACAGGTATTTTCAGTGTTGCATGTTTATTACAACTGTATTCGGCTTTAAAAAAAATATATACAGATGGAAAATATTTTGTTTTCAACAGCTAGACGTATACACAAATTGTAGGGCCTACACTCATTTTCAAGAACTGCATTCGAACAAAAAATAAGAATTTCAATATATTTTTTACTATTCACACATTTTCAAAACTCCATATTGGTAACGAATTTATTGAAATAATATAAAAATATTAACAAAACAAAATGACGTCTCTCTCCTCCATCTATTAAACTTGATTTCGAAAAAATATTCATTCGGAATTCAATAATATTTATCATTGACAACATCATTATCCATCTAAACAGAAGTACACCATCATCCGTGATAAAGTAAATCACGGACCAACTGTACAATAATATTAAACTTTACCCCAAAACCCTTCCTCTTACCCCCTTTCCTCCCACCCCTTACGTATGACGCATACTAAGGGCAAATATGGTTCAGTAATTATATGAGTGGACCGACACAGGCGCTCTCGTCATCCCCCCCCCCCCCCCCCCGCCTCCCGCCTGGAGCCAAGGGTGCTTAGCGTCCGACCACCCCACATTAATACGGCGAAATGAAGCTCATTTACATTTAAATAAGGTAGAGGTGGGTGGGGGGTGGGGTTGGGATGGGGTACACGAAAGAGAGAGAGAGTGAGAGGGTTGTAATGCATAATGAGAATGGAACTATACTAGCTATTTGAAAAATATATTACATTTTTTTGAAATAATAATTGGGGAATTAAAATTATTCATTATTCATTTGTTGTATAACGTCTCAGGAAAATATTGATTATAGAATACGAAGAACGAGAAATAATATAGAAATGTATAATAATTGTATATGTGCTAGGCCTATGGAATGCCGCAGGGCACAAATATGTATTCTGGTGGATAATTGAAAATATTAGTTTTGTTGATACTGAAATCAACACAACGTTGACAAACTAACATTTGTCGTTAGCTAATTATTCTTTCTGACCGTCACCATGGTTACCGTATTTACTATGGACTGCAACACACAAATTTGGTTTCTAGTACTTATTCAAGTTGCGTAACTTGGGTGACAATGAAAGTTAGCAACTAGCAAGTACATGTTTTCTAATGGTCACCATGGTCATCAACGTGATGATCATTTATGCAATATTAACTGGCATTAATTTTTTGAAAATTCGATTCTATTCGCACTATAATGTTGTTCATCATGAGAAGGAAACCAAATCAAAGAAAGTCGTTTTCCACCGCTTCTTTTGCCCAACTAACTTAGCTCCACTTCAATTGAGGTCCAACGACAATTTTATGACGCAAGTACAAACAGTTCAACTAAAACGTAAACCACAACATCCGTGTATATATATTTCGTACATTTATCTATGATCCATATTATATAATACACCCACTTGTATAGGTATATTACAGTCTTGTTTATATGTCGAATATATTATTAAATTACTACGATTCATTCATTTACATAATTTGAGTAAATTCAAGTCAAGACCGGTTATTTATGAAAATAGTGATCGCTATAACGGCGAATGGCAATAAAACTGAAGCGATACAATAGACTTGTTGTCAATACATCGAGTAAGCTCAGTTTCCTTCCTATGCACAGATTCAATGTAGGTTCAATGTTCAAGATATCACAACTATTTCAGATAAGATGCCCAGTACCTTTTCTATCCCATTCTATTGAAAAATGCGCGAGAAGCACTTTATCCCTCAAATATGAATAACAAACGTATTCTGGATTAAATAATAATAATAATCAGACTCTGTTTCCAAATAATTGGGTCAGAGGGTGTTATCCCACCATATCTGGGGCTAAACTTTTCAAAACCGGCTAGCCACGCCTGGCGTTTTATTGAATAAAGAGAAATATTATTAATTTTACCATGTTGAGATATTAGAGATGTTGAGATTTTCGTGAGAGATGTGATATGAAGTGTTTTGTAAACACGCCTTCCGGAAATAACTGTCAGTCACCTGTAGTAAAGAAGCCGCGAAGCCTCACCTAGATGTATTTAATTTCATATTTATACAACGATGGTGAGGCATCAAGAACCGTTTAAAAGGTATTCACCTGAATCATGAAATATCTCCAAAACAACTATCTTGTGGTATTAATCGTCACTGCATATTTATCCTCGTGTATCCCTGGCTGTCACCAATGATGTGACAGATTTCACTATGTCACGTAGAAAATTGTAAATAGATTTGATGATGATTATTGTTGGCTGAGCCACTGCATCAACAACTATAGTTTATTTGGGGTTCGTATGAGTGTTTGTAGATGAATGGTTTTTACAAAAAAACCTGTCGAAAACCCATAACCCACTCACGAGTTAAAGTCGATTCAATTCAATTCAATTCTCAAGTTCTCACATTCTGTGATGGTTGATGATCAAATATGTAGCACGGTGGGAACAAACACAAACAAATAAACGGAAAAGAAAATGTTTGAAAGGTTTTCAGATAAAACGTCAGTTTCTAAAGTAATGCCATAACTAGTCGAGCTATGGAAGCAACTAGTTGTCATTTGTCATATTCGGCACCACCCGTAATTTTGTAAATTTTTCGTGAAAATGTTGTCTTCTAATAGATAAATCTTTCGTAAAAAAGCACCTCACGCATAAAATTGTTATCCGGAAATTGAATAAACACACCTAAACATTATGAAATTACAAGTACATTGATCACAGTCAGCCATCTTTGGAGGTTAGGACACCAACATTGACCACTAACTTCAACCATTTGGTACCGAGTAAAACAAAATGTCCTTATATTTATAAATGTTGAGTCTTACCTTCAACTGTTTTGTCTTCTTCCAGGAGAGCTGTGATAGCAACTGCCCATCTCCAGAACCCGCCACCATGGGTGCTGACAACACTCCTCTGGCGCTGGACTACAACCATCCGAGTCAATTACACAGCTTGATGAACGGCCACCACAGTTTGCCGGGTACTCCCAATCATAATCACTCGGGACCCACGTCACCCGACCCGGAACACTCGAAAGCTACAGCAGCACATATCAATGGATCTTGTAAATATTACATCAGTTCAATAGTTAAAACTAAGTATACATATTATTATTATCGAAATAACTATTATTGATACAAATGAATTCACCTTTCATGACATATCTCAATTAACTATTGCTGTCCCTTACACATAATTGAACACAATGATTGGCGCATATAACATTTAAATCCGCATGGTAGTATCGAGCACTCAGAACTTATGGCAGCCTTGACCTTCGAATGTAATAATCATAAATATAATAACAGAGAATATTGAGTCAGGTAAATAGAACACTGACCAATACTCTTCGAAGGAGTTGGGTTCGGTTCCAACTATAGTACTCATTCTACCGGGGAATTCCGTGTTTTCCTCGTTGTTCAAGGAAATAATGGAGGTGTTTGATACTATCAGCCCACGACCGACACCTTTACACGATAAGTACTGATACAGACCTTGTGCAACCCTACAAATTGAAGTTGAAGTGCGATCAATGAATATAAAAGTATGCATATACTAGGACATCGCCCCAAACTTCCCATTTGAGAGTTTTCATTCAATATGTTTAACATTGTAATATTTGTACTGACCTTCACTTTCTCGTCTTCCAGTAGCTGGAATGGTGACTCTCCAGAATCTCCAGAATCTCGCAGCCCTCCAAGCTCTTCCACAGATGGCGCCACTGGCAACAGGGTTTCAGGGGATTCCAGGATTAGGGACGCATTTCATCAATACGCCACTCAACCTCAGCGCTAACGCCACTGGTAGTTATAGCTTCATTGAAACTATTATTTGTCATGAAAGTAATACCTCGGTCTGAAAAATGATAATCATCTCACTCTCTGATTTAAAATATCAATTCAAATTCGATACGAAAAACGGGAATGAATAGCAATCGACATATTTTGGATTATCTCAACTATTATTTATTAGCTCAAACCGCATATTCTGCTGAAATAGCATACTCTTCATCTGAGTCTTCTTCGAAGTCCCAGACTTCCATAATTAATGTAAGCAAATAAATGTAATTATTTGAAACACAAGCAAAATCAGCAGGTATAATAATTGAAACTGTCAAAATTCGGCGGCTATGTCGTTGTTGATTTGTATCACAAACATGTTGCTATGGTAACTAAGGTAAGTTACCGCTAAATCAACGTCGGTGAAGTAGTTAAGGTTACCAATGATTATGTCACTTTAATCCGGTAACTATGAGTCGTAAAACCGAGATTGAGGTTACTAACAATTGAATCAAATCGAATAAAATTTAGTTAATCCTCTAAGTAACCATTCGTAATACTGGCCCTAAGCAACCTAACATAATTCACCAAATCTGAAAAAATCATAAACTTGGAACAAGCATAATTAAAAAAAAATGAATGTATTATAATCGGACCAAACATTAAGGGTGGATTGCAAGAACGACGTTTAAACCCTGGTCTACTTTAGACGCCGTCTAAGTACAAAATAGCATGACAGAGACAATGCTATTTTGTACTTGGACGGCGTCTAAAGAAGACCGGGGTTAAACTTCGTTCTTGCAATCCACCCTAACAGCTTGGTTAAATGTTGGTACACGTACACGTATTGTTTTAACTTGTGATGTAGCTACTCTAGTTGATTATTGATCAAGTACTAAGCAAACGCAGTATATGAGATGTAGGTTGAAGCAATTTTAAAATATGAACGAAATAATATTCTCATCAGATAACTGTAACATCTACAGACATTGGAGATTGGACTTCTTCAAGAGTTCAAAGACTCTATACGCTATATACATGGTAGCAGTGTGAAACTGTTTTTTAAAATGTTTTTTAACTTTGAACGCACGATATCATTTTTTCGATTTCTCAGAACTATTTATTTTCTCACGTGAAACAATTGAAACCCTGAACTTAATGCTGATAATAGTGATAACACTTTCTCTTTCATTACACTAGGTTCGTTGACGAACGGAAGCACGCCAGCGCATACTGTCGGCAATCTATTGAACTCGGCGGCGTCTCAACCCCAGTTGTCGGCGACTCAACCGGCACCGATGCCTCAGTTCATACTGGCGTCGGGTCAACTAGTTCAGGGGATCCAAGGGGCGCAATTATTAATACCTACCTCACAGGGTAAGAATTAATAATGGGCAGGGGGTAAAACATTAATGCTAGACGCAGCGCTCAAATATGCAATCTGTTAGCTTATTGTAACGCTTGTTTTAGGTGAATATAAAAGTTGGGTTTGGTTGTTATATCTGATGGTGGTCATGGTCATTGAGTTTCTGGACAACTAATATTTATGACTCACTAAATTTGCGATAGGCTAATTGTTGAGCTTCGCAATAAGATACTTCGTAATTAAATTGATACTAAATATGTGTACTTGTAATTAGATTGAACATTATCAATTCATGTTCCAAAAATAATCCTCACAATCTACATAATACTTCAATGATTTAATGATTATCCATACAATTCATGAGTCTTCAATCTATATTCATATGCGAATTATGAAGATATTTCAAAAATAAAATTGTTCATTTTTGACGTGATTTTTCAGATTTGAAATCTAAAATTCAGATGGATATTTGGAAAACAATGACGTTATGTATAATTTTTGACAATACTATAGTACTAATGATACAATGACTCCATGTGGTTCTCTCCATCTATAAGAATATAATATACAAGTCAATTTTTCTGTGACGCGTTGACCATTTGGAATCATAAATGCTGATTATTTGAAATGTATTCATGTTTTTCTATGAATTGTTCCAGGTCTCGCCACTCAAACAATCCTGACCATTCCAGTTAATCACGTGACTAGCGGACAAATGGTGAATCTAGCGTTAAACAATGGTCAAGTTGTAACTACGACGTTGGCTAACCTGCAATCAATGTCACAGCCACACCATCTATTGAATACACCTACAACTAATACCAATACAGGTAGCCTACACTATGCTTGATAAATATTCAATACCAGTTATAATAATTAGGCCTATAAAAGTTATTGGAAGCCGCGGAGCACTATTATGACGTGATCTGATGGCCAATTGAGATACTCAGGATATTCGACACTGAAAGGTGGCTTATGATTGTTTTTTGATGGCAAATTGAATCATAAGAGTTCTCCAAATTCTTTGAGTCACATCTATCAAGTCTAATGCTGCGTTTCTTCACAGTGAATTGATAGATTTAAGTTTCATCATATATATTTCGATGAAAGTGAGTTTGAAGTAGGCCTATTGTGAAAAAATGAGAGAATTGAATAGCAGGGGATATTTGATGAACTGATTGTTCATCAAACTACAAAAACAATCACTAACTATACACAAACTATCAATAACTACAATTACATCATATATTTGTGAACTGGCTTTTTTCGTACACCACTGACGATAATATGTAGAAAGATGTTTTCTGAATTTCCACGCCTCCACTCTAATCTCACCAAAAGCGAGTTTCAGGAAGTCTATGGCTGGATAAGAAACTCATATGCATGGTTGAGGGAAAGTAATAGTCAATTAAAGTCAATTGATCAATCATAACAATTTGTAGCTTGATCAAGACTTAATCAGTTGGACTTGTCGGTCGTGAGATATAACTAGCGTTTCCGTGGTTAATTGTTCACTATTCTCTTCTTGCAGCACCGTCCCCCAGTCCACAAATGGCGCCCAACCTGGGGCTCAACTCAGCGTCACTACCTCATATCCTCAGCAACAGTTCCCATCAACAGCTACTGGCTGCCTTGCAACAGACCCACCTAGTCAACCAGCAACAACAACAGCAGCAACAGCAACAGCAACAACAGCCTCTAGTCACCACATCACAGTTGTCCGGCCACCAATCACAGCATAGGTCTAGTCATCATCATCAGCAACATCATCATCATCATCAACAACAACAACAGAATCATCATTACTCAGTATGTTGCTAGGAGAAACGTAAATAAGTCGCATTGAAGCACACGATGGTTGAATTTTATTAAGTTGATATACTCACCGAATTGTCTGCACTTAAGACTGGAATAAATGACATCAAATAAAATGATGAATCAAAAAAGTTTTGTTATCACCATGGTTGCTCATGTTATTTGATATGACCAACTCTCGGATATAGACGAACTGGACTTGGTAACCTCAGTCGTTACCTGAATCTATTAAACTAAAATTCGCGGAAGCAGGTAGAAAGAGTTTTATCGATATACTTCGAGAGCATATCTCTTAATCGCTTCTTGGAATCAATTTTGATTCAGGGTGAATTTGAAATTTCAATGTAGCTTGCGGTTTCACCGTAGAGCACGACAATAGCATACTGTTCACATAGTCAATATGTGAATATATATTTGTAACATCTGAAACTTGATTATTTCCATTATGAGTGCATGAGAGTTGATCTAGCAAAATATCGATATTTTCGTAATGACTTCTGAACGATATAAGATATCAAAATTCCAATACAGGACGAACAGAAATAATTGTATTACCTTCCAAATGATGTAAAATGAATTATTGCATCTGGATTCCAACAATGTCACATATATACAGCTGACACGTGTTTTTTTAGCTGTATAGGGCCTATATCTGTGAAAATTATGCGAGATAGGCCTACTAGTTTTTACTTATTGGAACGAATTGGAAATATTTGTGTTTTCCTTTCGTTTCGGTATGCTGATATCCTATATTCTTCAAAAGTTATTACCCAAAACAGATATTTTGAAAACTCAACTACCGCGTGCTTTTGGGAACTTAAGATTAATTTGTGAAACCTTTCAGAAGCGGATTCTGTGATGTTTCAAGACTTCGAAACGGTTCATAATAATAATAATTACAATAAATACAATGATAAAGAAACCTCTATAATGTATTGTATATTCAATATTGTACTTTCTCTTCACAGTCCAATGAGAAACATCACAGTAATGGGCTCCTGAACGGCAGCGAGTCCTCCATGCACGTCATCAACCGCCTAGCCGCCAACAACTCTGACATCACGATCACAACAACCAATCAGATGCCGTCTTCGCTGCATCACAAGTCGTCCCATTACTCGTCCAGCAACGGTAGTCAGCAACACAGTCCAGCGTCAGATTTTCTGGCAGACTCACCAAGTAAGTATTTTACTGTGAAATACTGTGGTACGCTGTGGCACACTGTGGCAACCTCTGATATTTGCCACTGGCTGCTTCACATTGTGACACATTGTGAAAAAAGTAACATGGCGGCGGCCATATTTTTTCCAAATCAGTTTTCCTGATCTTAAGTTATTTCTCATTCGAATAACTCATTCTTAGTTTAAAATAAATTGATAATCCATCACATCCACAAATCCATACACCTGACTATATATATGACGGGGAGTGGATATAAAAAGAGCGGCCACCATGTTTTTGCCAACTAGATGTCACTGTATGGAAACTCTATTTCAATGTAGGCTCTCTAGTAAATCCTTAGAGCTCCGAGTCTGATTCTTAATATCACTAAATACCAATTTAGGTGAGTGATTGAACCACACTAGCAGTTTTATTGCTAATTGTATACTCTCATCAGTACCATTGAAATATCATAGTCAAATCCGGTGTTACATAGTCTATCGATCCAGGAATAAGCATGGATTGAAAGAAATAGTTCTATGTTTCACTCACATTGTTCCTGTTTCTTCCCTCAGATCAGCCGACTATCAACCAGACCAGCAGTAACGTGGTCGACGGAATCAACCTGGATGAGATCAAGGAGTTTGCCAAGGCGTTTAAACTGCGTCGATTGTCCTTGGGGTTGACTCAGACTCAAGTAGGCCAGGCGTTGAGCATTACTGAGGGACCGGCATACAGCCAGAGTGCCATTTGCAGGTAGGCATCCAATACTGGTAAACACACGGAAACAGCATGTTTGTCAGGTTACCATACCAACTATACTCTATTCAATTATGTGATTGGACTGGAGATTTTATCTGTCTCACTTTGGTCAACCCTCCGTCAACAACAGATGATATTGCCAAGATAACTTTAGCCTTAGTATTCAGGGGAAATATTCAGTTCAAACATCGGGCTGTGTGAAGTTGGTAGAGTAAAGTGAAGTGTAAACCAAATTATATTATTAAGGTTGTGATTGGAGAACACAATTTCAGGGGGCATCATATCAAAATCTAAACTTCACAACAAATATAAACGGATCCATGAAAAGAGTTGACAAAAATTATTATATACCGCTACTCATTTGATTATTTGGAAATATTCTGTTTGCAATGATTTAGCGAAATTTGCATATGGACAGTTCTCAGCAACGGATGTAAAAAATTGATTCACAACTCCTGTGGAGTTTCATACGATGAGAATTTATGAGTAGTTCTGATAATATATCAAAATAAAATCTTGAGAGATGAAATAGCCTGGAATGACATAGTATGTTGTGAAGAAAAGGTTTCTATCGCATATGTTTCTTCAGAAATATGCAGTATATTCAGGAGAATATTGACGTTTAAGAACACCATGAATCAAAATTCGTCTGAAAAATTTCAGTGGAGTTCTTAGAATCTTCTTGTTCAACTTTTTTATTTTCCTTTGCGTGATTTGTTCATCATTTTTTTGTTTCTTTCAAAAATTATATCAACGTTTGTTTCCTTCATAATTCCTTCAAAGTATTGCGTCAAAAGATTTTTTATAACTAGAGTAACTCAATTTGAATACGTCAGAGGATCGTTTCGCACATTAGGCTATATCTGATTAATTACAACATTGCATCGTTACGATTTACACTTCCGTCAAATAACTACGTCATAGGATATTTTTGCTACATACTACCTTTAATTTTAATTCCGTCACCACGCTCGTAATCGTCCTAATTTTGGTTGTATTCTCTCCCCAGTGCCCTGGCCACTCAGATGTATTGTGCGCAGCTTGCCTCACAGCATCAAAATATGTACGTGCTAAACAAAAACAATTATCATTATATTTTTTAAGAAGAACTAAAATCTGTTTTATTTATTTTCCGTCTTTACTAATATTGTTTGGTTGATTTTCCACTCCTGCTTATACTTTAATTCCATTCGCATAGTTTCCTTTTCTCTTCCTCTTGTTCTCAATATTTTGCATATTCTTATAATTGATTCATAACAATATTAACAAATATTCATCCATATTTTGGAATAGAATGCATATTTTGGCAACTAATCCGTCAAAAATTGAAATCAATATCAAAATGAGCATCATGTAATGATTATCATTATTTTCACATTTCTCATAGCCGATTTGTTTCAAATTTAATTACGACTGTAATACACAGTTCAATGATACCATATTTTTTTGGTAAAATAATTTGAAACCTCCAATTCCTTCATATACGAACTTTCTCAGAAATCTGATCACACAAAATGGAAATCAATGGATGATGAATATTTTTTCCATTCTAAATAAAACTAATCCTATCCATCCTTCCATTAGTTTCACCATTATTATCCATTTTGAGCATGCTTCCTGTTTTTCTATAATATCTTTATGTTTATTTGTTAAATCTTCTCTAATTCCGATCAGTCAGTGAGCCAGGGCATTGGTGGTAACAAATATTGTGAATGCTTTATTCTTAGTACTCTTACGAAATACCATGTTGTAAATCAATTATTTCCATAATTTAATTTTTTCAAATTTGAACTGAATTGTTTAATAATTCTTCAGGTATCTCGCCTTGTGGTGATTGGGTCGGTGATCTATGAACATAAAGTCAACAAGAGTACTAAGGAATGATGTGCATATGCAATCCTTAGATATCTTCGATCAATTATCATGTCTGATTCAATGCGTTCAACATTCTGTTATCCAATGCCCCTGGCTAACTGTAGTCAGTTATATTAGTTTATTGATGATACCTCAAATTTATTTCATATTTGTCTTACCATCTTGAATAAATCACAAATATATCTCATATGCATACCAGATTCATCTTAGATATAGATTAAATATATATCACATCTATCATGCATGTATTCTACTAAATTTCACGTTGAAAAATCTTGATTTAAATTATCTTCATATTTTCTCTATCTCAAAGCATTATTGAATTTCAATTAAATTTATTTTTGATATCGTTATCATGCTCTAAAATGAGAAATGTACATGATAAAATGTACTTGAGCTGCTAATTGATGTCTTTGATGATAACCATTGATTAATTCACACGGTGAATTAGGTTTCGATAGGTTCAGTCACTTCGGTGAATTGCAACTAATAGTTCAAGCTCATAACTCCGACCATCTTGTTCAACATGATTCAATTACTCCATAAAATGACGAGGGTAACAAAGGATTATTCTCGAAATGATACAAAAAAACCCAAATGGAATTATATTTGCTTATCGTATAAACACTTTTTTCCATTATATCTGAATATATATCATAGAAACGTGAATAATGGATACGTGATCGGAAAATAATAGAACAATGTCGAATAAATACATGTTTTTCTAAAATACCAACATTTCGATTCGATTCTGAAAATTGTTGAGCTTTAAAAGATAATATGTTCTCAAGATTTCGAATATTCAGCGATTATAATTCAACTGTTTCGAATGATTAACATTTCGATTAAATACATATTTACGATAAATACATGTTTTTCTAAAATACAAAGATTTCGATTCGATTCTGAAAATTGTTGAGCGTCAAAAGATAATGTAGCCTATATATATTCTCAATATTTCGAATATTCAACAATTGAAATTCAACTGTTTCGAATGATTAACATATCAATCATTTATTGTTCAACTCGTCCATAAGATGTAAATACCTTCAAATAAATAGAGTTACATACAAAAACAAAGAGTAACACATGTTCACCGATATTTTTATTTCCGTTAGGTTTGAGAAACTGGATATCACACCGAAAAGCGCACAGAAAATCAAACCAGTCCTCGAGATGTGGATGAAAGAAGCTGAAGAAAGGTTTGCATTACCAACATAGACATAATAAACAAGAAATCAATCCAAATACTCAATAAGACTTGTATCAATTTTATTGAATAGTTTTAATCTTTTCAGATATAAGAGCGGTCAGAATCACTTGACGGATTTCATAGGCGTTGAACCGTCGAAGAAAAGGAAGCGAAGGACTTCGTTCACTCCGCAGGCATTGGAACTTCTGAATGCGCATTTCGAACGCAACACGCATCCGTCGGGTCAGTACTAACGACTTTAGGGAAAAAAGTTCCCGCCAGGATATTTCACAGATATAAATGATCTTAAAATTTGAACATAACAAGATTCCATATTAGCAAATGCATCATTTGATGCGGGCAATATAAAGTCAAAAATAACAGAGGTGGAAAGATCGGTTGTGTGAAACAGTGATGGTCGATATTTTTGCTATCGAGTTTTTCGAGTTACCTACAAATTAACCGAAGTGAACAAGTAATCATCCATGAATGTTTATTAGAGTTCCATAGTATAATTCCGAACACTTCTCTGAATGTAATAAAGCAATTTCACTCATTTCACTACAATATGTTCAATCGGAAAGGCACCACAATAGTTGATGTGTTATGTTGACACTGCTAATAATATTCTGTGGCTAGATCTTCCTCACACCCTTATAATTATGTCTTTGTCATCCTTTGTACTAAGTGGAGACTAATTATTCCTCCGGTGAAAAACCTATATTTTCAGAAATTGGAATGTATTCTCAACCATATTTTGAATCACACATTTTTCTGAAATTTTCTACATTTTCTCGATGGATATCAGCTCTGTGATATTATAATGTATTTCATTCAAATGTATTTGATTATATAATGATTCCGAATTCAAAATGTTTACTGTCAGTTTGTTTCTAAACTGTAGGGCCTATAGTTGTATAAAATGTTATATGTATGTACATTTTGTAACATGGTGTAACTCTATGTTTAGGAACGGAGATAACGGCTCTGGGACATCAGCTGGGCTACGACAGAGAGGTCATCCGAATCTGGTTCTGTAACAAGCGACAAGCGCTGAAGAACACTGTTAGAATGATGTCCAAAGGCATGGTGTAATGTCCTTGACATGACCTTCCTCTCTACCTGACCTCTACGTGACCTGATGTAAAAAAGTTCAAGTAATAATATTATCCAAAGGCATGGTGTTATGTGTTCGATAAGAACTTGACCTCTAGTTGACCTCAACGTGACCTCAAGTGTATCGGGGTTAGGTGAAACTATGACTCAAAATATTGTTATGTGATCAAAATGATATTGACAATTCAACCTGACCTGGTTGACCTCAACGTAACTTGAAGTGACACGTGTTCATTGTTCTAAGAAACTGTGTGAAGTCTTTAACTTCAATTTGACCTCCATTTGAGCTAAACGTGGCCTGAAGGGTCCAAATACCTAGTTTAGTGTCCATTTTGACCTCAACCGTTTTAGGACCTCAAGCATGGGTGAACACTCCAAGAACTATGACCAATGTAGTAATCAACAGTTGAAGGCTCGATATATACATTTCTCTTCGAAATGACGAGCGTTCATAAAATGACGAGAATTCCTTGACATTTATTCGACCTCTCCATGACCTTGAGTTCAAATTCAACATGTCCGCAAACACGTGAGAATTCTGTACGGTATCAAAAACAGAAGATGGACTAACTCTCCTTAAACGATGTTGAAATGATGAGAATTTACGAATTTAAAAAAGTTGGATAAAGCAAGTCTATTTAAAGACTGTACATTTCTCTCATTTTCAGTGCTGAATAACTAGAAATATAAAAAGTTAACTGAAATGGTAGTCTGAAGGTATATAATGAATTATACTATCTAATCTTTTGTGTCGAGAAAGAAGGTGATATATTATGAAAAAATAAGCATCATCTATGAAGCAGAAGGAATTGAAATTTGAAATATTAATTGAGAATATTGAAGCAGGTTCTAGGAAACCAATTCAATTCATAGGGCCTACATGAATCGAGAAAAAATCCAGAGTGAAATAAAAAATTAAATGTAAAAATATATGATGAAATGTTGACAAGTGAAATGATTGTACATATCGATCCAACTATTAAATATCGAAAAGTGATCAAAATGAAGTGCACGATATATCGAATCGAAATGTGAACTATGTTTTTTTTATTTGAGTGTATTAAAAACCGTGTGACGAAAATATTACTCCGACAAGTTGAACATGAGGTAAATCTGGGAAAACTTATATATTTTTTGTCAAGTTGTATACAGTGGTAAATAGGTTAATTGAAGATATAGGCTAATTCAAGGTGCCATTTTGATATTGTCAAAAAATTACTCGTGGTTAAGCCTATATTCATTTTGAAAAATACCGAATTTTAATCCTGAAAGTTTCTGATAATTATTTTGAGAAAAGCTTCCTAAACAGGAAAATGTATCAGTAAATTATTATTGTTCTCTTAACAAAATGAACTCATAGCATTTTACAGTTTCTGTGATGATAACAACGTCTCTAATCTGAACAAAAATGCAATCAGTATATTTTTTGACTCTTCCCAACTATTTGTCAAGATCTACCAATAATTATTTGAAACAATTTTTGAAGTATTTCATTGAATATGAAGAAGAAAAAATATATATATTGGCTTGAAGAAGTACACATATAAGCCGATTGACGAGTCCATAAATTACTCTAATAATGGAATATTGGTGAATATCCATCATGAATGAATTATTGATTACTCAGCTACAGTTTCTGATTATGAGATATTCCATTATTTCTAACATTTAGTCTGATTTCAATTGGTAATTTTTACAAAACAATAGTACACTCATGCCCACAAGACAATTTCATATTATTTTGATGGGGTTGAATTTTCACAGTGGACAAAATCTAGGAAAATAGCCAACGTACCTATATTGGTAGGTTAGCCATAATCCATCCATATAAAAGATTATATGAAATACTTCAATAATTTGAGAAATAGAGAGTCAATACCACATAGTTCGAATGACTACTGTTCAATCACCAATTTTATTCGTAAAAATTGATCATGGTTATTCGAATTTGCTTGTATAGGAAGTATTATTCAGATTTGATAGGAACTAATGGTCTGATGATTTGATAAATATCATTATCTGTAATCTAGATTAATTATAATTTGTTATTACGAGGACCAAAAATATTATTGTTTTTCTCTAAAACATCATGAAAATAATGTTCAAAACATATTACAAAACACAATAAATTCTGTTGAAAAATTACTATAAGTCATATACTTGTCCCACTAAAGAAGTAGGTTGTCTGCACTAGCTAAATAATTGTTAAGAGATTGAAAATTCTAGAGAGAGTCACTAGACAACTTCAAATATCCAACAACTTTGAAAGATATAGTTGCGTTTGAAATCGTTAATCGCGTCCTCAAAATATTGACCCTCCAAATACCACAGGTAGACAAATATAACATTGAAATCACTGATTGTCATATTGGTGAGTAGACCTGACTCACAGTTTTTATTGATGCAATTACTCTAAATGCTGATGAAAAGTAATTCGAACATTTCTATCAAATCTATTTCGAATATTATAAATATGAAAGTTTGTGATACGAAATCATTACAAACGACAAAATTACATCTACTCTAATCATGAAAGAAGAAAATAATTAAAATCGGCATAATTCACATTTATATTCTTGGTTTTATAGTACATCATATAGTAATATAACAACCCTCACATGAGAAAATATATATTGAGATTAAAAAAAAACATCATTTCTATTCAGAATATAACGACTATTCATGGAAAGCATGTTCAACGATGCATTTAACGACGTAACCATTGTAAATTGAAGTTGATAAACGTGTATATATTATTGTGGCCAAAGATACATTATATATCGATATTAATTCTAAGTGATAATATATAAAATATAAACAAAACTAATACTAGTTTATATGAACAAAGATACAAAGTATCTTTGTATAAATATTATATATGAAACCAAAGTTCCTAATTGATTTTTTTTACGAATATAATTAAGTGAAATATGAAGTTATTGTGTGTTAGTTTTAAAAGTATAAATTATTATATGAAAAAGCGTATTGGTAGTTAGAAAGGATAAGAATACAAAAGAGTAGAAAATAATAATGAAATATTTTCAATATTTCATGAAGTACGCATCAGGTATCAAACTATGTTGTCGTTTTCAAGTAATTGTAACATTTACCAATTGGTTTGATAATCTAATTAGTAATGGATGGCAACAGTGTAAAATTTGAATTCATTTGAAAATGTATTTTTCTTTGGAATGTGAAAAAATTGTACGAACGTACTTTGATCTACGACAGAAGGTCATCCATCGAATAATAATTAAAGTTGGGTTTCTCATTGTGAATCTTGATATATCAAACATGTTTTTCTGGATTTTCGAAAAAAAAAAAAAATCTTGGTACTTTTTTTTCAGTCATTTAACATTGCTCTTATGGAGAGACAGTTGTTCTGAAAGACAGTTTTTCTGAGAGTCAGATTTTCAAGATTTCTTCGATTTTTTTTTTCCGAGTCATTTAACATTGCTCTTATGGAGAGACAGTTGTTCTGAAAGACACTTTTTGTGAGAGTCAGATTTTCAAGATTTCTTCGATATTTTTTCAGTCATTTAACATTGCTCTTATGGAGATACAGTTGTTCTGAAAGACACTTTTTCTGAGAGTCAGATTTTCAAGATTTCTTCGATATTTTGAAAATCTGACTCTCACAAAAAGTGTCTTTCAGAACAACTGTCTCTCCATAAGAGCAATGTTAAATGACTCTGAAAAAATATCTAAGAAATCTTGAAAATCTGACTCTCAGAAAAACTGTCTTTCAGAACAACTGTCTCTCCATAAGAGCAATGTTAAATGACTGAAAAAAAAGTACAACACCGAAAATATATCACAATTATACAAATATAACAGTGATATTTGTATTTGTTATGTTGGTAGAGGACCTTCTGCTCCCGTCGATAAAATTTATATTATAAGGTATCAATTCATAGGATTAATACATAGATTCTCAATAGAGAAAAATGAATCAATTGTATTCTATCCATGATAATATTGAGATATAATAAATATGGGAATCGATTTATCGTAATAGGTCAGTGTTTTTGATAATGACTTCCGAAAGGCATACTATGACAAAATTGTTCACTCATAAATCTCAGTATTATTCAAGAAATGGTAATAAGAATTATAAAACATTTTTAACAAACACGAGTTAATAAGGAATACAAATTTATAACAAATACGAAATTTTAACGAATACTACTTTAAAACCAATATAAATAAATTTGTTGAAGACATGCAATTGCGTTGAACAGATACAAATTTGTTAAACACACCAATTGGATCGAACAAACACATCTTTTGAAATACACACCACTTTTGAACAAGAATAGAGTAGGTAAATGTCTGAATTAAAAACATTCAGTTTTCCATCCCAACTCGAAAAATACACAATACCTCAAGAAACGGTTGATCACGTTTTTTCATTATAACTACCTGAACATTGTTGTAAACATGTTGCATGTTGCCATCAGTTACTAGTCGAATAATCAGAGCCACCAATGCCAGGTAAACCGTGTAGAACTCTGTATCATGTCTCTGTAAGTCTGTATGTAGAGCAAGTCTTAAAAAAAAACAATGTAATATAAGGTTTAGTACATAAAATGTCCAATGTGTTTGCGTGTATATCGAGTAATAAACGCTTTTAACAAGTCGAAATAACGTTTCATTTGTTTCATTTATATTAATTTTGGTTCAATGACGCATGTGATGATGATTAAGATTTATTGGCGTCCGTGAATGAAGAATCAGATGCAGTGTTGTGATTAGATGATCATTTTATCTGAATAGATATAAAGTTCACACATTTTTCCTTTTAAATTCTATAACATATAGTTTGTTGGACAATTATCTAGTTTCATTATAAAGATGAAAAGGTGAGTATATATAACTTGAATTATTTGTTATACATGCATTATATTTTCGTAAACCTATTATTTTGGAGTTAAGCGCTTGCTGAATGGATAATTTGCAGTCACTTCACAACGTTTTCAAGGAAACTAGTCATTTCTCAAATCTCAAAACATAGCTCGATTGATATTGTTAATTTTCAGCGAATTTGCTGACATAACTGTCCGAAATTACATATGCAAATGTTATTAGATAACGAAAATATTATCCAAAGTAACATGAAGATAACACATAATAAATTATCTGGATATTTGAAATTTTTTCAAAAATATACGATAGATAGACTACATATAATTTACACTGCTTCATTCGATAACGACACTCACGGTATTATGGGCAAAATAAATGTGTTTTCAGAAACTGGAAAGGAGTTGGTCGTGGCCTATTTTCGAAAAGCTATTTCATCTACCTCAAGACGGAGGAAAACTAGCTAACCGTGGGTATGGTGACACTTGTATGCACGAAGGAAGATGGTCGAAAACCAACTAAATACAATTCAAATCGTCAGTAAATACATTATGTTCTATAACAACTGGAGAAGTATATAACGCTTCTCAAAGATGTAGTTGAGCTTCCAATCGTAGATCTCACTCTGAAAAATCGTAACACTATGAAAATAAAATAGATATTCAAATAAAATGATAAATATATATTACCGGTATTGGATAAGTCTGCATTCTCAGAAAATGTTCCAATGTTGTTTGTTCAGTCAAACCGTGCAATCTGTGCAGTACGTACGAACAAACGAACAAACCCAAAAAAAAGACAATGCTCCATAATAGTAGCATGCAAGACTTCGCTATATCGCTCATTCCAATAATTACATTACCGAGTATAATATCTACAAAATGTAATGATACTACTAATTAACCTTTACTGGTCGCTATGGATAACTCCACGGGCAGTTCCAAGTTCTCTCTCTTTCTCTCTCTCTCTCTCTCTCTCTCTCTCTCTCTCTCTATATATATATATATATATATATATATATATATATATATATATATATATATATATATATATATATATATATATTGTGCGTCTTCATGTTCGTATAATAATTCCTTCTTTCATGAATAAAAATAGAGAGAGAAACATGGTGAGAGAAGGTGTATTTCTGAAAGTTGTTATAGGTGTATATAGTAGTGTGAGCCACCGCCAATAAACTATCTTTGTTATTGTGAGTTTAAAATGAAAATAACATGAAGAAAACCATTTCAACTTTAAAAACAAACTATCTCCAAATATCTCTTTTTATTATCGTCACCACGCACCCACGTGACCACGCTTGCGTCTGAGTGACGTCACGTACACGCCACGATCAGCTGTTACTAGGGCACGCCCCCTCGGCGTCGTCTCTACCCCCTAATCGTGAAAGATTGCCCTCAGTCGGCGTCGAGACGTGGTACAAAACAGACGTGCGGTCTACATGCGTTTATCGGAGACGTGGCACTTTCTTTTGGAGCAATATGTTCATGATGATTTTGAATTATTATGAAAATAATATATTCTTGAAATAACAGTGGTAATTTGGGTTGAAACTTTGGTGCAAAAATGATTAACAATTCGAATATATAATTTCCATTTTTTCTCTATCAATCTATCGATTGAATCTGAAGTTTGTGCTGAATATTTGAAAGAATCAATTTGAGATCTCTTCAGTATCGGTAACGAAAATCCGATAGCGTTATTTATGATCAGTGAAAATTTTGTGTTGAAGTGGAAAAATATACAATACTTTTCAATATGTCAATATCATAGCCAATTGTTTTGAATATATAAGCTATATTTTTGACACAATTTCAGAACAGTATACATGTCATCATCATCAAGTTTAGTAAAATTCATATCACTCTTATCTATGGAAATATTTTCATTTCAATTCGTCAAATTGTGAAATTGCGAAGATATTCAAAGGGAATAAGAACACGAATAAAACTAAACTATGATATAATAATATTTTCATTTGGAGAATATATTCAATGAAGACTCTTTCCAATGAAAAAGACTTGTCAGAAGAATGAAGTGATAATATTGTGATAACGAGAACAGCGAATACAGGTAAGTTTCATACTGAAGTTTCCATTCCAGTTCGTAAAGGTCGAGAAAACATCATTATAACATCATTATACTTCTTGAAAATTCAACATTCAACTCGCGGAAATATTCAGTTCGATATTCAGTATCTGTATAAAAGGATCACAAATGTGGACATTATATTTGTAGAAATATGTGGTATCGTTCGTGTGGTTTATGATTTTCAGGATAATGATTTACTATGAAAAACGCAAAAACATCTTTGAAATACGCTCAGTAGTTGAGGTAGAAGCGAAAATATACACTTTCACTAGCTGAAGTTCGACAGTTCTGTTTTAGCTGGAATCACCAAAAATTGTAACTCCTTCAATTAATGTAGAGAAACTCACATCAGCTTGTTCGTATGTGTAGTTGTGTTCATAATCGGGAATTTTGCAATGAAAAATCATTTACCCCCTCAAATATCTATAGCTTTTCAAATATTAAGGTTATAATTGCGTCTGTTTATTCGATAATCCATGTCATTTTCCCGTAAATACAAGTAAACATATATACTGGAGATATGAAGGTGCGAACTACTTGCTAAGCCAGTGTTGTACGATATGGGAGACGGTCGATCGAAATGTTCTTCTTTCATGAATACAAGTTGACACAATGGGAGTCGATTTAGCGGAATATCAGTTTTTTCATGATAACTTATCAACGGTATGAGATATCAAAATTTCAGAAACAAGGAAACACATATATTTTCAATACTATTTGGACGATGTAAATGATAACTATTCATCTATTATCTCCTATTTGTACAGTTATATGTACAGGACATCATCTCGAAGGTATTGAAATGTCTGTGTTTCTTCGTTTTCAGGATTACGATACCTCATACCATTCAAAAGTTATCAACAAAATACTGATATTCCGCTAAATCGACTCCAATGGACTCCTAAATAAAAGTGTCACTTCTGTCAGCTCCGAGTGCAGCTGCACTCGGCGCGTAATATCATGAATTATTACTGATCAGAGGGACCGTGCATTTAGCAAGGGACTAGAGCTATACACGTGGAATATCGCACATTCTTGTAGATATGAGAGATGATGGTTACGAGCGACCGCCTCCCATATACCACATCACTAGTGCACGGTGGTTCTAAGCCTTCATCTCTCGTGTGTAACAAGTATCCACGATAGATGAAGGTTCCGATCGACCGCCCGTTATATCCTAGATCATTAGCGCGCGGATGTTCGATCAGACATCTCAGTTGAATATATATATATATATATATATATATATATATATATATATATATATATATATATAATTATATAAAATATATATATATAATTGTTCATATACCCATATACCAAAATACATTTTCCAATATATCATATTATTTTAGACTTTATATCAGAGTAGGTTACAGGAACTTCTTTTACCGACATCCGTAATACGCACTTACCGCTTTTGATGATAAATGTTGAAATGATAAATCAAGATTTGTAAGTGAGGAAAGAGTGTGAAATTTATGATAACTGAAAAATTAAGTAGTGCTTCTCTGATTTCAAAGCTGAAAAATTGAGTATGAACAAAAATGCAATATAATTTCATTCAGTCTTTTGGGATTAAAAATGAACCAAACCTCAAATATTTCAATTTTTATCATTAGTATTATTTTTTAAGCATACTTTTATTATTATTCATTTCAATTTTCAATTTCTCGATCATTTTTTCAAGTATTCAACTTTATTTCATATTAACAATTGTATTTTACATTGATTATTATCCTCTAATCTTTTTGATAAGTCAGGGATCAATAAAGGTTTTTTATATAAAGAAAGGTAGTTCAAGCAAAACTCCATTACTCTATATGTTCAATGATAATTTCAATTATGAATTATAGGTACGGTACCAGTTTTCATTTCACTCTATAATAATCTAGAAGGAACTTTTGTCTGATCCAGTATACGATGTGTCTGAAGAATGCTAAAATAGGAACGACGGACTCGATTGTTTTGACTTTTGAGGTTCTGCATGAGACACTTCAAAAGTGGTTCTCATCGACCGTTTTATCCACACTTAAGATAACTCAATCTGTCAAAATACACTTTCGAACAAAGTTTATTCCGAGATTAAAGATTTCTTTAGAAGTTTTCCAACGAATATGAACTGGATAAGAGACTTTTAATAAATCAAACTTGTTTTGAAATAAAGTTGGTCGTTTGGCTATAAGTTATTCATGATGCAAGTAATTGTCGAAGTTCCAGATTATGACATTTGAATAAGAAGTGAGATATTGATTGATTTTGGTTATATTTTCTCACACCCACATTGAGAAAATCGTTCATAGATTCACAATATAATGAAAGAACTAATATTTCTCAAGAAGTTTTGAATAAAAGTAAAATGAATAAAGATGAGGATTCGAATGTCAATTTTATTCTAGTATGACTTGTTATACTAGAACTATAAAACGGAATGCAATCGTCCCATCTTTTTATGTTTCGACCATTTTTCTTATTTTGTCATTCTACTTCAACACGGTGTATCAAATGGACTCGCCGTCACTATCGTCTTTCTATCATTTAGTTTGCTGATACAGAATAAGAGCCTTGGACCTAATATATTTCTAGCTACTGCTAGTTATAGCTCCAACTAGAACATTGCGTTGTTAGTATTTAGTAGGCAAGCTAACTGTCATGGCAACATGTAGGTCTATAAGACTCTCTGTATTTCCATTGTTTTTAGCACAAAATCTAGCCCTGCTCATGAGGTAGTCTACGAAATGTGATGCATTATTGCAGACTAAGATACCGTGACTTTGTTATAATATTATATTCTCATGGTACACAGCTCTTCTAGGGAATACTAACCAAGCGAAGTCCTATAGCCACTGGGAGCTAGCGAGGCCTAGCACGTTGGACCCATTTTTAGGTGGTTCATTACAAGTCATGGTCTAGGATGCTACAATACATTAGAAGACAAATGAAATTGGGAAATCCAAATATTAAATATATGATATGATGCAGTAGTTAATTTGTGAATAAAAAGATGAGTATAAGCCCTTCTGAACAAAAGTATGTCTAATTTTAGCGTGCCTAATCCGTACTTAAAACGCCAGTCTACAATTGGGGGTCTCATGCAGGTCTGGGGAATTAATTAATTGGGGGCTGGATTTGGAGCATTTTACGCGTCTTGGAGACCTTTTTTATAATAAAGCCACTCTTGTGTGTGCGTCATGTACCGTAAGTAATATGGTTTTGGACTTTTGGTCTGCCCAGACCCAAAAATCCCCTACGAGCCAGCGCTGAGAATGTTATTCTGTATTATGGAAATTACGTCTCAGATCTTAGATCAGTTTTTAAAACATTCTTACTTTGTTAGTGATGGATCTTCCATTACACCAGATCTAGAAATAGGTGAGTAGGCCCGGCTCACTCCCAAAAAAAAGGTGGATAAGCCGGGCTTACGTGGGCTTAGCCACAAATTAACCACTGATCTGATGAATAGAAGAAATAAGATTAGCAAGGAAAGACATCCGAGAAGATTCAAAGCACCCTGTCCCTCAACAAAATTGAGAGATTTTTCACCAGCATTTGACTTTTATATGGCTATGTTCATATTTTGCTAATTAATGAAACTGAATTGAAAATAATCTTTTTTTCGTGGTGGTTAAAATTGGCCTTGTAATGTTCCGTCTGATCTCTTAATCTTCAGTCTCAATTTGGGAAAGTATGGTTATATGCCCACAGACTGTTAGTTAGTACAAGTAGTTTGAATAAATTACAAACTTGTGATCAATAGGACACTTCGAGTAAATGTTATTGTTGCAATTTACACCGTTTTTTTCTCCTATCGTAAGAACTCTTTAGTTTTACATTTGACTATCATTGACTTTCAAAGGATTTTACATTAACAGTTCACATGAAAATTTCATTCTCGACTAGTATTTATGTATTTTAATTTTCATCCAGGGGGCGATTGGTATTGAACAGTTGTGATCCAAACACATCATTAACCAGGCCGTGAAAGAACGTTGTATTATACAGGTGGAAAAATAGTCTCAATGTCAGTAGAAACTTTTGCCAGATAGGAAACCCCGACTGATTATGCTATTTGATGGGGGAAACGCACGATCGTCAGTATCAATTGTTACCGAAGAGATTGTTTAACAGAAATGATGTTGACACATTCATGTCAAGATGGATTCTTCCCACACAGTAACATATTCAACGCATAGCATCGTAAACAAACTTTCGTAGTGACTTTTCTTTTCAACATAACATACTGTTTTATAGCTTTCAAAGATGTATTTTCCAAACTACTGTCGATTCATTATAAACATTCACAATGGGTTATGTGTTGTGTATCCTTGGAAGCTTGATAGTTTCAAGTAGATCGAGGTATTAACGTGAAGCATGAATATACAAACATGATTTTGAAACTATTGAGTCAATAATTTCTCCATGAAACTCCTATTGATGTATATGTTGATTATTTTAATCGTCTTGTGCTTTGATTGGTTTTACCTTATGATCATTTTTCGCGAGGTGCTTTATTAGACGAGCTTTAGCGAGGATTCAATTTGACATACTGAGAAAAATTGGTGTTCGTTTTTATGTTTTTTTTCCGGTACTCCACAGGTCAAACAGCTACAGCTAGCAACTTCAAACTTTTCTCGATATGGTTCCTCATCAAACTTAGTTCTATATAGTTTTGTGGCATTATCGGGTGGTAACGTTTTTTTCATGAATTTTAGAAATTTCATAAATACCCATTAGAATAACACAGCGAAAAAAAAAATATATTTTCCAAAAAAATGGAATTTTGCGTGAAGTTGAATTACATTCTGATACACATTTCTGGAAATCTTCAACTTGATCGGGTCAGCCATTTTGAAGAAAAAACATAAAATGTGCTAAATCGGTACCACTCGAAGCAGTTTTCACCCATTTTTACCCATACTATTACTATCCGCTCGTCTAACAACGCATTATATGGCGTTTTCCTAGTGTTTGCAACTAAAGTTGGAAACCTTGTAATGCCGACTAGAATCTTCTCATGATTGTTTTCAACATTTCGAAATAGATGTTCTCAGAAGAGAATCCTCAAATTGCGTCTGAAAACTATTCTGTATCGAGCTAGATGTTGGCGTATGTGCATGCCAAGTATCACAAAACTTTGTGATTAAGTTGGACCGGTGGAGCGCGAACAAACAAGCATTATAAACGAACAGGAAAAAATACTTCCGTTTTTTCATGTCTAAGACTTCAAGTCGGTAAGTTAAAATTGAATCTTCACTTAACCTCATCGAAAAAAGTTCTAGTATTTGGTACAATTTACTATTATTTCTATCTTATACAGTATATATTACTCTTGTACCTCACATCGCTAACGTTTCAGATCATATATGTAAAATCCGTGAACTTTTTCAATTCATATGACTAGGCGCATTAACGTTCATTTGTATTCACATTAACGAAAAATGCATATCTTCAGAGCAAACCGGGATCCAATATATTAAATATCATACATATATATTCATACTAATAAACGGGTACATTAGGAAATTACTCAGAGAGACTACGTGCAGAAGTAATGTACAGTTACTTTTTATTTTTATAGAGAATTAATTAAAAATCGTGCAAGCCCATTGATACTCGTATCATGCTAATGTAATTGAAAATATAGAATGGAGCTCATGAACAACATTTTTGCTGACGCCCTTTCTTGTAGTCTCTTATTTGTTATTTGGTGCGATGGCTTTATAATCCAAGTTCTATCATTTAATGCGTGATAAATTATATACTTTGTGTATATATTTTAGTTATAAAAACACAGCTGCATGCTATTGTGCGTCACGTTATGAATGACGTTGAAAAGTAATTAATTATTATCATAATTAATTACCCATAAAAATATTTTCTCCCTATCTACATTGAACGATGGAATATGGAAGATTACAAAGAGGTAATTCTGAGGAAAATCAAGGGGGAAAAAGAGAAGACCAAGGAAAAGATGATATGGGAGGGCGTTGAAAAAAGGTACTAATTGAGAGATGACGTAGAGAGAAGTAGAAGAAATATTTCCATGGATGAGGAAGTAATTGGTAGAACGATGAGAAGAGATGGAAGATGGAAACAGTGAGGTTGAAGAGAAAATGTCGGACGTGTGAGAAACCGAATTCTAGGAATTCTGCAAGGAAACCTGTTGATGACACTACGGCCTCGATGAGAATTACTTCACTTGTTTGACTTACCAATTTATTGCTTCACTTTGGTGGTTCTTTGGGAACTGTCAGAGATGAAATTTTGATGTGTCTCAACTAAATCATCCACGTTTCTCATTTTACTTATTTTCGTTATAATTCTCTTCACTCGTTCATCCTTAGCCTTAAATGGGTAACAGTGATTCCGATGTTGGTAAACACCAGAATATTACATAGGCCTATATTTTGATTACTGGTACTTGATTTTGTTTACTTAATTATGTGACCTACTTGTAATTGTGTATACACCACAAAGTATCTTACATGCTGTATGATGAAACCAATAAAATAACTCGAATTACATCGGAAAACAACATCGGAAATTTCACAAAGAGTAA
Source organism: Brachyptera putata (assembly GCA_907164805.1). NCBI lineage: Eukaryota > Metazoa > Arthropoda > Insecta > Plecoptera > Taeniopterygidae > Brachyptera > Brachyptera putata. The sequence goes on along the minus strand of OU015471.1, from coordinate 12,337,686 downwards.
TCTTTTCCCAATTGACGCTAGCTCAGAAGGAAATGCAATGCATTACACTGGTACTCACCAAAGGAGGTCTGGTACCAACCAGATAGTTGTGGAGACTTCTGTAGTTACATACTCAAACAGCAACTTCAGGGATTCAATGCTTTTGAAAGGTGTAGTTGAGCGCTTCTCATCGTAAATCTCGTCCGAGAAAAATCAGAATACCCTGGATAGCTGGATAATTTGTTGTTTTATTATGTTGGTAGACGGCATTTTTCTATCTTGAATACAATTAGTAGAGTCGTACAACTGATTGTTGATGTTGTTGCTTGTTCAACGAATCCAACACAAACTTGAAAGCAATAGAAAAATACAGTTGATAACTTTAAATGTATAAATGTCAATTCATGCGATTGAATCCAAAAAATATCATCAATTCGATTTAATTTACGAAATGCAATATTTGAAATATGGCAAATAAAAATGTTACCAGCTTTTTATATCCTCGTTTTTGCACAGCATATGCAATAACGACATGCAACCTGATGAAAGTGAATGAAAACATTTCGCGCAAGCCCGAGAACGAAGTCCAACAATATGTGAGATCGAAAAAGCAATTAGGATTACGGGAATGCTAGCGATGGCTGTTGGATGGCTGAGGATGGATGGAGCGCAAGGGGAAAAAAGGGTGGAGAGGAAAAGAGAAACGGTTATTAAAAAACACGTTTCGAAACGTCAAAAAAAACGAATCTGCTAATTACAAATGTACTAAACGTTCCATTTGTGACAGAAACATGTCGGTATACGAGCTATTACAGGGTTGGTATAAGGCAGGGGAGAGAAGTTTGTTGTCGGCAGGGGTTCGGGAGGGAAAGAGGCTAAATATAGCTAAAAGATAAAACGTAGATAAAACTGTCATGTGGAGATATTTTTCCTTTTGTTGAGTTGGCTATTGTCATTCAATTATAATTCATGCAGAAGTATTTTCCGTCTTATAAACAAAAAGTTTCTATGCTTTTATGCTTTATACATTTCAATTTATTTCAATGCTGCTTAACGACTCTACCAACAGCAGGTTATATACGGGGCGAGTGCAAATTAGCGAGTGATAATGAAAGATGGATTACACATGCCTTATAAGGGACTCGAATCCAAGCTCGACTTGACTTCGGTCTCTATCGCTATATCTACGATAGTTGACCGAGTCATGGAGTTGGCTGCTTGACTTGCGTTTGATGCCTATATATATATATATATATATATATATATATATATTTTTTTTTTTTTTTTTTTTTTTTTTTTTTTTTTTTTTTTTTTTTTTGTTGTTGGGTGACACCGACAGCATGGTCATTTCATCACCCTGTTTCCGTTTTTATCTTTCTTTTGTTCTATTCTCTTTAATATTTGAGTAATATAATTGTCTACAAAATCAGTTTTTCATATTTTATCCAATAGATCGGTTGAGTTTAGAAATTTGAATATCTTATCAATACGTTTTGAGTCATCTGACAGTACTTTATCCAGAGTAGTATCCATGGACAACTGTTTCTTATGGTCGAGTTTTTGACAAACATATTTTAAATGAAAACACTCCTATTTGATTTGGTAAAAATTTGTTGATTTATTTTTTTTTTCGTCTTGCGCTTTGATTGGTTTTACCTTATGATCATTTTTCGCGAGGTGCTTTATTAGACGAGCTTTAGCGAGGATTCAATTTGACATACTGAGAAAAATTGGTGTTCGTTTTTATGTTTTTTTTCCGGTACTCCACAGGTCAAACAGCTACAGCTAGCAACTTCAAACTTTTCTCGATATGGTTCCTCAAAAACTTAGTTCTATATAGTTTTGTGGCATTATCGGGTGGTAACGTTTTTTTCATGAATTTTAGAAATTTCATAAATACCCATTAGAATAACACAGCGAAAAAAAAAATATATTTTCCAAAAAAATGGAATTTTACGTGAAGTTGAATTAGATTCTGATACACATTTCTGGAAATTTTCAACTTGATCGGGTCAGCCATTTTGAAGAAAAAACATAAAATGTGCTAAATCGGTACCACTCGAAGCAGTTTTCACCCATTTTTACCCATACTATTACTATCCGCTCGTCTAACAACGCATTATATGGCGTTTTCCTAGTGTTTGCAATTAAAGTTGGAAACCTTGTAATGCCGACTAGAATCGTCTCATGATTGTTTGCAACATTTCGAAATAGATGTTCTCAGAAGTGAATCAACATGTTGCGTCTGAAAACTATTCTGTATCGAGCTAGACGATTGCGTATGTGCATGCCAAGTATCACAAAACTTTGTGATTTCTTTGGACTAGTGGAGCGCGAACAAACAAGCATTATAGGCGAACAGGAAAAAACACTCTCGTTTTTTCATGTCTGTAAGATTTCAAGACCGTAAGTTAAAATTGAATCTTCACTTAACCTCATCGAAAAAAGTTCTAGTAGCCTATTTGATACAATTTACTATTATTTCTATCTTATACAGTATGTATTACACTTATACCTCACATCGCTAACGTTTCAGATCATATATGTAAAATCCGTGAACTTTTTCAATTCATATGACTAGGCGCATTAACGTTCATTTGTACTCACATTAACGAAAAATGCATATCTTCAGAGCAAACCGGGATCCAATATATTAAATATCATACATATATATTCATACTAATAAACGGGTACATTAGGAAATTACTCAGAGAGACTACGTGCAGAAGTAATGTACAGTTACTTTTTATTTTTATAGAGAATTAATTAAAAATCGTGCAAGCCCATTGATATCCGTATCATGCTAATGTAATTGAAAATATAGAATGGAGCTCATGAACAACATTTTTGCTGACGCCCTTTCTTGTAGTCTCTTATTTGTTATTTGGTGCGATGGCTTTATAATCCAAGTTCTATCATTTAATGCGTGATAAATTATATACCTTGTGTATATATTTTAGTTATAAAAACACAGCTGCATGCTATTGTGCGTCACATTATGAATGACGTTGAAAAGTAATTAATTATTATCATAATTAATTACCTATGAAAAGATTTTCTCCTTATCTACATTGAACGATGGAATATGGAAGATTACAAAGAGGTAATTTTGAGGAAAATCAAGGGGGAAAAAATAGAAGACCAAGGAAAAGATGATATGGGAGGGCGTTGAAAAAAGGTACTAATTGAGAGATGACGTAGAGAGAAGGAGAAGAAATATTTCTATAGATGAGGAAGTAATAGGTAGAACGATGAGGAGATGTACGATGGCAATAGTGAGATTGAAGAGAAAATGGCGAGCGTGTGAGAAATCGAATTCTAGGAATTCTGCAATGAAACCTGTTGATGACACTACGGCCTCGATGAGAATTACTTCACTTGTTTGACTTACCAATTTATTGCTTCACTTTGGTGGTTCTTTGGGAACTGTCAGAGATGAAATTTTGATGTGTCTCAACTAAATCATCCACGTTTCTCATTTTACGTTATTTTCGTTATAATTCTCTTCACTCGTTCATCCTTAGCCTTAAATGGGTAACAGTGATTCCGATGTTGGTAAACACCAGAATATTACATAGGCCTATATTTTGATTACTGGTACTTGATTTTGTTTACTTAATTATGTGACCTACTTGTAATTGTGTATACACCACAAAGTATCTTACATGCTGTATTATGAAACCAATAAAATAACTCGAATTACATCGGAAAACAACATCGGAAATTTTACAAAGAGTAATCTTTTCCCAATTGACGCTAGCTCAGAAGGAAATGCAATGCATTACACTGGTACTTACCAAAGGAGGTCTGGTACCAACAAGATAGTTGTGGAGACTTCTGTAGTTACATACTCGCACAGCAACTTCAGGGATTCAATGCTTTTGAAAGGTGTAGTTGAGCGCTTCTCATCGTAAATCTCGTCCGAGAAAATTCAGAATACCCTGGATTGCTGGATAATTTGTTGTGTTATCAGGTTGGTAGATGGCATTTTTCTATCTTGAATACAATTAGTACAGTCGTACAACTTATTGTTGATGTTGTTGTTTGTTCAACGAATCCAACACAAACTTGAAAGCAATAGAAAAATACAGTTGATAACTTTAAATGCATAAATGTCAATTTATGCGATTAAATCCGAAATATATCATCAATTCGATGTAATTTACGAAATGCAATATTTGAAATATGGCAAATGAAAATGTTACCAGCTTTTTATATCCTTGTTTTTGCACAGCATATGCAATAACGACATGCAACCTGATGAAAGTGAATGAAAACATTTCGCGCAAGCCCGAGAACGAAGTCCAACAATATGTGAGATCGAAAAAGCAATTAGGATTACGGGAATGCTAGCGATGGCTGTTGGATGGCTGAGGATGGATGGAGCGCAAGGGGAAAAAGGGTGGAGAGGAAAAGAGAAACGGTTATTAAAAAACACGTTTCGAAACGTCAAAAAAACGAATCTGCTAATTACAAATGTACTAAACGTTCCATTTGTGACAGAAACATGTCGGTATACGAGCTATTACAGGGTTGGTATAAGGCAGGGGAGAGAAGTTTGTTGTCGGCAGGGGTTCGGGAGGGAAAGAGGCTAAATATAGCTAAAAGATAAAACGTAGATAAAACTGTCATGTGGAGATATTTTTCCTTTTGTTGAGTTGGCTATTGTCATTCAATTATAATTCATGCAGAAGTATTTTCCGTCTTATAAACAAAAAGTTTCTATGCTTTTATGCTTTATACATTTCAATTTATTTCAATGCTGCTTAACGACTCTACCAACAGCAGGTTATATACGGGGTTACAATTTAGCGAGTGATAATGAAAGATGGATTACACATGCCTTATAAGGGACTCGAATCCAAGCTCGACTTGACTTCGGTCTCTATCGCTATATCTACGATAGTTGACCGAGTCATGGAGTTGGCTGCTTGACATGCGTTTGATGCCTATATATATATACATTAAAATCGGACTTCGGTTTGTTAATTTCACTTATTCAATTGTACTTATTTACTTGTTTAATAATTTAATAATTTTACTTACCATACCTTTTTTCCATAATATGTAGACAATGAGCGTAGCGGAAACTTCCATCTCACTCCGTACTGAAATAATCGGGATTAATTTTCATGTATTTCATCGTGTGTATTCAAAATAACCATCGGCTTGAAACTTCTGGTGGACATCGATGTCATACTAGAATGAATATCAAACAAAATCTCTTTGACCCGTTTGTCGAGATAAGATAGTCAATTCCCATAAAACTAGTTCAGTGTGCAATTTTTAATTATAGGCCTACACTATATTTACCCGATTGGGATGACATTGTTCTAATTTTCACGTTCTTTGAGAAAATGTTTCTTCCCCTTTGGAAAAAAATGTACTTCTCTGTAAGAATCGGAATTTCGTTAACATTCGTTAAACGAATGAACGAATAGCATAATAATATGACGAAGAAAACCACTCAAAATTCAAATCAATAGAATGTCAAAATGTTCACAGAGAAGTGATGTACTATTATATTTACGCCCGGTATTACCATGTCTAGATACAGTCTTATTCTGAGAGTTTGTGAAAACGAATAATGAACGAGTTTGTGAAACGAAATATTTCAGCTTCAAAGTGACTAAACTATAATCTCATACCTACCATAAATGAATGTTTTCATTTTATTGCCAATACATTGAAGTTGTTATATCTTATTCAATAATAATATAGTCATAGGAAAATACCGTTCACAAAAATATATCTTAGTTTGTTCATCTTGATTTTCTATTCAGTGTATTCCGTCTGCTTCGCTTCCTTCTTTTCTCGACGATCGGCGAATCCTCGACTACTTCTACGTGCTTGTACATGAAGATCAATGCTAAGAGGAAGGGCAACGTGATGCCAGCAATCACTGCATACATGATGTAGTTGTAGAACTAGAAACAATTGCAAACGTACAACAATGCCGCTTCAATTCGACCGGGAAAGTAGCTGTTACCAAACTGAGGAAAATTGAGCTGATACGCTGTTAGTAGGTCTATAGTAAAAAGTTGAAAATGAAAAGTGACAACATAATGCGCGCGTACATCTCAAATATTATGTTCATTCAGAAGGTTACATTTTTGGTTACATTCACATTATGGGGAGGGTGATTTCAGTTAGGAATAAAAATGACATATAGAAACAATTTTTGTGGAATTGCCCTTTGTCACGAAGCCTGCGGAATAGGGAGGGGGCAAGGGGAAAAGCGTCAATCTCCCAGCTCCGCAGGGGATGTATTGATATCATCCATTTTGAATGTAGCTTATAATGTGTTTCATACAGTCGAGTTTTAGGTGCAAAAAATTGAATATATTTTTCTCATGAAGAGATTTAACTGCATTGCCATTATTACGATCGATGTATATCGACACTTGGAGGAAACACCGTGTTATCCGGTTATTCCGACCCTAACGAAGCTCCATAGCAAAAACTAACATTTAAAAAATGTTTGTCAAGTTTATTTGCAATGCAATGTGAAGCATGACTTATTTGGATAAACTCTTCACGGTATTTCTCACGAACATTAAATATCCTTCCCTTTTCTCTCTAATCCTTTTGTCTAATTTCTTTCTTCATTCCTGCTTCCTCTATTTCTCTCATCATTCCTTCCTTTCTTCCTTTCTTTATCTCCCTCTCTCTCTCCTCCTCTCTTTCTAATTCTCTATTCCCCCCTTTCTTTCTTCCTTTCTTTCTTTCTTTCTTATCCTCTCTATTCATTTCTACTTCTTTTTGCCTGTCTCATTCATGACAGAGGTGATCGCCACTGTCCCCTCCCCTTCCCTCCCCACCCCTTGCATCCACCACTGTTCCTATTTCAATTGCCCAATTCCCTGTGTTGCTGTGGTAACGATTGCCAGTCAATTGTTTCTCGACATAAGGCTTCAGCTCTCAACAAGTGACGTCACGCGTTGTTGAAAAAGAGAGAGACCACAAAATGCTGTTGTTGAGCTAGAAACACGGCTCCCCTCTCTCTCACTCACTCACCTCTCTGGTGAAGAAGTTACACTCGGCCAGTATGATGACGAGCAGGTTGCCTAAAGCGCTCATCAACGCGTAAAAAGCGATAATCACAGGATGGATGTTGGACCTAGTCTGGAAGCAATACATATTTTACATATTTCACATACCGAAAATAACATTAATTCTGATATTTTACATACTTTATGTACCGAAAATATTAACGATTCATGTACTTTATGTAGTGTTGAGTCAAGTTTCAATATTTTGCCATCGATTGATGTTCCCCTTGGAAGTATTTTCAGAATTTGATTGGATGAGCTTAGCGAAGATACAATTTCACTTCACTAAAAAAAGGACGATTTTTTCCCATGTTTATTTTAGTTCGCGTTCCACGGGTCAAACGAAATGTTAAATTCAATTCAACATTGTTTTTTATTTTTATCAAATTCTATTTGGCAATAAAAGAATTGATCAATGTTAACAATTCGATTCGATTGATTCGAAATTCGATTGAAACTTGACGTGCACAATTGCCATCATCTAACTCGATCCCCTAAAGTTTTGAGGCTCAATCGGTTGCACCACTTATGAGAAAATTAATGTTAAAGTTTTCAAAATCCCCATAAGAATAAGCCAGAGGAGAAAATTCTTTAAGAAAAATTCCTTGGAGATAATTCTAATGTTGATTGGTGAATGGTGAAACCCAAATTGAAATTCAATTTCAATATTTTGATGATACACATCATTCTAAGCTTTCACTCAAATCGGATCAGTCGTTTTGATGAAAGAAAATATATAATGAAGTTTTAATACATCGTTCAAAGCTATTAGGAAAACACTTGAATCCAAGCAACAAGTGTATTGATCATTTATAGTCTAATTGATCTGGGAACGATCGTTCTAGGAACAATCGTCCTGGGAACAATCGTTTTGGGAACAATCGTTCTGGGAACAATCGTTCTGGGGACAATCGTTCTGGGAGCAATCGTTCTAGGAACAATCGTCCTGGGAACAATCGTTCTGGGAACAATCGTTCTGGGAACAACGCTTTGATATTAATCTGAAACTACCTGCTCCAGAGCGTAGTGTAGGATGTTGGCTTGCCACAAGTATTGTGCCAGAGAGATGAAGCACAGCTGTGGAAGTTGCCAGAGTATTGCCACGCTGGTTGCGTTATCCACAATGGTCATGTAATGTCCCTAGACAGAGAGAAAGAAAGAGAGAAAGAAAACGATGTAATATTTGGTTATATTCATAATTATCCACTCTGTCTCAAAAAAATGATCTGAATCTGAAGGTTTTGGCAATCTGAAGGTCCCGGGTTCGATTCCCGGTCGAGACGTATCTCTCACGACATGGCTAAAATAGTCAACATATTCAACATATATACATGTCTGTTATATACATAACATGTCAAATAATATAGAATAGTCCACTCTGGGACTCACACCTGAATCCCTTCAAAGCTATCAGGCACCCAGTTTGAAGTCGAATAATTAATATATTTCTATGACATGATATATTTCCGGAACGACTATCATGAGCTGGACCATCATTCTCGACAATTGTGAAAAATGGGATGACATGTATTTATGATTATTCTACCAGAAAAAGGCGATTGCTATTCCCGAATCACTATTTATTTGTGTGTTAAGTAGACATATTATGAATTGAAATATAGGTATAGGGCCTACTCACATAAGTAAGAGTGAGGTTTTCTGCTATTGGTTTCGAACTCGTTTTTCCCTTCCTGACAAACCAGACGAGTTGCACGCCGCCCCTCATCAGCACGAAGTCGTTGTCAATTTCCCTGTAACGGTTGACGACGACGCTGTTGCCGGTAACATTCAACGTGTATCTGGAAACGAAACGACGAGTAAATGACCACACTCTGTGAGAGGAGCGGGTCGCGGGCCACGGACCACACAAAGGTTTCGTTGGGAGGTTTCTGCTCCTTGGTCTGAGCCCAAGATGAGGAGATCGTTCAGATCATATGCTTATAACTCTGGCCATTCGTCGCCTCTTATTGGTTCGAGCGGTATGACACCTGGCTATATAGAGATTGTGGGCAGTGTTCGATTCCTACGCCATGCTACTTTTTTGTTACTTTTCTAATATTATATAAATGCTTTTGGCCGAAGGTTAAAGGTCGGGAAGATTTTTTTCCATTGATATTGGTATTAGTCCTGATAACGATGAACACCTCACGAACGAATCCGCGTTGTGTGGCTCGCGACCCGATAGTTCTGTGACAGCATAGAGTCGACTTGGGTGGAACTGTTGTCACCGACCAAACGGTGGGGGCGGCGCTAATACAGATCCTAAGTCCAGTCCCGTGGGCTCTGATCTCTCAACTTAAACCAGAGTACATTTAACTCGTATGTTTGCTGTATCACCTTGTGGCGAATAAATTGATGCAATCAACCCGCTAAAGACAATGTCTCACAAAAATAAAAGTATGGCATCTATATAATTTATGAAAAGAACGAAACAGATGCAAACACAATTTATAATAGCCAATAGTGACAATAATATAATTTTGATATAATTCCAATATAGTTTTGCTCTATTGTGACTGGAGATACCTTAAAGACATCCGCATCAGCTTGTCTTATACTCACCTGCCAGGTATTTTATCCATAAACTCTCTGGAAACGGGTTGATTGTTGTTGGCTGGTAGTTCGGGGCGATCGACACTCATGTCGCTAGTGTCGGTGATGGTGAGATTACGCCGCGGCGGAAAGAAGTCTGTCACTTTGCCTTTGTAAGTTTTGGTGTCTGGTTTTATGTGATAAAGGGTGCTAGAAGAAATCACACAATAATAGCAAAGTGAGTCGTTTTAGCAAATTATCAGATATTTTCTTAATAATTTTCGAACAGTAAGTCAGGTATTGGAATTCTTATCCACAGGGTATATATATATATATATATATATATATATATATATATATATATATATATATATATATATATATATATGTATTCAGAAGGACGACACTCCAAGGGCTAGCCCATGGTGGGCTTAGATTCACCCGTAACGATTGTACGTTACCAACCTTTTTTGTACTCTTTTTTTTACTTGAACGTGAGCATGATGAATAATTTTATGATAAAAATTCTTGAATACGATTCAATATTGAATTATTTGGAATGTAAGATTAATGCCATGAAAGAAACGCCTCATCAGGGACTCGAACCCGGGACCTTCTGATAGTCGTTCAAGTCGTCTCTCACTGAACTGCTATGCTACCGAGATATTATTTTAAGGGGGTGCATGCACGTTGCTTACGGAATTAGAGAAATTCACCATCACTAATTTTTTTCAATATTCAAAAATCAGTCTAATTGAATGAAAAGTTCAGATTTCCGAGATAATATGATGCTCTCCAATTGTTATGACATTATATTTCACTGAATTCAATCAGTTTAAAGGTGATGAAACAATGAATGAAAAGAATGTGATTTAATTTGTTGACGTATCATCTCAAAACTGACCTAATTCACAAAAACAAAATGTCATATCAATTGAAGAGCATACAAATATCTTGAAGAACTTTTTTCATTCAATTTCACTAGTTTTTGAATTGGAAAAAATAGTAGAGAAACATTTGTAAATTTATGAAAGCACCGTGCACGCACCCCCTTGAGACGTGACTATTTCCAGAGTTACGACACATATTTATGTCAGCAATGGCATTTTTTTTGCACTTAAATTATAAACTTTGTGAGCTCAAAACGCCATCGGCACCGTGACCACTCAAATCTTCGTTCAGTTTCCGCTTGCTTTTGCACAATAGACGCTTTATATCGAAATATATACTAATCAGTTCACGAATCATGTTGGATGTGGCACTTATTTTGCATTAAAATGATACATTTTGTAAGTTAAGCAATGCCACTGGTACCGGAGCCACTCACATCCACATCTAGCTCAGAAGGGTGTAGCTATAAATCGCTACCAGCAATCGGGACCTTTGACTCTGATCTTTTCACAAGAAATCACAGATACCGGTCATTTTATCGCTATGGGAGTGGATCTTCTTTATATTATGAAAAGTCTGTTGGTACCACCACATTGAGGTTAAAGTGAATACCAGCCAACAAAGGTCTTGAAGTCTCATTCTTGGACCATAAAATATGTGCATGCTCCATGGTCTCATCCTTATATACCTTTGAATGTAGACTATTCACTTTACCCAATTGTAATATCTTCACACGGCCACACACGGCCACCCTTTGGAAAAAATACAATAATTCTCTTGGAAAAATATACAAGCTAAGTTCGAGTGTGGGGCTACATTTGTGTGCTCCAGAAGTAAAATCGACTATATAATTACAATGATACTCACCCCATTCTCGTCAATTGTAGCAAACATCTCTCGAAGCGCTGGTACTGTAACACTGTGACCGGATCTCGCACGAAAACCCAACTTTTCGTCTTAGAATCGCGCAATACGTACGAGTCGATGAACACGTTCAAAGTTTTTCCTTCGTGTGCCGTGAAATTGAACGACTTGCCTACTGGCGAAGTCATGGTGGAATTATCATCCACATCGGTCCCGTTGAAGGCGAAGAGGGTGAAGTTGAGAGCGCCGTCGATCCTGTGGTTGGCGATACGATATACGCCCAGGGTGTCGAGCTTGAACTTCTCGTGGTCTTTGATGTCGGTGTAATAGTCCAGCAATGTTATCGCTTCGCTCCAGAACACGATGTTACCTTCGCCGGACTGTAGAGCGCGTGACCCAAACGTGGGCTGAAATATTCGGAAAAAACGAATTCGAATGGATACAAGCGATATTATAGTCTAGTAACCTTTGTAACGAATAGGCACTCACATTGGGCACGGGAGTCTTCTTGTCTTTTTTGTTTCAAGTTTTTAACAATATGAGATCAAACATTATATCACGGACGAGACACAGGTTGTTTAATACCTCCGAAATGATGTGAGATTGAATAATTAATCTTGGGTTCTAACATTTCACATATATATATACACAGCTGTGAAAATGTGGTATAAAAAGTTGTGTTCCTACCTGTGAAAATTCACGCGATATGCGATTAATAGGTTTTCCACCACCTTGAAGTTATTGATAATCTGTTTTTCCATAGGCAAATATTGATGTAAATACCTCGTTGCGTGTCTCCACGTAGGCGGCCATGAGATAGGCTAGGAGGGCCGCTAGGCCGCCGTAGAGGGCCCGATGGGCCGGTGCCCGACACAAGTAGCACAGCGACAAGAGGGGGCACAATATGAAGTCCAACAAGGGCATCACGAAGACGATAATCGCGGGGTTGAAAAAGGCCATCGAGTCCGGCTGGAGGATGAAGCCGCGTTTTGTGACGCCGTTCATGGCGGTAGCTTGGAAGATCCACCGAGACCACTGGGAATTATAATTGCATCTCATTAATTAATTTCAAATAATGGAACTAGACTGCAAACCTAGGAAAGAATTTGAAAGAATGATAGAAATGAGAAGAAAGCTGCAAGACCACACGGAAGATGAGGGGAAGTTAGTTTAGTAGTATGGTTTAGTAGTAGTCAGTAATACCTTGGTACATTCCAAACCGAAGTATGGGATGAACCGGAAGAGGAAAGATTGTGGGTGGAACGGAAGAAATGGCAAACATTGGCATATAAGGAAAAAGAAAGTGGAGAAGAGAATTAAGGAGAGGAATGAGATGATTGCGACAAGATTTGTCAGCCTCCATCATTTAAGAGGCCCCAGACGACATAATCTTCTTTGAAAGAATTGTGTTCTGATCGATTCAATTGTATACGCCTACTATGTAGCTATTATACTGATGCTATAAAATGTTAGGAAATAGTTTAATATTTCCACTTTCAACGTTGATACACATTTTTCACTTTGAATGACTCTTGCCTAAAACAGGGTATTTTTTCAAAATGTGAAAAATCACTTATTGTTAAGAAGCAGAGAAACATGCATTGCAGATAAGATTGTTGTCTACCATTTGGTCGAAGAGCGCGAAGTATATGGGCAGCGGTGTGAGCAGTTTCAAGACGCGTAAACTCTTCACCTCGTCGATGAACGACGCGTCAAATTCGGGACCTTCTGCCGCGTCCAACCAGTGCTCACGGCCCTCCTGATCGCTCTTACGAGCAAGCTAGAACAGACATTCAACCCACCTGAATCTAGTATTCGAATTCAATCCCCATCATAATTACTAGAAACATCTGTCAAAATAATATAAACATTCTAAGATGAATTTTTTCTCAATCGGTTAGAAGTGGAAAATGAAGAATTCTCCCCAATGGAATTCTATGGGTATTTTCCAAGTATTTTGGATTTTTCTATGAGTGAAATGGAAGTTTACGCCTACGGGCGGAGACTTCCTGCCGGTTATACGGGGGTACGAACGTGTGGGTAATAATGAAAGAATGATGTTATGATAGGTGAAAGGACGTTTACAAAACGCATGTCTTATGCGGTACTCGAGATTCAGCCCGACCTGACTTCAGTTTCTACCGCTGGCGATAATCGACTGAGCAACGGGGGTGTATCACTTAAACACTCTCTCTCACTTCACCTTACGACTATCCCTTGGCACAAAAACACCGCCACTACTCCCCCTATCTACACTGCGGATATTTATGTTTGTTCTGTTGGTAGATTACTTTCTTTTTCCGTGAATACAAGTATAACATTCTCTGATGATGATGATGATGATGATGATTGTTTGCTTAACGACCCCGCCAACAGCTAGGTTGAACGGAGGTACGAATGAGCAGGTGATAATGAAACTATGAAGTGATGATAAGTGAATGGACGTTCACAAAAACCCATGGCTTTGACGGGATTTGAACCCACGCCCAGAGATGAATTCAGTTTCTGAAGCGTAACATTCTCTCTACGCATATAATTTCATTCGGTTTTCATACGGGTCATTGCTTCAAAGTGATTGTTGCCCTTGGCACCAGTGTTGAAGAGAGAAAACCTCTTCTTTGGCGGAATGTCAATTCTAAAATATCTGTAGAAATATAGAATAAACTTACCGAAATGCAGTCAAACGTCTTCTTGATGACGTTTTCATCGGACACCAGATCTCTGTTATACGTGGTCCAGGCAAGGAGGAGCACTGTCAGATAAATCAACAACGCATGACGATGAGAAACAGAAAGAGAGGAGACAAGAGAAGAGCGATTTGGGAACGCATGGAGGTTCATTTTGAAAAACCATATTTTTTTCTATGAAAACTCTTGAGAAATATGATACATCACACTTCTAATGAGGACACACGCATACACACATATTTTTAATACTCCCATAATGATGTGGAATGAAATAAATAACCTTATATTCTAGCATTTTCACATGTATGCCGCCGGAAAATGTGTCCCATTTAGCCGTATATCTGTGCAAGTCAAATCATATCGTGTTGAAAAGTTTTCACTCATAAGCCTACCATCTTGAAGCTATTAAACATAATAATGTTTACCACGTTTTAGAATTCCAACACATTATTATCATAATTAGAATCCAACATATCAAGTTAGGAAGCTGTAAAGGTAAATAGCGATCTGTCAAACAAATACGTCGATCCTAATTTTTGGACGATGGTTCAATAAAATGTCTCATAAACGAAATCAATTGCCTGCTATCATCAATAATAACAGCTGTTACTACTATTGATTGTTTCAGATGATGCACTTCTCTCGCCAGAATTCAACACTCTACTGAAACCAAGGTAATTCTATAACACAGTGTCATGTAAATATTCATAACTTATGCCTATACTAATGTATCCCCTAAGAATGAGATCGTCAACCGACTAAATAATTGTTGAAATCTCTTGAAGAATCTTAGACATTGGTATCGGCTTCGAACATTCAAGATGCAGTTGTGATTTATGAAAGTCAATCTCGTCCTCGAAAATCATTGATATTCAAATCAGCACAGCTATACGAATATATTCTGGTGGTATTTGTGTTCGTCAATTTGTTAGACGATCTGCTTCTCACGATATCTAGGAAACTCTCACATAGAGGCGCATTTGTCGGACCGGAAGTTCATGCGTCTTTGCGAGTTTCAGCTAATCTCATATTGAGTTTAATCAGTGTTCAATAACTTGCTAGATTTGACTTATTCAGGAAAGAGTTTACGCGATCATTGCAGCATCAAGTACAACCACAACAATAACAGCCAACAACTATTACGTTTGAAAGAACAATAACAACAAAAACAACAACAACAATAATTGAAAAATAACAGTAACAACAACAACAACAACAACAGCGATGTGAAGAGAGTCCGCCGTTTTTTCTTTTTCAGTCTTCACAAAACTGGCTAAACCGATTTACCTCCAAAACTACAAAATATTCATTATTCATAACGGTGGTATGGGACTAATGTAGCTTATCCCATACTGATATCATCGTCTTTTACGTCTTTTAGGATGACATACGTTGTAATGACCACCCTGATAGCTCGGTCGTTCATTTGAATAACGACGTGGCTAACGACGCATGACAGTAACACGTCGTTAATTCCAAGAGAGATCAGATGATTATGCTGAGTATGATTGCTTGGATCTTGACGATGCTATTGTGTATTCATATTTTCAATTACAATTTTCATCATACTATTTCAACATTGATGAATCGATAAATAACAATGAATGTGTGTAACATTTCTGTGGGTGGGTTTCCCTGACAGCACATATTGAATTCGCTCCCCTTATTCTTCAAGGTGGATGCGTATAGTTTAATAACTGTATCTGCATCGCTAGAGTCGCCACACATCCGAGTTCTTTCGCCAACGACTTTTGAACGGCCAATTCAAATTTGTTAATTCCTCATAGTGACGTATACACATTCTACAGATGAGAGTGAGAGACCGCGATAGATATCAGATTTTGGTACATATTAGATGATGCATTATAGCTTATCCGGAGATGCTGGTCGTCTAATTAACGCAACAGTTGGCTATATAAGCTTTATTATTACTCATCTAATAATTCCATGCTCCCCAACAGAAATGAATACCTCACAGGCTTACATACTTGTATATACGGAAGTAGAAAGTTCTCTTCCAACAAAATAACTGTAAACATGATTTGTAATCAGTGATTATGAATGAGGGTGATACCATCTTTGTATAGTGTCCCGTTCAAACGATTCTATACTATTCATCCGTAGCCTCAATCGGGGAATAATGGCATTGTGCAAAGTACTACATGTATTGAAAAAAAGTAATGGAAACATGCGCCAATTGGCGACGACTTGTTAACTATATATTATATGTGTCAAAGTAGTTTGTTGTAAAATCAGGTCACACCGTAGATAATGGGCATGATTGACGAACCGTACTGTCCGCGTTTGAAATAGGTTAAGAGGGTGCTAGAAACATATCCACTGATAGATCGTCTTTATGGACGCGGATAATGGAATAACGTATATATACAAGTAGATATTTCATTACCGTGTATGTGGTACAGCATACCAAGCAGAAGATCGCAGAACGACTCTTAAGAGCGCTATGGGAGACGATTTAGCGGAATATCGGTATTTTCATGATAACTTATAACGATATGAGATTTTTTTTCTATAATGTGAGAAACACAGATGTTTTTAATACTTCCAAGATGATATCAATTGAAACTGTTCAATTTATATCGCATAATTTTCACTTGTAAGCATAATCCAACAGCTGGACAAATCTTGTTTTTCTATATGTATGTATGTGTAAATGTTAGGATCCAAGGTGTATAATGTAATTTCAAGTCATTTTGGTGGCATCGAAGAGATCTAGTTCCACTTATACTAGAATGGGATGATAATAAAGTGCCGTGTTATTGTGAAGGCCTTGATATGTTTTCGGATAGTGGCAAGAAGTCAGTAGTGACTTTTTATCAAGGAACCATCTTACTATGAACCTTAACAATATGGGAAAACCTCGAAAATCCTCTTTCAAAATTGTCCCCAGTCTCGTGGATGATGGTTCAGCAAGATAGCCACTCGACCAACCGTCTCAGTATGAGATTCACTAACATCGATGGAGAAAAGCAGAAGAACTAAATAAGGCGGAAAGGTTTCAATCCCCATTAGTTCAATTTCAGGTATTTGGCATTAGATCTTCAAGTAAGCTACATTCCAGCCCCTCGAAGTCTGCTCTTCCGATCGCACGTCGTTCCTATCCATTAGCAATAACGACCATGAGTGTCGAGTGGAAGCCGGAATAATTGAGTAGCGTAATGTCTACAAATGAAGATTAACTTTAAACTGTCTTCATCAGTGAAAATACATGGCGGATAAAGTGCACTTAATTATTCAACTGGCCGTTTACCCAGTTCAAAGAACTCCTAAGATACATTAAAGCTTCTCTTTGCGGTCGATAAAGCAGACAACAGCATTTTCCAACTTCTTTTACCGGCGAACACATTGTAAAGAGAGCACTCAGGGCTAGGTCGACGACATTCTGATGATTAAAATTCCAACAATCCTTAATGGGCCCTAAACAAGGAAACTTTCTAAATGTTCATTCCCCAAAGCGTGATATTTAATTAAAACTATAATTAGAATACTTGAGATTTTAATTATTTTCATACTTTCAGTCTGAACAGTTTTCTAGAAATCGAGGCCAGCTTGCATATTTCTGAGGAAAAAGTAATGCATTCAATGTAATCTCTGGCTGTGAAATTGAAATTGCGTTACCTACGATTGCATGTATTTTCAATGAATTTATAGGAAAATATACGAAGGAAGTTCATGTATTGAACAAATTTTGCTTGCTAAATGTTGGTGAATGAATGCATATTTGGGTATCACTGCGTGTCGACAACTAGGTCGTTTTGCGCTGATAGCCTGAATGGTGTTACCCTCCGTGGATAGACCGTTTGATAACTATAGGTATTATGATCCACTGGAACCATTTTTATTGTACATCAGCAATTGGGAAATATTGAGAAACGTATTCTTACTAGCTCATCCATCAACTCGAAAACACATAACGCGTTTTCCCTGGTCTGAATGTTGATCAAACGCTTTTTTGTTCGATGAATCACTCGATCAATTAATCAATCAATCGACCAATCAACTAAACAATCAATCAACCAACCAATCGACTAATCAAGCAATCAAACAATCGACCAATTAACCAACCAATCGACCAATCAATCAATCAAACAATAGATCAATCAATAAATCAATCAACAATCAATGCAGCACGACTTACATCTGGCCAGCACCAACGCGACGGCCGGTACACCAAAGCCATACGGAAAGCAATACATCCGTCCCACACACTTGATCCGCATGCGCAGCCAGGGCGCGAGGTAAATGGCTGCGCAGATTGCGACGCCGAGCGTGTGGAAGAGGAAGGCGAAGTAGTAGCTGCGCACGTTGCGCTTGCGCGTCGTGATTCGGTCCTCACTCAACGACGAGGCCGCCTTGATCACGCCGCCGCCGATGCCGCGTAAAACGAACCCCAGACACGAGAGGAGACTGTTGACATGTTAAACGGGCTGATTATTATTTGCTTATAGAGCCCATCAAAAGCATGGTTATATGAGGTAACGAATGAGTGAACGTCATGCATATTCACAATAATTCATGATTTATGGGAGACTTGATATCACATCCGAGTTGTTTCCAGTTTTGAGGGCATCACTCTCTTGATAAGCTGATGAAATAGATGGTGGAGTAGTAAAAAGGGGGACATACAAATCCC
The DNA here is from genome assembly GCA_907164805.1 of Brachyptera putata. NCBI lineage: Eukaryota > Metazoa > Arthropoda > Insecta > Plecoptera > Taeniopterygidae > Brachyptera > Brachyptera putata. The sequence continues at coordinate 12,319,027 of OU015471.1, read as the reverse complement.
GACTACATCAAGAAGAATACAATTATTAGTACCGGTATGGACTTATTTCAAGTGACGCCACACATTGCTGTAATAAGCGGAAAACAATGTCCCTATATTATGTTCTCTGATCACAACTTCGTTATACTTCTCTATCACTCATGGTATAACCTGACAAACAATCTATCTCCTTAAATTGTATCTGAGTATGTGTCATAGTTTTCGTATGAGATGAATCTATATTTCATTGTATCATCTAATTCCGAAGAGAATCAGTGGTACATTATTATCAACATGTTAAACACACATTTTTGGAAGTGATAACAATTATTCCATCATATACTTTGACAACTAGAAGAGTTGCAGGAAAACAAACTATTGGAGAACACATTTAGTTCTGTGGGAATTGTTGTCCACACATTGTAATAGAAAGTCACTTCAAATGAGTCTATAGCTTGTACCCTATATCATTATCATTTTTATACTCACATCATCTTAGACAGCAAGGAATCTTCCGCTCCCGCCAACAGCTTGGGTGCGCTAGCGGCGACCATGATCAGCACGTGACCGGCGATATCGACGAGGGTGAACGTCCATAGGGCACACGTATTGCTGAACGTCTTATCGATGAAGAGGTAGCCAATCACCGTCGAGAAATGGTAGATCAAACCAGCCAGGTGGACCAAGGCGATGGCGTGGTGTAGTGGCAACTCGAGTTCGTGCATGAAGAATAGGAACATAATGGCTGCCAAAGACAGTAGAATATCAGTGAAATGTCGAAATTTCCTGCCAAACTCGCAAATTCAACATCTTTCCTATTTTGATTCATCCTATGGGGCGTCTGAAAAGTGAGTACCGGAATAAAGTCGACTCGGTTGTGTGACATGGGTTTGGGTGCCCAGCCTTACCTGAACCCTGAATACATTCCGTTGAAAAGTACCCCGAAAGCCCATGTCACACGACCGAGTAGCTTTATTCAGGTATAAGCTCTTCAGCGCCCCCTTTTCTTGACCTTAGGATTACTGTGCATGACATTTGGGTATTTTGCTTTTACGGGCTTGCCTATACGGGCTTGCACGATTGACAACCACAGCAGTGCTAGCCCTAGCCTGCTCACACTTTTCTGGTGTCGATCTCTTTCTCAACACCGCTGACCGGGAACTGTTCAATTGTGAACAAGTTCACAATTCAATAATTCACAACAATCAACGCCTAAATTGGGACTCGAACCTATGCTCAACGGGATTTCGATTCCGAAGCAGTGCCTCTATTTGAGCCAAACCACAGACAGAAAATGTAGATTTTTTCTGTGGCCAAACAGTGAGTATTTGAGATTCATTGCCTTAAAAAAAGTCGCCAATGACATGAAATTCTTTGCAATAGTTTCTCAAACCACTAGGCCCATAGTAGTTTGTAGAAAACAAAATTGAATATGAAACAATAAAGCGAGTTTTCATATTCTTGTTTCGTCGAATCATAAGATAAATCATTCACAAGCTCACAATCTGTTTACATCCCCATAAGCTAGTAGCATTTTCCTGACAACAGTTTTCACAGTATTCAAACCTAATGAATACAAAAAGACGGAAAATTTCGAATGGAAAGCGAGAATAAAAAGAAGGTGCATGGAGACCTTCTGAAGATCGAAAATTCCTATAGAAATACACAATTTCGAATTGTTCAAGATGTGATTTATCAAGAAAGTCAAGAATTATAGGCTCTAACACAACAGCAGAAAACCGAACAAAAAGCCAATTGTAAAATTCTCGGATCTCGAAATTTCCACAGAATTATGGACGATATACGCTAAACCAACGAGGCACCTAAATATCAATAATTTAAACGTAGTTCATCACGTACTTCGAGCCGGTTAAACCAATTGATCATTAGTGAATTACGCAAAATTCAGATCAAATCGAAATCAATCGACAGTCAAAGGGGCTATGCAATCAGGAAGACGTCTGTTTAGTAAACTACCTCTCCTGATCAAATATGCAAACACGAGTTCAAAACAAAAACAATGACATTTCTCAGGACAAATCAGTTTTACTACATTGATGATTAGGTACCTTGATAGTTAGGCTTATTAACAAGACTATTCAATGAACTTTTTTTTCTCTATCTAGTTGTACAACGTTTATACAATTCTCGAATTATGCTTTTCAAGAAACGTCAAAAAATAAATAAATGAATAGATTTGTTATCCAACTTGGTTACTCATGTGTAACCTGCATTTCGTAATTAACTGCACGATTATTTAATAAATATCACTTGGTACGACTGGTTTTCACTCAACTGACTGCAAAGTCATCATCTTCATATGTATTACAAGTACTTCTGGTGTACAGAGTTCTGGGTTAGTTACTTAATTAAAGGAACACCTTCCCGCTTTGTTCAGTTCTGATGACGAGTGTTTCTGACACGAGGTAATATAATGATAATATAAGACGAAAGTTTCACAAGCTGTTCTGTTATTCTTATGACTCACTATGTGACTCGATCCGCCTGGCGCATATATATATATATATATATATATATATAATATATATATATATATATATATACCTATCATTTTGGCTGCCGTGTATAATACCAGCAAGTGCGCTGAGTAACTGTGCCATATCATCGGTGTTTGTTGGCCGTATGCAGATGCAGTTCATGTTCTCTAACGTTCATGTTCATGTTACTAATGAAATAGTAATATTCGGAGGGAATATATTGATATGCTATATTGTGGTGGGCTATTGGATGATCTGAGCGAAGACTCAATCCTATTATACTCGATTTTTGTTCGTTCGCGATCCACAGGTCCAACGGAAGGATACAAATTTATGATACTTCGCGTGCACATAATGGCATCTTGTAGCTTCATATTATAGCTTTCAATTACATCTTGCTCATCTCATAAGGTGCATGCTGCGTTTTCTCAGTGTATACATAATGTACTCCAAACTCTGATGTAACAGCGTAGCCATACATGACCTTTAGCAATTGCGTGTGCAGAATACGTATCCAATCAAGCAGAAGTGATTCGATAATTGAATGGGTCCCAGCATTCCTTTGGGTGATCGAGGTGGAGGCAGACCTGTCACATGTGATGTATTATATCTTCACGCACATAGTTGACGTCACTTGAGGATGAGGGTCATCTCCTTTCACGACCACCAATCATGGAGTACAGTCTGCCTCTCGTCACAATCCAAATCATCGGATTGTTTACAAAGCGATAGATCATTTTTTGGCTGTAAATACGATCATTTGGTGATCTCTACCCAGGACAATATCTATCTACGATGAATACGCAACTGAGCTGAACGTTGTTCTGATCTATTAAACCGATCCACAAACCACCGAGATCGACTACTCAGGCAATCAGTCAATTTGTAGGCGATCTAGGTGGCGATGTTTCTATTTTACGTCGACTACTCAGGCCATCGAGTCATGTAGAGCATGTAGGTAGCTTATGTAGGCCATCTAGGTGTGGAGATGATCGCCAGCTGGGAGAACATGAGAGAAGTCCAAGTTGCGTATCCATCGTAGATATCTATTCCTCTAGTTCTACGCGGCCATAAATATAATTGTCAATGTACCCCACTATTTTCTCCACTCTTATCCGGAGATGTCGTTCGCTACCCGGAACCATCACTCTAAATGGTATTGTCTACCCACTGTGACATTCGTCCATACGCGTCTTACTTTGGGCCTCTCATGAGTAGTTTGATTATACGGAGAGCTTACCTTGCACGCCGTAGAAAGCGAAGTACGACAGGGACTCGATTAGCACGACGAGAAACACCCCCCTCTCGAACAGCTGTGAGGACATAGAAAATATTAACCCCTATTATTCAGCAAGCATGGGAGTCAATTTAGCGAAATATCACTTTTTGGTGACTACTTACGGGTACCAGTATGATATATCCAAAATTCTGATAATTGAGAAACAACACAGATATTTTTGATACCTTCAGAATGATGTGAAATGAAATCATTGTTCCTGGATTCTGTAATGCTCATAGGTACGCAGATCGTAAATATGTTTTTCCACTTGTTGGTACAAACTTATACGATAATTAACGATAACGATAATTATGCGATAAGTTGAATGATTTTCACTCATACAATTCAGAAGGTATTACACATTTCTGTGTTCCCTTGTAATAGAATTGTGATCTCGCATACTTTCCAATTTAGTAATCAACAAGATATTTATGTTTCGTCAAGTCAACTACCAAGCGTTTCTAAGAATCTGTTTACTTTTTTCCCCCCCATGGATGATAATTGAGCGTACACGAAAGAAGAAGGTTTTCTGAATAGGCTAGAAGAACTGCATATTTGTGAACACCAATCGTAACTGGCATTGATTATAATATAGTCTCGTCGCAACATTTAAAATTCGAACATTCGCCTTCGAAACATTTATCTGACTTTCTTATATTCAGAGCTGGTATATCGAAAAACCATGATATCTAAAAAATACGAACGCTCCACAAATATAACGATGATATTTGTGTTCGTTATGTAGGTAGGCAGCCATCATCGTGCGTGGATGTGGGAATAATATTACATCATCTTACTTCCTCTCCGTCTCTCTCTGTATCTCTCTCTTCCACTCTCCTTCTCTTTACCTATCTCGCTTTCTCTCTTGCTCTCTCCCACTCACTCTCGATATCTCTTCATAACTATTACGAGAATCATGATCGATTGTCGTTGGTGGATGGTGAATGATATTATGGGAAAATAGGACTATGAAGAGTTATTTCATATTGGACAGGGAAAACGAAATAATATTCATGAAAGTTCCCTCTCTTAAAAAAGGAATCGACGGACACACCGAATACAGCAGAATATATGTTGATATGGTTCTTGTCTTGACAAGCGATATTGACGATTTGTCCATCACAACAAAATGTTAACACAAGAAGAACAACGCTTCCGTTGTTAGGGTCAATATAAAAACAAGAGAAACGAAGGAAAATTGTGGAAATCTTAGGCTAGTACAAATTAGACCAATTCGTAACACGTGGTGAAATGGAAAATGCTCGTCATGCATGCAAACGGGTGTGTATGTGAAGAATCCAAAAAATTTGATTAGAGATGAAAAGTGGGGTGAATACATTTTCAACAAATAACAGATTTTCCTGACGTGTAGCCTAACAAATTTCATCAAAACGAGAAACCAATATTTGCTATTACAGAAATAATCGGTTACGACACAATTGAAAATTACCATACTATATTCAAATATAATCAATTCCGCAAATGAATAATTGCTTACCAAAGATTGAATACACAGGCATTTCATTATTGCTCAGTGGAGATTCTCGTCTCTTCAAATTCAGCAAGAATGTATTCTCATCGATTTATTGGAAACCAAAGAATCATATAGTCCATTATGGCTGTTTTTAATAAAGTTATATTCTAGAAACGTGAATATTTATAGAGTAAATATAGACTTTACATATTTGACAGCCACGAATATGGAATAAATTCTTGATCAAATCATTCACTGCCGAGTTGATCTTCACGGCCATTTATAATCAGTAAGACAATACAAGGTCTAGCAATCGACTGATTGTCAACAACCAAATGAATACATTATGGAAGCGTAACAAGTACCCATTTGGTAGTGACACGATGTAGAGATACCAACAGACTTTATCATTAATAATATAAAGAAAATATACTGACTCCCATAATAATAACATGGGAGGCATTTTGTGCTTCCTTGTGGTTAAATCGGAGACAACGGTCCCATTTGCCTGTCACGATATAGCGGATTCTCTTGTGAACTAGATCTAGGTGAGAAAGTAGGCTAAACGGTACCGGTGATATTGTTGATCTTGGAAAATCTATAATTTTTGTGAAAAACAAATGCCACCTGTGACATAATAATTCAACTGAGCCGTGTATAGTTTTGTTGTTTATAAAGTTCAATATAGAAGCGATTGTTACGCTACACGCGAATGGGACCATGGACTCTGATTCTGACCCCGGAAATATTTCCCTCGGAAGGCGCGAGTGACTACGTCAATTATCGCTAGCGGTAGTAACTGAAGTCACCGTTGGGCGTGGGTTCCCGCATAAGGCAATGAGGCAAGGGTCCCGCATAAGGCAATGGTTTTTGTAAACGTCCTTTCATCTATCATCTCTCCATCGTTTCATAATCATCCGCTCATTCGTACCCCCGTATAACCTAACTGTTGGTGGGGTCGTTAAGCAACATTAAAAAAAAAATAAACGCGAGTGAGTATATCCAACATCTTTATATTATGATCATATCTGTCGGTATCACTTTATCGTGAACTGAGTATAAAAATCTATCTCTATGCCCATGGTGACCATCAGTAAACCACCAACTTCCATACATTTCAGTATACACTATACCAATATGCCTAATTGAATCGTATTTTATTGCATTCATTCCCTCAGATTAGCATCGTTGAACAAATATATGAAATTCAAAGCTCAGGACTGAAGCTGAAGACGAGTTGACAGAAAACGATATATATGTGAAGTGAATAGATTCATTTTATGAACATGTATACTCTGAATGGGTAGTGATATTACCTGAAAATTGTCAAAATAATGGGAATCATTCAAAAAATGATACATATTTGGAATCAATAATAATGTAAAGCTTTGGAGTGAACTACTATTGGGTTTTTGTATTCAATGGTGTGAATGAAATCATTTTTTCAATAGCGGAATAGAGTTTTTTTATATAATATGCCCTACTCTGATGATGACCACGATCTACTGGAGTAGGTGACGAGTGATGACGTATGCATTCATGGGAAGATTAAGATATCTTGATTGACTGTTCAACGTGCTAATGGCTGATATATCCATCTCAGTATTTCCTCTCTTTTTTTCAGTATATTGTGCTTTTCCCCCAGAAACACCAACACATTACAAAACATTGACCAATCTCTTATGTCATCAACAAACTATGCCAACGATTCAATCTCAACTTTATTCTCGTCCATAAAAATGTTTTTTATACTATGAACAATTCTTTTTTTTTCTGCTGATTGTGTTCTTTTTCTACGATTCTTCACTAAAAGCATACCACATACTCCGGTTCGACACCTCAACCGTTGTCGTTAAAACATAGAAAAGACGCTCGTTCGTGATCGTCAAACTCTCATAACCACATTCTGAAAACGACTGCTGAATTTACGAACTGAAATACCGTTTCCACGTGACGATCCTCTTTTATCGACCATTTCATCATGATGATCTACATTACCGACACAGTATACGATCGTTGGTTTCTCCTATACTCATACCCACGGAGAAAATAGGCCATCTACCAACATGAGAAACTCCACCATAATATTTCTACACCTCCAGCTGGTGTGTTCATTTTATACTATGACTTTTAAGGACGAGGGTCACAATAATGAGCACCACTACATCTTTTAAAAACGTTAAATTCTTGAAACAGCAGTAAATAGAATACAGATAGATCTATTTACAGACATTGCGTTGGCAGACAACGATATGCGATACCAGTATAAATAGGTCTACTTTTATTCCCGAAAGAAGGAAGTCGTCTACCAATATAACACACACAACAGTATTCAGCACAGCTTCAGTGGCGAATTCGAGGGGGAGGGGGCGTTAAGGGCGAGATTCCCTACCACGAACTAGATGTAACGAAACAAAAGTACCAAGAAAGCAAGAAAGAAAGGAAGAAAGAGAGGAAGAAAGAAGGGAGAAAGAAGGAAGAAAATAAATAGTCTTGAAAGCTACTCGGTGATTCCTAATGTAACATTTCATTGAGAATAAACTTGAGATTCTATTTCAACACGTCAGATTTTGATATGTAGTGTTTCAAAATCAACAGTATCACAACTATGCTTATTTCTATTGTGAATTTATATGAATCGGTACGATTGACAATGTAATTGGCTGGGAAAAGAAACTTGTGATTGTCGCATAGCATTTGAGACGCGTACCTCTAATTTGATAAGAGAAAAATATATAATTTCGTTTGCATCTTAACCCCTTCTGGAACACGTTATAAATCAAACGTACACACTAAATATTGATAATATCAAAAACTTAGCCCCCTCTTAGCCCCTGCAGAACTGGGAGGGGTATTTCCCCTTGCCACCCACGGATTGCTGGCTTAGCTACAAAGAGTCATAACACAAATTTGTTTTTATGTGGCTTCTATTTTTGAAATTAAAATCGACCCCCTCATCAGTTTGACAGCTGGATCCGCACCTGCACAGCTTACATCACAAAACTGAAGTATTTTCAGGAACCGAGTTTCACAGATCGAGGATTAAAAATGAAAACACAACTACCTCTTCACTATATCATCCAATTGTTGAAGTTTCTACAATCATTCATAGGGTGGATGACTTTCTTTCGTGATCACAAGTATATATTATGTACACATTAACGAGGTAACGTTGCAAGACCATGTTACTTGAGTGCTGAAGGGGTTTTGTGGTGGGTTGGTATCACTTCCTTATGTCCATTGACCTACATAGCTGGTAGGATGGTGCGAAGCCAAGATGCGGAGAGCTGTTAAGTCTGAGGTTGAGCCATCGCCACTGTTGACATGTAACTTTCATAGTTTAAAGTTTAGCGCCAGTGTTTTACATGGTGTTAGCATAATTAACTTATACTTGCCGGAAGCCGATGGACCAATATTATAGTGTAGGCCTACTTCCAAAGTTGAGATAAGGTACAGTTTCTCGAAAAATTAAATGTGGTAATCAAGTAATGATCAGAAGAACAAATTGGCATCACCCTTGGTTATCAATTTACTATTCTCGTATCTTAATTAATAACATTCACATTCACATTTTCACTAGAACGGAGTCCAAACTCCGAACAACTAAGCGAAACGAAGCAACTTGGCTTAACTTATCAATTGAATTGAGTTTATTCAAACGAATATTCTCATTACCAACATCTGTATCTTGATATACAAGCATTGATTCCCAAAGGAGACTGAGAATGACTTAATCAGATTGTTTAGAACCGCATCTCCGCGAGTCAAACTCGCATCTCAAACCGATATCTCTTTGTAGTTTCAAGACTTCGAGGTGGACTGTCACTAATGGACCAAGATGAAACTGGCTTGTTTTGAACGAAATAAATTCCAAAATAAGTGGAAATAAATTCGGTTAGACAATATAATGAAGAGTTAGGGGAAGAATAGTGTAGCTATATTAGATTCTTTTCCCCTTCACTTGCTTTTGAAGTTTAGTTTATCTAGTCCAACATCTAATCTCTGTATCGCTAGTGTCGCCGCACATCGAATCCTCTCGTCAACGGCTTTTGCGCGAACAAATCAAATTAGTTAATACAGTCAAATAAGAGTGAGAGAGAGCGTGATAGAAATCAGATTTTATCAAAGTATGCTGCGTACATATTATATTACATTAAAGATGCACATATCAGATGTTGTATTACAGCTTGGCCGGAGACACCGGTCGTCTAATTCGCGCAGTATAGTTTGCAAATGAGCTATAACGTTCTTTCCTACTCTTCATTCCCGGGTGATAAACAATAATAAATTCGCGAATAAAACTTCTGTAAAGCGACTACAAATACGGTCAAAGCCCGGTTTTACGATGACCATTCAGCGTTTACCTGACAGATAATGAAAACGAATGATATGGATGAACATGGTGATAACAACGTCAAACTGTCAGTTTGGGCTACTCCCTTGTTGGTAATTACTGCACCAAGTGAATCTAAATTCCACCAAAAGTATTTTGTAGAAAAAAAAGATTCTACACAGAATAAAGTCCTGAATGTGATGGATCGATAGGGAAAGACTATAGTTCAAAGTCGAAACGCACACCGAAAAAACCCGTAAAAGTACATAGAAATACCTAATAAAAAAAGTACATAATTATTTTATAGCAGAGCCCATAGGAAAACGATAGAGAGACCAAACGTAGAAAATTTGTTTGACATTTGAATTCTGACAACATAATTGTGACGGAATTTCTACTATTTTATACATCAATACTGACAAAGAGTAAAAAACACGGCGTATCTGATCAAATATTCCTTTATCGGATCAATGGTTGAATAATACAAAAGAACATTACAACGTTCTGTCAGTATAGTATCTCATTAAGAGTGCATGGGAGTCGATTTTTTGAACCATATGGAAGTCTTCGCTTCGCTCATCCAAAAATGTCAATACAAAATGAAACACATATCTTCACAAAACCGTCAAAGTATAATTATACAAATAATTCAGTCCATTCGGAGCCTGTTGCATAAACTGATAATTGAATGATAAGCAGTTAATCATTGAGGTACTATAATACATATTTAATCTAGGGTGATAACCAGCGCTAGGGGTAAGAAAAATGTATCAACTCGAAGTGACCATATATTTTATTGCATATTATTTCAAGCCATACTTACTTCAAACATACTCCTTAAGAACCGATTGTACCAACTGATGATTACATTTTATTGGTTTATCATTACTTAGAGTACAAATAAAGCATATGTATCCAAGGGTAATAACAAGTAAATTTGCAAATTTTTGCCTAATTCACTGATCAACACTTGGTGCAACAGGCTCTTATGAATTTGATTGTTCGAACCGTTCGAACGTTATAAGCCACAATAATGGTATTTTCTTTCAATCGGCTACGTTCGACTTCGATTTGGGTTTCCTCAGAATAGGTGCAACTGATCCGAGTCTTAAAACTATACATTGTCAAATTAGATGATGACACTTGCGAATGACAAGTTTCAGGCGATTTTGTTTTCATCAGCAGAGGGCAACAAATGAACGAACCAATAAACAAAAAAAATGTTTCTTCGTTCTCATTAAAAAATGTGTTCTGAAAATACAAATATACCTTCATTTATATGGATTGTGAGGTATTCTGTCAAATGTATTTTCAATGCAAATATCTATTATTTGCGTATTTTCCATTTGACAGGAATGTTTGAAGGTATTTTGCTCCGGCCTGTGTATGTTGATAATCCTACTGATGGCAATGTTGTTACAGACAGAGAAACGTGATCACAGAGGATCAGCTGTGAGCTCTTCGTTGATTGGACTAACAATTTGATCACGTTACGTTGTGTACACTGGCGGACGTGAAAAGTAGATTGTAATCAAGTCGAAACACAACAGTTTTAATGGCTACATAATATTTTAACGAAATAGTACTTGGATGGAGAATTAAATTTACGAAAATTTTAACCTGACAGTACAAATCGTCACAAGAATCGAATGATCAGTGGGAATATATTTGGTCAGTTTCAAGATCAGCTATTTTAATGGGTGGTTCGAGTTTTAAGCATACCTTGCTCTGGTCCTAACGAAATGGAATTTAGTAGAATTTTGAGACAGGCTAGAGACCAGGCTAGAAAAGTGAGGGTATTTTTTTTTGGGATAAGCATTTTCTATAATGAAAATTGAAGATTAGTATCAGGAATCATACAATCAGAAATTGAAATATTGAAGATTTGAAAAAACAAATCGTTTACTTAAAGACTCCATTCAAATTCTGAGAATCATTAATATATTCCAAGATCACACTAAATCAGTCTCTGATGTGGTTATATCCTCAACATTCCTCATATTATTCTGATAACCCAAATCCAAGTTCTATATCTATTTTCTATTCAGTCAGTAAGTTCTAACCTATTGATCTATTTCACTCTGTAATCAGGCACAAATGGAGGTTTTTCTCATAAACTGTCGTGAAACGACTTTCCGTACTAAGCTACTATAGTGGTCGATTGTTTTGTTTGGTCAAGTCTGTCCATAGGTGCCATATGATGAAAACGTTATATAACACTGTCTTGTACTCTACTAATCAATTTCCCATAATCTTCTCTCAGAAAATGATGGCACACATTGTTGAAATTAGTGCACAACAATGTCTTCCCGAATGTGATTATAGATCACAGACTTTTTATTATTTTATTTTTACCGAAACCAATATATTTGCTGTGGTAACTTGACCAAGATAATATCTCATTATGAATGAAACATTTGTTTTTATATTTCTTTCTGATTGAACAGTTTGAAAAAAGTAACCATATAAAGACACGTCTCATTTTTCTTGGTTGACATAGATTGAAACTTTGAAGTTCATATTTTCAATCATCTTATTATCAATCGCGTTCGATGATCTGATCTGATTTCATGATAATATAATGAATTTCAAATGAATTTTTACTGGTTTTCAGTGTCCACTAGCGTACCTTGAACTATTTAGTTGAATAGGATTAACAGTAGTTATATTAAATTGGATGCTCGTTAAAGTTTACCGTTCCTTTGTTCAGGCTCTCATCAGGCCCGTGTTATGAACGCTACGCCACGCTAAACCACGCTAAGCCACGCTGAGCTGCGCGAAGTTGCGCTCAATTCTGCCCAAACTCTATACGGTATTAGGCAATACCTCTGTGTATAGCTTGCTACGTCGTGATTATATAGCTTTAGCTCCATATAGTGATGTTGTCCATGAGATCAAATATCATAATAAATAAATATACATGTATATATATATATATATATATATATATATATATATATATATATATATATATATATATATATATATATATATATATATATATATATATATATTCATATATTCCATACATATGAATATACACACACGCACACATATATATATATATATATATATATATATATATATATATATATATATATATATATATATTGGGACGCCTGCTGGTGAGAGGGGTGGGATTTATTAAAAGCTCAATATGTGCAAAATAAAAGGTGGGGTATGGGCGCCAGTCAGTTCAGGAATGAGGGGAACTGATATCTCTAGAATTGTTAATAGGACAACAGTATATACAGTAAATACTTCGGATTATCATGAAATTATGATTAGTATCATGCGATACATTCAAACTAATATTCATCTCTGCCTCCAATACTGTAACTAACTTTCTTCTCTACCAAGTGACAACATTCCACCCTGTCCAAGTGTTTACAGAGTTGTTAATTATTACAACAATACCTGTTGATGTTGTGTACTCCCACACTCGCACACGTTGTTAATTTCACTTCGAAACCAATGTACTTATAAAACAATCTTCTTTCTCAAGCGCTGTGTATCTAAAACCACCCCTGACCGCGTGGTCGCTAAACTGCCTCTGCCATGACCTTCACTTCGCTACCCCCTCACTCACATTCCCTAGACGCTAGCTGCCTCTGGCGTGACCTTCACTTCGCTACCCCGTCACTCACATTCCATCGCTAGACGGCCGACTTCTCCAATGGGTAGAACGTAACACAATCTCTCAACATCCATCCTTATCATTACACACACACTAATAGCATTGCAAGATACTTGCCTCATTAGCTCAGATGTGAAAAGCATCAATAATAGTCGTATATCAAGCAAAAGGTCCGGAATTCGATTCCCCTATGAGGAGTTATTTTCAAATGATGTAAACAATTTCTATCCTATTAACATCAAACATCGAATCCTTCATATTTGCAACGAGATTATTAATCCTCAGAGTGTTTTTACAATTACTTAGTAGGTACACAACCTTCGTATTTCATAGATACAAGTATGGGTAAGGGTTTCACTTCGTTCTGTCGAAATAAAATATAGCTCCAAAACATTGTGTCTGTATGGTGTCTATATAGCTGTCTGTATGGCAGTAATACACACAATAACACGGTGAATTTACAGTTTGCTATAAACATTTTACTAGTTCTGGTCTATTAAACGTCAAACCGCCACACTGTATATCAACCTTCATGTATGTTGGAGGTGACATGATTCCAGCATATATACTCTAGAGTCTAGAGGGGTTGTATTGTTATGAATTAATAAATGCCCTCATGTATGAGTATTGGCGAATCGAAACAGTCGAGCGATTGTGTTGTTGGTAGTGGAGATGGTCCCTCATGACCGGCGACACTTCATCATTGTGAGCACGTTTATGTGATTAAATGAACTTGATTTATCTTTCAGAAAGTATAAGGAACACAATATTATCTGTTGGAAGAATCTAATAAGAAATGGAGAGTAAAAAAATGAATGAATCTTGAGAAGATATATTAAAACATCACATCTGTATGAACTTCAAGCGTGCACTGTTATGGAGTTTTCCAGAGTGCGGAAACTTTGGAAGAAAATAGGTTGAATCTCAATATATTGTGATCGATTATTTGTTATCCTAGACATAGCAACAATGTAATTGTTCATCTCGGTTGAATTTATGAACATACTCCTCACAGTTTCTTCACTGAGTTACATTAAAAATGAATATATATATATATATATATATATATATATTATATCCCTATTTACCATTGTGAATAATACATGTTGATTCTTGCTTATGATCACAATGATATGCAATTAGCGTCAGCTTAACAGATGCAGTTGTATCCACAAGGCGCTTTACTATGTACGTGTATGCATGACATCAAAGCAACAACAATGATTGTAAATACATTACGAGATATTTGTGACCGGAGAATCGATTGGTGGTACGTTCAGATGTGAGTACATGCTGTATTATACATGTACAGTACATTCACAAGGATTAGAGCTAACAGAAAATATAATCATGTTAACTGTTGATAAGTAGAGCTTTCCGTGGAATAATGATTAGTAATACCGTTTATCATCAGTATTTATCTAAGGCAAGTCATTACCACAGAATCGATAGTATCTAGAATCAATTCGTTCATCGATTTACTGAAAGTTATGACAGCTAGAATATGAAAGAAACACTGCAAAAGTTGTTTGACAGATCAACAAAAAAAACTTCGATATACTCGCATTACTACATTCGTACTTGAACTTGAATTGAAAATCAACAATTTTATCGTCTGGATAACATTTCGAATACAGTGAGAATGAAGTTGCCTGTTTACAACTGAAGTATAGTTTTCACTCCGATTTTCTTTCTTTCTGACCGTCCGTCATGTCTCAAACCAGAACGACCATCCGTTCACAATCAAGAAGGCGACCAAATAATCTTCCGGCCGGAAATCTTGTCGTAAAATTCAATTCAACTTTGAGAATTGGACAAATTTCGGCCGAAATGATTGTTTACAACTGTCACTGGCTATCCTGACCGCGACCTTCCAGTCACTCCTAATCGCAATGGAGTTGACACTATGTAGTGATACCAAAAGACTGTGTCATAATTAACATAATTGTGCGTCATTCAATTTCTGTACCACATCGTGAATACAAGTATATAAAAACATAGCTCGATATTAGTTATTTTGTGGTGTATCGACCTCATAGTCTCTCGTGGACACAAGGATAGCATTGTGTAATACGCTTGCAGAATTACAGTCTGTTTGCTCTGCCAAATAATTGTACCGTTATTGACATTCATTAATTCATTGTGAAGCAGTGGAATAATTTATGCATTCAGTTTCACAAAGCAAGTTACTTCAATTTAATGTGCATAACAATTGCTATCCGCATTATGGGGACGCTGAAGAGCGTATACCGGAATAAAGTCGACTAGGTCGTGTGACATAGGCTTCGAGGACGTATACTTTTCAATGGATAGTTGTAAAATGTGGTTTGTAAGCACAAACCCATTTCACACAACCGAGTTTCCTGGGTATTACTAGGAGGCTCAGGTATTATTGTTGATAATTAATTTAGTTCTGCATTTTGGTTGCTGATTGGAGTACCGAAATGGTGAAAAAAAAAGCCCCAAACGCCAAAAATGCTTCTGTAATGGATATGCTTCATCAATGACATGTGAACTACAATATGGAATTCGATTTTTTTACTTCGAGTGAATTAATCATCTCTCAATGAAGACCATAAAGAATGAGAAGTTCGGATTGTTATAACGGGGCACTAGAGAGATGACCCTACCGTCTCAAATACGAAAACATAGAGAATACTTGAATTCATTTTTGGAGTATTATTGCATTTATGTTTGAAATACAATCAAGAAAATAGGTCAACAATCACTGATGCTTCAGTGTAGGAGGCACAACATCCATAGCCCTTCATTAAGAACCGTCGCTTAGGGTGATATTCCATTCAATGTTCTTTAAAAACTGAATTGTGAGTTGTGACCACAAAAAATCATTGTTCGAAGATGTACACAGTATACAATGATCTCCATTATAACGTTATGAAAACTCACAGTATTCAAAAATTACTTATTTACGTACATTCTGATTTTCTTCTTGTCTTGATAATATATTCTGCACAAACTCTTGTGAATACAAGTATGTTTGTTACCGCACATTTGTTTTGCTGAAAAATTGATCACAATGACGTCTGAAGGGAATAAAATGTCGATAAAATAATGTAGACTGGATAACTATTTCACCGACTTTGGAGTTGCATTGTTTTGCACTTGTCATGTCACCTTTGTTTGTTTTGTAGAACAATTGTTTCGATTCTGACGTTAATTAGTTCATTATAAATGCAACAGTAGAACATGCAGTCAGTTTCACAAAGTTAGCTTAATCGAGTGAGTTGGAACAGTAATATAAGTATCAATAATAACTATAATTATTAAAATGTTTCTGTTCACTGTATTGTTTTGGATTACAATCGGTTGAACTACTACTGAGTTCAACCAAGAGAAACTAAATGAATGAACTTCAACGGTTGGAATCACAGCTGTATACTAGGTATCCTGGAAATATAAACTCGCCCCCACTGAATATCGTAATGACCGTGTACCAGATTAATCTGAGGTGTTGATTCAGTTAGCCGATTAATCTGACGGCCAACAGCATGGTATTGCATTTGTAAAGTTCTTGTTGCTTTTTGTTGATCAAATCGAGTTTGTTTTTGCCCACATCTAGTATTGTTGTTGTGAATAAAGGAATCCCCAGTCTCGATAGGGTAAAAAGTTTCCGCCTGGATGATTTAACAAATATAACTGATGCAATTTGATCAGTGTGAGATACAATATCAACGAATACATCATAAAATGTGTCGAAAATGCTAATGTCTTGAATTTCCTAATGAAAATCATTTGTATGTAACAGTAGCACGCGATACCTCTGCCATCGATTCTTGTCTCACCGCTAACAGTTACATGAACATAACATGTGCCTAATTCGAATGTTTATTATGGATCTTCAGTATCTAGGAAGATGATTTTGAGAAAAGTGTGAAGCAGTTTCAATACAACATGTTCAGCCGGAAAGTTACCACGATCGTTCATATGTCACGTTTACACTGACAAGTTCAAGATTTGAGTTGGTTTCTCTCAATTGCATAATGGGGTCGAGAGAGCTGAGCGATTGAAATAGCATATATATTTAACTTATCATTTGTTGTACTGCTTGTTTAACGACCTCACCTATAGCTAGGTTATTTTGGGGTACTAACGAGCATGGATAATGAATTGCTGGAATTATGATGAATGAAAGAAGTCATTTACGAATATCGATGCCTCATGCGGCACTCCACTCAAGTCCAATTATGACTTCGGGTTCTGAAGCTGTGCTCTGGTTGACTGAGCTACGAAGGGTGACGGAAACGTAACAGAACTCTCACTGGTGGCTGTTTTGAGCTCAATCTGTGAACTTTCATTGACAATTGGATCTTCTCATAATGGTATTCATATATCTGATAATTCGTGATATTTGATATTTGGATATATTCAACAATGTGAGATATTCATAATTCGTGTATTTTTAATGAAAGTGAAAAATGATACATCAAAATATGTATTATATTGAGAGAGTCAATACTCCACAATCTAACCAAGAAAAGATCAAGATAAACAAGATTATTACAGTGCCTCAAAAGCTGTGATACATAATAGGCCAATTAATTCGTAGCGAGGTTATCGCATGGATGATTACTCTACAATATACCTTCTTCAATTCACCGGATCTATCATTGGTGAGTTGATCTTAGGAACAAAAAAATCCAAGGATGACGAAGAATACAAGAATGTGTAATATTTACGATTTAATTATGATCCGTCATTTACAAAAAATACACTGGTTTAATTTTTTATCATCATTTTCGTTCAATTCAGTATACTGTATCTGGCGTCCAATCCGAAAATGAACACCAATATTCATTTTGTGCGGTTATGCAAGGGACGCTTGAATGTGAAAAAAACTTGCGGTTAGTTATTCAACCACACATGTATGGCCCTTATCACCTTCTGTTAATAAACAGCTGATCGCAACACTCATGTTCAACATGCATGTTCTATTTTTAAATAATTCTCCATATTCATGTTGGTTTGATTATTCGAGGAATATGGAAATGTGTTCAACTCGACACAGTTTTTATCTTCACCAGCTACAAGCTTTGACATGAGAGTGTAGGTATATATAGTTCCAAGGAGTGGGGGGGGGGGGGGGGAGCGACGGTCGGTCGGAAACTTCTATCATATGATTTCAAGTACATCCCTATGAACTTGTAGCATACTCACCACTATGGTAATTGACCGAATTATTATTGAAGTGTGCATAACTATGAAGTTTATTATTTAAATATCACAAATATTCAGAACGGAACGCTGCGAACATGTTATGTGTTCAAAACTTTGTCTGTTATTTACCAAACTTTCTATCCATTTGTTTTATAACACTATGAACACTCAGAAAAAGTATAGTATCAAACAAATATGGTGCGAAGAGTGTCAATTCCGAACTTGAACAGATGTTTCGACAACTAAATATGATTCATCAGAGAAAATAAAATAGAGATTGTTTGTCATATTTAACATCATTTTCAAAGTCATATATTGATCGTTCTTCATCGACTGGAGGAATAAGTAGAGAAGAGACTCAAGTTGACCGAATCCACTACTGACAGATCTGCCTTAGATGTTTGGGTGCTTCACTCTCTGACCCGAATAATTAGTTATATGAGATCGATAAAATAATTGTACGGTAATTGGATTGAACATTTTGGCATTGGTTGGATATCGAATAAATGAACAAAGTAGTAGATCTACTGAAGTTGGGATCAAAGTTTGAAATTCTGGAGGACTTTATTGTCCATATGTAACAACAATGTGTGGCATCAATTGAAAGAAGCCCAAAGTTGAAACCATATCATAAACATTCTTTTGTATTTATAGTCTCCTGATTAAATGTGTAATTATCGGTGTTGTATAGTTATATCGAAAAGTCAATAACATCAGTTCGTAATACCGAAGAGATTCAATATCAGATGCAATGCAAGCGCACTCACCAAACTGCTCCGAGCGTACACCGAGCGAATTTCATTTCAACCCAGCAAAAGCTCGGAGCAAACGGAGCTGTTTTCAGTTCACGGAACATCAAAAGCACGGCTTGCTTTATTCGGGATTCATGTTTATATGCATGCATCGTGAACATAATCTAGAAATCATGCCAATAACCACGTTTAATTCCAACTATCTTCACTGATGCATATTTATAAACCGAAAAGTGATGGAATTTTATTTGTTTATAATTTATTGATTCAAACCGAGGTAAAATATACATTCATCTAGAAAAAACAAATGGAGTGTATAGGTTCAACGTGGTTTTTATCTGGGATTATATCGATCGTACCGATGGACAGGCTACTGTAGCCTTCCAGAGCTGTGAAAGTAACTACATATAACAAGTGGAAATTCAAAATATGCTGTAGGCAGATTACACTACCATATGTTATACGTACTACTTTATATGTACCATACGTACTATATGTAGGCCTACTGTACTATATACTATATGTTGCACCATGAATTCAACGTAGAGCTATAGTTTAAATTGCACACCTTATAATTCGTTCATGCAAAAAAGCAGAAAAGCGTTTGCACGACCTATTCAAGCGTTTAGCATTCTCTCTGCCAAAATTGAATTCTTCCAGTCCAAGACATCTCCTACAAATCGGATGAAAGTGAATGACACAATCCAGTAATTGCGAGATTCACAAAAATCCGGTTCACAATATAATTCTGTACTTTAATCACCTGACAAAAATGGAAGATCCACGAGTTCACCCTAATACCCTCAGCTTTGGAGAGAGTCTGCTCTGGGAAAATAAGCAAGAGTTGCATATCCATAATAGCCATAATATATGATTCCACATGACTGGTGATATATTCATGTCATTATTGCATCATTATCGATATTTGAATATCATAATTATATATTATTATCATCAAAAACATCATTATTAAACAAGAATGAGCCCATGTTATATTATGATGACTATATATGATTATTATATGTTCTTTTCAATATAGCTATATATCTGCAATTTATTCACCAAACTAAAAGTCTACGTAGTGCGAACCTTGAATTTTTTGAATTTGATCAAGAACACCATAATAAGAATGTAGAGTCTTCGAAGCCGTGAATCAGCTTGTAAAGATACTGAATAAAGAATAACCACTTTTTATGACTATTCGAATTCATTGAATAATTCTCTTTCTTTTTCTCACGAATTATAATTCTCTTCTAAACGGCCAGTCCGAATCCGGTGCATATTTGTACCAATGTGTATTTTACATGTATTTACGTTCAATGAGAATTGAAATTTTCATAATGATATTTTTCTCAAACATTTTCCCTATCGGCGTAATCTCACAAGGTTTCTTAAAATTTCGAGATGGGTTTGAGAGGATTTCGAGATGGATCTCAAAAGCAGTTCTACCAATTTGACCCTAAGATTTTACATTTCCAGAAAATATACCATATTTACCAGTCAAATCGTGCGACCTGTGCATTGCGCACAAAAACAAAACACACAAAAACACAAAGCTGACACTTCATAAGATTGGGATGGAAGTATTCAGCGTCGCTCATCCATATTCTTTCGTATCGCTCATCTCAAAACGAACATGCTGCGTTTGCCTGGATCTCTATTCATGTTCTCATTATCTGTGTTTACTGAAACAACATTCGGTGTTGGGTTTGCTTTGGTCTTGCACCAAGAACCACATCGATCACCGTTTATTGGTTCACTGCACAACGAACTGAGGAGCATAATGTGACGTCATTACGTGTCACTGACGTCACACTTCGGAATGACTCAAGCGGATTTAACTCGTGTATTCAGATAATGTTCTGAATACAGTTACAGATGCAATTTACTGGAATATGGTTATAAATAGAAACCATGCAATGATTAATTGAATGTGTTCGGTGTTTAGTGTGTTTTAATGTGTTCAAACTATTCAAAGGTCACCGGATAACTCTCTATTTTAATCAATTATATACTTGTCTCCATGGGAGAACAGGATCTTTTTCAAACATAATAAAAGGAAATAATAACATTCAATTGGGTTATCTGTGTTTTTTGCATATTATTATGATTCTTCAGAACGAGATTCAGGAAAAAAACAGAGTTACATCTTTGAAACGCGGTTAATCGTTGGAGTGGCAACGGGTACAAGCAATTAATGAAGATTTTCTATTTATATGGTTGGTAGAAGGTCATGATATTTTTTGAGTTCAAGTTTATTTGTAGGAGAACGTATACCCAGCAAACAAATAGATGCGGGCGAGTGTGGGCGAGTTTAGGGGCCAGTAGTAAATTTAGTGGCATTTGTGGGCTTTGGGTAGCTTGAAAAATGCCCGTTCAATGCCCATATGGGCGACTTGCTGGCAAGATGGCAAGAAATTCACAATGGTATGGGCGTGATGAGAAGTGCCCTGATGGTGCCCTAATAGCTAAATGTGGGCACCACCAAATCTGGCTCTCAGATGGTTCGGGTGGTAGTGATTGTGCCATAAGGGTGCCCCAAAGGTTGAATGTGGAAACATTGCTATGGACTATTCCAAAAATTGAAAAATAAAATCTCTCCAATATAATTCAATTTTTCCTCAAATGTGAACACAAAAATGATACACAATATTCGCGTTGTGAGATAAGCCCAGAAATTTGAAAATCTAAAATATTATGTATTCTCTACATCCACAAACCTTGAAGCACTTCCAGTGTGCAAAATCCCTACCAGCTGCCTGTTGATATTTATATGCTGCAACCTGTTGCATGTTGCATCACTTGCAACACCTTCTGATCATAATATTCAATAAGATGTACACTTGAATTCAACCTACCTGTTGGTGGGGTCGTGAAGCAAACAATAATCATCATTGAAGTGCGATAAGCTGTGGCGATATTGGCTGTGAGTTAGATGTCTACCAAACCTGGCACCTCCACCAATATGTCGAGGTTAATAATACATATACATTTAGCGCCCTTAATAATATATCTATCATTCATGTATTGACTTCGAAAATGTTCAATCGATATATATATATATATATATATATATATATATATATATATATATATTTATATATATATATATATATATATATAAAATTCAGAAAATATACATCCACTCGAAATGTTCAGTGGACTTTCGAGAAGGAGATTTCATTCCAATGGAATTACAAAAATATTCTCCATTTACATAATTTACGATTTCATCTGTATACATCATTTTCAGAATGAAATGATTGAATTTGAGATTGAATTTCTCCAAACTCTCAGACGTTCATACTGAGGATTCATGATTTTAATTGAAAAGCGAGGTACACGGAGTTTTGCTGAAATTTAATTTAATTAAAATGTTCCAGGATCCAAGGTTTGCTGAGACTAGAGTTTGTGTACTAAACATGCTTCGCCCGGATATGAAACTGAGGAGGAAATATGGATTATATTTCGGGAATCTCATGTGATGAGACTGGGAATTTTCTCACCCGATATATTCACATTTGATTGACTTTTGATGGGACCGATTCTTTCCTCAGATTGCTATAGCATACTTTCAAAATTTAGAGACAAACAAACCTTTTTTTCAATAACATCGAAACTTGATGCAAAATCATTGTTCCCCAATTAAGACTATGTATAACAAACTAATATATAAGTTTTTATTGGAGGATACAATTCAGAAAAACTCATCACATCAATGTAGAACATCATTTAGGAAATCATATTAAAAATGGATCAATATAGGCTATGGAACACAAAAGTATGCAGTAGGAAATACCTATAGCCAGGTCAACTGTAACAGTCAATTTCTGCCAATATACTCTTATGTATCTGCAGGTTTTGGTAGGAGACGTTTTAAAACAATTGGGATAGACAATTTTGAGCTACACATTACTATATTTGTTTATTAATATATCATATTCGAACAAATAACAATATACTCATTTCAAGTTTTGCTTAATCATCCATTATTTTCCGCTCTTCATAGCTCAATGGACTGGAGCGTCGATTTGACAACCGAATTTACCGTCGAGCCCAAGTTCGAGTCACACATAAAGAATTGGTTTATCTTCAAGTCCTCTCTCCTACCATCATTTCATAAGTCTATTATCATCTGCTTATTCGAATTTACTAATTATCCAGCTCCTAATGGGGGCGTCAGGTTTCATCATCAAGAATTCTGAATGTATTTATTCATATCCATAGATTTATATCAAAAAGTTAATATGTAAATGTTTGTGACTCATCCAACTTTTTTGCGTCTTCATCATTTGATGTTGTGAAATGAGACACCGAGAAGTAATTTCGCGTCTTGATTAAAATCTTGAAGGCCTTCTCACGACCTAAGCTGCTATTAAATATTCATCAGCCTCTGCTTCTCAAGCTTGAAAAGCTGAGGCATGCTTGAAATAAAGTACAACGTAAAACTATAATTCGCCTCTCTTTGTAATTCATAACTTTGACGCTCGAGACGGAGTCAAGTGCTTGAAAACTAATTAATAATGAAACTACAATATTTCTCGTATGACAGAAATGTTGATCATTATTCTTCATTATCAATCATGTTATATTCTATAATGATATATTCAAATGAATTATTCACAGCAATGAGTCAACGCTTTCGAAAAGTGCCAACGTTGATGTTTCATTGGAAACCTCGTCCTGAAATGAACATATCATGAATTCAGAATACCGTTCACAGCTAAAATCATGAAACGGTCATTTTGATGATTTTGGTGTTGGTCATTCTTTGTGTGTGAATAATATGTATACACGGACAAGATGTATGATTATACTGAAACAATTTCTAGATTTTTGTAAGATTCAATTTTTGGAGATTGAGAGTTTTTTCCCATTTGTTCTTGTTCATAAAACAGCGCTAAGAATCAAAATCAAATAATGAAATGAGCCTAAAGTTGATGAGAAGATCACAGTTTTCTTCCATGTTCAATTTGTACTGCACACATAGCAATATTCAGAAAAACTTTCACCTTTTTCCATCATTTGAAATTGAATATTTTTTCATTGCCAATAGTGTTTTCAATATAAACATGTGGAACCTGATCCAAACTCATTGTTTCCCAATCCAAACTAAAAATGGCAATGTAGAATCGTTCGGAAAATTTCCGTCCCTCCTCCCCTAAATTTCCCAACCCATAATTTGTATTCACCTTATACCATTCTCTCCTGATAATATCTAACCATAATACTTACAGAACACTTTATTGAGTAGCACAGCAGTAGCCTTTCACCTGTCGTAACCACCTGTATGATTCACTCCATTTCCCTCTCACCCCTCACCTTGACTTACCTACAGCCCCCTTTTCCTCCCCACCGCACCCTCTGAATCACCAGCATGTCGCGGTATGTTCCCTTACTGCTTATTGACGAACTGCCTACACTACCAGCAACGCTCTTTGAACAATTCTACATCCAATTCTGCCTACAACTATACTTCATCAGTTCTACTTCTCTCAATTTGTCCACAAAACTGTATCATATCACCTACTCTACTTACACTACTCGTCTTCAGAGTGAATTGGGATGAAAAGGAGTGATATGAGATGCAAAACAGAAAAGATTATAAGTTTGTAGATTGAGTATATGGAATACAAAACAAGACGAAGGTGGAAACGGTTTGAAGGTAGTGGTGACGCAGTGCGTAGTGGAAATGGTGTTGGTGGAAATGCAGGTATTACTGGAAAAATGAATTATCAAGGTTGCAGTTACTGTGAACAAGGTTATAAAAGAGATCGGAAGTAATTTGGGCAGTAAAAGACAAAAATAATCAGGAAAGGTAACGGATCTGTAGGTGGGTATTAGTCTCAAAAAAAGTTGCATTCCATTTTACTCTATTCATTTTTTTATCGTACCGATAGATGGGTAACAAATTCCTAGAGCTCTGCAACCAGTCATACAATAACAACCATAACTGTGCTGTTATCGTACTACAAATGAAAATAATTTTTTCATATATTACATGCACTATATGCAGTCAATGTATAGTGAAAATTATATAACTCATAACGTTTTCTTGCATGAAAACAGAACGCAAATATAATATTTGATCAAATAATTTTTCATCACAGCATTACTTCTGTATACAAAATCTTGTTTGTGGAAGATGACTAGTACAGATTGGACGTAACAGTTCACTACTCGATCAAATAATAGACGAGGAACACAATAATCTGATTGACGATTTAATTTGAAATTTTGAACTTCATTCAACATGAAAAACTGAAAGTTCCAGCAATTCACTCTCATGATTCTTAGCCCTGGAGAGAATCTCCATGGAGCTGCGAATCCATGAGAGATATACTCATAAGTATGTGCAGTATGGTAATAGGCAGTAACGTTCACAGTCTACTCAATGTATATTATCACGCGTTATATCCAAGGGACTGTGGACACGTGACGATGGTAGGAAGGGAGAAGGGGGTGGGAGATGAGAGATAATTGGAGTGGAGAGAGGGGTGTTAGAGGCTAATAATTGTGTAGGGAATAAAATTTGAATACTCTTCTTATTAGTTTTATATTTTCAACAATACTTCAAGAATTCTAAGAATCATTGAACATGTAACAGAATATCAGACTAAGCTCGTGATGTAACAACAATAAGAAGTATGAAATAATTGCATTTTGCTTATTTTTAGATAGTACACATATTTAGAATAAATAGCATCGAGAGTTACTTGAATAGCAACAAAGAAAAATTCTCCGATTTTGTGTAGATTATTTTCAGTCTGAACATAGGGATGAACAAAATATAAGCCTATACTGTAGTGAGTGAATATTCATCCAACTATTTTTCCTTCGAATACATTTGATTCGAGTCCCACATAAAAGCTGAGATTTCATAAACGTCATTTACCTAAGATCCGCTCATTACCTCCAAATAATTTGGACGTCGGTTGGGTCTGTGGGAAGCCGATAATGATGATCAATGTTTGCCCCACCAACAGCTGGATCACACAAGGGTACGAATGAGCAGGTTATTATGAAAATATGGAGTGGTGATAAGTGAAAAGACGTTCACAAAAGTCGTGCCTCATGCGGGAGTCGAACTCACGCCCAACGGATACTTAGTTTGTGAAGCGATGCCTCAGCTGAAAGAGCTAACGATGGTAACCTGCTCGAAGTTTGAACCGAATGTATATTGTTTTCTTCAAAATCGATATCAACTACACAGGCCCTATTAATTTGTCTTACATTATTTTATATTGTGATATTATGTAAAATGGATCCGAATGACAAATAAACGATATTATTATTATTATTATTACTATCGGAAATTATTGTAGTATTGTTTTTTCATGAGTTTGACTATGCCTCGGAGTTTTGAATTATTATCTTATTTTACCATCACGTATATTCAATGAAACATTTCCCGCAGATGGGGTTTCCAGACTGAACCAGCAGAAGTTTGCTTGCCATTTATTTAAATGAAACGAAGGAAAGACGTAAACTGTTGATGTAAATCTATTTCCAGTTATATTTGCACGTTCCAAAGGTGATAAAACCGTGTCGTAAAACATTTACCAATCGTATTAAATATTTACTGGTACCGTTTAGCCATATATATATATATATATATATATATATATATATATATATATATATATATATATATATATATATATATATATATATATATATATATATATATATATATATATATATATATCAACGCGTATCTCGAGTCATTAAACGAGTAAAGCCTTCAAAACTGTATTTACTTTATTGCTGCTTTTATAGACCACATAATAAAATATACAAGGGCATTGAGGGAAACAGAATCAATTTGAAAGATGAATGATCATTGATATCGGATTGGACAAATGAATCTTTGATCAGTATGTTAATGAGACTGATTGAAAACCGAAGGTATTTCAAATCATATCATACGCATAATTCCGAAGTTTCATATGAATCGGATCAGCCGTAGAATATGACAATTATAGCTTATTTTTTCACATCAATAGTTGCAGGTTTCAAGAGAACTGAGATACTTGATGAGAACTCAGTGAGAACTTGGTGAGATCAACCAGTATAAAACCGATCAGATCATAGAGCGATAAAAATATCCAAAGGATAAATAAGAAATACGATGATCGGAATAGAATTAAAATCAAGGTGTGTACGCATATATAGTTTCCCGGTATATTTCATATAAAATCTCACTCATTCTTCACAACGATTATGCTTCGTTTTCGTCGTGATCTTATTTTCTTTCTTCAACTCTTGGAATATCGGAAATTATCATCATGATTATTGACATAGTGTAACAATCACCTCAAACTCGTTACTGAAATACAATCACTCTGTTTCTTTTTTTTCAAATCTCAGTGAGAGATTGTATACTCTTTACGAGATTATAAAAACGCCTCCGGCAACCTTCCCTTCATGTCATACCATCTAGCGTTCGGGTGGTTCGCTCTTTCTCCTGTCGTGGATACTATCATAGCGAGCAGACTGTCATATAATTTATAATTCTATACCAGGTAGAGCTGCGATCAGTATATCCAAAGACAATACTTATGAAATGGAACAATTCCGCAAGGGGAGTTGAGAAACACCATAAAAGACCACCCGTCTCTCCGACTACGCAACCATCAATTCATCTTGGTCAAAATAAAAATATTTCAATTTCTCTCTCTCTACCCACCAACATCTCTCTTCTACTTCATAAACTTTCAAGTTTATGAAGCACTTCAAGATTGAAAATGATGAATGTTGGATTTCTATCTACAAATTGAATTGAAGTTAATCTGAGTTTCTTTAATTTTATTTCAACAATCTTGTTTGCTTCACTTCATAATAATTCAATAAACTCAATAACTAAATTCAGGGATGAAACGTTTCATTGCCAACTGTATAACTAGAAAGGGAAACTAGAACACCGATCTCGTCTAGACTATGATAGAATAGATTGAACTTTCAATTGGTTATTTACTAGAAATTGCGATATTCAATCCACTTTAGAAGAGAAACAAACAAAATCACTAACTCATTTTCAAGATGTGAAAATGAAATATACTAGACTTGAAACCACAAAAAAAAGATAAGTTAGTTTACTAACTGAATAGATCTGAAAATTTCAGTATCCACATAACCTCTTCGCAGTAATGATTCAACACTTTCCAAAGAAGTACTCTCATCTCTTATCGTTGAAATCGTGGCATCAAATCATCAAGACACCTTAAAAATGCTGCATATTCTAAACAAATATAAATACACATTCATATCACGAGCTTTAAATGTTGGTTCAAGAGTTGCTACTTCCGTTCATGAAAGAATATGTCTGTCGAAAGAATTTGATCCGATTCAACTAATTTAGCAGCATGAAAGTGAATTGATGAAAAACTAATGTAAGATAATGTAAGATTGACAAATAAAAATCGGAATAATTATAATGTGTAATCACAAGGTATAGTCAGTGGAGGCGGACGGATGGGGGGAAGGGGGAGGGACTAAACGCTTTCATTATTCAAATTGATCATAAAGATTGGTTCCGAAGGATGAAAAAGGACCCGAAGTGCTGAGAAATTTAAAAAGTTCTGAAAATAAATCGAAATAAATTAAAATTCTGTAAATATATCAGTTTGGGGTTAGCAATACTGAATATAATATCATATGGTGTATACGCTCATGGATAATTATTCAAATTTCGCCTAGATGTGGTCCATGATCTACCTCTATTCCCAGTTTGCAAGAGATTGTTATAAAATTCATAAGAATACAATACAAATATTCTATCAAATAGATGTGACTAAATTGCGGATTTATTAGAAACTGTGATCAATTCAATTCCGAACTAAAACGTAAACTTTCGTGAAGTCATTAAAACAATAAGCTGTTGTAATTTGCGGTTACTTGTAGTTTTTAATGAGTCCGGAAATATCCACATGCCATCACAGAATGTTATCAAAGGATGTTTTCTAATCAAAAACTTATTAACGCAGGATAATAACTATGAAGTATCCACAGTTTTATTCCTCGTGTAATACTTGGCCTCATTTGTTTATATGTTTATAACAATATAAATCACTATATGTTGACGATACATATCTTTATGTCGTTATCTCACATGGTTATCATGATTACAATCCAGAACATTGAAATTACCTCCATATAACCTAGCTGCGGTGGGCTCGTTAAGCAGCATTCATTGAAATTATCTAGGAGAAGCAATATAATGACGAATTGAGAACTAAACAACTCTTGAAGGCTGTAAAAAGGGTTATAAATGAGGAAAAAGTGACATAGGAATAAAAGGAAGTGTAATCACTTATGGATTCGATGTACGAAGGAAGTTTACTGGAAATTGTATGAGTTATCGTGAATCTTTACAGTACTCCATCGTTTGGTTAGCCGAGTTAAAAAGTTATTTTGGAAATAATTCTATATCGGGTTATTTGATTCAAGCTTCATCGTATAAGACGTATATTATTGAATACAAATTGCATCGGAAACGCTGCCACATTTTTCTCGCCGTAGTTACTTGGATAGTTAAGTAGTTACTTGGGTAGTTACGTAGTTACTTGGATAAAATATTATAGGAAAAAAGTGTTATTTTCTCATTTTGATAGAAGTTCTACAAATATTCCTCTCAAAAAAGTTAATTTTGACTAGGAAGTGGGTGTAATTCATTTCACACAGTTCTTATTTTAATTCATTTTTTAAAAGAAAAACACACCATTAATCTATACACCGTAATTCTCTTTCGGAAACCTCAACAAATATCTGAACGGCATTACAAAGGAGGATAATATTGTATCACGAATATGTTAGAACGAAAGCGTGCTGATGAACATTCACCCGATTGTTGTCGAAGATTAAAAATAATCAATATTTCGGCGATGGTTCTCTAGTTACACAACAGTTGTTACCCGATGAGTGTGAAAGAAACATTGCAGAAATAGTGTTTCTTTTCAATCTTTGACTAGTACTGAGTGAATTAAGATTATAAGATCTACGCTCTCGTTAAAATACATATATGTCAGCTTTGAACCATAAAGTGTTTGTGCATATAGAGACGTGACCATGTTGACCGTCAGAAAACAACCATTAATCAACAATAAGAATCGTCTGAACTGCGCTTTCTTAAGAGTCCATGCGAGTCGAAACAGTATAAGATATCGTATTCTGAAAACGAGAAAAAATATATTTTCAATATCTTGAATATGTTTAAGTAATAACTATCCATCTCAATCGCACAATTACCGTTAGAAAATGTGTTCTTTCAACCGTATACGCCTGACAATCAGGTTATTCGAGATAAATAGTTACACTCACATCTCCTCGAAGGTATTGACAATATCTGTGTCTTTCTTTGTTATAGAATTTAGATATCTTATACCATTCAAAAGTTATCACAAAAACTTATATTCCGCCAAATCGGCTTCATGGATTCCTAATTATCTACCAAAATACGAATTCGAACGCTGATGCTCCCAACAAAATAGTAAACACGACTGTGAACACTTCAATACCCACATTAGTCACTATTTCAATATTATACGTGTACAGATGTAGTCTTGAATCACCCGCGCTCTAATGGTGTGACATAGAAGGGACGGTCGTTCGAAATCTTCTGCTACAACAAAGCCTACACAAATAATGGAACAACTCCATCTCTATCGTCTAGTAGTGTGAGCACAGTTGCTTCAATGTTTATCTATTGATTGATTGAATTATTTATTTATATGTCTGTGGAGTTTAGTTGCTCAACATTATATGTTATTTACCAAGAGAAACACTTTTGTTGATATAAAATATCAACTCTCCGAATGTACGTCTGAAAATGGATCAAATTGAAAACTGGATTTATGGGAATTGAATCTGAAAGGAATAGGATAACATGCTGTCGAGCTTGAAGTTATGGAATACGTTATGGATTATGTATGAAGATGAGAATCTGTTCTGGGGAACTAGTGTTGGGGAATCTGTATTGGATAGTGAGAATGAAGTAGGGGAACACTTATTCTCACGTTTGCAAGTGTGATTTTTATCATCCAAAGACTCTGCATCGGTCCTGTACTTGAGTTCATCAGTATCGTCCAGTTATAGCCTCTATCTGAGAGTTGGTGAGAACATATTTCATTGGTAACCGTGGTGATAAATACTTCACACTGCCAGTTAAAACTACATCCAGGCCGGTAATTCAGGCAGTCATGTAACTTTTTTAGGAAAATATATGGAGTGAAATAAATAATAACTTCAGTGATGATGAACAGTTCAATCACTCGTATTGGGCAAAATATCCCTTCCATCCATTGATACATATCTACATACATTTTCTTCGATTGTTCTTGTTTCTTGTTCGTTCTTTGTGTTCCATTTCAATTCCTTAGGTCTTCTCTTATTCATTTGTGAATATGTCACCATTTTGTTTCGAGCCTAATTTCATTATTTATCAGGCTTCTTCCATTTTATCCATTTTTCAAGCTGATCTGTTTCTGCCTGATTTCACAACAACAACCAAAGTTGGAGAGAACGTTTATTAAAGATTATGTATATGGGGGGAGAGGAGAGGTTTGATCTTATTCACGAACGTTTTTGTCAAAACATTGAAAAGTGGTACCCAGCCGTCATAACGACCCTACCTTGTCTTCTTCCTTCTACTTGACTGCGAAAACATTGACGTGTGGCAAATTTTAGTTCGGTAAATAATTGGTGTAATAATACTTATAGATCCGATTTTACCAATAATATATTTGCTGATCATGCTATAGTTATCGAATAAAGACTAACTTATCATATCCCTTATTTTGCTAGTGATATTTTCCTACCTTGATTGATAATAAGTCCAGTTATCATATTTTGTTTCGTGATACGCGTTCCTAAGTGACAATCAATGAACTTCATTCATGATCATTTTTTTTTATTTCCTGAAACATCAGATTCATTGTACTCTTCAAGACTTTACTATTCAATTCCAACTGCAATTCCATTGTTTTTCCGAATCCAATCGACAAGCATCTTATCCAGTTAAGCAGAGCTTCTTTGATGCGAACTTTTCAGAATTCAAGACGCGTTTCCTCTTTGTTTCTGGAAGAGCTAATCTAACTTTCAAAATGAAAATAAAAAACCACAATGCAATTATGATAGTAGATGGGAGGAAGTTGGTAACCGAAGTTGGATGGAATAATATTATAAGTTATATTCAAGTCTATTATAACTTTGCGTTCAGTTTGTCCGATGGAAGTTATGAAGAAGAAGTAAACGCTATACAGTTGACAATTCTGGGATGAGTGATTGAATGGTCACATAACACAATTTTTCATAACTTTGATTTGGTTTATTTTGTCGCTCAACAAGAGGTCAGAGATAGATGTCTTCAATAACTGTGAGAACTCATATCGTGAACTTCAACAAGCCCAGTTTCAAAATGATATAACTCAGTACTGCTTCAAAAATCACTGATTCATCCTCAGCTCGGAGATTGAAAAACTATGAGCGTGTGTATCAAGAATGCGATGTTATTGACAGTACAAAAAATGTGTCAATCTTCAATTTTGTATCTGATTGAATTACCTGTGATGCTATCGGTATATAATTCTAATAAGAACACATCCTTTTTCATGTGTATTTATATATATATATATATATATATATATATATATATATATATATATATATATATATATATATATATATATATATATATATATATATATAAAAGAACTGAACTGAAAATGAGGTGCCTCATATACTACATCATTGAACAACGCTACGTACAAGTGTACGTAACAATGAAAATTGAATGAATGAATACATTTATAAACATCTTTATGAATCTTTGCACGTCTGAATATTCCCTCACACTCCCTATAATTATATCATTTAGAAACATGGAATATGAACATAATACGTATAGTTTATTCTGTCGTCCGCATTTATCCGCAGTGAAATAAAATAAAACACGGCTACGTCCTACCAACTGTACTCCACGAAATACCCCACGTCTCACGTGACTGCCCGGAATGCTGAGCGTGGAGTAGCATGCATAATTCAAACATCTCGCACAATCTCGTAGTTCTTCCCGCGGGATCGCGTTGTTCCCGTTCCCCACGGCGCCGTCAAGATAGTCCTGTGGTAACCGTAGCGTGGATCTTGCGTCATCTCGGATGCGACCGTACAAACTGTGGAGGAAAGGAATATTTGTAGATGGACTTGGTTATGTTGTGAAACATGCTGGCATTGTTGTTGTTGATGTTGTTGGTATTGGTGATGGCGTAATTATTATTTTTGTTGTTGTTGTTGTTCAAAATTCCACCAAATGCTATACTCGTGAGAGTGTTCAATTTAAGGATATCATTTTTTCGAAAACGAATGGATTTGACCCATTCGGATTGGCTCAAAAAACGATTTGACTCAATTCTCCATCATTTCATCATCATCATTTTCTAATTTTTTCCAATGTTTTCTATCCTGGAACTGTATTCAGTTGACACACAAAACACATGCAAACAAACCCCATTTTTTCTTCTACTTGTATTGTCAAATTCGCAAGTTTGCTATGATCGAACAAATCAATCGTTCAAGAAGTCAGTCTGACAACAAGGTATCATAATGGTTGTTGGGTGTCGCTGTAATGCTATACATGCTCGATCCTATTGGGTTTATCGACAAACTGTACCTACGACTAAGATCTATTGGCGTGGGTGAGTGATGAATGATAAAAAGTTGGTAGAGTGGGTTATTTTATGAGGTGTTTATGTGACAGTGGAAAGTGAGCAACCTTGAATGAAATCATTGCAGTGTTCACTTTGGCGGCAGAGGGAAACCACGATGTACCTCTGTCAGGCAGTCTTTATGGCGGGAAAAAATCCGGCTACTGAATGACGGTTTACTGAACCAAGTACTTTCTTTGGTTTATTAATAACATTGAAACCTTGACACAGACACATTTTCTCCAATTGAGGCTGAGATTGTTTCCATGTCATGAACTTTCCATTGAAAAAACTGAATTCAATTTAATGTTCGCTACTTCATGGTTTATGTTTTTCCACGAGTAGTTTCTAACAATTAGATGTAATGCAATGAGCAATCGGACAAATGAGAAGTTGAGTGCATTACGTAACATGGTGACAGCGTTGAATGATAAGTAACAATGATAATGGAGAGAGAGAGAGAGAGAGAGAGAGAGAGAGAGAGAGAGAGAGGGAGAGAGGGTTAGATACAAATTATCGTGAGAGATAGTGTGACAGAGAAATAGAGAGTAAATGAAGAGAGGAGAGAGGAATGAAGTGTTTGAGAGAGAAATGAAGAGACGATAGAAAGAGCGTGTGTGAGAAGAGAGAGATACATGGACAAAGAGACAGAAACAAAGAGACGAGGGATACAGCAACATATATAGAAAGAGCTTATTTCGTCAGATACGAAGAATATTATTACTTGAAATGAGAGGAGAAATCCTTCGAAACGACACACAAACATCTTTGAACGTAATAATTTCTTTCTTCTCATGAAATTGGAAAATCGTATATATATAAGGACGTATATTTTATAATCACATACAATTATATTGATTGTAACGCTAGAAATGAAGCGCAGTTAGTCATTATAATGACCTATATACACAATGCACATGTATTTGTCTGTAACAATTCTATCTCACTCCCTAATCCCCCTCTCTTTCTCCCTCTCTCTCTCCCTCTCTCTCGTTCCCTCTCTCTCTCTCTCTCTCTCTCTCTCTCTCTCTCTCTCTCTCTCTCTCTCTCTCTCTCTCTCTCTCTCCCTCTCTCACACCCATACTACTCTGCTAATGCACTCTGAGTTAGAAACCGAAGTCAAGTCAGGGGTGAGCTCCCGTGAAATCCATGGGTTATTGGATGAACGAAGAGAAGACTCATTTACCCTACTTAAAAAAAAAGTTTTGCTTCTGTATGTTATTTGTTTCAATGTTCGCGCTCCACAGGTTGAACGAGATAGAATGTTTCGATGAATCTTGGCATATACATTTTTCATTTTTCATTCATCTAACTGGATACTTCACAGTTTCGAGGCGCAATCGGTTGCACCATTTCTGATAAAAAACAGGATACATTTTCGAAAACCCAGAGAGAGACCAACCAGAAAAAAAACAATTTTAAAAATTAAAATATTCTAGGAATTTGAGTGTGTTGGGAATTTGATAATATAATTGACACCAAGAACACCAAGAATATGATAAAACTGGATAAGAAGTGAAACATAAGGTGGGCAGAAGCGAAGTATGAAGTAAAATGAATGAAATAAATGAGTGACAGGGAGGAGAGGGGCAGGGGGCAAATGAATGTTATATCCAACCAATTCAACATGAGAATGGTTTCGAATGATGGAAACGGACATTTTCCGAGCCAATAGCGATATAATGGATATTCAGTTATTTCTGATTTTGAATAATTCACAAGAGTTCAAAAATCAAATATTGATTATTCTAGAAGCACCGAAAGCCAAAACAGCTCTATTACGGTGAGCTTTCTAATCATTTGATCCAGCACTCAATACAGAAAGATTTCGATACCGCCAAACTGATCTCAATTCAAAATATATTAATCGAGCACAAATCAATAATTCCATACTCATTTTCTTCTTGTTCCAGTTATCCCCGACCTTGAAGAATGCTCCAAGGCAGTGACTCCGCAAATCGGGGCCTCGTCGACATTCCCGACTATCCCACCGACCAGCTCGACCTCTTGACCTCCACCAACAGCTCGGCACCCGGGAACGGCACTGCCCAGCCGGTGATCATCGTCCGTGCCGAGGAGGCGCTGATCGTGATCCTCGTGTTGGTGTTGTGGGTGGCGGCGATTGCTTTGTTCTTCAACCGCTGGGGAAAGATCAGGATGCTGGAACCGTATCAGCCCAAGTTTCAAGCACATCGGCCGAGCTGTCCATTGGTAGAGATCGATGGACCAATAGGAGCGCAGGTGAGACAAGATTCATCACCTTCCCATATCGAGTTATTTCAGATCTGTTGGCCTAGGAGGAATGCTGAACTATGACGATTTCTTATGTAATGGGAATAGATATCGTTCCATACTTGCTCACGTTATCGTAGGAACCATCCCAGCATTTGAGGGTAGGCCTTACCTCGGAAAACCAATGAAACGATGGACGGTGGCATGTATCGGACCGAGACCCGATCTTCCCTCATTTCCTGGTCACGTGGAGAAAGTACGTCATCACTCAGCTACATGTGGCGGTGTAATGGGTTATAATGTTTGGGAGTTATATCTGGGTTATTCAAAAAATGATAACATTCACGCTCTTGCAGTGATTTTTTTCAGTCGTGTTCACAGAAAAGTAGATACATATTTCAGAATCACAAACAAATCTGGAAGTGTGAGCTGGGAATTAACGGCGAATTTACGTTAAAATTATTTTGGCAGGCTAGTATATGGCTCATAGCCTCATTCCGTGATAGAATATACAAACAAGTGAGAACTGGCACCTCCACCAAGATCAGAATTTAGGATTGCGGCGTCCCCCACATTCTCCATACAGGGCGAAACGTTCTCGCTAGGATGATTTGAGATCATAGAACTTGAACCTGACAGATACAAAATGAACAAATTACTAATCTGATGTAGATCTTGACTCGTCTGACTGATTCACCGTTTTTTCCGATTTGTGCGAGATATATTTTACAATAAAAACTCCAGTGTTGACGAAAATAATCATGTGAACACATATTTTTGACATTCTGCCATCATGGGTGAGAGGGTTGAAACGTATTAAAACCGAATGTCATACGTGAAGTGCAATATAGGTGGAAGTAGTGTAATTTGTACCGAGGTAACATCATATTTTTGGTTATCATAATGTATCTGTGAACACAGCTCAGCAGCACTGTTGCCGATGGCTATAATCCTAGCTATTATCCTGGCACAATCTATACATTATAGAAGAGCACGATATCCTTTGTATATGGCCCGACTCTAGCACAAGGTCTCAAACAAAATTATACATCAATTAATTATCCACCATCTACAGTCTTAGTTACATGAACATTAAGCGACTGGATTTATCTCGGTATACGGGTATACGGTATCTACAGCCCACAGTAATACCAACCGCTGACCACAATGTATATATTTGCACTAGATTAGCATGTTTATCATGATGAGCCTGTTATTAGATAGTTTCTAGTCCGGTCCCACTGGACTCTGTTTACCATCTTGACTGTAAACTAACTCTATTCACCACACAACGTATACAGTGTGATTGGATAGATTTGACAATCCAAGGGTGAATATGAATGCTGATTTTTGTTGATGATTAATTGGAATGACATCGAATTATCATATCACATAACTAAAATGCACAAAGCATTTAATATGGAGTGATATACAATACCAAAGTACAATACTACACAACAAGTGAATATATAATACACAATATTATAGAATACAATACTAATATACAAAAACCGAGTGCGTACACAAGATTTGTTTTGTGTAATCTTTGACATATTTGGATGAGTAAATTTTGGAAATGAAAAATAATCAAATGAAAAGAAGTGATCGAATAGATGAATGAATGTATTCTTCAATTGAAATATATCACAGTGTCATCCAATTAATAGGGGATAATTATCATTCTGAGACATTCCTTTTACCATCACGCAGTTTCTGTTATCCAGCTTGGTGTTATATTTGTAATAATAGCAAGAAAGACACAATTGTGAACTGTACAAATAGTACTAAAAGTACAAGAGTGAAAAGTATCATCAAATGAAAAGGCACATGAATTCATTATGTATTCAGTGACTTTAGTACTGTTCGTGTAACGTTTTACTGTGAGCAGAGTACCAACTTCAAAGACACAAAGTAACCACAGTTATGGCGTGTTCGTGAACTATACGGGCGTCGTTACATGAGTTCACGTTGAGTTTCGATGACGTCAGAGGAATATAAACCGCTGAGTAAAGAAACATTCAAGCCGCAAAACGGTTTAATTAAACGCATGAAACGTTGAGGAATTAAACTGTTCGTAAAGTTGGTAATCCATATAATACCAGGCAGGTGAACTACAGTCGATGATAGGGAAACGATACACTCACACCATATATATATATATATATATATATATATATATATATATATATACATGTGCTTATATATATAAGTGCTTGACCGGAGGTGCCAGCTTCGAATTCAAGCAATTTTTCTGACATTTTTCCATATCCTCTGATCTATACACGTGATTGTATATAGGCCAACGTGTTTTTGAGTTTTCTAGAAATTTGCGCAAGAAATTCGAAATGCGTCGCATAAACAATCAAATGAATTTGCTCATTAATATGAGTGATCTCATATTGCTCTGGTAATTAATTGGACGACAACAATGTACCCCAAATTTGTTCATCACAAACTTGGAAATATTTTGCTGGCCGCCATTTTTTTTGGCTTCGATAGACTGACAAACATGCTCATCCACTTTTTGTTCTTACTGTATAACTCATTTCACGGATTTTTTTTTTTGTAAAACTTCAACAAGAATAACAAATCCAACATTCTCGATATCATTGAATGTATAAGTATATATCTTTTTTGATGTGAATGGATAAAATGATAGAACAATATGTATATATTCATTTATCATTGAATGCATATATAGGCCTACATATTGATTTGATATTCCATAGCCTTATTTGATTATATCATGTTATATAGTTATATTAGTGTACACAATTCAATGCAGTACCCCTGAACGCAGCCCGCAGAGCAGCAGTCGCGCCAGCACTGGCAGGCCCGGCAAAATGAAATTAGAATAGTACATTGTGTAAGCTTTGCTTCCGTTAGCAAAATATCATGTCACACTTCTTTGCGAATATATGATAATGCATACAAATACATGCATACACACACACTCATATATATATATATATATATATATATATATATATATATATATATATATATATATATATATATATATATATATTTAAATAATTCATGTTATCGGTTCCTCTTGTGTGTATTTGAATTTTCATTATAACTCACCAACGTACAATAATAAATAATAAATATATAAAAATAATAATATAGAAATAAAAATTATTAATAATAAAAATAATGAAAAAATAATAAATATCATTAAAAATAATAAAAATTATAAGAATAAAATAATAAAAATAATAAAGAATAATAAAAATTTAAATACACACAAGAGGAACCGAAAACATGAATTATTTAAATATAAAAAACCTTGTGAAAATATACATAAATACATATATATATATATATATATATATATATATATATATATATATATATATATATATATATATATATATATATATTATGTTATCTCGTAAGCTTAAACGACTCATAATGTGATAAAAATGAATACTTATGGATAATTCAAGTCGTTTTTTAGCTAGCTTAGCTTAGCTTTGAGAAAGGCCGGCATAGACCGGTTGAAACGTCAGCCTTCCAATATTATATTAAAATATACATAGTATATATTTTCTATTGGGTGTTTCATATTAAAAAACGACTTGAATTATCCATAAGTATTAATTTTTATCATATGTATATATATATATATATATATATATATATATATATATATATATATATATATATATATATATATACATATATATATATGTATATATATTTATAATATTACACAGTCTACTTCTTGAAAGTATAAATTCGTATGCTAACTCCGAAAGTTCAAGAGATCTGATATATATTCAATTATATATATATAATATGATATTCGATATATAAATTCATTCATACCACGTTTCACGAGGCACTCTGATCGATGTACGAACATAAGGCTCTGACTGGACCAGGGATTCAGTTATTCCTAAATGTATACCTCTTGCTACATTTCTCTCTTGATCCTTCATCCATCAACCATTCAACAGTGATCAGCGAATATTCATCATATTCCGCCTTCAGAACCGTTTGACAATCCTCAAAGTCCCCTAGGAAACATATTCACACTTCTGCCGACCATCTCACAACTTCCACAATTCCAGTCGTATCTTAGAGGAAAGTTCTGAATGTTTCATGTTTGTATCCACGATGTTAGATGGAGTGAACCACCCGTGCGCTAGTGATGTGAGATATGGGGGGACGGTCGCTCGGAACCTTCATATATCGTGGATACGAGTTATACACGATAGATGACGGCTGAACCACCCTTGCGCTAGTGATGTGGGATAGCGAGGACGATCGATCGGAACCTACATCTTTCTTGGAAACAACTCAATATCGCATTAGCTCATCGATATGCGTGTCTATATACTTGTCTCAATGAGAGATGAAACTGGTCTATCAATTTAATGCTTGTAAAATATCTATCAATTATTGTCATTAAACGTTTCACATTTTCAAAGTAGTGAACGCACATGATGAATAAATTTGTGTTTATAGTCGTGAATTTTATTCTGAAAAATGATTGAAACTCAGTTATATACAAAGAGAGATTCGTATTTTGCTCTTCATCCATTAATTAATTATTATCATTCTCGATTATGACTAAATCGAGCACAACACAATGGTTCTAGTCATCAACATGAATATCAATACAAAATATGTTTCACAAATGATTCGCAAAAGGAAGATAATTAATTTGATATGTACGCCCTACATATAGTGATTCAGTTTAGTATTCTCATTGAAGTTGAAACGAGAAAAAAAAATAGAGCCCACATAGGCCAATTGGTCTTGTGTGTGGTAGTGCTCCTGCAAGTTGAATAATTGCATCGATCATCACTAGATGCAGTGCATCTATAGTACAATTTCATAACGATGCAATAATATAAATGATTTTAATTACGCAATTATCTTCCAAAATTCAATCAAGAATAGTATAAGGAGTAACATATGTTCAACAATGTTGGTCGTTGGTTTATTGGTTGTTTGTTGTTACACAATCTCCAACTCTCGTGGATATTAGTATATGGCAAAACGAACTGCTCAATCATTCTATTTTTCCGATAAGAGAAATACGTCACACTTCGGCTGTGAATTATTGTTTTTCCGTGTCATTTACGTTTTATGCAATATCCATCTTTATTACGTGTAATTCATCCTCCATTTTGTTTGTTAGAAAATAGAGAATGTCACCCGAATGAATTGTTACGAGATGATCGATGAGTTATTTCAAACATGTCCCTGTGTTACTAATGCGGTTATTTTATTTCCTAGAATATCATGTTCATAGCTAATGGGAAGTACATTTGGAAATGCGAATTGTGTCTGTCATATACAATTTATATTATCATCAATATTAAAAAATGAATATTCCCTGTGAAGTATATGTTTCTATCATAGTCCTTCATGAGGTATTATCATATCAATTTACAGAATATCAATACATCAATTCCATCTCATCATCAATTATCATCGAAGATTTGAGATAGAATGATGAGGAAATCAGTAGTCATAAATTATATACCATGAAAACGCAACATTTAGATTTTAAGATGAGCGATATAGGCATAGTCATATGAAATAAATATACATATAAATTGATTCAAGAAGGCATATTCATATGACATAAAATATACATATAAATTGATTCAAGAGCTTCAGTGTCACTTCTTTCCGGTTTTATCTTTATTCTTGTTTTATTCCCGTTTTGGTCATTTCAATCGATTCACGATCTAATTGTTTTCAATTGTAGCTCTTCTCAATACCATTGAATGTCCGAAACATTGGTTTATATTTCTTTCTCCGAAACGAAGGTTTCGATTCATGGTGAAATTCGGAATAACGTATATCTAACTTGTGCTCAAATTTTACGAAAATTTCATTCATACATTTTTTAAAAAAATATTTAATTTTTCCTCCATGTTGTTCTTGCGTGGATATTTGGTGGGAAGTATCCATCTGAGGTTCGATCGACCATCACCTCCCGGACTCATGAAAAACTGAGCTGAATGTGCCGATGACAACACTTGAAGAAAACTCATATATATCTTCAACCTCTAAAATGATCCCGAATATTCCCTCATGATAATAATCACAATTATCTGTTCCAGCACCGGTCTCTCTCCAAATACAACGTGAACTGCATCACCGACCCTCTAGCTCGTGGCCTTCGTCCTCGCCAGAACTCCGTCTTCGTCGGCGGCTCGGCCAACATGTTAGCCTACCCTACCAACAGTCCCCGCCGAGCCAAATCCGCCATGGACATCCAATCTCTCGTTCTTGCCGAATACGAACCAGGACTACTCACTCCTGCGCAGATCGCTCGCGAAGCTGCGCGCAGTAAACTTGACGTGCGTCCGTGCAGCCTAGACCTGCGCAGACCCTCATGTAGCAAGCTGGATGTGCGCAGAACGTCGTGTATAAAACCCAGCGTGTTGGAGGCGCGTAAACCGTTCGTTGTTGATACGCATGCGCGGCGGCCATCTTGTATACCGATTGACAATCGGAGACTGTCGTGTATTAATTTGGATATTCGACGGCCATCTTGTAGTAAACTGCTGGATACGAATTTTTTGGTTAGTCAAGTGTGACAGCCAACGACGCAGTGTTAAGTGATATCGATACATCGATATGTTGACAATGGCAAATCGTTTCGAGATATATCGACTTCCTGCGTACTCGAGGATATTATCGAAGTTAAATTCAGATTTTTCTTCACAATGCGTGATACAAAAACGATTCATATCGATTTATCACGATTTGTTACCACTTTTGTTGATGCAAATTGGTTAATATCGACTTCTAACTATATATGTCGTCATCTGATCAATTTCTATATTTTTGTTCCTAACTATAGCGATTAGCATTGCTTCATATTGACTTATATATAATTGAATCATGATTGTACGAGTACCACGAGTTGAACGAACTTTCTACGAGTATTTATCATAATCATATTGTAACAATTTGGTTCAATTTTATTCAAATAATGAAAGTGTATTACATAGTTGAAGAGAACGAAATATCGACTAAATTATCTCGGATATGAAACCTTCAAAATATATCAGTGTAAGCCTACCAGTAATATTTTAATAAGCTTCAGTTTCAATGTATAATGATATAAAAAGTGGTTTGTTTTCAATGTGAACATATCTTAGGAGCAGAAGGTGTCTGCTGGTCGATTCAAGAGTGTATGGAAGTCGATTTAGCGTCTCGTCAGTCTTTTGATATCAACTTTTGAACTTTATAACACATTACAACTTTAATGCAGGAGAAACACAGTAATGTGGATACCTTAGAGATGGCTGAAATGGTCAATTTTCATAGATAGGCATATGCAGCTGTAAAATCATATATTTACGCTATATATTCTTTGAAATGTGACAATCCGATGTTACAAACTGGATGAGTGAAGCAAAATCTCAATTTTTCCATATGGACGCTACTTGAAAAAAAATTGCATTTTTTAGTTATTGATTCGAATAATCATCACATCATTTCAAAATTCACTTCACTCGAATGAGCCTTTTTGAAGATAAAATTTAACAAATATGTTTTAACATCAGTTGAATCAACTAAGCGAGCTTCAAGAGAGTGATCAATAGGTGGAACCAATCAGATCTCAAATTTGTTCCTGTTGAATAATGCGTGAATCAGGTAGTCAGTGAGTCAATAGATTCGAAATTAACGTGTGTACATCCCACCTTCATCATTTCTTACAGATTGGATGTCAAGCACATTTAACTTGATTACCCTGGTATGGGATTTCTATATTTCTCAACGTTCGAAAGTTAACACCAAACAAACTGATCATTCACTAAATCGACACATGCACTGCTAAGCTTTTTTGCTATCATATGTCTTCTGAGCTGTCGATCAAATACGAGAACGGTCGAGTACACGCATGATTTAATTCGCCTCGAACGTCTCTATAAAATACTCATTATCATCATTCATGTATTGATAATAATGATCGGTGAAATCATATCTATTGGAAATGGTGCATGAGGTGCTAGCACTAGGGATGCTCAGGATCACGATAAATGATTAAATTTAAGATTCACATGAGATTTCTCTAGAAACATATGTGAAAATTGTCCAATTTGGAACCACACATAAGCGTAATTCAAATTCTAAACTGGTTATGGTATATTGTTATGTGTGATTTCCATCAAATCTCTCGCATTTCAGATCCATAGTTCATCTAATAGACAGTTG
The DNA here is from genome assembly GCA_907164805.1 of Brachyptera putata. NCBI lineage: Eukaryota > Metazoa > Arthropoda > Insecta > Plecoptera > Taeniopterygidae > Brachyptera > Brachyptera putata. Next base: position 12,274,773 of record OU015471.1, on the reverse strand, counting down.
TGTTGGGTGATTTTAGCTTGGATCTAGCTATACCGATGAATTACCGATGGATAGCAAAAGAGTTCCAGGTTATTCCAGAAGTGTTCCACCGGCTATATTACATTACAGAATAGTTTTGTTCGCGCTCATGGTCTGAGTCTGTTCTCAAGTGCCAACCATCAAAGTATATGCACTTATATTAACAACAGAGAGAAAACACTGGAATCAAGCTTCACTATTTGACACTAAAAGTGAGAAAGGAATGCGCCAATAAATGCAATATGGCCGACGAGAGGTCACATAAATCTTTCTACAATGTAACATTATTAATACATTTCTTTGTTGAGATATGCGCTTGCTTAATTTTGTATCATAAACAAGCCACCCTCGTAGCTCAGTCAGCTGAGGCACCGATTTATAAACTGACTTCAAAGTTTGGCGTAGGTTCGAGTCTCGCAAACGGCTTGTGTTATGGTGAACGTCCCTTCAATTATCATAGAGTCATATATCTCCGTTATCACCTGCTTATTCGTATCCCCATACAACCCAACTGTTCGTGGGGTAGTCGAGCAAACAACCAACAGTCGTGACGGTAGTTTCGCAGTTTAGCACTGATAATGTTACTGTGACTTTTTCTGTCGATTTGTAATAAGGTTGTATCAAGTGAAGAGATTATTCCGTTCGAAATTAAGGTTTACTGCAACACAGTTTGGTGAACATCTGAAGTCGTTCATACGGTGATTGTAGACTTCCGGATTGATCGAGTAAAATCGGGATGTTTCATGGAGCACATACACACTTAAACTAGCATGCAATGTATACTTCATAAGTTCTGAATAAACAGTCCACGAAAAGATTATCGGTAAGAAATTATAGGCCTATATTTGAATATATATGTGCGTGAAATTTGAATTTGAATTTCGGAAACATATCTGATATATCCGCAAATGTACGGACAGGAAAGTCGTGAGGGAATTAATAACGACATCGCCAGACATTGGGTGAATTCGACTTATTGTAACATGGTTGAAAATACGTAGGAAGTATAAGAGGAAAAGTTCCCATTTAATTCCGGTTCCCAAATCCAATAAAAGTATAAAAGTTTCGATTAATACTTTCCCTAACTTATCCGAAACTTTCTGTTCCATATGAGAACGTGTTATCTCTTTCCGTTCTACGTCACGTGAGTTCATGAAAAGAGTATCAAAAGTTAGCTTTTGGATATAGTTCATAATTCTGTTCAATCCTGAACTTGTGACAACAAAGTACGTTTACATAAGACACGGAAGAAGTTGATCGTGTACCAACGAAGCAAATACAAATCACCATAAGATTTGTCTGGCAGTTCAATTATTTGTGATTATCAGTGATATTATTCAGGACGAGATTTAAGATTAGCACCACAGTACATCTCTCGAAAAGCTGAATCCTGAAAGCTACATCGAGTGTTTCTGGAATTGCCCAAGATTATACAGTCGTTTTGTTAGTAGACAACCTTCATATCTCGTGGATATAAGTATAGTTCAGTTCATATTTAACACTGTTCAGTGCTCAACGACCACACCTAGAATTAGGTTATATGGGTGTACGAATGAGTGAGTGATCCTGAAGCGGTAGATTTGAATACAAAAAACTCTTCTCCAATCTCGTAGGCCTACTAGCTCTCGTCTCTTATCTATATTATTTGTATCATTCTATATGTATCAGCAAATTGTATAAAAAAACATTCATTGATGTCAAAGTGATTGAATAATCAATAAAATGATGTTGTTATGTTCTTATTCATATCATCATACTATTCTACATTCATTAAAAAATTGTATAACAATATTATATTCATTGATATCAAAGTAATCAATGAATTGTTTCGATATTGTTTGTATTGTTCAGTGTTGGGGTTGATTTGTGAGAAATGAATGAGTTATGGTACATGAATAGGCCTACACAGTTATATGAGTAACGTGTTGAGAATAATAATGAACGTTAACAAATATATTTACCTCAATTCAATTGATTAAAATTGAATGAATATATCAATGTATCAATATCTTGCTGAATAATACCGACTGGTATACACGCTCGTTTAATTGGCTCGATTTCTGACAATTCAATTCAATTTCAAGCTTTCCATTCATTGAATGATGAGTTGAGAGGTCGCTCACTCTATTCTTATTATTACATACGAGCGAAGTTTTCACATAATTTTCTTATAATTTCCACTCTCATTTGACAAAAGTTGATATCAGTTCTGAGATAAGCTAAGCATCTTCAACTGGACTTGATACAGCAAATGTTGAAATGAATATAAATACAATATATTTTTGGAAACGAAAATAGTGTACATAACTTCTGATCTTGAACGTTCAATTAATCCATGGAAACTATGTCATGGAGATGAATTATTGTTAATTCAGTCTCTTTGTTATTTCACCATCATAAATCAGTGAATTTGATGAAAAATTGAACTGTGACGAGGGGTTTTCACGAATCTAATAATGCAGTCGAATAGAATTACATAAATTAAGTATTATCAAAACGACCAAATATATGTATAATTGTGTGATGAAAAATAACTCATTGTAAAAGTCGAACCTCCATCAATTGCTTCATGTATAGTAAATATCAACTGAAATGAATTAATATCAACGAATAAAATATTTGTCAATACCTATTTGTATTTTGAATATACATTTAATAATTGTGGAGCTAAAACCAGCCGGAGACTAAAGCCATACTACCAACGACATGTCACACAATGGCAGAATAAAACCAGACCAACTTTCACCCCCACGATAATACCACCATTATTTTATGATGCCCTCACCTGTGACGCCGTATTAGGCCATGTAATCAGTACCAGTGCAATTCGCTAGAAAGTGGTACAGGCATGCAGGATTGTGTTTGGCTTGGCTGGATTGTGTTGCTGCCCAGCAGTGGCCAGGTTGTCCATAAAGTGGCGAGCGTTCATGTACGTACATATTATGTAAGATGTGGGAGAGGGAACTGGCGTTGTATATGAGGGATTTATTCATGCTCAGCCCTAAGAGTGAACTGTCTTGGTATTACATCTTTCGTCTGTGTTGAAAGTCCTTTCTTTATATCCTGCTATAGATAGACCAACCTCGTTATAATGTGGAGAAAGAATTCAAGAGGTATCGGAAAACATAAAAACGACTTTTACATTTTATTCGAGCTCTATAATAGAAATAAGAACGTAGTGACAGAAAATAATCTGTATGATGTAAAATAACTACTCCTGTTGCACTCTGAGAATGTAATTCTGAATATAGAAGTGGTTGTGGTTTTTCGTGTGAGCCTCATCATTAGAATCCACAACATCATGAAATTTCCACTTCTATATAGACTACCAAATTATTTTCATGCTAATGATGCTCCATGGTGGACCACCTACTTCTTTCGTGGATACAAACTCGTTCACGAATTATGTATCTTTTTGTATGCCATTAAGTGAATATCTAGTCCTGACTGACGTTTTACAAACTTTATCAAAATTCTAATCGAGACCTCACACCGAACCGAGAGGGACAATTTTGAACTTCTGTCATTCATGTTATTAGATGAGTGAAGTGAAATTTCGATTCTCCGTACAGGAGAACACGGGCTTCGCTTTATGTTTAATTTTTGTATTTAGTTTTTGTATTCAGTTCAGAAAAGTAATCAATCGTCTTCAAACTTTCTCTGAACATCTGGTGTAACACCGGAATAGATCTCAGTGGAATCGTCCCCAGCAATTTCTCAGAGGAGCTATGAAATTTTGATAAATCTCCACGATAAATCTCCATTAATGATGAAATGATAATTTTCATTAATTTCGTCCAATTTGGATGAGATTTTCACGGAATATTGAAATTGTTTCGATGGATGTTTCCATGAAGTATGAAAGACTTTGGTGCGGTCGATTACAAGAAATTGATGTATGAAATGGAATGTGACATTTCTAGTTATGAATAATTGTTGGGATTGGAATAATGGAAAAATTACCACTCAAATGATCAATAGATGGGTCAGAAAGACTATGAGATGATAAGATCGAAAATCAAGGTGTGTAGGACTCAATAGCTTTCCATTACATTCCATATGTAATCTCGCTCATCTTTCAACTCGCACTGCCTTTCACAAGCTACTTTATTCGTTTCAGGAATGGAATGTCAAAATGGAGTATATCCCTACATGAAATTCATCCGTGAAACAACCATTTTCCGACTGTGAATTTTCTTTCAGAACAGTATTACTCTAGTGAATGAGTACACTCACGATTACATAAAGTGGCCGATCAATTTACATTAGATTCAATCAATCTGAATAAAATTAACCAATATTACGCACTGAAACCAGCAGACAATGTGTTCACATACGCATGAGTATACAACCTATGAAATAATCAACCGTGAAAAATGAGTACGTTTTTCAAACTCATATTTCATTCCCAGGAAAAAATACATTCCATGTGACCGTAAGTGTACACTTCGTAGAGTGTTTTTGATTACAGTATCCTGCAATGCACTCAGAGAATTTCCTTTTAACTTTCCAACTTTCTATACTAGCGTAGAAGGTATGGAACAAACGTTCGTAGATTCGTATAACTAGAACAACTCGGAGTTCAGAGCCATTAACGGATGTTGCAGGAAATAGATTAAACTTTTGTCCGATGCTTTCCTTTCAGAATAATTTATGTTGACTTTGTACTTACTGACACAAGCTACGAGTACTTCCATGTTATCAGAAGAGTGGAAATGAAACTCAGAATCGCACACTGGATTTATTTTCGTTTTTTCATTATTATTATTAGCAGGAAAACGCAGCATATGCGTTGTGTTTGTGTGAAATGGTTATATTTCAAATTTACAAGCACTCCTCATTCATTCATTCATTCATTCATCCATATCACTCCATTCCTATATATATTCATATCCTTGCAACATGCAGATTTCATTGACAAATTATATTGTCAATATTAGTCATTTTTCCAAAAAAAAAAATCCCAAACATATTATTCCCAGTATTCCGAATATAAATATTCGCCTATCGCCAACATCACTGGCCACATCCACTGATAAAGTCAGTTGTATCCCAACAAATTGTATACAAATTTCATCATAACAATTGTATGGCTGTGATATTTATAGGGTATTATAGTATCGCAGGCCGTGATTTACTAAAAAAAAGAATGAAACTACATCTCTCAGACGCGTTGAACCCTAAATGAGTTGCGACGAGTTCATGTAAGAACTACAGTGTATGTAATTATTTTGTTGATGGACAGTCTTCTTCCGTGGATACAAATATTCAATCCCCTCTAGTCGACAGGGTTCCTGAAAATAGCTTTCCGTCGTCCAAATGACTTTTAGCACGTCAATAAAATGTTCGACTCTGCTTAGTAAACACCAAAAACTATGAATTTTGAAACAACTTCGAAGGATTACGACGCGTTTATGACGGCCTACATCATTAAAATCTCATCATATAATCAATTCAGGAGCAGAATATGCAAATAGCTCAGTTTAATTATGATATGTCCCCTGCTGGATACGAAACAAGTACTTCCTGCTTAATGACTGACTAAATTAGTCTGTACTCACAGGATCTTGTAACGCGTGGGCTGGGTGCATGCTCATGTAGCATGTACTCATAAGATATATATATATATATATATCCACCTCTGTCTCTCCATCTCTCTTTCTCTATCCCACTCACATATAGGCCCTAAAACAATATCTTCGTCATCAAAATGAATGACGTCATTTCAAAGAAGTGCGATTATGAAACTTAGTCTAGTTTGATGAAATATACAAGTTACAAAAAGTAAGTATATGATGTAATAAATGTCTTGACGTAATTATCGAGTAGTAGGCCTATATAATCACGACGGTTTTTATATGGCTTCCTGAAGATATAAAATGCTTATACTTTTACCAATGTTTGAATATTTTATGGGTTCGGGTGAACATATTGTTTACATAACCCATAAAAGTATTCGTATACATTCATAATAGGTTTGAAAATGTACTTAATAATATTTTTATTCTACTAGTTTTCAAAGAAATATAATTTTAAAACTCTAATGTTCGTTTGAGAAACTTGCTCCGGGTAATATATCAATTATGAGAAAGATATTCAATAATTCAGCGTGATGAATATTATAATTCCTTATGTTTACTATATTCCAAAGATCTATATTCCATAGTACTAGTCCTATTCCATGGAGACAAGGTACTGCTCGAATAAATTGTTTCAGTTAATTGTATTGTTTATCAGCCTGGAGCCTGGATGTATCAAATTTTCAGTTATTCATTGATGTATCAATGTTGAAATAGTATATTGAATATTTTCATCAAGTTGGAAATTTCACGAAAAGTTTGGAAAAAGTAGTTGAAAAATATCTCAAGAAGTAATCAAATTAAATATGTGACACGAAATGCGTGTTTCGTAAAATGTTCAATCAACATAAAGAATAAACAGTCGTAATGCCTTTCCAGATGTACGTATTATTGTGAAACTGCTTCACACCGTTCAGAGAAGTAATTTTTGAAATACTGTCGATCCACAATGGACGTTCACAATATGTTACGTGTTATTTATATGCAATTCACCTGGGTGGGAAAGTTTTGCCGTATGGAGACTGGGGACGCCTTAAAAGGGCCGGCTGCTCGCTCTTTCTTATACTCACCTGTGTTCAAATCCACCTGATGTCGTTTGGTTGTAGCTATTCGCATCCAACGTAACAATATCGGAAACATATCGTTGTCCATCATGGGAAACCATTCCAAAGTGAATCATTCCCAGTGTCAACGCAGTATGTAAACGATCGTAGTAGCTTTTTGTTTGTACATATTGTAGTGAGATTGCTTCACACCATTCATAGAAGTATCCGCTTGAATCCTACTGATCTGTAATGGTCATTCACATAAGGTTGGATTTTGAATGCTACTTGTATGTACCGGTAAGTGGTGAGTTAAAAATCGGCGGCCAAAAAATCAAATTTTGAGATTTATACAACTGATCTGAATCTTTGTTCATCATGGAATTACAGTATTTATTTTCAACATATGGATTAAATAGTTATCACCCACACTATCTGGAAGGTATTAAACATACCTATGTTTCCTCGTTTTCAGAATTGAATAGCTCATCATGATATATATATATATATATATATATATATATATCCTTACCACTTTATTTTTTTCCTCCTTTATTTCTATCTTTTTTTCGACACGTCTAATCCATGGGGTTTATATCCCCTCTTGTATCCACCACTGCAAGCTTCCAACAATTCATTTCCTCGCCCTGACATGTAAATGTGCTCTTTTAACTTCGCCTCGAAATGGCCACGGACCTAATTGCAAAGTCCCGTCGAACCGCGCGACTCCAGGAAGCTCTGATGCGCCACAGATCGCCACGTGCGAAGTCGACTGAGATATGTGGGCCAAGTGTGATTGCCCCCAGTTGGCCACGATAACCCCCCCCCCCCCCAACCCACCCCTAAAGCTCGACCGACTGGAAACACACCACCACCCTTCACAGTCATCTTCAATAAAGTTTTTCTCTCTTTGTCTCTCATCGCCTGACTGCGAAACGACTTGTAGAATGACAACCGCGACGTTGTCGGTAAAGTAGCTTCCTCTTTGTGCGGTGAAACGATAAAGTATGGTTCCTTGGGAAATGGAGACGATGACAGAGGTAATTGGGAAAAGTTATTAAGAGGTGAGGTAGGTTTAAGAACGGAAGTAGTTATGTTGTGGTTTATGTCGAAACTATAAATAAATGCTAAATTCAATAAAATGAAGATGATCCATTTTGAAATATATAGGGCCTAATTGTATTTACGAACACAGAAGGACTTCGTGATTCGTATAACTGAATAATGAAACTCCGAGATTCGGCCATGATATTATATAATTACGCTGCAAACTTTTGAATTTTGAATCCTTCGAAAGTTGTAGTTGCTGCCTTGCATATTTTTATCAATGGTCTAGAACTAAACCATGCCAAACCACACACAAGGGTGCTTCGGAGTCGATCTAGCGGAATATCACTTTCTTGGTGATAATTCTCGAACGATGAGGGATATCAAAATTTCAATAAGGAAAAACACATGGATTGTTGATACCTTCAATACGGTGAAAGTAAAAACCATTCAACTGCTTTCTCATAATTGACCAGCTGAAAATGCTGAAAATATGTTTTCCAGCTGTATAACTCTGACATATATGCTAAGGTTCTGTTAACTTTTGTTTCACACTGTTGTAATAAGTGGACAACAATATCACACAAATTGTGTTCTCCAATCACAACTTTAGTATCAGTTCAAAATTGCAGTGGTAACTTGACCCACATGGTATCACCCTATAACAATAAACTAGACATAACATAACACGCTTTCTAGATCATTGTGTTCGTGATATCAGCTGACACAAAGCATCAATGATAAACTACCCTTCAAGAAGGCAGTGAAATGTGACGCTACATCCATCGCCTTCTTCGTCGTGCCGTGTAATCGAAACCGTTCCTAGAGATGTGTGAACCAAGGCGGTGATGGAGTTTGTTTTTATTGGTCCTCAGAGACTAGTAAAAACTTGTGGGCGGAAGATTTTCCGGCACATTTCATACTATACATATATCCGCTTTGAAGGCTTGAAACACCTGTGCGTTATTGGTGTGGGATAAGTAAGACGGTCGATCGGAACTTCCATCTCTCGTGTATACAAGTATATAAGATTTTTGAAGGATTCGATCGATCGTTTTTTATATGATATAGCTATGTTGGTCAGGTGTGTCGGTTCGTGAATTGTGTAGAGATATAAAATATAGTAGACGAAGAGTTTTGTTGTGTTTTCTGACTGGTATAGCTATAAATAATATACGTTACCTTGTAGTACATGCATTCACGACAGTGTATGGTTCCGAGCGAACGTTTCCTCTATCCCACATCACTATCGCCTGGGTGGTTCACACCTTCTTTCGTGGAGACAAGTATAATATTATATTATACTGTTCTACACGTACTAGTATCACCTTTGTTTTTAGAGGATTTTTCATTTTTCACGATAAGGCTTACGATCAGAAACAAAACTAGAATACATATTTCAAAAATCATGGAAACAGCAGTGAGTATCTTTTGATGATTTGAAAAAATTCTTCTGGGAAAGTTTGTAGAGGTTTGGCCATTCATTCAATTCAATTTTATTCAGAAATGGATTTCCGTACTAATATAATAATGGTGAATAATAATGAAGATTGAAACACCGAAATCATAATGGGTAGTCTACATTTTCTGAAGAGTTTAACTAGCTGATGAATTTATACAATTTCTGGTCATGCGTCTCAAATTTTGATGTACATACTTCTTTCTAATATTTTCCACATTTTCGTTATTTCCCTCATCCTTTTCTTGGCCCCTCTCCCAATGAGCACACTTCTAATTAATCACTTCGTCATTTCTTGCACCAGAGAACGTCGCAGTTTCGCCAGCGATGTGCGTATTAACGAACAACCTATATCGAAGGGGAATCAAACATCTGTTTTTCTAACAATTATGCAAGTCGTGACGAAAGCATGAAACTTGCTCACTGCAATAATACGGCCACAAGAAATCCAAGAATGTATGCATGGCCACAATCTGAGTTGCTGTTACTCCAGAAGAAATAGAATAATTTAATTCTGATGGTATTTTAAATTAGAGTGTAAATACCGATAAGTTTGACAAGAAATCAAAAATCTCTGAGCCACAAACTCAATTTTCATTATAAGAGAAATCAGAATAATTGTAGGCCTATCAATCAATCAATCAATGAGATTATCAATATCAATCAAATATCACAGAGTGAACAAGATTTACATTGGATGAAATCTGATATTCTGCTGAATTTGAATCTTTAAGGCCACAAACGGAGGTTATTCTAGGTTTGGAGAGTTAAAATAAGTACGCAAATGTAGCATATGTAAGCGTTGTAAGATTAACTCGATTTTATGAAGTAGTGGGATGCTATAAAGACCCTCACTTCGATTTAGAATCCATTCAAATCACTGCCTTCCTGATATTGCGATTGGTCATTGCAATCGTTTTATAATAGAATTGATCACTTGTTGATGGCCTTAATGGCTTTCTTGATAGCTTTTCTCACTCTTCTGCTTTCTCAAAAACATACCAATTTTCATCCTCAATAACACTAGTAATACTTCGGTATTATATCTAGTTATATCTATAATAGTTGTATGTGTATCAATAATAGGCCTTAATGGCTTTCTTGATAGCTTTTCTCACTTTTCTGCTTTCTCAAAAAACATACCAATTTTCATCCTCAATAACACTGATTCATTCTATGTAATACTTCGGTATTATATCTAGTTATATCTATAATAGGTGTATGTATATCATTAATAGGCCTATGTGTGTGAGATATATTATCATGCATATGTATTATTATGTATATTATGTATGTGTATAGCGTAAATATAATATATTATGTGGATATAGCAATCACAGATAATCCCGTTAATTCACAAACATCTGGAGGTAAGAGAGGAGCCTCTTGGGGCATTGATTCAGATACTGAAGACAATTAGGTCTTCATTTCGAGACAAATAATACAAGTGTTCCGGCGTATCATCCAATCATTCGTTTCCTCAAATAACCTAGTTGTTGCTGACTTTTTTTGGCAACCAAACAAAAAAATCTCGTAACATGAATTTGAGCCATCGCATATCTGTTCGACTATCAGCAGTTTATTACGTCCACGAAATAAGATTTTGTGGCTAACTGGGTCGCGAGTGATGACGTGTTGATGTTCAAGTCGATCGAGTCGGTGCCCAATTGACTAGCAGCTATGCATATGCTCGGAAATGCTTCTCGCGCAATCTAATTGTTGCATGCTACTCTTTTTATCCAATTCAATTGTGCGTATGATGCTGTTCGGTCAGCAAATTCACTGAATAGGTTATTTTTTTTCTCACTAACCAGAAGATCAAAATTATCTCAAATTCAATTCACTCCACATGAACTGAATCGTACGGGAATATGTTCTCTACTCAATTGGGTCCCGACCCACTCATTGTGTGAAACGATCGTGGTGGCGAGGGAAGGGTATTTTTTTTTAAGAGCGGATAAGGAAAGTGGCGCAGCTCTATTCCGATCGGATTTCATCTGTCATGCCGACACAGAGTGTGTACGACTTATTTGTCCCCTCAAACCCCTCTTCCCCTTTCCAACACCAAAACCACCCCCACCCACCCCCCACCATCCAAAACACCCTTACGACGTAGATAAATGACGCCTCCCTTAGGAGTACAAAGCTGTGATCGAAGTTTCGAGATATCCCGTAGAAAAGTCTAGATTCTTTCTTGGGAATATATGACATGGAACTAGAATGCTATTTGAGAATTTTATTAATTTGATCACGTGATTGGTCACGTGAGATGCATGACGTATTTTCAAGTCGTGCAAAAAGTTTATAGTTTCGTGGTGCTTTATCCGAGAGGTTGCGCCCGTCTGGTTGAGTCAGCTGACTGCTGAGGCACGGTTTAAAAGGAACTGAAGTTTAGTCGGGCGTGGGTTCGAGTCCCATATGAAGAATGAGTGATTGTGAACATCATTCAACCGTCTTTCAACACCACGTGCCGTACATTTCAACAGAAAGCCATGTACTCATATATATATATATATATATATATATATATATATATATATATATACATATATATCGATCTACGAAGTCATTTTCCTAACATCTATAATCACGTATAACGTAGGCCTACACATATATCCTTTTATCGCAAACAGTCTATACTGCTCTATTCTAATAGACTTTACATAACCTCGTGCTAATGTACTCACAACACATCAAACAGATATCAATCACGCATACAAAACGTAACCAAAATGTATACATTCAGGTAGACAATATGTATTGAAACGATAGCAATCTAGTAGACAGAGTAGAGTAGACAGAGTATCCAAATATGGCATCAGTTGAAAGGTATCGAACACAAATATTAGGTAGATAGATAGTGGACAAAGACAGTATACAGTACTATAAAAATTGTTAACAACATTTGAAACAATAATAGAGAGAGGTTGACTGATATTGGAAATATATACATACAGAACTTCCATAATAGTTGTGATGAGATTTTGATGAGATCAATAATTGGAAAGACTTGTGTTCTCGTTGTCAGAAATAAAAATAATAACTTTCAAATTCCGAAATTTCTTTTTTTTTCACGTTTCAAATTTTGACTTTCCAACATTTGTAGGAAAAGGAAGTAAGCAGCTACCATTGAAGATTTTTCGAAGATTGAGAGCTTGGATTATTCAGGGATTCTAAAGATGTATAGTGTTTCTAGTTTTGAATATAATTCTTGGATGAGCGTAGCGAAAACTTCCATTTCACATACCGAAAAAAATTGTCTTATTTTTTTTTGTAATTTTGTAAGCGGCATACAGGTCATAGAAAATGACCAATCGACTCCAAACTTTTTATAAACAATAGTATCACACCAGAATAGGTTCAGATTGCATCTCAGGAAAATCGGTTCAATGGGTTTCTCGAAAAAAAAATCGAGAATTTGGAATAACTCCATTAGAATAACTCAGGAGGAAAATATTTGAAAAACGGAAATTTTTCAGAAGTTTTAAAATTCATGCAGAATATGGAAACAACTATCATTTACACATTTACATCATCATCAACATACACTTTTTCAATAATTTGTACAACAATCGGATGAAACATAACGAAAAAAACGCAATACGAGACTACTTTTCATCGAATATCAGGATCATCAGGATCAACATGTAATGCAAAGTATGTATGCGACAGATTGCTCCATAAATAGCAACAAGTTGCAGGTAAGTATTTTGAACGTTTGAAGTAATCTCAGGTCTGTAGATGTAGATCGAGCTGAAAAAATATTTTCTAATCCCAGATTTCCATACGTCTACGCTCATCTAACCACGCACACACTGCGTTTTCCTAGTATTAACAAATGTGCGCAATACTCGAGTGAACAAAATGTTTCAGCGTGCTACTGGAAAGAATACAATGATATCAAAAGAATCAGGGTATAGGCATAATAAATACAGAATGAAATAAATTCACCGTGATAAATTTCAATTCAAAATGATGAAAATTGAATGATTTTCAATTTAGTTGCATCATTATATAGATGTTCATGAAAAGTATTTCAAGAAACTCTTAGAATTGGAGTTAAGATGTTCCTGAATTGATGAAATTCCTATTATTTTGAGGAAGTCATTGATGAAAGCTTCTGGGAGTAGGCCAAGAACCTGTCACTAGCAGTCCCCTTTGAAATTATTGCTTTTCGAAAGATCAGGAATGATAATCAAGGAACAAATTCTATGTTTGATTCGTGAACACTGTGTGTGGTTTCAATTGTATATCAATTCAAATTCCGGGGAATAATATTATATATGTGACCCCTATTGTATCTCTGTGGGCCTTTTTGTATATTCCAATTGTATCCAATCAGACTGATCCTTATAACATCATTGTAGAATTGTACAATGTACAGTGTGTCATTGTAGCTGTGTATAACATCAATCTTGATATCATGGTTCATCAAATAACTTCACTATCTAAACTAAACTGAACCAAACCAAACCAAACTAAAACTACTAACAAAACCAGCCATCTACATATACCATGCTATCCTTTTCGCAATCTCAACCTACGCTATTCTACAAGTAAATAGCACCATCCACACACATAACACCAGAAGAAACGCCGATCTACACATTCAACCCCGTAACTTCTCTCTCACTTCCTTGAACCCGCTATATCAAGGAGCCACTCTATACAATCATCTTCCGCAACTCATTGAACAAATAAGAGGCACACCACAAATCAAGCAAGATCTGAGAAGCTTTTTATTGAAGATTACGTCATATTCTATACTTGAATATTTTAACGAAGTATGATAAATAATTTTTTACCCTTCATTGTAACCTCAATTTCGAGTGTTACTCTCTTAATATTTACTCTATTATTGATTTTAAAACCTGACGTACTCCATAACACATACATACTACGTATCCATGTTCTACAGAATGAATGATTCATTCTCATATTATTATTATTATTATAGCTGTACCCAATAATATATCTCCATTATTAATCATTATTAATAATTTTCCTATCATTTCACACACAGTATTCATTTTATAGTGTTGGATGATTACGTATTACATTTCATCAGTGGTTACTATCGAATTCATTTCTGGATGTGGTTGAATGGGAGATCTGAAGTATCTATCTTGCTGTTACGAACTTCAGTAACTACTTTCTAGGTTATGTAGTTGCACCTCGCATGAGAAGTCGGTGTGATTGTGATCAGCATATTGAAGCTTTCAGAAAACTCTGGAAAATATATACACATATTTGATATAATACATTATTCTATACCAATCGATTGTTGGTCAGTTGTTTTGTATACAGGGTGATACCAAGTTATACTGACGGATAAGGCTTCAAATGAATGGTTACCATTCTGGAAAAATGCTCATTTAGTTGGGAGAGCTTCGATTTCTAGAGCCTTACTCCCAAAATTCACGAGTGAAAATCATTCAAGATCTGGATTAGCATTTCATCCCACATTATATGCATTCCATTAAAGTTCTCATTTTGCTATTTTGACTTGAAAGAAAGTGAAACACGATACAAAAGTTTTTTGATCACATGATAAGCCCCCTTCATTAAGCTAGCAAATTATATCCAATATAAGTAAGTGAACATGTGACCAATTAGAAGTCACTGCATTCTCCACTTGATTATCCTAGTGGCAGTGATGCAAAACCATCTTGAGGGCCATGAAGCAAATAAGTTGTGAGATTTCCAAGTGAAATGTGGAACGGAATGAATGAGAAAAGTTGGATAGGGAAGAACAAGACGTCATTTTCAGTGGAATGACTATGATCAAATTCCATTTCACGTCTGATAAATCTCGATAATGATGGTCCAGATAGTGGTTATGGTATACGATTTGGCGTATAGTCAATAATTCAGACGTGTATGAATTTGATTTGTTTGTGTAGTTGTGGCGGTTAGGTCAGTAATCATTGCCAATTCTAAAAAATTACCAGAAACAAAATGCAAACTACTTACTGTACACTGGTTTGTTTCCGAAACACTTTGTGTGTTTCTTCCACTGTCGTAACCGTTTCGCTTGTAGACCTCAGCTCATCGAACAACACTGACTTGGCTCCTTCTCCTTGAAGACTGATATGCGGGTAAATCAAGATTATTGCTTCCTTTAGTTGGGTCTCCAGTTCATTCGCACTCATCAGAAAATTGAAAAAATACTGCAAGAATCTACCGCAATTTGCGTTTGCGGGGAATAAAAATCCAGCCAGATGTTTCTTCGCATTGAAATCAGTAGTGAGAAATTTGAAAACAATTTGCAATTGCGCTCTCCAATCTTTTTCTTTACTCAATTGTTTTATGCTCAAACTTTTGAATAGTTGATTCATATCGAAAGTTCGATCGATTTTCACCAATTTCGTCACGATTGTATCGATTCGTTGAGCACCATAACCTTGGAATTGAATCTTTTTCGAGTAATATTCCATGGATACCCTTAGTCGTTGATCAACACCTTCGAGTTTCTTCTTTAGAATCAAATCGATTATTTTCTTGAGTACTACGGCTTTCGTTTCGTTCTTGCTCAAGTTGAGATCGGTGCTAAATAATTGTTCCAAATCAGTGCGTTGTAGAAACTGTATCATCGGTAAACGAATAAGATCGTCGTTACATTTCGGTAAGGCAACAATCAGACTTTCGTATGCGATTTTTTCGTCCATATCCGGTTGCTTGACAATACTCGATAGTTCAAGACTAATTTTAGAAATGACAGTTTTCACTGCTTTATGTGATAATGTTTGATTCTTCAATAAGGTGAGTTTTGAAACATCTTTGAGAATATTTACCAATTTCTCTTTTGGATTAGAAGCGTCTTTGATTTCATATAGGTCTTTTCGAATGGATTCCATATCTGAGAGGAGTTCCAAGACTATCCACATATCCTCAAAAGAAGGTAATAAAGGCACGATGATGGTTTCGATATATTTATCGAAACTCGAAGTAACATTAGGTTGAAGTATTTTTAGGGTGACTTTTATCGCAGCATAAAGATCAGGATTTTGGTTAACTAGATTGTGATCGATCAGAGTCGATAGAACACCACATAGTAGAGAAATATTTGATTTGTGTTCAAATACATCGAAACCTGGACCAAGGATATTGGAAATTTTCTGTTCTGTGAGAAATTTGATTATCAAACCCGAACTTGAAGCTTTCGGTAACAATGGCATTAATCCTTCCATATCGATTTTGGGTAAATCCAAACCATATCCGACTAGCTCGCTCAAGATGTTGTTTATGATAACTCTCAAATTATCATTGGATCGTACATCTTCCGTGTTCAATAATTTGATGAATATACCGTGAAATATATTTGCTGGAGATAAAGTATTGTTAAAATCACTGTGGGAAATGTTATGCGATATGTGGTGTCTATCAAAAAGATCAAATAATATTTCAAGAGTAGTTGCATTGAGTGGAAACGGAAATTTTGACAATAATTCTTTGTTAGATTCACCGGTAACTTCGTTATTACAATTCGGATTATCTTCGCACTCTTTTATCTTGAGCATACCGGCAGAAAACTCCGTCATACATTTCAACAAAATTGAATTGTTTTTCACGGAAGATAAATTCATGGCATTTTTAAGAATCAGTATCACCATATCTTCAACTGAGAGGTATTTTGAACTATCAAAACTCATATTCAATTGTTTAGGTAATTCGGGTTTCACTAAAAAGGTCATCACTGTTTTCACCACCTCGGTATCTAGCTGTTCAGGTATATGAAGTTTCAAGAAATCTTCGTTCTCCCGGATATTTAACGCTTTAGTTTTTTCCAGAAATTCAAACATATTTCCAATAACCTCTCTCTGATGATCACTAAGAGGGTAATATACCAATATTTTATCTAGAAGAAGTTTCAATTGGGCTTTTGCATTCGGTACGGTAAATGTCATATCATACATGGTCATATGTAAACTCGGTAAAAGATCGTGTCTACTTATTAACGATATAATTAATTGTTTATCATCCGATGGTATTTCCTCAGGTATTTCATTAATAATCATTGTGACATCTATTACTGTTGGATTGACAATATCGATGTTTTTCAAGCGATCTGAAACATCTCTTGCTGCTTCATGAATGAGTGCATAAGCAGCTGATTTACCTTCATTTTTGGTTACTTTATTCAGAATTTCTGTTAAAATTTCTGTCGGGTTCTTGATCTCCATTCTGAATGGTGGCTTCATGATTTCGGTTATATTGACTTGAGAGAGGAATAATTTTATTATCAATTTATTTCCTTCGTCTACATTATCAGGAATAGCACTGATTAATTTTTCCATCAGTGTTGGTGGAGCCGCAGTATTAGTTATTGGGAGGTTTGTCACATCGTACGGTGAAACTGAAGTTGCAGGTTCCTTAATCATCTCAGTTTGATGAACTTCCATGTTTTCTGGACATGCAGTTTGAGTGCACAATTTTCCACTCTTCATTTGGTCAACGCTCTTCAAATTATCAGCGTCTTGCATAATCTGATTCGCGAACTCCTCTATCGATGTCGAATCCGAATCACTAAAGCCCTTGACTGGATTGACTATTTCAATAAGTGGTAACTTGGATATGATTTTGAATATGAATTCATCCGTTGATACTTTCAGATTTTCTAATCCTAGATTTGATAGATTCGTCTGTAATAATATTCCAGTCGCTTCTTTGATCTTGTTCAGGTGATAGTCATTTGATGTACGATTCCACGGAAGACCATTTTTATCTTCGACTTTTTCACCGTGAATATTTTTCAATATCAATTTGATCATATAATTGATCTGTTTCAATTTATTTCCGATCGGAGAATATGGTATGATCGTTCTGGGGTTGGAAACAATTCCGTTAATCATCTCAATAATATCAAGAACTTCATCAGAATGTTTCCTGATTTTAACTTCGTGTACTCGCTTGAGATTGTTTTCGTGAACTGCTTCCACAATATCGCTCACAGACGACACTATTTCTTCACTTATTTCAGAGAGTGAGAATTTGTCTGCTGTCATTTCGTTCAGAGGCAGAAAACTTCCGTCTACTACATCTTTGATCATGTTGGCGGCATCTTTAATCTTACCTAAAAATGTCGAAGTTTGCATATCTTTACTGGCATGAGCTTTATCGATATTATTCTTCATTCCTTCCGCTGATAACTTGATTTGAGTAATAATATTCTGCATCGGAATGAACATTGAAGCAATTTCATCGTGTGTCATTTTCAAACTATTCTCTAAATTCATGTTAACCAGTTTGTCTATTGATTGGAAAATTAGGTGAAGATGATTTTCGGACGGCACTTTTGAAGTTGAAGTAATGTTAGATATATGCGAATCAGGATTCGATGATGATGCGAAATCATTTGCTGATTGTATTATCTGTGTAACTGCGGAGTGAATGGGCAACTTAGAATTCACCGTTCTATTCATTCCATCAATTGAATACATGTTTTTGAGATTGTTTATTGCCAATAATGGTTTCGTCGAAGAATTTTCCATACAAAGTTGATTGTTTTCAATACAAATTTTGATGTTTTTCAAATTTTGTGCGGAATTTATTACTCCATCAATAACATCATCAAGTGGATTC
The DNA here is from genome assembly GCA_907164805.1 of Brachyptera putata. Lineage (NCBI taxonomy): Eukaryota > Metazoa > Arthropoda > Insecta > Plecoptera > Taeniopterygidae > Brachyptera > Brachyptera putata. Next base: position 12,256,045 of record OU015471.1, on the reverse strand, counting down.
CCGATCAATGTATTGTGAATAACATCTTCAATGGCTAAATATTGTAACTCTTCAGTGATATTCATAATTTTTCCATAATGGATGTCATTTTTAGTATGGTCGTTTTTAATGTTACTAACCACTTTGACTAGATTGTCGATAGCACTTATGATAGGAATTTTATCAAGGTACGAATCATTGGGTAGGATTTTCACGGATTCTTTCCGAATTATCGAAAGAGCTTCGACCATTAACTGCACAACAACCCTTGTGTGCTCTCTCTCCAAAATCGCATCGTTGTCAGAGTTTATTCTAACGATTCTCTTGATTCGTTCAATCTCGTCTTCAATTCGATTGACAGCATTATCTAATGGTAGACTGTCAACGAAGTGGCCACCAATCCATAGTAGGTATTTTGATTCTTCAACACAAGTTTTCAAATGTTTTGTAGCAAACATTATTCTAGCCAATAGACCATCTAGAACTCCTTCTGGTAAAATCACAAAACCATATGTGAACGCTCCGTCGAGTATTTCCTGGAAATATTCGATCACTGAAAAAATTTCTGTTATATCATCTTCAAGCGACAGTTTGGGTGATTGTACATTCTTGATTGGTCGTGTTACTCCTTTGGGATTTGTTGTTTTCTGTAGTTGACTCACACCAGAAATAATTCTAGCAACACCTATTGCTGTTTTCCCTTTCTTCAGGGATATTTTTTTCGTGGATTCTTTAGTATTTTCCTCAACTTTAGACGTCTCTATACATTCGATCCCATGAATAATTTGTGTAATAGAACTTTCTACTATAATACTAACAAGATCTGTATGTTTGATCACCGTTTCGATATTCTTAATATATATATATTTCAAAGTTTTAACAGCATCTTTCATATTTTTAATGGAGTTCCCAATAATTTCTTTCGGTAGTGAAATTATTTCATTTTTAATTGATGTATTATTTTTACTGCACTCTTGCTTTATTATTTGAACGGCAGTAATGATGTGATCTAAAGCACGTTTAATTGGTTCACTCGACATGGTTGTTTTTATAATCGGCGGATCTGTGTTACTTGTCAGATCTTTGATGTCGAGTAACCCTGATAAAATATCAGATAGTATCGAATAAGTTTCATCAAGCGGCAGAGTGATATTATCATTGTTCATAATGGTACTTTTTTTCAAGTGCGTGACAAATTCTTTCACTTTTTGAATAACTTTTCTCGATGAGTGATCAAGAATGGTTAGATCGTTTAACATCAGTGGGAATACAGATTTACTTGTCAAGTATTCAAGTTCCTCAACATGTTTCAATATAATTGGAATTACATCATCGATTCTAGATTTTTTGAGGATAATTTTATTCGAAGAATAATGAACACTGGCATATTTTATTTCGTCCAGTTTTCTGATGACTCCAAATATGGAATTATCTATCAGTGTTTTAGCTACATTCCTTTCAGATGTAGTTTTTGTGAGAAAGATTGTTTTCATTTCAACTTCTTCGATGGCCGACACCATCCTCTTAATCGTTCGTTCTATCGGTATTTTAGAGAAAGTTATTTCATTTGTGGATTGTTTGGATCCGATTCTTGCTGCACGCATTGCGTTGAAAGATAAAATGATCTGAGATTTTACAAACTCTATTGGAAACCTATCCAAAACATTATCAGTATCCTTCAAAGTTGTAATATCCCATTCTCTAATCGCATTGGAAATCATTTCGAACGCCGTATAGCAAGGGACTTTCGATAATGTCAACTCGTATTCTGAATGTGACTTTTTACTATCTTTGATTTCGCTCTGGATGATTTCAATTGCGTAAATAACCGAAGTTAGGATTCGTTCAAGTTGATTTTCCCTAGAATGATTTTCTAATTGATTATACTTCTGTATTATTCTCTGAATGTCTTCGGTCGCAGATAGAACCTTTTTGACCGCGTCTTTCATTGTGCTTTTCACTGATTCTTTATCATCTTCCCAGTCATTATCAGACACGAGGTTTTCCATTAATATTATTCCTCTACTCATTTCAATGATTGCAAGCTCTATAGGAATATTACTCAACATAAATTCACCTGGTGTTTGCAATAGTTCTACTGATGAATATTTCAATTCTAAAATAGATTTGTGAATTACATTAAAAATATGGGAGGTCGGAATTTCAGCAACTGTTTTCGAATCTGAAATTTTAGTTTTTCCTATAGAATCATTTCTTTCAAATTTGTTCACCTCTTTCGTGATAGTAGCGATAGGACCTTCGGTACAATTTTTAGATATCTTCAAGTCAAGGTTTCCTTTATAACTCAAATCTTTCTTCATAGCGAATATAGATGATATCATTCTATCGATTGAATTATCAGTTTCCTTTTTGATTAATACTATCTCAGACTCAGTTTTTCTCAGAACATTTGAAATGATGACCAAATCATTGACCGCATTTTCTATATTTTTTGCAGAGTTTTCAATGAGAAGATTCATCACATTTCTTGCTTTTGTCGATAATGAGGTCAGGGCTTTCACTGCTTCTTTGATCGAATGAACCTGTGTCTCCAGAGCAACTATTTTAACTGTTACTTCGTTACAAATTGTACTGTGACATGATGTGAGCCGTCTTATTTCTTTGGTTGCAACTATAATCTTGAGAATTATCTCAATATACGGAACTTTCTCTAGAACTTTCTCCGGTGAAGTTTCAATATCACTTTTATATACTTTATTGATAGCATTTACCCCCGATAATATTTCAGCTATTTCAAATTCAATAAGTATTTGTATTTCCTTTTCATCATTTATATATTCATCTTTGTTCAATATTTTCTTAAATTTTGCAATGCAAATCGGATTGAAGTCAAACCGATTTCTACTTGGGTGACATCAAAACGCGTCATAGTTTCTTGAACAGTGTCAATAGTTAAGATTTTCAATTCATTATAGATGCTATGAATCTCATCAATACAAATTTTGAATTCACTTTTTAATGACGTCATACCCCTTCCTTTCTGTAATACACTTTTAAAATTATCTGTCTTATTCATTATCATATCTAAAGCTCTTCCGACTGACAACTTGTTCAATAGCACACCTCTTGTGGGTTGATTTGACAATTCAACGTTCCGTTTGATTTCGTATGCCGATAAAATAATCTGAGCCAATCCGTTTTCGGTAGGAATTCTTTCGAAATACATAGTTATGTTCTCCTCCGTACTTATGTCAGTAGCATTCCAGATCTGCTTCAGAGCTAAGTCGATTCTAATTATGGACGCCTCCATCGGTATATTAGACACTGTCGTGGAATCGTTCAACGTGAAGAGACTTTCTATTGATAAACACTTCAAATCTGAAACGGCGTGCTCTATGTCTTCTAAAGCATCTTCTGCTGTATTCCGTGCGGAATCAACTTGCTCAATTGGATCATCATTGTATTTTACCTCTATTCTGAACTCATTAATAGCTGAAATGATTTTTGCCAATACACGTTCCGTCGCACTTGCATCTAGATTCCAATCCTCGTTAGATATTGTATTTTCATTCAATTCTCTCACTAAATTGAATGTTGATGATATCATCTCTCTAATTGCCTGTTCAGTTGAATACACATTCAAACGGATCTCCTTACTGTTCCATTCAACCACATTTTCATTTTCAACCAAATCATTGATGGAATTATTGATGTTTCGGATCTCGTGAATAATCGGTATATAATCAACATCATTTGTCAAATGTACGTACATCCCCATTGTTTTACTCAAATCTTCTATTATTTTCCTCATATCGTGTAGAGCTATCTCGAATGGTGCTGCTGCAAATATCTTTGTTATTTCATTGATGATGGTGGTTGACAAATGTTGGAGTTGTGTCACAGCTGTAATAAATTGAGACACATGTTTCAATAATTGCGACTTGATTAATGATATATTTCGTATTGTTGTAGTAAAATTGAGACCTCTCTTGATTTCATGTACTCCTGATACAACATCAGCCATTGAATCTTCGACGACAAATTTCGTATTACTTTCCGCATCATCGTCATCGTCATCATCGTCGTCATCGTCTTCATCATCGTCATCATCATCGTCATCATCTTCTGGTGTATCATCTTTTATTGTAATCGCAAGGCTATGCAGTGCGTACTGTATCCTATCCCTACCAATTTCGATTTGAGATTCTAGTTCACAGCCTTGACATGTTTGTATGTAATGTGTGATGCGTTGAAATTCGTTAAGAGCATCAAACATTTGCATCACCGCACTTTGAATGATGGTGTTGTTTATTTGAATCTCTTCTTCCACTGCATGATGAGAGTTATTACTGGTAGGCCTTATATCAGTGATTCCTGTGAGAATTTCTGATAGGATTCTCTCGATTTCGATATTGTTATTTGGTGGAGTTTTACCCTCTGATATTTCTCTTATTATTTTATCTACGCTGGACGTTATTTGAGCTATACCATATTCAGTAGAAATGTTTGAATTACTCATCTCTTGCACAACAAAGGCGATCATTACTACTGCGTTTTCAATGAGGATATTCGACATTGTATCATGAGTCTCCACATGAGAAATAACTATATATTTCAATTCTATCAATTCACCATTCAGTTTTCCCAAAGTTTTCACCAAAACATAACAACTTGGATTACCACCCATTTGAGTTTTCAATTCTTCAACCGAATTTTTGATGTTTTTCAATACTTTCTGAACAGCTGTTCTATTCAATATAGTTTCACTTTCCATCTGTGGTATCGTATGGCCCATATCTATTTTCATATCGAATACAGAACTAATTATTCCATTTATGATCATTTCTCTCATATTTTCATCCATGAGTCTATCTTTTTTTAAACTCTTAATTTTTGTATTTATGATCTCTATTGTTAACTCGATAGGGTAATTACCCAAATTGTCCGTATGGATTGAATTATCGACTTCAGTGATTATCGCTCTCATTTCTTCAAAAGCTGATGTAAATATCCCCAAATCCTCATCTGGAGAATGTTTCTTATTTTTCATGTCTTTGATTCCGTTTATCATTTTCATGAGAGTGACACGCAATGGTATGGCTGGTAAGTTCACTTGTATGTTATGTTTATTATTGCTCTCCTCAGAGAGTTTAATGAAATCATACAAAGATGGAATGATATTCGACATAGCTTTTCCTGCTTGAATTCTATTCAAACTAACTTCATCAGTCATGGATTTAGATATTGAATTTCTCAATTGATCGATACCGTCGATTAATTTAGTGTAAACGTATCGCAAGGGTGGTCCAACTGACATTGAATTACCTGAGTGTGTCTTCTCATTAACTTCATTGTAGATGGTGATGACTCCATAAATCAGATCAGCAAAAACCATCTCAACCTTAGATTTTGATAATTTTATTTCGTTTTTCTTTTCATTTTCTTTCAGTTTCATTCTAAAATATTTAACTGCTGATAAAATTCCCAAGATCGAATATTTATCTGGACTGGGTTTTAGTACTCTTTCGGGAAGTGAGTGAGAAGTATTAGTGATAAATTCCTCGATTGTTTTCAACGAATATTTTATTTTAGCAATACCAAACCACATTTGTTTCTGTGCCACAGTCACCATTTTCTTATCATCATCGAATAAAACGAGTATTTCTTGAATTGTCTTCTTGATCATAATGAATGATTCTTCATTCGGAATTTCAGACACGATATAAACCGGTCGCAGTGTCATACTATCCACAATCTTACTATATATCTCGTCTCTCAGATCGTTTACAGCAAACACTATATCCGCTAAATAATTTTCGGTTGGTATCTTATATAATACTGTCTCATCCTCATTCAATTCATTCACCATGATATCATTCATTATATCACTCAGAGCGTTTTTAATCTTCCATATGGCATTATCCATCCTGATTTTGTTATAACAAATAGTATTTAATAATTGCATTTCATTCATTTTTTCAACTTCAGATAGTAAATGTGCTGTAGCATACTCTATAGGGACCTTGACATCAACGACACCACTCGGTAGAACCACTCCCAACCTTCCTTGATCTCTGAGTCTTGAAGCACTGTATATTATCAAATCGATGGTGTCCTCAAAATCGACTTTGTCCTGGATGTCGATCAGAGGGGTCAAATGTTTAGGATCCTCAATATGTGAGGTATGTCCTTCACTAGCGTCCTTCTCTGTCTGTTCAGCTGATACAATCACTGCATCACTTTGTGGTGTGGTGTTGTTTATAGTTTCTGCTTGATGACCGTCCCAGTTTGGATTGTTGGTGGACAATTGGTTATGAGTTGTCAGGCCATCTATATTCTTATCATCCTCTTTTCTTCGTGTCCACAGCTCAGTGTTGCCTTGAGTTGTTATCTCGAGATAAGAAGTTGTTGTTTCATCAGAGAGAATGTATCTGTAATATTCCAAAGTCTCAAGCCAATTCGGATAGAGATTAAATTTAATATTATTCATATTCAACATTATATTTATCATTGTTGAAAGTTCTATTTTTGGGCTTCTACTTGTGGTAGGCTTATTATCAATACCGAATATTTCCTTTATATTTTCTGGTTTCAAAATCTCTAATAAAGTATTAAGTTTTTTGAAATCTGTAGTCTCGGATTCTGTGATTTCCGGAATTTGCTTGATGGAAACACTAGGTGGTTTGTGTGTAGCTTCGTAAAGTTTTTCTATTTCGTCGAATAAAGCTGGATTCAAACTTTTGAAATTGTGAGTCAATACCACGGTGTATAAAGCCTGTACAGCTGAAGTTGTTTTCAAGTTTTCAGTAGAAAAATCTCTTGTTGAATATTTCTGAATTTCTGGTTTGTTTGTGAAATATTTCACGTAAACTTCCGTCCTATCCTCGTTATTTGCATTAAGTAATTCTTGATATAAAATTATTATGTTTCTCATTTCAGAATCTGCTGGGGCCAAATGCAAACTTAATATTCTCTCTATAGTTGCCACCAACAACATTCGCTCTGAACCGTACCCACAACTGGTGAAATTATCAAAAATATTTCTCGCTCGCATATAATAAAACATTTTCATCTGACTAAAATAGAGGCTATTTATAGTCTCCGGAAGCTCATTCAATAAGATATCGATGAACCTAGATTGATTCGGATTTCTCCAGTCAAATCTGTTGTCATCACAAGATTTCAATCCTGTCATATCGAGTTTGAGCTTATTGAAATTAAACACCAACTCACGCACATTCATATTGACAGAATAATTTTTTCGTATATCATCGCTTTGTTCCAACATTATCAAATTGAATTTATATCCCGTTTGGGTTTCGGGTCGATCAGGTGAAGGTACATTCAGCGCACAAGCTGATTTATCCAACTCCACCAAATTGACATTCTTATTATATTTATAATTAACCCAATTTCCAAACACCTTTTCATCGTTAATCAATGTCACAAATATATTAACCACGATAGTCGCGTATGTGTTGACGACCAAGTTCTTGGTCATTAAAACATTGATTATTTTAATTGCGGATAATCTTGGATTGAAATTATAGGGAAAAAACTCGAATTCTTTCTGCCACTTGATTTTCTCCCAGAAGAGGCCAGTTATTATATATTTCGACAATTTACCGACAGTATTCAAGCCTGAGAATGTTTCCAAAGAATATACAATATCAGAGAATCCATTCGACTGTTTTCTTGTACAATGGCTGTTCGTCAGACGGTATCTTTCCTGAAGTAAGATGTAAGATCTCAAGCGTTTTGCTTCCATCAGTAATTTCTCCGGGATAACCGAACGTCTTCGTAAACGATCCAGAACTACTATCAATAAATCCCATTCACTTTTATAATCGTAGACAACCATTTTTCCTAAAACACTACAAACAGATATCTCACCGCTATAAATCGAATAGAGAATAGTATCCCTTGCCTTGATCAAATCAGGAGGAAATTCGATCGGATGGATATATTTGAACAACTCGTAGAAGTTGACTTCAGGTTGACCGTTCAACATTTGCGCAACTTTCAGCGATATAAATCCATTGTTGTTTATTTTAGGAACAGATATATATGGAATAATAGATAAAGCGCAGTTATTAATCAAACTTTTCGGATTTTTCGTCAGCGATTCGATAAACAATTGTAACATGACATAGGGATTGGCATGTTTAACTCCTTTATACTCGACATCATTTTTGATTGCTTCTGTTAGGTATCTCATTGATTCTCGAGCAACAGGAGGCGTTTCGTCAATTTGCAAATTCAATAATAAATACATCATCAAACGATGTGTTGGTTGTATGACATTTGATTGGATGGCCGAAATTGTTCTTGCATAATAGTCTCCCATCAAATACTTAACACTGTATTGGGCTCCTTCAATTACAGGTCGTGGCCAATTGGTTTTTATACTCAATTCTTCTAGAATATCGCCCTCGATGCCTTCTAAAATATCCACGACGAGAGGACCCATATTTGGTCGAAATATAAAATCGACATCAATAGTCCTACTAATGTAAGCTTCCAAGAGGATTTGTCCAGATGATACTAATAGAGGCGGTAAAATTTTCACCATATTCCGAGTTATTATTATCATTTGTTCTTGAGGTGATACGAATGAAAGTTCGTGCAGTACTGAAACTAGATCCAGAGTGTTGATTTTCCGTGAGCGCAATCCGTGGTAAATACGGTGGAGAGCTTCGTAGATATTCTGGTCGGGGATAATGCTTTCGGAGTGGTAAATTATGTGACCGTATATGCTGACGAGGTTGTCGCGGAGTGTGCACGATATATGATGTTTGTTGATGACGGTGGAGTAGCAGATGCCGGATTGTAGTGGGATTGGTTGCAGGAAAGCGAATAATGTGTCATTCACGCGAGAGAAATCCAAAGTAATCGATTGTAGTTTTTTCAGCTGGAGGTTGTAACTTGTTTTCGTGTATTGTGTCTGCGCCTGTTGAAATTATCAAATAGCAATATATTTCCACATAAGAGTATTGCAATCTTGTATCAGATCCATTGTTATAATGATTCAAAATTTTCTAAAAATTCAAATTGAAAAATTCAAATTTGTGAATTCAGAGAAAAACATATTTGCCTTTGAAATTTCAGAAAATATATTAAAGTGACACTATAAAGTACAATTTGATCCAGGAGAGGTGAAGGAGCTGAGCACGCGTGCGTTATTGGACGGTCGATCAGCACCATTCTCTCATGGATATTAGTTCAGTAGAATTCTAGGAAATGTATCATACCTGTTGCATTTGTGCACTGCACCCATTCTCACACTGACACAATAGCATCAACACCACAGCCAATTTTAACATCTTCATCTTGAAGTTCATCATATCACAAACATTGAATCAATTATAGCGGTCACGACAAATTACAGTCACGACAAAAGGCTTGAAATACTATTTTACGAATGCCACAAATTCTGTAATATGATTTTTCTTATCGATTGTGTATGGCGTTCTCAACGACGTAAGTACTAGAACAATGGGCTCCAACCTTTTGTTCTCCTGATTTGATAAACACATTCGTTTTGAATGATTGATAAAGGTTTCTGTGTGCAGCAGAGAAGATTACATTGAGCTGAAAATGACCGCATTTCGTTCACTGTTTTCTTGAACATCCAGGTGACAAAAAAATTAACATATCAAAATATAAACAAATTTTTTTTTGGAGGGTCAGAATAAACGACTGACCGAATACAATATTTCCATCGGATGTATAAACATTCATAAATATAATTGGCTCATACAGATATTGGCCTGTATCTGTATGTATGTATATGTGTACACTGGCGTCGGAACCGGGGGGGGGGGGGGGGGGGGGGGTGCAATCCCCCCCCCCAACTTTTGGCTGAGGGGGGGCAAGGGGAGGCAAGAAAAAGGTCTTGCAAGAAACAATTTGAAAATACGAGAAATAGAAAAGACGAAAACAAGAAGGAAGAGAGAAGGGAAGGAAGAAAAAAAATAAAGAGAAGGAAGGAAAGATGTAGGCCTATATAATCGTCCTATAAGATCGTACAACGATTCATATTTCACATTGCATAGAAAATCAAATATCATATGTGCACCTTCAGTTTTAGTAGAAAATTGATTTTTGCATCTAAATCTCATCTGAAACACGTTGAACCATATTTAAAGAGGTGTGTTGAAAGGATTTGATGTAGTTTCGAAATGACAGCTCTGGTAAGTAGTTTATGAGTTAGCAGAAATCAACAAACAACCCTATGCTTCTTCCAGATGTAAATTATTCATTACAATTTTTGCAAATTTTGTAAATTTCCAAAATTCCAACAGTCGTAACAATGACAATGAAGTGAAATGGAGTGAAAATTCCAATAAGGGTCGGGCAAAGAGCGTGACTGCCAGAGGCGTCAAATTCAAGGGGCGCTATCGGCGCACATTTATCACATTCTATTAATAATAATATTCCATAATCATATTATATTTTACTGATGCATTATTGGGTGGAGTGAATGTTATTATTCGATCAGCATTGTTATGGAATGATATAGATTAATTTAGCGATTAATTTTCTTGGATCAACCATTCAGCAAAACTAGCTCTCACCACACTAAAGAATTCATGAATTCCAGAAATTTCGTGTGGTTCCCAAACCCGTATAATCGTATTTAAAAAGATAAATTTTCGAAAAAAATTCTGCGGGGCTTGATTCCTTCCTCACTTGCATTCACTTTCACTATGCGCATACAGTTTTTGGGGCTCATAATCGAGTCCTTGCCCGTGGTGCTAAAATGAGCCAGCACGACCCTGCAGTTACAATAACTATGATTGGCAAATATTTGCCAATATTCTAGCAAATATTTGCTAGAGGTTGGAGAACTTCTAGTTCTCCACAACAGTTAATTTAGTCATCTAAATCTAAACTGAAACACGTTAAATCCTGTTAAAAAAAGGATAATTTAAAAAAATTCCCTGCGGGGCTTGAAAGGGTGCTTCCCCCCTTGCCCGCTGTGGGTCGTAGGCTTCGCCCTAACTGGCCTTCGTACAACTGTTCCTATATAACATTTTAACATTTTCTTTCCCAAACTAAGAATCCCCCCCCCCCATCTTGGTATTTCCAGTATTTTTTCCTTCTATCCTGAAAAATACCCAGATGTTATTGAATATGTGGCACCCCATACTTCCTTCCTCCGCGGGTCGCAATTGTTGAGCTTGCCCCCCCCAAATTTGAAAACGTTCCGACGCCCCTGTATGTGTATCTGTATATCTAGCCTGTTGGTGGGGTCGTTAAGCACCATTATATTATATATATATATATACAAAAAATATATATATATATAGCCACTTAGCTATATAGTATAGCTATAGTGTGGTTGTCATAGCTGATATATCATATAGATATTGTTCTTTTGCCTTGACATTAGAAATCAATTTCCACCCAAATCCTGACATACTTACTATAATCAATTTGGATCAATTTGTTTGAACTAGGTTACAAGTTGTTCTCCTTCACGATTCTCTACACCCGATATCATATCGCAAGCTTCGTCTCCAGAGTGATATCACAACTCATCAACCAAGCCACCCCCTCTTCCACCACCCACCTCCACCACAGGGGGGCCACGCTCGATACTGGACCCCCAATAACACTCTCATCATCACCACCCACCCCACTGAATCAACGCATTCCAGACTGAACGAGCTCGTAGCGGTGCTGCGGGTAGCCTACTCGTAGGGGGTGGTTTATGGACAGAGCATTCACCCTTAGGACGTCTGGGAAAACTAACATCTTCATGATAAATAATTGATTGAGGGTTGATTGAAAAATTTTGGGTTTTTCTGTTATAGTTTTGGAGGAAGTTTATTAATACGGGATGGTATCGCGTGAATGATCTAATATTAATTGCGTGAACTTCCATGTGTCCATGGTCAATTTATATTTCACGGTGAGGTAATGGTTCAAGATAGAATTGAGTTTGTAAATGGATAATTGGTTATATACATTACATACTTAAGGAAATGGTTGAAAAGGTTTCAAATATTGATAGGTGATTTTCGTGACGATCGCCATCCTAAATTGTTTTGTTTTTCAACATCTGAATCATTCCACAAAACATCGGTCTCAATCATGTCTTAGAATGATCAGGTAGTCAATTTGGACTAGGCACAACAGGGACGATCTCGTCACCCAAAGAAGACATAATAAAATAGTAGAGAACTTATTCAACAATGAAGGCCTATAACAGAAATTTGAAACTCGAAAACTGAATATAGGCCCACTTCAAATACTTTGGAAATGATCCTGAAACAAACTAGTGAGGAGTAAAATAGTGAATGATCCAACATGCGAATGAAGAAACAAGTATATAGGCCAACATAATGATTGGTCAGTGTTTGAAAGAAGTTTCATCAACGACAGAGAAATGTTATGACTAATGTCATATTATCATTCATGATTGTATTAAGATGTAAAACATTCCACGGATTCACTGTCGCTCAATTGAGGCTGATTAAAATGTGATGTGGTCTTCCGGTCAGGGCACAACAAGGGCAATATTACCGACACGAAGGTAATATTCAGATAATAATAAACACCGTATCGAACCAATTGTAAATAACGAACCAGTATTACAAATTTGATGAACAATGCAATACATTCTTGTTTGAGAAAAACGAATGTCACTGTAACGAACTTTTCCAATGTTCGATTAAATTACAATATTTCAGGAAAAACATTGGAATAGTGTACAGAAAACTAGTATTGTAATAAAAGGCAAAAACTTTACCTTTCATAATGAATGTTGAATAAAAAATAATCTCTCTCTTTCTCTTAAGTGATTGGGACATGGTGAATTATTACTTCACTATGGCAGTCAGCACTAACTCACAATTCCTCTTTCAATTAGTTGACTTTTCCGTCAAATTAAACTGTACAAATTAATTGAAGTAATTAGTCAGAGTTGAACAAATCAATTGAATAATTAACTACGTATTCAAGAGAGGATTGAGTGTGATGGAGAATGGGAGAGAGAGAGACAGAGAGAGAGAGAGGGAGAGGGAGAGAGATTGTGTGTGTGTTAAAGAGAGAGAGAGAGAGAGAGAGAGAGAGAGAGAGAGAGAGAGAGAGAGAGAGAGAGAGAGAGAAAAATGGATGGAAATAGAGAGATAGAAAGAAAGAAAGAGAGAGAGAGAGAGAGAGAGAGAGACAGATAGATATTAACTGATCAAGAGAGAGAGAGGGAATAGGGAAGGATCCAAATGATCATACCCTCAACTGAACATAGGGGTGCATGTGGAGAAGTGTGCAGTTGGCTTCTACGCAAGATAATGTAGTATATCCTAGCTAAATCCTGCCACACGCACTTTGAGAAGAGACGTAATTCATATTATCGATTACCGATGCTTTGCGTGGTGGAAGTTTATTGATGGTTCCATTCGCTACTCAAACTCTTATTGCAACTCATCAATAACATGCAGATATTAGGAATATATCTCACTGTGATTGAGGGAAATATATTTGATCATTATTGAATATTACATGAAGGAGATATACAATTAGGTATATTTACTACCACTGAAAGGTTCTAGCTTGAATCAGCGGGATCATTTATACGCCCATGATGTCATTATTCCTCAGTAGTTGTTGAAAATTATTCACTTTCTTCTATTATTCATCATAGATATTTGTTCTTGATTATCTGAAATCATTTATGATTCGAGTAATATCGATAATTATAACACTACGTTTCATTGCAATACTATTTCATCTACCTTTATATACATTTTTCATCCCATGACTTGATATTCTGTGTCTATCATGTCAACCTATTATTCGAAGGCACACGCTTGTTTTCATGAATATATATATATATATATATATATATATATATATATATATATATATATATATATATCATACCGTATATATTTTATGATATATTTTCATATTATATATTATATATATATATATATATATATATATATATATATATATATATATATATATATATATATATATATATATATATATATATATATATATATATATATATTTATGTATATGATCTATGATCGATGAAAATATCAATCAGATTCAGAAACTTCTTATTTTTAGAGGGATGAATACCCTCAACTTTGGCTAAGGTTGACAAGGTAGGATCGTTCAGATGGGAACCACGAGGGCGTCGAAACCGCACCTCAGAATTGTGACGAATGTTACATGTGTTCCGAAGTCACTCTGGTCAAACTAATTGCAATCAGTTCACACTCAACAGGCCACAACCTTCTACTTCACACTCTCCAGAACGCCAAGTAGAATGATTTGTCGTACCACCTTCTCGGCATCTCATTCGAAACCCATTCATGTTTTCCGTATGTAACTTGAGATGTTGGAAGTGAACAAATCCATACTGAAGTTCGGAATGTGACAATGGATTCATTGCGTATTGAAAACTGCTATTTTCCACACCTGATTCACTTTCAGTGCGAGCTTGAAATAATACATTTTTCAATTGAATGAAAAACACGGCTCCTCCACCAAAAAGATAGGTATAGGCTTTCATATCGAACTAAATGGAACAGCAATGCTCGACAATGCAATACACGGCTCAGTGTAATTATCATATTATCAGTGGCATTTGTGTTTTACGAAAATTAGATCTTGTAAGTTCACCAATGTCCCTGGTATCGTAGCCAATAGGATACTCACTGAAAGAATGTAAGGCATTTGTGACAAGTAATCTATATGGTTGATGAAGGAGGTACTTGCAATGGAATACACCTCACTAGTCACTAGGACGCTTTGTATGTGAACTGGAGAACAGTATCTCATGAAATTCAAATATCAATTTTTAACAAAGCCTATAGGCTTATTGAACTTCGCATATTAAGCCGCTGGTTTTCTATAGAATTCACGTGTATTAATGTACGTGGATGAGAATATTATCTGCTGATTTAGTGCGTTATTAATTCAGCAAATCTTTTCATAATCCATTTCAGTAATAGTGATCTGACTTCAAGTGTGCATCGTCCCTGAGGAAGCTTTTATCAAATGTGAAAATGAGCATCTCTCTCTCTTTTTCTCTCTCTCTCTCTCTCTCTCTCTCTCTCTCTCTTTCTAATCAAGTCTAGACACAACTTGTAATCACCCTTTTAAGCACATTCGAAACACACGTTCACTCTGAACTTTGCGGTCCATACCACTTCGTGTGAGCGATAAATTTAGAGTGCAGTGTTTTAAGTGATTTCGCAAACATTTAACATCATCTATATATATAGAGAGAGAGTAACATTTTCAAGTCAACCCTTGGCGTTTACAGCCCCCGTTCACTCCCCTTTCCCACCTACACTCGGCTTTCTACCTTCGAGGCTTTTAGCTTTCCACGAGAGTTTTCTTTCTCCTTGAAAGAAAATGTCTAAGCGGATCGGGAGTAAACGACGAAACAAGTTCATTGCAGCGACGAGTCGAACTTTGTCGAGTAGAGCCGAGTAGCGCCGAAGTTGTGTATGAGTCAAGTTTAATCGCTATTTAGGGGCTGATATTGGATCGGAAGCGAGTTTCATGTTTCCAGATGATTCAGCTGGGCGAGTGGAGGGGATGAAACTATTGTTATAATGTGTTGTGTTCTAATTATAATATGATATATCCAAACATCATATCATTGATCGTATAATTTCGATGAGATAAATATCATTTGCTCACATTTTGGAATATGAATGAGTGGATATAATTAATGGATGAATTTTATGAAACTCACTTCTTGTGCGGCATCAAAACTCGTACGTGACGAGATTTCATTCATTCTGAAGGAGTACCTTCACAATCAATTAGTCGAGGGGGACGGCTTTCAATTTTACGAGATGTGAATTGAATGATTGAATGAATGAATGATGGGGTCAAAGACGCGTCGAGAGCTAGACGTTTAGAATATAAGGATATACCTTCCGAACGGTATGAGATTTCAAACTTTTCATAGGAAGATACACAGATAGTTCATATACCCTCGGAATGATGTCACGTGAGATAAGTGAAATCCAACTTTAATATTTTCGCAAGTTCACAGATAAAATTTTTGTTCTCAGTTGTAGGCTATACCCATGAAAATCTTGCGATACAAATTGAAACGAATTTGATCATACCATCTGGGATGTATTATTTAGAAATATGTGTTTCCCTTCTGGGTGAAAATATTTTCATGTGTCATCTCATGCCGATCAAAAATTATCATCAAAAAACTTTAGGCCTATTTATCTGAATTGACTCCCATGTACTTTCAGAGGGTGGAAGGAGACCTTACTCAATGTCTGAAATTTTCAGTAGCGTGACATATCGCTGTGACTTTCCGTCTAAATATACTGTATTGGGACTGCTTCATACCATTTGACTTATAAGTTATAAAACACTGTCGATTTATGATACACATTCATATTGGGTTACATGTTATTTATACATAACGGTTCATAATATAGTTGGTTGAAAATAGATGACAAAAATTAAAAGACCTATTAAAAACAATATTGTGTGCATCTTATGCTATATTTTCTCATTCTGTATCTTATACCGTATCTTACACTTAGAACAGTGCCAGAATTGATGTATGAAGTATTAGAAGAGACGGAGCTCAAAATGAGCGTGACCGTACTCTAAGATGGTCGAAGCCATACTGAAGTAACGGTACTCGAGCTGCAGTATGGCCGCCGTGAAAAACAGTCTCAATTTCCATTCATATCTGCAAAGATCCTCTGGCGGGAACATGTTTCACTCTGGTTGTTAGGTACGCCTCCAAACAATTAATAACACAATAGTGATCCTTGGATTTGCTTATCCGTTTGTAAGGGTATAATGATGGAAGATTTCATTCAGTTACAGCCGCCGTTACCACCCTCTTCGTTTCACTCTCTTTACCGTCCCCTCCCCCTTCCCCTTTCCTTTGCGGTGACTGAAACTTGAAACCAGGAATCTATCCTCTTGACGGAAAGACGTGACCGTAAAGAGAAAATGCAGATTGGTGTGAACTCAATTGTTTTCTAACTTATATTCAGTTTCGAGGGCTTGGATTCTACTACTCGGCGAAAACGTGACTTTATAACAAAGTGTTTTTACATTTAATCTTTCAAAGAGTTTAGAGATAAAAGAGAGAGAGATCTTTATTCATCCCTCAAAGAACAAATCTTGTTGTAAGTAGAAGTCAATTATTCACTAACAAATAATGTGAATTTATGAAAACATGCAGGAGATGTAGTAAAATGGAAATAGTATGCCTCAGAATTACATACAAAAGTATATGTTTTGAGCGAAGATTCATTATGAAAATTCTATCTTCAAGAGCACATGCGAGTCGATTTATTGAAAAATAACATTTTTTTGGATGATTTCTTCTGAATGATAAAGCCTAAGATGAGAAATTTCAATACAGGAGAAACACAAGTATTTTCAAAACTTCCAAGATGGTATAAGCAGATTATATTCAACTTATATCACATAACTTTTTCAAGCTTTCAGTTTAAAAACAACATGATTTAGCTGTTTATATATTACCATTCATATGTAATACGAGGTTTTTGATTTTATTTCACATCCTTTCGAAGATATTTGGAAATATCTGTGTTTTCCCCGTAAATCAATTTGATATCTCATATCGTTCGAAAGTGATCCCAAGCGCCTGATATTTCACTAAATCTACTCCATATTTGCTATCGAGTGCACTGATAATTATTATCTCACTATGCATATATAATTATCATACAATGACCGTTTATATGAATTATTATATGAAATAAATCAGTAGGACTATGTGTTGAGAAAAGCATGTGATTTGTACTAATGTGCATTTTAAAATTATTCTCTCTGAATTAAAATTATTCAGGAATAACGAACTCAATTATCATGATATTTGTAACTATAACCTGACTATGTATGAAGATCAGCAAATAATCGCTTAGTGAAATATATCATAACTACCACCACCAAATTTGAATCAAAAATCGAGAATTGTATCACATCAAATCTGCTACAACAAAATGTGAAAAACAATTAAAAGCGATCGTTTACTTGATCCATCATGCTTGCCAACCACAGAAAAACAAACTTAGAACCGGAAACCATTTTTCCACAGTCTGAAGTGAAAAAAAAGTTGGTCAATACGCTCATCAAAAAATAGTTGTATTCAGAGATTATAAGTTGAGATTACGAATAATAATCTTGGATCTCAAAAAGGATTACTACAATCTAATTTAATTCTATTTAGGACCACTAATGCAAGTGTGCATGCACTAATCAATTGGGTGGATGATGGGGTGACCACAAATTACTTCTTTTCACTTCACCTATAAAAAACAAACAAATACAAACGAGAGTGAAAAAACAGAGATAGAACTAAAGAAGATGGATGTGACAATTTTCAAATTAAAATGTCACAATATTTTTTTCATCCCCAAGAAAAATATATGTCTTCATGTTTATCTTGTCCTGTTAGTTAGGATTAACAATAAGCTCGAAAACACATCCATTGTCATGAGAATGAAAAAGTAAAACTAGAAAAACACAATTGTTATCTCTTTCTATACTGAAATACACGCTCTATATGTTCCTAGATTTGTCTGTCCAACGAGTCTTCAGGAATGTACGTCTTTTATCAGGTTCAGGGACATGAATAATGCATTAGTGGATTCAGCAATAAGTAGCGGGAGCTAATGAGGAGTCAATTCAGCGAAATATCAGTTTGAATAATACCAGATTTTGAATGGTGTGAGTCATACAAATTCTAATAATGGAGGAATACATATTTTGTTTGAACACTTTCTTCACCCCTTCTATTCTGTAACACCTGTAATACCATATACAACCACTACAAAGCACTACATACATGATGGATTGTGATGCTGCTCAATAGTTACATTGTCATTATTGGGAATAATAATAATTGGAAAAAGCCGTGTGGGGACCAATAAAATTGATCAAAACATTCGGTGCTTGAGAAATTATTAATGGAAGTTGAAAATGTTCTCACATAAATTGGTGTTTGCGCTAGACCGAAATCCAACAGAAAAGGCAGTGGACTGTATTTTGAAACAAGTTGATAGAAAAATAATGAAAAGAGTGACTTACAAGTTGAAGCGCTGTGGTGTCACCCAAACGAAGTGTAGATAATAAATCGAGAATATACGAAAGGAAGAACGGAGAGCTGAGGTGTAAATAGAGAAGGAGAAGGTAGGAAAACTGAAGGAATACTCAAGAAGAGAAAAGAACAGACGAACGTCCGTCCGAACGAGCAAAATGCCTAAACTTGACCGATGCATACTGAACGAAGGAATACCTGTAACTAACTAACTTATCATTGCGATATGCAATGGGGAAGGGGGTGAAAACCAGTTAGGTTGGTCGTACACAAACTAAACAGAAGGGGAAACACATAGTTGAAACCACGAACGTGATGAATTGCGTCGGGAGAAAAGAAATAAAGCAATAATGGTGCAAACAATTGGTATCTTTTCATATTAGCTTATTATTGTTCATCAAACGACCCCAACAACAGCTAGATTAAATGGGATACGATTGAGAGGAAATGAAATTTTGATATTCACAGAAACTCACACAAGACGCGGGACTTGAACTCACGCCCATCCTGAATTCAGTTTCGTGTTCGACTGAGCCAACATTCTTAATTTTTCAATTGCAATCTTCTCTCTGTTTTTCATCTCACGATACGAATGTCTATAGCAACTCCATTCCCAGTACAATTAGGTATGTAGATAAAACGAGTGTATATTTAACTCTTAAAAACAATTTCTCCGAATGTTGGTAACTCCAGAGAAAGTTCTTTGGAAACTCGAAAGTAAATGAAACCATACTGAAAACTTTCAAAACAATTAACGTATTGGAGGATCAACACGGTCAAGCGTTACTGTTGGTGCATATGAAAGACGGTCGTTCGATATATAAAACGAGCTACCAAAGATTTAATCATAATTTCAAAACTAAATAAAGTAAAATGGAGTTAATTAATCTGAGTCTCGGAGGAATGCTGCATGCGACACTGTGGAATGCAGAATGAAGGCGGCTTTGTCTTCTAGAATCTCAGTTTGGCAAGTAATTTATTGTGTTAAGGAGGCTGAAGACAAAACGCAAGATCAAAATGTCACAACTTAATTATACGAAAAATAAGGTATTGTCAACTATGGTATGCCGAAAGCGAAGGAGAAAGAGAGAGAGAGAGAGAGAGAGAGAGAGAGAGAGAGAGAGAGAGAAAGAGAGAGAGAAAGAGAGAGAGAGAGAGAGAGAGAGAGAGAGGGAGGGAGAGAAAGGTTTCACAAGTAATTTCCTCGGAGTCTACCACTAATAAAACTCTTTTACTCCTTCTTCTTCCCTTCCCTGCAGTCCCCCTCCCCAATCAACCCTCACGGCAACAATTTCCCCTCTTCAGTGCCACGTCTCTGAAATACTAATGGAACAGCTTTAAGGTTTTTCTACGCGAAATTGCTTCATTTAAAACATTAGAAAGTCGTCTACCTAACCCCGATTGTACTCTTTACAATGTATCAGTCGGTAAAAGTAGTTGGGAAACTGCTGCCTGCCTTATCGACCGCTAACATGCGGTATAATGTCTCTTTGGAGTTCTTTGAACTCGGGAAATGGTCAATGTAAATATTTGAGTAGAAAAAGTACTTTGCATGTTTTCCGCCAGTTTTAACCATAGAATAACGAATAACGAACTATCTCTAAGGTTGGGAACAGTTCAAGTTTATTCTTCATTTTTGGACATCATATTATACCCAAGAGAGCCATCGAGGGTCAATTCGGTGACATATCAATTCTTTCCCAATGACTACTAGATAAAGTTCAGTGTTGATAATTGAGAATAGTACGATGATGATTGAATCATTGTTGACAAGTCCACCGAGAGGTCTCGAACCAATGCACCCTTCTAAACGGTCTTGTGCATACATCCATAACCATAGCCTTCATAGCCTTATGTATTACATTGAAATTTTAATAGTGATGAAATAAAGTTGTTTATGATAATAATGGAGAAAATACTGGAATCAATATTCGATTTAACCATATAAATATTCACTAAATTCGTACATCAATGTTTCAATGCTAAATCAACGCCGTCTCTTCCCGACAATGACACTCTAATTGAGTGGGTCCATGTTTGATTCATCAATATCAATGCTTACGAGTATGTTGATTTCATTCGGATCGGGTTTAATAACGCAATGTAATATATTGATGACCATAACCAATTAACGTTTCAGTTGGGTCATTTTGTTCATTCAATATACTCAATTCATGTGTATGCCTATATTCTATAATCACAAAATCATCTTGATGTATGATTGATAAACTGAAATCATAGTTTCCGATGTATCATAAAAAATTCGATCAACTGAATCTGGTTTTCAATTGATTCAGCTCCATCAAATTCGTGCTGGTTCTTGCCAAAACTATCGCACTCCAAGTTGATCATGAATTCGTAAAACTCTCCCAGCTGTGATGGATTACTGAGAAGAGTAAAACACTGTCCAGCACTCTGGGTCGTCATTCAGGGGACATGAGATCAATTCCCGTCAATGTCAACTATCCTCTCACAGGCTTGTCATGATTTTTCTCTGTGGTTTTGGTTTAAACTGATCAATCTCTTCATCAACATACCGCGATCGAATCCTTCTCAGTAGCCAAAAAACACACTACAAAATATCATCTCATTTTTCCATGAACTTATGCATCATTTACCGACAACGATTGATATTGATCATCGGCACGATTCGTCGCTGAACCCAACATGAATACATAAAATACGATGGACCACTAAAATATCATCCTCATCAAAACTTGTACATCTTAAACATCATTTATGGAACGTAATATAGCTATATAAATGCCTCCTTCTACAGATGAGCCACATACATTATTTATAATATATAATTCACGTGATACCGTCTCTGCTCGTGGCGTCCATTAACTAGCCGTCGGCGACGTCCAGCACGACGCCCTTCAGACCGACGTGTGTCTCATGTTCGTACGTGAGCGTCGAGTTATTTATAGACACAGTGAAGCGTTTGATTACAGTACTGTTGCTGTGGTCAGTGACTGACTGGGTGTGGAGGATCTGTGCATTTGAGCTGCATATATATCTCTCTCTCTCTCTCTTTCTCTCTCTCTCTCTCTCTCTCTATATATATATATATATATATCGAACGAAGGAGGGGAATTGATCATCTTTTCCAGCTCACAGTGCATGGAGTATCATCCTTTTGTTGAATTTACCCTGGAATATTTCAATGGTTATTGTTATCAGTAATTCCTTTCGTTTGTCTGAACATTTTTCTGTTACTTTCCAAGTAGATCCACACCAATGATCCAGCATAATTATATCCTCTCATCATCTTCTAATGTAGTATGAACTATTCTATCGGTAACCCTCTCTGAATATGTATTTGTTAGAAGTGGAAATCAACACCCTAATAATTTTGAACATCCTTTCTGTTACACATACATATAAACTGTGGTGAAACTTCATTAGCGATTCTCTCTGTTATGTGCGACACTAGCGTTCGGCTTATACGAATGATTGGTGTTATTTGTCACTCTGCCGGCATTTACATGCACTTCAACTTGAAACCACATTCTCTGCATAACGACGCTGAACGAATTCTGTTCGAATGTCTCTTTCACTGAGATAGAGTCACGGTTGTTCCTTCTCAATTTATCTCGTCTGTTTCTCTGGAATAGAATTGACGGATTTTTCTTGTGGAATAAGTTTTAACTCGTTCAATTATCAAGTCCTAAAGACATAAGTATAGTATTATTTGGGTTCACACAATATTTATTCATAGCATTTACTCATATCTAGCTCGATTATGAAGAACATATTTCAAAATTAGCTTCACTGAGATTGATTTTCGTAGTGACACTATAGAGATAGCGTATCCTGGCATGGAAGTCACATTCTTCTCAACATTCAATCAGTGGCGGCAAAAAGTGCATTCTAAAAGAATTTCTAAAATGAAATTGGCTACCGCATTGAATTTATTGTAGATATTATAAATATGACTCAGTAAATGAAATTGGAATGGTAACATTCATAGTTTGAGATAATTTTGGAAAATTTTGAATATTCATTTGGCGCAATCGAATCAATCGAGATGATAATTTGTCAGTTTAACAATTATGAGAATGTTTGGGAAAATGACGAAAACTACAGCTAATCTCAAAAAAGGCCTTATTGTATGATATGTTTGTTTGTTTCTTTTATTTCATCATCTAATGTTTTTCAGATAAATACAGAATATGCATATATGAATATCATACTAATAGCGAACATAATAATTATTACAATACATAACAAATTGGTTACTTAATCAGCTCACAATAGTGATAACTGAGATTGTTACAACAAATCACAAACATAACACGAATAACAACTCCGAAAACGAAACGTGTCAGTTGGAACGAATAGATCAGCAATTTAAGGGCACAATGAATATTTTATTTTCATTTTTCAAATTTTTAACTCGGAACAAAATACTCATTCAGCTAGCCAATCAAGAATCTACATCAGTTGATACCATGGAATTGAGATGATTCACATACATAGCTCTCTTAATTGATTATATGGTGATACTGAATACTTTGATTGCTTTATGACGGTCACCTATGTCACCGATTAAATGTTCACCTAAACTCTACTATTTGCAATTACCTAACCTTGTGTTGCTCTTCTTCTATTTTTCTTGTCGCTCTTTTACTTTTCTACAACGCAAATTCATCTCTCGATCGCAGGAACTTTGCTAACCAATCCGACGTAAATGATAATCTGTCTATTTACAAAGTCCCGTGTAAGTGCTATCGCATGTCGTACCGGAGGGGCACTTGGAGCACGGGCTACCAGCGATGTACAAGGCCTGCCTCTCCCAGTTACCAGTTTTACCGTAGTTACAGACATAGTAGCGGTTGTACCAGATGTCGCTAGGACTGGTCTTGTAGGCGGCGTAACCACAGCCAACCAAGTTCGTGTCGGCCCAGGCGATCTGAGTGTAGTGACCGGTTGACAAGTCAAAACTGAAATTAGGAATCTTTTCAATGATCCGTGTACAGTCCACTAACAGCTACTTATATGGAGTTGCGAATAAACGGGCGATAATAAGAAGGAGAATGGAAATAAGAGATCCACAAAAGCTCGTGCACACATCAGGGCTCGAACCCACGTGTGTAAACTTCAAATTCAGAATCTGTACTCCGACTTAATGGGTCAAACGGAATATTTGGCATTCCGTTGTTGTTGTTTACATACTGATGTACCACTAATCTGATTGGTGAGAATCTCTCTTCAGTCGATCAAAATAATAAGAAAAGAGTATTGGCTCAGTATTGAGGAACACCTTAACAACAACTGTGGGATACCAAGAAAATTATCATTCCTGATGGTGATCACAACGCCTCGTTTCCTAACCACTTCGACGTCAACTAGCAATAATTGTAATGAGAAGTCATATCACATCATCTGATGGTCTTCTCATGTTTGTTGGAAAATAGGGTCTGGGAAATGGTGTATCACGAGAATATTGTCGTAATCACTATTGTCCAGTACCCTCACCTAATGAACTGCGTGTTGATGTTTACTAGCTACAAGAGAGAACCCATATTGATCAATACCAACTAGAAAACCTACATGTCGTAGCAACATTGCCTCTTGTCTGTGTATTTACATTGCTGTTAGCACAAAATCATAGACTGGCACATTAGTGGGCCAAGTAATGTGATAAATTATTGCAGTCCAAGATAGTGTGAATTTATTTTCATGATATGGCGAATAGATATTGAAGTGAACAGTATCCAATCCAAGTTCTAGCCTCTTGAAGCAAGAAAGGACTAGCACGTTATTTCAAGTGTTTTCATATGTGAGTCAAGCGTTCATGAAGTAGATCGAGAATCACGCTGCCAAGCGGTATTCTGATGTGACAATGCGATGATATCATTCCTACCTGAATGGGTTGATGTTGGCATTACTGTAAAGCACCACCTCGTCGTACCACACAACGATTGGCCACGTCCAGTTGGCCGTGACAATGTTCTGCGTGTCTGACTGTTCGGCGATGTTCTGTCCGACTTTGAAGCGTGCGACATTGCGGCATTTGTCGTGGCTGTATGTGCATTGGTCGGCCCAGCGTTGAGCAATTGCAGCTATCTCAGTGTCCCAAGCCTGAGGAAACGATAGATCGGTAATATGATGCAGATGGTTCAAGCGGAGCTTGAAATTCCAGTGAAAATTTGGTTTACACACAATCATTCGGTAATTGTTTCATAGACAATGTGTCAATTGCATGCACATTGACTTCCTCATTCAGTATATTTCAGGATTTATCATGATGTAGCATTATCGATATCTTCATGTGAATGCAAACGTACTGGAAAGAAGCTGGATTTAGGATAGTTCCGACAGGAATGCAATCGAATATGACCTATATGTGTGTGGCCCAGAGCTCTATGGTTCCAAGTTCATCAAAATGAAGCTGAGATAAATGATGGTTCATTAGATTCAATATTGATAAATCTGGGTGTTTTTCATACGATATATGCTAACGATATATCATGCATTATTGCATGCTCTCACTCGAATCTACAGTGTGAATCAAGCAACTAAGTTTCACAATCTATGAATTAGTTTCAATATTTTCTCACGAATTTCCTCATGTTGGCAGCCTGTGGTTGAGGTCCTGGGGATCCTCGAGTCTCCCGTCCTTCAGCTAGGTTGTTTCTCAAATTGTTGTGAAGATCGACAATTGCCTGTTGATCAGCACTGTTGATGTTACGATTCAGAGATGGCTGACAAGCAGAACCCGGACCCTGATGGTATAGAGCGAAAAGTGTCAGTGATTTTATGATTCGAAATAATGGAAATCGAACGCAATTTTCTCTGATTACATTGAACAGAATCAGTCTTTGTGAAGATAGTACAATTCTACTTATAGCTCAACTAGTTGAATATTCACAGCCAGGTTAATGGGTTCATTAATTTTCCAGGTTAATATACTACAAATACTTGCACACCCACGCAATTGGAAACGGTGGCCCTAATGAATTCTCATCCAACGTATTATTATCAGCCGTACACTGCACACAAGTTGAAAAAAAACAATTCCGTCATATTAATCAATTACCACCTGGCCCCGGATTAAAAAGAGTTATATCTTACGTCGTAGCGTTACGACCTCGTGTGAAGTACAACCGACATACGACGTCGAAACTAATTTGGATGTGAATTTCTTATAATTGTTTGGAAAAAGGTTCGGGCTAATCTTGTGCCATAACTTCAGCCCAAACTATATGAAATTGTTGGTGTCGTATGACGTCATGCTCTTCTATTGTCAACCAATGAGAGCAAAGTGTGGTGTGACCTGGCTCCAATTGAAGCGTTTTGAACAATAATAAGATACATGTTCCCTACAACTATTGTTGTCACGTTTTTTTTTTCAATTGCCATGATGTTTTCAATTTTGAGATCATCAAGAAATGTTTGCATTTTCTTCATTGCCATTTGTGTCACTTTCAGTATTTTTTTTTCAAATGGGCATCAGGATGGGATCGAGTGATTATTATGATAGAAATTAGGAACTTGTCTATACTCCCAATTCTACCAAATTTGATTCTCATCGTTAAAATACGTATCAATTGCATTTGAGTGAAAATTATAAACAAAATCAAAAACAAATAAAATAATTGGAAGAATTTAAATTTGATTAGATAAATTGAAAAATTGACGGAATCAATCACATGTATGATCACTAGAATCAGTCGGAAACGCAGTTAACTTCAAAACCAACAAACACACAATTTTCGCCGTGAATTTTTGGAATGCGGCTTGCAACAGACCTATACCCATTTATCGCAAGAACACTTCCAACCTGACGGATGACTTTGATCAGTATGGTGATTCGCCGTCATAGTGTTCCGTGGAACCAGTGATGGTACTCACACCATCATCACTGACCGGTGAGCACCGTCACCAAGGAAATGTTTTTTGAAAATCGCGCTCGTACTCCTTTGTCGGTTGGGGAGCTTACTGTAAGTCTGGTGAACGGGCATAAAATGGTTGTAATTCACGACATTTCAAGTAAAACATGAATTATCTTTGGTGATCCGGGGCCAGCACACTCACATAATTATGTACAACTATACACACTCCATTGAGAATGTTACTACAGTATCGATGATGGAAAATATGACAATGAGAATACTCACATCAGTTTGATAAAGGCACATGGAATTATCCGAACAAATCGCGCAGTACGAAGCAGTAGACTCTGTTGTACCTGTACCAACTGACGAGTCCGTAGAAGTAGTTGAAGTAGTTCTTATTGCTTCTGTTGTTGGGATTCTAGCATTGACGTCTATACCACTCGAGGCACACAGTCCCGGATATGTGGTGTCACAAGAGGTGCCAGTGGGGCACTGGGAACAGGGGGCTCCTGCCATGTAGAAGGGTTGATCTTCCCAGTTCCCTTGAGGCCCATAGTTGCAGATGTACATCTTGTTGAAGTAGGAGTTTCCTTTGCTCGTGTAGTAGGAGTAACCACAGCCCACCGAATTGGTCACCGCCCACGCTACTTGCGTGTATTGACTCGTTTCCACAACTGGACTACGCGAAGAGATAGTGTTAGTGAGAGGTCATCTATATAATAATTATAGTTCCCATTCAGTTTTATATTCAACTCTCAAGAGGGCCGCATATCCACTCGATAATTAAGCACGCACTAGACTTTTAATCTATTCCCTTTTTCATTATTCCTCGATCATATAGGGCTATATGTTTATATCATTTTTTCGGGAATATTAACTTTGTAGGTTTGTATTACATCAATTTTCATTTCATATATATTTTATGTGATATATTATGTATCAGTGGAATTCACATTACTATTCCCATTTTCTCTGCTTCTGTGGAATGACCACCGATTTATGCTTCAGATTGCATCTCGAATGTTCAAATGATAATTGAAATTGTTCACTTGTACGATAATACCGACAAAATAATAGTTTGTGTGGATGATTATCGATTATGAGAACCGAATTTCAACAGAGAAAAAAAGCAAAGAAATTGACATGAAATTGACAGAAAAAAATGTTCAATATCGCCTGTCCAAATAGTTCAAATCGACATAAGAATCCAAAAATGCATAATGAAAATACAATGTTTCGAACATCGGTATGATCATATCATGATATCACATCATGTACCCCTATACAACTTCTGAAAATAGCTACTGAACTCACAAGTGAGGGTTGATATTGGAGCTGTTGTGGAGTGCCACCTTCCCGTACCACGACGTCTGGATGGCCCACAGCCAGTTGGGAACAGTATTATTGCCACTAGAGACAATCATAGCGACACTCTGACCCACTTCGAAGCGTGGCACACGACGGCAAGTGTCGTGGTCAAATGTACACTGATTGGTCCATCGTTGAGCAATAGTAGCCAACTCCTCATCCCAGACCTGGAGGCAGGAGAAAACGAGGACTTTAACGTTCATATGAGGGGATCGGTGTTCGTTAAATGATCCCATCAATAATTATTTGATTATTCATTCATTTACTTCACTTGTTGATCCTTTTTGAGGAATTTGGTACATGAGGATTCAGCGGTCAACGATGTGCGGTCAGCAATATAACACAATGTGTTTGCAATAAAATGGAATTGAATTAATATTTTAACCTGAGTTGGGACAAAACATAATAAAATCGTAATAAATATTTGTTCACCCAAAGTAAATTATCCATTAATTCAACACTGCATTAAATATGCCACATTCTCTATGAATTCGTGTACAGAGTATAACAGTAGACCTGAAGATGTGATTTCGTGATCGAGTCAGATGGTTTTTCATCCATTCATTTGAGAATAAATATCGATCATTAAAAATAAATGTCATGAGTGATTTTGAGCTGGAGAGTGTCAGGGAATGCGAAACATAGGCCTAAATGAAAACCTGATCGAGTGTAATAAATTAGTAAATGTTAGAATATTGCAGACGGAATGTGAATTATGAATAATAATATCACATGTGGGTCACAATTGAATGAGGATGATCAATCAGCTTATTTCAATTTTTTTGAATCATACTCTGTTTTGAGAATCTCTGTCTCTGTTTCGAATGAATTTCACCTCACATAGAGCACATTGTGGGTGGAAATATATAGAATGCAAATGTTTGATTCAGATTGATCAACACAAACATCTCGCAGAATTTTCAAACTAAAAGATCATATAATTTGGATCATATATTTATACAATTCATACCATTTTTTGCATGTTTGCAGCTGACGGCTGAGGACCAGGAGCCCCACGCGTCTCTTGCCCCAGGGCCACCTTGTTCCTGACCTGGTTGTGGAGATCCAAGATGGACTGTTTCTCCGAAGCTGTCACGCTTGTAATGTACACTTGCTTACAGGTTGGTCCATAGCCCTACATAAAGACAACAAGATTATTTCAGATATCTGGGACAAGCAATCTGGCGAAATTGATCGCCAGCTAGGAAGAGCTGTCGCTTTTTTTTCAATGACGTAGACGATATAGGTGTCAAAGAATTGAGAAAAGAGGTGGAGAAGATTGGCCTTAGCAGTGTGGGATAGAAAAATAAGCTATATGATCGTCTGAAATCAGATTTTGAATTCTCAGATGATTGTTAATGTGTGATAGGTCTAGTCTAGGAACAGACAGTGACCGATACAAATATCATATTACAAGAGATTCTCCTAGACAAACACGATTCAAGTTTTCGGCCATTTTGTATTCACGTTCATTATTTTTTTTTTCCAAAGAGACGTACATGCTTTCAAACCTCGATATATATCGATATCTCGATATGTCTTGAGCGAAATGGATGGTAAAGTTGCTGGATTGAGTTGAAGTTGCTGGTTCATAATGAAACCTGTGGTATGGAGGTGATGGTAGGTGGTATAACAGAGAGGAAATATCCATTTCTCATGACTTTTTCTAATAACCTCAATGACAAGCCAAATTCTGATCGTTCAGAAAATATTTACGGGGCCTACCACTGCGTAAATGACAAATGGTTTTATGTGAAGATTATTCTATTTTTCTCGCCGAGTCGAACCAAAATCTTCACTTATTCTTCATCCTCGTGGAGGAGTTTACTTCTGACGTCGGAACTAAGTTTTAAATTGACAGTCCAGAAGACATCAGGAGCTGAAATGTATTCACCTGTTTTTCGATTGGAGTAGAAATACAATGAATTATTCCGACAGCTGCTATTATTATTTCACAGTCACTGGGACTTCAACTTCGATTCAAATAACCAGACTTTATACCTATATTTAGGTATGTTCATACCCACATGTAGTGATAATGATCCATGGTGGCGGTGAAACAGATCTTTTGGAGGAATATTAATAGTAGCAGTAAACACACACTACAGTATATATACAGTACACAGTAAAGTACAGAGAAGTAGCAGCAATCGAGACCCACTTATGTCACTATAACTTTATATCATATTCACCATTTCCAAATAACTAACTGAAATAACCATCGTGAGCCGGCATTAATGAAGCATGTGCTGCGTGAGCGTTGGTATAATCAGAAATAGTTATGTTATTTTACTTACCGTATCATAAACGCACAAAGTGTGATCAGAACAGATGGCACAATAATCGGCAGTGTTTATTGTGAATATCTTATCTGAAAATTAATGATGATTCAATTCAGAAATTCAAGAGAGAGTATATTCTAAACTCTACTTTTTAGGACATACTGGCGGATCCATCAAGTGAGGATTTAATTAAGCCACAGTAGAAAGGCATCATGAGAAAACTCTTCTGATAATATACCCAGACTACCGGTACTGTTACATATATATATATATATATATATATATATATATATATATATATATATATATATATATATATATATATATTTCAATAAGTTCAATAGCTTTCTGATTAACCACCAGTAGGTTATTAAAATGGTATGATTTGAAACTGTTCAAAAAAACAACGACATTATCAGAAATTAAAGCTGTTTTCAAGAAGATCTTCCTCTATGACGAAATTGGTAGCGCGTCAGGCCGGCAAACTGGTGATCCGGGTTCAACTAACGGGGGAGGTCGCGATTTTGAACAGTTTCAAATCATACCATTATATATATATATATATATATATATACATATCTCACGACTCTAATGAAATTGTATTATTTAGTCCGAGTGTCGTCTCAGGCTGTGTCTTAGTCTGAGTTTGCCACTGTCATAATATAGAAAGCTATGTAAGAATGGTCATCAGGCCAAATAATATTAATGATAGTGATATTAACTGATTCTTGATAAACACTCGCACGATTTGTCTCTAACCTGGTCAGTCAGGTGAACCACTCAGAAGCGTTCCGTGCATTTTCTGACTTATCCACGTGACTTTCCGAAAACTAACCCCGCAAGTGAACCGAAATATTGAACTGGAAAACCGTGGATGAAATTGATGGAAATCATCTCTCACAATACTCTAGTTATCTATGGAAAATATATTTTTTTGTATTTGTAATTTGAATTTGATATCAAATGAATTCATTTGACCGCATAAGCGTACCTCGAGTTGGCGTTTGTTTTTTTGTCGTTGCCAGGTTTGTGTTCATTGATTTCTTTGTCGTCGATAAAGGCGTTGTGACCGAACGAGTTTTCTCAAAAGTAGTGGTTTGCATCATTTTTTTCGTTGTCACAGAAATCATTGTTTTCGGTTTTGTTGTTGTTTGTTTTAGTGCCGTTGCCAAGTTTGTATTCATTAATTTCTTTGTTGTCGATGAAGGCGTTGTGGCCGTCGATTTAGAGAGAGTTTTCGCAACAGTAGTGAGTTTCGTCGTTCTTTTGCTTGTTGCTGTTGGTTTTGCAGTTACCATCCTTAGAGCCACATTCGATTTTGTCGTCGTCAGACCGATAACTGATTTTTTCGTGTATGTGGCCGCTAGGTTCGACCTTGTTGGTACAACTGGCTTCGTTATTGTACCTTGTGTATTCGTCAGATGTAGATTCACATCCATTAATAGCACAATCATCACTGATGCAAATATCATTTTTGATCTCGGAACTTTTCCTATAATATCGATCAATTGATCACTGGTAGATAATTGATCACTTATATTATACGTATTAATTATTTCACTTATTCAAGTTATTCATTCCTCATAGTCACCAAAAACTATACACGCACAAACGAACTCAAAGTGATACAAGTAAGGTATATATATAGTAATGAATGATTTGGTTATGAATATATTGTCCCGCAGGTCTTGCCTATCAGGCTCACGATAGCATGTCTCCTTATCGATTATAGTTAAATTATTGACCATACGTGGTCAATCTCCGCGAACACATGTAGCAGTTTGCGTGAAAATTGCTGAGTCGCCTTCATTGAAACACGTAGTATGATTTTATTGACACATTTCTGTCAACTATCACCATTATGGCAACCACTGAACATGCCATTTTTTGAATAGATAGCTACAAGAGGAAATAATCTTCAATTTATTCTTACTCTTTTTCAATGACGAATTTTTGATGTACTATTGATACTTCTGAATTTGATGAAGGGATGAAGTAATATCATCGTTAAAGTGCAAGACGAGCCGGTATAATCGATTGGATTATCGACTGTATTTTCAGGCACGATTTTTTCAGCAAGTCAGATTTCAAATGGATTTGAGAACACTAGTGAAAAGTCACAACACACAATGAAGATGATTTTGTTTCTATGGTCGAATTGAGAGAGTATAGAAGTCTGTCATAGGTTGTCACGCCTCGGGGCAAAACGATAGTTAATTTGTTCAGAAAAGAAGTTACTGCGCTGAGCATCGAACCATGGGCCCAGAGCACGGTAGGAAGCGATGTTAATCTCAGCACTACACTGACATGTAGTTGAGAATTCGTCACTATATTACACAATAGCTCGGGTAGATAACCACATACTTGGCATTCCCATTGGCAACTTTTAGTTACATTCAGAAACCGACTCGCAGTAAACTTTTCTCTACCGGCAGGACCGAAGTTGTGGACCCACCAAAATGGTGGTTGGGTTGGGATTTGAATAAGACTGTTGCACAGCATACCAGGTTAGTGGTTGTCCATATGATATGGGCAAGAAATCAAATACCGTACAGCGTTTTTCTTTCATAACATCGAAACTTGATAGTTTGTTGTTCCACGAACAGGGGTATTAATGGAAAGTAGAATCGTTCGGACAAGGCATCAGGATGGTTCTCCACATTACCTTACGGCCATTATGTGATATATTTTCTGGTGAGTTTGATTGGAAATATCATTCCAATAATTGGCGGCATATATAAGTAGGTATTCTAAACATTATATTTGTTCTTTACTCACCTTTAGGACATATGCTTCGATATTTCAACACAGATTCAACCTTTTCATGTAGAGCAGTGTTGCAATCATAACGGTCAAAACCAAACCTCCTAAATAACAAATGGCTGCCTTCAGAACGAAAATAACAAAAATTGGCATTTACCAATTCAAGAAACTCGAGTGGAACGCCTGAAATATCACATATGCCGCCATGTCCTCGAATGTTACCATAACGTACTTGAAAACGTATTTTTTTGGGCCGAAAATTCTCATGTAGACTAATGGCCGTGTATGATGTTCCTCAAAATTACCGCCTGTAGGCCTACTATTGGATTGTGATTTGAAGTATCATAATGACTGACGGAATGGTGAGAAAATATTCATCTCATGTTTGATAATTGAACATTGTTGTTATATACACCCACGTACAAAAAAAAATCTGGAATATATACCTCTCACGGATCGTTGGAGACGGCTGAAAATTGTTCCAAGTTCATGTTTCATGAAAGGCGGAGTAGTTTCTTCAGTTTCAATTCAATTTCCACAATGTGCTATTTTCATATAATAGTCTCCATACTGTGGAAAACTATAAAACCCCTTAAGTCAAACGGCAACTCATTGGAAGATCGTTCCAATGCTCTAGCAATCAATATTTCGAAACCAAATTGTATCGTGATAATTATTATTTCAGCTCTCTTGCTCCTTCTCCTCGTGAGATCGGTTATTATCTTGAATTAATTACTTCAGTTTATCTCAAAATAGGCACATGTGGAGAATATGTGAATGTTTTAATTTACATTCGCTGTTAAAAAATGCATAATTAGGATCAACATCACTTCTGATTCTAGGGACCCGGATATATCTAGGACCTAAGACCTAGTTTGGGATGATACAGGATTAAAAGTTCTCAGAAGAACTCGAGAGTGCACAATCGAAACAATAATTCATAATTGCCAGAAGAATTAATTACAGTTTTATTAACTAGAACGGTAAATATCACACTAATATACAATACTTCTATATTTGTTACAGGAATTGGCTACACATACTATACACAGACCAAGCAATACACTTCTCTCACTCGATGTAAAACATACGTTGTTGTAATAAATGAACGACACTGTGCCCCAAATGGTGTTCTCCAATCACACCTTGGGTAATGGTTTGCCATGGTCACCTCACAAACACGCCAACTTCCTATAAACTTCTTTCTAAGTGAACATTGTTAATACAATTTAGGGTTTGTCATTGGTTCGAACATTGAATTTGGCATTAAGTTACCATAACAACAAAGTGAAACGATACGTGACAGTTGGCAGAAATAGATCAGCAATTTCAGGGCACAATCATCCGTGTCATTTTTTTCATCGGTTGATTTGTAACAAAATACTCATTCAGCTAGCCAATCAAAAATCTACTTCAGTTGATACCATAGAAATGATGCACATACTTTCTTGAATATATGGTGCTCCTGACTATACTTCATTGATTGCTACATGACGGTCACCATAGTGACCGATTATATGGTCAACCAAACTCTACGATTTTACTCTTTCCTAGATTTGTGTCGCTCTTTTTCTATTTTCCTTGTGTCGCTCTTTTACTTTTCTTCAACGCAAATTCATCTACCGATCGCCGGAACTTTGCTAACTAATCCAGGACGTAATGATAATCTTCTATTTACAAAGTCCCGTGTAAGTGCTATCGCATGTCGTACCGGAGGGGCACTTGGAGCACGGGCTACCAGCGATGTACAAGGCCTCTCCCTGCCAGTTACCAGATTTACCGTAGTTACAGACATAGTAGCGGTTGTACCAGATGTCGCCAGGACTGGTCTTGTAGGCGGCGTAGCCACAGCCAATCAGGTTCGTGTCGGCCCAGGCGATCTGAGTGTAGTGACCAGTTGACCCGGCGAAACTGAAATAAGGATTCTCTTCAGTGGTTCGCTAGGAGCCTTCTAATACCCAGTTCAATTGGGATTGCGAATGAATTGGCGATAATGAGGAAGCGAATGAAAATAGTTCAAATTCCTAGAATATTGGACCTTACACAGTCTGGATCGTTATCATAAGTGGTTCATTAGGTAAGCATCCGGTGTTCTTCAAGAGGACCAGTGCATGACGAATTAACATGACCAAATCTAGGAACATTTTGTTCAGAATCGTAATGATATTTTTGAATGAATTTTTTGTATGATATACCTGAGAGTTTATAGTTCATATGATCCTCTATAGGATGATTCAGTTCATGTTCCTATCCGGTGAACAATGATTATTAACCGTAAAAATGACTACGTTCATTTAAACAACATTTCCAAATACTTTTATGAGAACAAAATACTCACTATCGGGACCATATGAAATATCATGAAGGAAAATATAGATACAAGATCAATGAGGGTATGGGGAAAATTTCAAAAGAATTATTTCGAAAGTTTCTGAGAATCATGTTACTAGCTGCAAAAATGCTAGAAAGAGCTTTTGATGCACTGGTCCCCTCAAATAGATCGAGATTCTCGCCTCCGAGCGGCATTCTGATGGATGTGATGATGGAATAACATTATTCTTCACCTGAATGGGTTGACGTTGGCATTACTGTAAAGCAACACCTCGTCGTACCACTGCATGATTGGCCATGTCCAGTTGGCCGTGACAATGTTCTGCGTGCTTCCCTGATAGGCGATGTTCTGTCCGACTTTGAAGCGTGCGACATCGCGGCATTTGTCGTGGCTGTATGTGCATTGGTCGGCCCAGCGTTGGGCAATTGCAGCTATCTCATTGTCCCAGGCCTGATAAAACAATATTTCAGTAATAGGTCTACCATGCTATTAAGTCAAATAAACACGTGTGTACAATTGGAATTCTTCGAACGGGATTTGAAATTAAAATTAAAATTTGAATGTGATAATTGACCCAAATTTTGACCACAGAATTAACTTTCTAGGACAATGCGCAAATTGTGTACGCACATTGTCTTCCAGTTTCAGTTTGCATAATGACTGTATATTTTATCATGATCCATTTTGGTGTACTTTGATTGATCTCTTTCTATGGTTGCAACCTTACCAGAAAGATGCTGAATGTGGGATAGTTCAAATGAAAATGCAATCGAACTTGCGCCTTTTTGAGACCCCCATATATGTGCATCAATCATTCCATTATCGCAAACCATTTCAACAAAAAAATTATATGGTTAATTTGAAGATGCATCATAATGGATTTACTATAGGGCCTACACCAGATAAACTTCGGATGGAAAATATATTTGACAGATTATCATGAAATATTTCATACCCTCATTCGATCACCTATATGTATATGTGAATCAATCAAGTATTGATTATGTATATATCGATCAAGTATATGAGAATCACTATCGATCAATTAGTTTTAATATATCCTTACAAATTTCCTCATGTTGGCAGCCTGTGGTTGAGGTCCTGGGGATCCTCGAATCTCCAGTCCTTTAGCGACCTTGTTTCTTAAATTATTGTGCTGATCAATAATTGCCTGTTTTTCAGCACTGTTGATGTTACGATTCAGAGATGGTTGACAAGCAGAACCCGGACCCTGATGGTATAGGATGGAAAATTTAAGAAATTTATATGAATGGAAATGAATCAAATCAAATGCAATTTCCTTTCATATGGATATACCAGAATTCAAGCATAATTGTACTTTACGACGTTTTACGTCGCACAACTCTTTGTAAATACGGACCTGACATACTCAGATACCACCAATAATACATTTCATTAAGAATACTACAATATTAGGTACAATGAACACAGCAACGACAATACTCACATCTGTTGGGTAAAGGCACATGGAATTATCAGAACAAATCGCGCAGTACGAAGCAGTAGATGCGGTTGTGCCTGTACCACCTGTTGACCCCGAAGAAGTTGTTGATGGAGTTGTGGTAGTGATTGTTGTTGTTGTTGGGAATCTAGTACGTCTAGTCGATGTTGTTGTGGTTATAGAGTTGGTTGTCAAAGTTGTTGGGGCTGTTGTCGTAGTTGTCGGAGCTGTTGTTGTAGTTTCCACAGTTGTTGTCTCAGTTGCATCAGTTGTTGTCGCAGTTGCTTCAGTTGTCGTAGTGGCTGCTGTATCACTCACGGCACACAGGCCCGGATATGTGGTGTCACAAGAGGTGCCACTGGGGCACTGGGAACAGGGGGTGCCTGCCACGTAGAGGGGTTGATCTTCCCAGTTACCTTGAGGACCGTAGTTGCAGATGTACATCTTGTTGTAGTAGGAGTTTCCTGTGCTCGTGTAATAGGCGTAACCACAACCCACCTTGTTGGTCAGGGCCCACGCTACTTGCGTGTAATGAGCCGTTCCCGCATCATAACTAATCAAAGAGGTGATGTTAGTGATAGTTCATCTATTTATGATTGGGGTTTCGATTCAATTTCATATTCACGAAATCTATTGCCAAGATGTGCCAAGATGTATTGCAAAGATGTAGTACATGCACTAGAATTTGATGTTTCATTTTTCTTTCAAGTTTCTATTATATATACATATTTTGAACACTTGCATGGGAAATATTGATTCTGTTAGTTGTTCTGCAATAATTGTGTTAGTATAATATAAATAACAGATAATATTGGAAATCACTCACATTTTCTTAACTATTCTCATTTTCCTCGCTTCTGAGGAATTCACTACGAATGATTCTCTTGATTTCATTTAAAAATACAAATGATAATCATAATTGTCCGCGTTTTTTATGATCTACTGGATTGTTGAGTGTGAAAATGATTATCAATTATGAGAATGAACATTATGAACAAAGAAAGAAACAGAGAGAGAGACCCGCAATTGATAGAGAGTATATTTCGATACCGCTCATCCAAATAATTCGAATCGACTCAAGAATCCAAACAAATTCATAATGGAAATCTAATTTTCGAACATCAGTTTAACACATATCATAATATCACATCACATATCAAGCATCCTTATACATCTTCTGAAAATCTCGACCAAACTCACAAGTAAGGGTTGATTTTGGCGCTGTCGTAGAGCGCCACCTCCCCGTACCACGCCGTCTGAATGGCCCACAGCCAGTTGGGAACAGTGTTATTGGAAGTAGAGGCACCCCAAGCGACACACTGGCCCACTTCGAAGCGTGGCACAAGACGGCAAGTGTCGTGGCCAAAGGTACACTGATTGGTCCATCGTTGGGCAATAGTAGCCAACTCGTCATCCCAGACCTGAAGGCAGGAGAAAACGAGGACTTAAACGTTCATATGATGGCGGTTGTTTCTCGATAAATGGTCATATCGATAAATTCATTCATTCACCCATTCCGCTTCTCGACGTTTCTCGAGGAAAATGATACATAATGATATAGTTGTTGATGATGTAAGAACTGCTATGCAAAAAAGACATTTTGGTTGATATGAAATAATATTTGAATTCTATCTAAACATAATTCAATGCACATGATGAAATGGTTAAACATATTTACTGACTCCAGCTGGTTCATCATACTTTATTCATTAAGAATATGAGAATGTGGGATAGGGGAATTTTCTGGAAGGGAAGGGTGAGATCCTTCTCGAACGAATTTCAAAACCCGTATAAGACTTCGTAGGTTGACAGATATCAGATATAATTCAATCATTCAAATTGATGAATAAAAATTTCTCCTAGAATTGAAATGAATGAATTTCATATCATGTATGTGATTCGATATTAAACTATCCATTGATAAATACCATTTTTTGCATGTTTGCAGCTGACGGTTGAGGACCAGGAGCCCCACGCGTCTCCTGCCCCAGGGCCACCTTGTTCCTGACCTGGTTGTGGAGATCCAGGATGGACTGTTTCTCGGCAGCGGTCACGCTTGTAATGTACATTAGCTTACAGGTTGGTCCGTAGCCCTACAGAAAGACAACAAAACTTTGTTGGACCTTGCATCATAGCTGTCGTACCGATGAATACGCAACAGCATTGAGCTGTATATCTGGTCATATATCAAAAACCGGGCTGTTGAAATGTGCTGTTTACCGCGGTACAAATTACGTATACTTTCTTATATACTGGATTACGCCTTGAAATTCAGCTGAAATTGAACTCTTCATAAGTTTCCATGCATAAAATTGGAAAGACAAATATACGTGTCGTCCCATTTTGTCTTGCCCCAATTCTCCTGTCTGCATTGAAGTCTCATATGTAGAAAACATCTCTCACAAATCAGCAAGAGAAGTACATGATATTGATCAAAAAACGTTGAGGATTATAATAATCCGTTTGACAATGGAATTTGAACTCTAATCAGCATCGCTAGACTGAAAGATGCAACAGTTTACCCTCACGTTGCTCAGGTCTGGAGAGGTCTTCATTAGGACCGAGCATGACTCGCGTATCCATATAGCTATAAAACAAAAGTCACACCAACTGATGAACTTCTTTGAAATTTTGATATTCGAATTGCAAATATTAATATTGAACAATTTTAGTTCGATGTATCCATTATAAGGATGTTGATAAATTGCTATGAAGTCATGACTGTACGCTTTTTACAAACTTCCGGCCTAAGTAAATTTGGAAAGCTAATAGTAACAATGAAAGAACAGACCGTTCAATAGTCCTAATGATGAGTGGTGCTACTGATAATAATTATCATCATTGATTCATAATGATGGGCCTATTTGGTTCAACATAACAAATTATTCGAAATTCACGAGAAGTTTCCTTCACGAAAATTGTGAGAAGAAGACAATTCAAGTTGTTATATTAGTTGTTTTAAACTTTAATGAAACCTCAATCAGGAGATCAGGTTTCGATTCCCGTCATGGTCGATCAGCCTGGCAGAAGTGTTTAGTGATATTCCTATTAGTAGTTGGAGAGAATAGGGTTTTAATTTTCTGGACATCCATTCTCTCCCAATGTACAAAACACATGATGAAAAAACTTGATCAAATCATCTTCTGTTCCACAACTCCCGACGCCGATAGATCTTAGTTATCATGATGGTGCCATGAAAAAATCATCGGTAGAATCCTTTTGACTATTCAAATCATTATATAAAGAACAACGTCTAGTGAGGAAAAATTCAGAGATGATTTTAAATAATCATTAATGATCTAGTTCCAATCTGATGAATCTGTACTATTTCCTTTGGAATTTGTGAAATTATAGTTCATAATTCTCAATTCTTCTTGAAATTGTAGATATAGGTTTATGTGGAGGAGCAGATGCTCATTTACCGAACCTCGCCGATCCATTTCTGTCTCAATCTATCATCTTATTGTTTAATTTTGAAGAAAATTGTATTCTCTATATTTTCTGTTATGTAACCAACTACACACAAAATTAATTAATTCTTAGAATAATGAGAACTGTAGAAATAACAAGAGTATGTGATACATTACCGAGTATTTGCACATGGTATGATCGTTGTCCGGACATAAAGGGCAGTAGTCAGTCTGCGCTTGCGCCCATGTCAGCAGACATGACAACGTCAACACAGCAATAGCCGACACGCGCATCTTGACTTGTTGAATGTATGCAAGTTGTATTCCTGTAACTTATAAGAAAGAAAATGGATGGAAATTCGAAATCATTCACCACAACGATGTGCACAGAAAATAAAATGTCAATACATGAACCCCAACCAGGAAAGAGAATCCATGTATATGAAATAAATTTGTAAATTCGAAAGATGTATTCATATGACAGGATGAAGAGTATTTGAAAACCAGTGGCAAGTGGTGATTATCGTACATTTCATTTGCTCTGAAGTTTTCTAAATTTTTGGATGATATCGCTCAGAAGTTGTTCAACCAATCGCTACCAATTTGTGTTACCAATATTACTAAACCAATTTATATGTGCGTGTCAAGTGACAATGACAACCAAATTTGTGTTTTCGCTCCACCTGTTCAGCGCAAAAATGGAAAAAAATGTTTTAAAGGTACAGTGAGTATGAGTCTCCAGTTAGAGTCATCCAAACAATGACTTCGGTAAATTAAATGTACGTGATATTCTTGAAGTTCCTCTTGAACCTATCATTATTCTCACAAAGTTCAAGTTTTCCTATTCAATTTATCCATGATATTTTTTTGTGGGGAAAACTGGTATTAGGTTTTTTTGAAAATAGATAATTATCCTGATGTGAAATAATGGTTTTCCAAAGGCTAAGGACTAATCAGTAAGACAGTTCATAAGCGGCACCTCTTGTTTGTTTCAAGACTTCGAGGCAGTCTTTTCACTGAATATAAATAATTATTCATAGAATATTGTAAGTTGAAAACAGCAAACTTTGACACCACGGAGGATACTTATTCTTATACTGTATATAATGTATCATATTTATTTTCAATATTGTGATAAATGAATAGATAATTGATGATTATTTGATATTTACCGGAGCAAAACAATGATTTGCCTACCTCCGTACTGATTCCAACAAGCGTCAACCTCCGAGTCCGATTACAGGAACCGAAGCTCACAATTTTATATGCTTATAACCGGAAAAGGTCAGGTGTTGAAAATTCTAAAATAATTGGAATGATCAAAACTGTAAGAACTATGAGAAATATAGTCATTAGTAACTGAAATATCACTAAACAAAACATTATCACAAAGTTACTTATCCATTATTTTCTGTTAATTAGGACAAAAGATATTGGAAATATTCAAACGTGTTATTTCACTATGGAAAACCACACGTGTTTTCTGATAAAATTCAAATACAGTTTTCGATAGAGAGTTTTTCTATAAATAAACGAAAGCGTTCATAAGTTTCGAACATTGAATACTGGTTCAACCAATGTATATATTTTCTGTTGGTAATTACGAACGTGAGTTCACGCAATATATCAACACTATCGCTCGAGCGTTTCGAACCAGCAATATTGTTGTTTCGACATATTCACACGTGCAAGACGACACCTAGGAAGTGATATATAAGTGAGGTGTCACTTTGATGTATTCCTTTCCTCAGTTGTAATTGGTCAATACGCTGAACTGTTGCTGCCTACTTATGCCTAATAGGCAACACGCAAACGTTTCGAATTAGGTTCCAATCTCCATAAATCAATAACATGAACAATTTTGATTTCACAAGGTAGAATCGTTCGGACAGTTCACCACATGGGCTGTCTTACCATTTAAGTTAATATATTGTTATTTTCAGATTACAATTGTAAATAATTATATGGTTCGATAATTCATGTATGTTTCTTGTGAATACTTGGGCCTATCTAGATGAGCAGTAGGGCATGTGAAGCCGAGTGTCAAGCACACAACACAATGTAGATGAGTTAGTCCACACAGCTATCGCAATCTCCAATTTTCGCACACATGTAGAAGTAGGAGTAACAATTTAATTGCAAGTAGCCAAAAAGATTCAGGAAAAAATTCCAACTTATTTCAATAATTTTGATATTTTTCAATACTAGTTCTTGTACATTTTACATTAGTACATTATCGTGTCAAAACGTCAAAACTAGTACCAATATATTCAATCAAAATGACGAATAGTTCATAACTAATCTGTTGATGTCTCATTTAAATTTGTTTAACGACCCATTCATATTTGCCCAACTTATTTGGCGGTGGTGAATGAGATGATGCGTAGATGAGTTGTAAAACTGTTTCGTTCAGGGTTTCAGATATGGGCAAGGAAGAGGTCGTTTCGTATTTCTAAAACAACATCCCAGATCCACCCTAATCATACCACACAAATCCTTTTACAGGATAGTCGACCATAATAATCAGGAATCGAACCCCAATCATCTGAATGACAATTCAGCATACTAGTCACCATGGCTCACACGTCTCAGTAGAGTGCGAATGAACTTTATGAGACTGTCATTGAACTGAGATTATTGCAGTTAAATTGGAATCTATAAGGTTGGTGATATACAAAATTAATGTTGAAAAATGAAAAACATTCAAGGCTTGAGGGAGACGGAGATTGAATTAGTTATGTGAGTTTGTCACGTTGTGTGAGATGAAGAATACTCGACTTATCGGCCTCAACGTTGAGAGTTGAGATCTTTTCAGTAGTGATCAGATCAATTCGGCCGTCGCTGAAGAACAAGAATTATTGAAACATTTAATCGTTCTCATTCACTCAGAAACGGTTCGTCTTTCCGAACTGGACTGACGTTCGTTTTTGATCAAGGTATTAATATAAAGATCTCGTCGAGTATTCCTATATCACTCTGACGACGCTATTAACTCTCCAATAACAAATGGGCCTATGTAATATCACGAAGTATGATGAGTGAAATCGAAAGAACAAAAATACGTCTAACATTTCTCCGAGAAACTGTGTTATATTCGGCCTATAAGACATCTCTTTACACGACATTCATCCATCAATAAGACAATTTTTATCATCATCAATTCTTTATTTATTCCATGTGAGGGATCATACAGTTCATGTAATCTTCAATTGCAATATCATTCATAGATACCGGAGAAAACAATAAAAATAGAAATATCTTAAAAATAATGAAATATAGGATTAACTTCAAAAGAGAAGTCCTGGAGGGTTATTCTATAACTCTAAAACGAAACGAAATCCGGCAATCCTCGATTTGTCCAAACTATTTCGTATACTTTGACATGGTGTATCATATGGGCTCTGACATCCGTCACGCACTCATTCCGTTTACTGTTATAGAATAAGAGCCTTGAAGTACACCTTATCAAATTCAGTTGCACAGTCCCGGATAAGCAGCACCACATGACGCTTCACCGTACGGGCATTTTGAGTAAGCATTCCCCACGAGATAGAGTTCTCTGTCTCGGAAGTTACCGCTCGGACCGTAGTCGCAGATGTACAGCTTGTTGTGGTAGTTGTTCGTTGACGACTTGTAGTAGGTGTATCCGCATCCCAGATTAGTAGTGCTGCCCATACTACTTGCGTGTGATGACCTGTTGCATCACTGTAACTTTATGAAGACACAAAAACAATAGTTAATTACGAACAAATGAGTGTTGCAATTTTTTCAAAAATTTCCATTTCCTGAAAATTTTTCTAACAAGTAT
The DNA here is from genome assembly GCA_907164805.1 of Brachyptera putata. Lineage (NCBI taxonomy): Eukaryota > Metazoa > Arthropoda > Insecta > Plecoptera > Taeniopterygidae > Brachyptera > Brachyptera putata. Next base: position 12,211,749 of record OU015471.1, on the reverse strand, counting down.
AAATTGAAAATTAGATTAGTGCATAAATTAGAGGGAGACATGTGAACTTGGATGTGCCCGACCAAAGTTATGTTCTTTCTACTATTCCTTCTCCTCCTTCTCCTCCTCCTCCTCCTCCTCCTCCTCCTCCTCCTCCGTTTCCATCTCAACTCGTTTCATCGCTTCTCTCCATTTATCTCTGTCCATCCACAATGTATCGCTCTCTACTCCAATCGATGTCCTCCCTCTCTCTATCACAGCTTTTCTCACTTCCATCTTTCAACAAAGAGCAAAGAAAAAACGAAGGAAGGAAGAAGGGAAGGAAGAAAGAGAGAAGAAGAGAAAGAAAGGAAGGAAAGAAGGAAGTTAAAGAAAAGCGTGAGGGACGAAGGAAGAGAGAGGAAGTGAAGAAATGATGTAAGAATGAAAGAAATGAAAAAGAAAAAAAGAGGAATAGCAGAGGGAAAAAAAGAAGAAGGAGAGCAGAAAAAAGAAATAAAGTGGCCAAAGTACTGGTTGTGTTGATTATTTGGAAAAAATGGAAAACGAAGCATTGTGAAATTGTAAGAAAGTCTTACCTGAAAGGATTGATTTTCCTGCTATCGTACTGTTTTACTGCTCCATACCATTGGTCCACCACTACCTTTCTCCAGTCGGGGGTTACATCATCCTGGCTAGATCCTCCCCAAGCTGCATTCTGTCCGACACTGAATCGTGACACTTTACGACAAGTGTCGTGACCAAACGTACACTGATTGGTCCATCGTTGAGCTATAGATGCAAGTTCGTTGTCCCAAACCTAGTGATAGGACACATTATGTTCTATTATGATTCATCCTATGATTATGATTATTTATAATTATTTATGATTATGAGCTAGTTGTGTTGATAGCGTTGAAGGAGATGTTGACGAGAGAAATGAAGAGTGGGAGAGAGAAGAAAAAGAGAAATGACGGGAAAACAGAGAAAGGTGGAAGGAATTGGTGGAGCGGCAACTGGAGGAAGAAGAGGGCTAAGAAGCTGGAGAAGCAGAGTACGGGCAGGAAGACGGAATGGCTCGAATGGGACGAAAGCCCTAGAAACGACGGTGGAGTCACCTCACCCCCCCCCCCCCCCCCAAACAACCTGACATCGTTGGATGGGGATATATATATATATATATATATATATATATATATATATATATATATATATATATATATATATATATATATATATATATATGAGCGATTCCACCTATTATGGATCGAAGCACGAAAAAGTAAATTGTTTACTGCCATCTCACCAGTTTTCTCATGTTGGACGCACTTGGCTGTGGTCCGGGAGATCCTCGAAACTCCTTACCAGTTGCCAGCTCCATCCTGACTTTGTTGTGCAGATTCAGGATGTTTTCCTTATCGACAGATGACACCCCAGATTTGTACAGCGGCCTACAATCGTTTCCAGGTTTATTCCCATCCTGTGGGAATGAAAAATATTATTCATAATGATCAATGATATATAGTCTTCTTTTTTAGTGTTGAACTATTCAGGTCTGGTTTCACGGAAATAAATCCGGAGATTTGCATCAAGATGCAGCATCAAGTGTACAGAGCACATTTTTTTTATAATATCGCACTGACACTTCCATTCATTCATCAACAAGAGTGGTATATTCATGCTACTATTCATTGATCTTCTATTATACAACTAGGAAAACGCAGTTTATGCGTTGTGAGATGAACGAAGAAGTATGGAAATCTAGAATGAGAAATATTCTGTCAGCTCAATCTACATCTACAGACCTTGAATCAATTCAAACGCTTACGAACGCTTGAAAATCCTGTTGATCTCAAAATTGAATAAAATATATACTTTTATTGCGTTTTCTTCGTTATATCTCATCCGATTGTTGTACAAATAACTGAAAATGTGTCATCAACATTCATCAACAATTCATCAATAATCAACAAGGGTGTTATATTCATGCAACTATTTATTGATTCATTACTACAACAATACACTAATAATTGATCAAAAATTAAGAATTTGAATTCATACATATTACATGAGAAATCAAGTTATATAAGTGAACTTGAAATTAAATTTGATTCAAGAAACGAAATATATCACTAGAACCCATAAGGTATTCATCACTGATTTTATTTGCAGAGCCCCGGATAAGTAGTATCACATGTGGTACCAGATGGGCATTGTGAGCAAGCTGCGCCTGGAATGTAGAATGCGCTTCCAATCATGTTACCGGCCGGTCCGTAGTTACATATGTAGAGTTTGTTGTAATAATACACGTCGGCCGTGCTCTTGTAGTAAGCGTATCCGCATCCGACATGGGTAGTCTTCGCCCACGCTACTTGAGTGTAGTGACCTGTTCCCGAGCTGTAGCTGTATCAAACCGGAAGAAAGAATAATATCATAAGGTGAACATAAGCAATTTTAATTTCGATTTCTTTGAAAGAGATTAATACCGCTTGCTTGGTCGTCTCACGAACATATTGGTAGGTAAGTATTACGAATGAGCAGTTAGAGATGAATGGTGATCATGATTGATGCATGAGCACATGTATGAAGTTGAGCATATAGAGTTGAATTGATGGAGTTGTATACAGAATAAACTTTTGTTTTTCTAGCACAACTAATGCTGACACAAATCAAGCAAAGATTGGAATATAATTTGCTTATATCTACAACTAAGAAAACGCCTTATTTGCGTTGTGAGATGAGCTTAACAGTATAGAAATGTGGAATTAAGAACATTTTGTCAGCTCAATGTGCATGTACAGGCCATGGATCACTTCAAAGGTTTAAAAACCGCGGCTGTCTGTTGGTATATGGACCTTGGTTTCCCAACAATGGTACCAGTGCCTTCTTCATATCCATCACAGATTTTGATCGTTTCAAATTTATTGGAAACACTTGTTGCTCACATTTGATAGTTCCTTTAGTTAATTGCTCTCTTGATTGCTTTTATTGATGTGTAAAAAAGTACATTGAAAATGCGTTTTCTTCGTTAGTCCACATCCGATTGTTCCATAAATCGCTTAAAATATGTATGATAGTTCTTTCCACATTCAGTATAAATTTGAGAGCTTTTGTCAAATTTATGTTTTCCAAGTATTTCTCCCCCGGCTCATTTTTATGGGCATTTTCTATACTTTCCAAATCTTTTCCGGAAAAACCGTTTGACCGATTTGTCCGAAAAACAATCCAATCCATTCTGGTGTGATATAAATTTTTAAAAAATCGAGTCGATTGATACCATTTCGTTATTTCGTTATTATTCGTTATTTCGCGAACAAAATCATGCGAAAAAATAAAAAAAAATCGGTATATAGAATGAAAATCTTCGTCACGCTCATCTAAATATATCATCTTCAAAAATAATTGAAAAATAAAGTGTAACATAAGTGGGGAACTATGAAATTATGGGAAATTCTCACCTGAAAGGATTGATATTTGCCTTATTGTACAGGGATACTTCTCCATACCACGCAGTCGTTATTGCCCACTTCCAATCAGGGGTGGTGTTATTTTGGGAAAATCCACCCCAAGCTGCATTCTGTCCGACAATGAATCGAGACACTTTACGACAAGTGTCGTGACCAAACGTACACTGATTGGTCCATCGTTGAGCTATAGATGCAAGTTCTGTGTCCCACACCTAGAAAATGAGCAAACATCATTACCGGGTAGGTCTGATACAAGTTCTTGCCTTTTCTTGTTCAAGAATTGCTATTGGGAGATGAGGGAGACAGGTTGGGTACAAAACTACAGATTATTATTTCATCTTTTTCATTCATAATATTCTGTCAAAAATTATTCTGTGTTAGCGAATGCAACATTGGTTACACCAATTAATATCGAATTGAATGAAGTCATTCATCCCAAAATAGGCAGCTAGCATGCACTGCTGTCACAGATTACTTTCCGTGTATGCATTTTCAGAATGATGATGTTATACTCAGCAGTGCCATTCTGAAGAAATTTAAAACAAATCACTACAGACCCCCATTTTTCATTCCGGCCCCGATTCCCTCTCTCCCAATCCACCCCCGATCGTTCATCAATCAAACTTTCTTTATATTTTCAATCACTGTTCATAATGATGTAAGCTTCATGGTTCGATATCTGATTGTGAATCAGTGTATATTGGATCGTTTTCAACCTGTAATTCTCTTTCACCCAAAAATCAAGTGATACGGAGTAATGGGGTGAATTTTCTCAACTTTCAGTGAAGAATTCTAGCCTCTTGCATTCGGCCAATTCTGAAACTAACCCCTCAATTCTGAACCCTCCTCAATTATATTCATCCCCGCTCCGTTCCATTCATTAGCCACTGTATCTAGAAACCTATTTCGACCCTAATAATGTAAATTTGAGAAATTCTGATATATCTTTTCTTTTCACATGACATGACATACAATACATACATTGAAACAAATACATACAATGAAACAACAATAAAATTACAATTAAATACAATGCATCAAATCACATAGGCCTACATTCATGATTAAGTTGAGACAAATTTTCTTGATAACAAAACAAAAATACATGATGGAAATAACGGATCAATTTTATTCACATGCTCCCAGAAACGCATATTTTACTCGGAACTGGAACCAATTTTCCTCCTCAATTAATTTAGAACACGCATTCCTAAAACTTCCAACTGTTGTAACTTCGGTTCTTGTTTTAGGAATAATAATAATAATAATAATAATAATAATAATATATTTTTATTCCAAGTTGATCATATACAATGATATTGGTAAGTCATATTATGTTACCAAAATATAGGTTACAAAAAATAATAATGGATACATAACATAGATATAGATTACAATACATTTATATGTGCTGGTAAAAAGGTACTAAATAAATATGTAATTATGTACATAATTCGTCAGATTAAAAGAGAAACGAGATAAATTGATAAAAATAATGATAAAGAAAAAAATAATAATAAGTACAATAATCATTAAAACATCACTTCTCCCTCCGTTAAATATTCGCTGATTTTATAAAAACATTTCTCCAGTAGATAAGATTTAAGTCTGTTTTTGAAATTCCTGATGTCAACATTAGCAGTGTCTTTAATATGAGCGGGGAGGTTGTTGAAAAGTTGTAAACCAGCAAAGATGGGACCCTCTTTATACATTTCAAGTCTAGGTAATTTAATTCTGAACATATTTTTATTTCTAGTATGATGAGGATGGTCATATTTCAATTTGTTAATGTCATTCATACAAAAATTATTTTCTATAACATACATAATAACATTCAAAATATACAAACATGGAAGACTTAAAATACCGAATTTTTTTAAAAAGAGGCCTACATGAATCTTTATAGAATATATCAGAAGTGGGCTTAAAACTAGCACTAGCTAAGTATCTCAGCGCTCTCTTTGGTAAAGTGAATAAAATATTACTGTTATGGGATTGACCCCAAAGAATGATGCCATATTGTACCCTCGATTAAACATATGCAAAGTATACCATTTTTGCCGTATCGAAACTACTTAATTGCATCAATTTCTTTATCAAAAAACATCCAGACGCAATCTTCAATCTACAGTCGTTTATGTGGCTCGACCAGTTCAATTTATTATCTATGATTACCCCAAGAAACTGTGTTTCATTGCAAGCTACTAGACTTTTTCCGTCAATATACATTAATGGGCTAGAGTCTGCCTGTTTACTACTGGTCACGAATTGCATCATGGAAGTCTTATTATTATTTATACATAAATTATTGTTATCACACCAAGCAAGTACTTGATTGACAGCTGACATATCCGACTGACTCATTAATAAATCTTTGTTAGATGAAAATTGAGTGGTATCATCAGCATATAGAGTTAAGATGCCTTTATTTACGTTAGTTGGCAAGTCGTTAGTATAAAGAGTGAATAAAATTGGAGAAATTATTGAACCCTGGGGAAGCCCTGAGGTAATTATAACTTCCTCAGACAAGTAATTCAAACCTACATTTTTAATTTCAACTCTCTGCCTTCTATATAGTAAAAAAGATCGAATCCAGTTGTTAGCTACTCCTTTGATGCCATACATTTCAAGTTTATCTAATAATACCTGATGATTTACGGAGTCAAAAGCCTTACTAAAATCATATAATACACTGATCGATTTTTCTTCATTATCAAGTGCTTCCAACACATTATTTACTAGACTAGCAATTGCAGTAGTCGTGGATCTGCCTTTAATAAAACCTTGCTGAAAAACATTGAGTATATTGTTGTCCCTGAGAAAGCCATTAAGTCTATTGCTGAAAGCAGATTCAATTATTTTAGAGAAAATAGATAGTAATGCTAGAGGCCTGTAACCAGTCATATCAGATTTATCCCCACTTTTCCATAAAGGCACAAGTTTAGTTATTTTCAAATTATCCGGTACAATACCTGAATTAAATGATTTATTTTTCATAATGTAGATCAGTGGGTCTGACACATAAGTCTCTACATATCTGACTATATTGCAGGGAATATTATCCATACCGGCCGACTTTTTATTACCAACTTTAACTTTTATATCATAAAATTCCTTTTTGTTTATTGGTGAGAGGAATATAACTTTATTACAAACTGCATCATAATTGATAGGATTAGGTCTATGTAACATAGCTGCTGATCTACACTCAGTCAAGGCACTAGCTGCATTACTAAAATACACATTCAAATGATCTGCTATTTGTTTCTGAGATGTAACTTTTGTCCCTTCAACATTTATTCTAATATCACTGTCAGTCAGAGATTTACATTTTCTGTCATATTTGTTATTATTCATGATATTCCAAGATGCTTTGACTTTGTTCTCTGCTGGCCCAATTTTATTAAAATTATACGTCCTTTTAGCCTTTCATATTTCTTCAGTATACCTTTTTTTGCATTTGACATACATCTGTTTTATCACTTCACTTGTACACTCTCGTGAAATTGGTGAAGCGGCAACTGGAGGAAGACGAGGGCTAAGAAGCTGAGAAGCAAAGTACGGGCAGGAAGACGAAATGGCTCGAATTTCAAATCAAAACGTACGCATTCGGCTCGTATTTCAATGTAAAGTACATAGTTGAGTATTTGCATTGTTTCTGTTCTTTCTCGTAGATGTCAAGTAATTATCCACTTATCAATTGGTAAATGTGGCAGTATGGCTCTTGACTAGGGGTCCAAATGCTCTTTTACACACGTATTTGAAATTTAGATTGGCTAATTCAAATGAAACGTATTCCAACGTTGCTTAATACAGTTGGGAAGAGCTGGATTCACAGAGTGCATTACACGTATTACTTTTATGAATCAATATATAATACTACCAGTAAATTGAGTAAAATTGAGTATGACGGCATCCCTTTGATTCCCGCATGGTGCGAAAGGAAATGATCAAGTTGCTTATCCCGTTACGTTATTGGTAGTCATAGCTTGTACACTCTCGTGAATTGGTGAAGCGGCAACTGGAGGAAGACGAGGGCTAAGAAGCTGGAGAAGCAAAGTACGGGCAGGAAGACGAAATGGCTCGAATGGGACGAAAGCCCTAGAAACGACGGTGGAGTAACCCCCCCCCCCCCCCCCCCCCCCACAAACAACCTGACATCGTTGGATGGGGAGTTCGAAAATGATGTAAATATATATATATATATATATACATATATATATATATATATATATATAGATATATATATATATATATATATATATATATATATATAATATATATATATATATAATATATATATATATATATATATATATATATATATATATATATATATATATATATATATATATATATATATATATATATATATATATATATAGAGAGAGAGAGAGAGAGAGAGAGAGAGAGAGAGAGAGAGATATTCATCCATTATATCACCTATTATGGCTCGAAGCACGAAAAAGTAAATCGTTTACTGCCATCTCACCAGTTTTCTCATGTTGGACGCACTTGGCTGTGGTCCGGGAGATCCTCGAAACTCCTTACCAGTTGCCAGCTTCATCCTGAGTTTGTTGTGCAGATTCAGGATGTTTTCCCTATCGCCAGATGACACTCCAGATTTGTACAGCGGCATACAATCGTGTCCAGGTTCATTCCCATCCTGTGGGAATGAAAAATATTATTCATAATGATCAATGATATAGTCTTCTTCGTAAGTGTTAAACTATTCAGGTCTGGTTCCACGGAAATAAATCCGTGGATTATTCTATAAGAGACTCAATTTATTATCACCCTTCATGACCATTTCCAATGTTTCACTTGAATCAATAATCAACAATGGACTGATTCTTTATCATCTGAAGTACACGGTCTTGGATGCATATTCATATCCTTATTCAAAATGTATATGAATGTGTATGATGTATGTAATGTATATATGTATGTGTCTTCGCTACGCTCATCCCATCAAGTAAGTTTGTTTCGACTCACTTCGAATTTACACATGGTATGATCAGAGCATATATCGCAGTAGTCGGCGGTGGCCAGCGCCAAAACCATGAATAACGCCGTCAATACACCAATGATTGACACTTCCATTGTTACCAATTTCCTGAAGGAAGAACTCTTAGATCTGCAACATATTTGGAAAATGATAAGCAGTACCTATATCAATAGGAAAAGTAATCCCATACCAACCAGAAAAAAAATATTGAACGATGATGATTTCATATAACTAGGAAAACGCCATATGCGTTGTTAGACGAGCGGATAGTAATAGTATAGGTGGTAATGGTTAAGAACTGCTTCGAGTGGTACCAATTTAGCACATTTTATTTTTTTTCTTCAAAATGGCTGACCCGATCAAGCTGAAAATTTTTAGAAATGTGTATCAAAATGTAGTTCAACTTCAGGCGAAATTTCATTTTTTTGGAAACATAAAAATAATTTCTTTTTTTTCCGTCATGTTATTCTAATGGGTATTTTTGAAATTTCTGAAATTCATAAAAAAAAAGTTACCCCCCGATAATGCCACAAAACTACAGATCTAAGTTAGATGAGGAACCATATTGAAAAAAAGTTTGAAGTTGATATCTGTAGCCGTTTGACCTGTGGAGAACCGACAAAAAAACATAAAAAAAAAAAAAAAAAAAAACATATAAACGAACACCAATTTTTTTCAGTTTGTCAAATTGAATCCTCGCTAAAGCTCGTCTAATAAATCTGCATCTTTGGGGACCTGACGCATTTGAAAGCCTCAGTTGTGTTTCTCATTGTAAACTTCGTCCTGAAAACTCTCATGGGTTTAAACATAAAACAACTGTTCAAACATAACGATGATATGTATGTTTGTTGTGTTGGTAGAGGTTGGTAGAAGGACAAACACACGTCCTTCATCTGTGGAATAAGAACCGTAAAAGAACTATTTATCAATAATCCACACTATATGACATTTATTTTCTATTAAAGCGCTAATACGTCATTCAGGAGAACGGCGTACGATTCCCGCCATGATCGATCGTCCTGACTGAGATGCATCGTGATTTTCCTAAAAAGTGATAACGAATTAAAACTTACTCCATTGCCATGGTTCATCGGTTACATTGGACAATGACCGTCTCCTTCTCATTATCACAATATACTATAGAAAGCTATTCACTGAGAATTGTGTACTTCACTGGTCTTTTGAACACGATAAAATGGAAAATATTGGTAATTCGGCCGCTCTGCGTAGGCCTATACTAGAGGGTGTGAAACCTACTATTGAATAAGTGAATAGGTCAGAAACGACACAAACGTTAACAAATACACGCAAAAAATTAGGTACAAGATTCAAAATGAAACAGTATGCAAATTCTTACTTACCTTACTCCCAGAAGGTACGAAAAATTAGTAATTTTCTCTTCAGTTACGCGCTATTTTATATGTTTGACTTACCATAAATTGAGCCAATAGAATTGGAGTAGAGATTGACTGATGCACATGCAATAGCCAACCACAGCTGTCACCGTGTTTACCTGGGAATTATCATGAACCACTATAATGATTTGTTGAAGCAAATTACCAGATTTCTTTCTATTGGAATATCAAACTTGACATACAGAACGTCAATGATAATGTCAATGAGTTCATTTTGTGTGATGAATGATATTTGTAATGTGTATAATTATATATATATATGTCTATGACCGTGTGTGTATATACATTACGTATCGAAATATGAACAGTAATTTTATTGTAATCTCTAAGAGTAACAGTGGCATATATGCAAGTTTGCGTTGAATATGCCTGACTTATTAGAGTTTGTGACCTACGAATATTTCATTCATGACCTTTTCAACAAAGAATAGGTGAAGAGTGGGAGATCAGTCGTTCGCCTGATCTTCATGCCCGGGTAAAATTGTGTTTATTCCATTTTTAAAATCGTTATCAAGAGTGCTTGGGAGTCGATTCTGCGAAATATCAGTTTTTTGATAATAACTTCCGAACGAAACTCCAAGATGAATATACCCGTATGATATCCAATTCCAATACAAGGAAAACCAAGATATCTGTGATACCTATGAGATGATTTGATTAGAAGTATTCATTCCATATCGTATATATTTATATATATTTATATATTTTATTTATTCATTACAGATTGTTCATGAAACAGGTGGTAATGGTCACTAAACCTAATAAAATTACAATCAAACAATCAAACATACTCGATAAAATTATACTTTGTTATTTTTTTCCTAGCTTACTTCTTAAATCACCGATCTTCAATATATTCTTGACATCTTCCTCCAATTCATTACATTCCCGCGTCGTTCTTTGTATGAATTCATATTTACCTTCTTCTCTATCCACTTTTTCCACTCCCATCCTTACCCCTACCCTTGTACTTTTGTAATCCCTTTCCAATTCTATTGCTTAATTCATCCCATCCTGTATATTCTTTCTTGACTCTAACATAATTGCACATTCTTTCTATTTGTCTTCGTTTGATTGTCAAACATTCACAGTCGAAATACTGTTTTTCCAGCTCTATAGACTGGACAGTCATGCGGTACAAGATGAATAGTTATAATTTATTTCGTCTAGGAGGTATCAAGAGCTGCATACAAATCAACATACAATTGTTTCTCCCGTTTTAGAATTTTGGTATTTCGTATAGGTTATAAGTTACTATCGAAAAACTTATTCTCCGGTGAATCGACTCCAGTATTGTACTTCTAAAACAAACCCAGTTTATTTTTCTATCAACAAAAGGAAAAAACGAATTTAATATTCAAAATATCTGATCGTGAAAATTCGCTTTCGTTACTTGGGAGAGCTTACAGGCAAAGGGGAGCAGAATTTAGTGAGTGCATTCCAAAGTTCCTCATTGGCTCAAACTTGTCTTATTTCATTCGAAATAAAATGAAGAATAAAGTCATTTCAAAACTGTGGTCGTTGGTGTTTGCGTGGCGTGAATAGACTTGGTTCTTTATTGCATTCATGAGATTACTAAACATATGATTATTACAATATTTTATATATAAACACCGAGACATAATCAGTAGGCCTATATTAGTTTCTATAAGTTTTTCTGTAGTCAACTTCTGATAAGCATGAAGGAGGCAACCTTGTCACGCATAACCTCGTATGTTTTATACGGGAATCAGCAGGTAACACATTGTATTTTCAATAAGAATCCTGTTGATCTCAAAATTGAATAAAATATATACTTTTATTGCGTTTTCTTCGTTATATCTCATCCGATTGTTGTACAAATAACTGGAAATGTGTCATCAACATTCATCAACAATGTATTAATAATCAACAAGAGTGTTATATTCATGCAACTATTTATTGATTCATTACTACAACACTACACTAATAATTGATCAAGAATTAACAATTTGAATTCATACATATTACATGAGAAATCAAGTTATATAAGTGAACTTGAAATGAAATTTGATTCAAGAAACGAAATATATCACTAGAACCCATAAGGTATTCATCACTGATTTTATTTGCAGAGCCCCGGATAAGTGGTATCACATGTGGTACCAGATGGGCATTGTGAGCAAGCTGCGCCTGCAATGTAGAGTGCGCTTCCAATCATGTTACCTGCCGGTCCGTAGTTACATATGTAGAGTTTGTTGTAATACGTGTTGGCTGTGCTCTTGTAGTGAGCGTATCCGCATCCGACATGGGTAGTCTTCGCCCACGCTACTTGAGTGTAGTGACCTGTTCCCAAGCTGAAGCTGTATCAAACCGGAGGAAAGAATAATATCATCAGGTGAACATAAGCACTTATAATTTCGATTTCTTCATAAGAGATTAATACTGCTTGCTTGGTCGTCCCACGAACATATTGGTTGGTGAGTATTACGAATGAGCAGTTAGAATGGTGATCATGATTGATGCATGAGCACATGTATGAAGTTGAGCATATAAAGTTGAATTGATGGAGTTGTATACAGAATAAACTTAATAAACTTTAAATAAACTTTTGTTTTTTAAGCACAACTAATGCTGACACAGAAATCAAGCAAAGATTGGAATATAATTTGCTTATATCCACTAGGAAAACGCCTTATATGCGTTGTGAGATGAGCTTAGAAGTATAGAAATGTGGTATTAAGAACATTTGGTCAGCTCAATGTACATATACAGGCCATGGATCACTTCAGAGGTATAAAAACCGCGGCTGTCTGTTGGTATATGGACCTTGGTTTCCCAACAATGGTACCAGTGCCTTCTTGATATCCATAGCAGATTTTAGTCGTTTTAATTTATTGGTGACACTTGTTGCTCACATTTGATAGTTCCTTTATTAATTGCTTTTATTGATGTGTAAAAAAGTACATTGAAAATGCGTTTTCTCCGTTATTCCACATCCGATTGTTCCATGAATCGCTTAAAATATGTATGATAGTTCTTTCCACATTCAGTATGAATTTGAAAGCTTTTGGAAAATTTTTGTTTTCCAAGTATTTCTCCCCCGACTCATTTTTATGGTGATTTTCTATACTTCCCAAATTTTTTCCGGAGAAACCGTTTGACCGATTTTTCTGAAAAACAATCCCAACCTATTCTGGTGTGATATCAATTTGAAAAAAAAATCGAGTTGATTGATACCTTTTCCTGACCTGTATGCCGCGTACAAAATCATATATAAAAAAAAAATACCCGAATTTTCCGGTATATAGAATGAAAATCTTCGCCACGCTCATCTAAATATATTATCTTCAAGAATAATTTCAAGTGGAAAAGGAGCGGGGAACTATGAGATTATGGGAAATTCTTACCTGAAAGGACTGGTATTTGCCTTATTGTACAGGGATACTTCTCCATACCACGCAGTCGTTATTACCCACTTCCAATCGGGGGTGGTGTTATTTTGGGAAAATCCACCCCAAGCTGCATTCTGTCCGACAATGAATCGAGACACTTTACGACAAGTGTCGTGACCAAACGTACACTGATTGGTCCATCGTTGAGCTATAGATGCAAGTTCTGTGTCCCACACCTAGAAAATGAGCAAACATATCATTACCGGGTATGTCTGCATTTTCTTTTCTTTTCTTGTTCAAAAATTGCTATTGGGAGGTCAGAGAAGACAGTTTGAGTACAAAACCACAGATTATTATTCAATATTTTTCATAAAAACTATCAAAAATTATTCTGTGTTAGCGAATGCAACATTGGTTACACCAATTAATATCGAATTGAATGAAGTCATTCATCCCAAAATAGGCAGCTAGCATGCACTGCTGTCACAGATTACTTTCCGTATATGCATCCGTATGTACAGAATAGTAATGTCATACTCAGCCGTGTCTATTCTGAAGAAATTTAAAACAAATCACTACAGACCCCCATTTTTCATTCCGGCCCCGATTCCCTCTCTCCCAATCCACCCCCAATCGTACATCAATCAAACTTCCTTTATATTTTCAATCACTGTGCATAATGATCTAAGCTTCATGGTACGAAAACTGATTGTGAATCAGTGTATATTGGATCGTTTTTAACCTCTGTCATTCTCATTCACCCAAAAATCAAGTGATACGGAGTAATGGGGTCAATTGTCTCAACTTTCAGTGAAGAATTCTAGCCTCGTGCATTCTGTCAATTCTGAAACTAACCCCTCAATTCTGAACCCTCCTCAATTATATTCATCCCCGCTCCGTTCCATTTATTAGCCACTGTATCTAGAAACCTATTCAGGCCCTAATAATGTAAATTTGAGAAATTCTGCTATATCTTTTCATTTCAGATGACATGAAATACAATACATACATTGAAACAAATACATACAATAAAACAACAATAAAATTACAATTACATACAATGCATTAAATCACATAGGCCTACATTCATGATAAGTCGATACAAGTTTTCTTGATAACAAAACAAATATGTATGATGGAAATAACGGAACGCATCAATTTTATTTACATGCTCCCAGAAACGCATATTTTACTCGAATCTGGAACCAATTTTCCTTCCTCAATTAATTTAGTACATGCATTCCTAAAACTTCCAACTATATTAACTTCGGTTCTTGTTTCAGGAATGCAATTGTATATAAGTTATACCATTAATTATCTTGTAGAATCAGCACTGACCAGTTTCCTCATGTTGGCGGCAGCTGGCTGTGGTCCCGGAGATCCCAGAGTCTCCTGTCCTGTTGCCAGCTTGTTCCTGGCCACATTGTGCAGATCCAGGATGGTTTGCTGTTCAGCTGCTGACACGGTGGATATGTACACTTGCTGACACGTGGATCCGAATCCCTGAAGTTATCAACAATCGCTCAAATGAATGGAATGATATTTAAAGTAGTTATACTGCATCTTTGAAGACCACCATATGTAAACACAAATATTTGTCCGCACACAAGAGCACCACGTTCCCTCTTTTTTTCTTGGTTATAACATATTCTGAATATAATTACTTATTACCGTTCAACTATATACTTTTCATTATTTCATAATTATCAATTCATGTCTAAATTCACTGTGCCAATTACCCCAGCACAAGATAGCATCTACCCCTAATCTTATTGGGGTATAAACAACAAGGTATAACATTTATGTATTCCAACTTGACTTGACTTACATATTTTTTGTATTATGAGCCAATCTGTGTTTCAACAAAGTTATGTGTTTCATTTCAAAAACAGGATAGGCAATTGAAGTTTCATTCGAATCTTTATACTTATATATACATTATATCTCTTGAATGTACTGTACATGTATGTAACTTGATTTGTTCAAGAATAAAATTATTTGATATTATTATTATTTTTACGAAACATTAGAAGTGTTGCTTATGAGCTAAGATTAAGAATGCTTTTAGGTGTGCGCAAATTATTGGTAGCCAAGAGTGATGACAAGTAATGTTGATCTGGATTTTATCGCTTGATCAAGAAATATTCCATTCTTGAAACCGAATCCTCGATATATCCTTGTTCAGTCTCGATATGAGATACTCGTTTTTATCAACAATGTGAAACTTGATGATCATTGACTGAACTAGATGATGACAAGGTAGGATCGT
The DNA here is from genome assembly GCA_907164805.1 of Brachyptera putata. Classification (NCBI taxonomy): domain Eukaryota; kingdom Metazoa; phylum Arthropoda; class Insecta; order Plecoptera; family Taeniopterygidae; genus Brachyptera; species Brachyptera putata. The sequence continues at coordinate 12,196,279 of OU015471.1, read as the reverse complement.
TGGGACTGGGCACCACAAGAACGTTCTTGGTACCTCAAAATGAGATGTTAGATAAAAACTCGAAAAATTACAATATATGATAGTTATGAACATACTTATGGATATAGGCCTATCTACAATAGACGAATAAGAAGAGTGTGTGTATAGAATGTATGCATATATTATATGAATACAATCCACAAAATCAATTCTCATATACAGTAGAGAGAGTTTGAAGAAGTTTCATTCGAACTAACAGATCCATATTACATACAGTGGTAATTTTTGTAATTGATGATTTTCTATAATAACTATTAGTTTAGTATATTCTCGATTGAATGTATCCTGTATTTAATCAGACATTACCAATATCTGATCCAGGATCACCTTGAGAATCAATGAGAATATTCATCGGGATTCCATTCCATTTTATCATACCAAAATAAATTTTTGGGAGAAACATATATTATAGTGTTGCCACAATTATAGTCATTCTATCAGAATTGACTATTTCATTGGGCATTCTATGAAACATTTGACCGTGGATTATTATAATCAATCATATTATTGAAATGGAATTCTATCAATATCATCAACGTGGAAGAATAAGTTGAGTTGAGTGTGTTCCGACTTACAGAATATTTGCACATTGTATGATTGGTACACAATGCACAGTAGTCAGCGGTAGTCTGCGCATGCGCCAATACCATCAATGACATCACGAGAACCACAATAGTTGGTACGTGCATTTTCGATGTTTTTCTGTTGCACGTAGTTGAATTATCTGTGGAATACAGTCGAAATTTCATTTTTGTAATTATATTGGGTTTAACGACGCACTCTAGTGATGACTGCGATCTATTGGCGTCGGTGAATGATAAATGAGATGATGGGATAATGAGATAAAAAGTTATTTTGTAAGTGTTTATGGATAGTAGGAATGAGTCGGTCGTGGCCTGTTGTTGAGGAACCATTCCAGTATTGACCTGAATGACGGAGGGAAACCACGAAAAACACCGTCAGGATGGTCGACCATGGCGGGAGTCGAACTCCAGTCTCCTGAATGACTGTTCAGTGTATTACTCACTCAGCCACACGTCTCCGTTCAGTGGAATAAAAATGACAAAATCCAACACACTTTCGAAATTCCTATTTTATGTATTTGTTTGCATGTTGGAACGTCCTATATCTGATAACAAAAACTGATTTCAAGGTTGGATCTTTTTTCAAAATTTGAGTTTATAGAATTCCTCGTGAAGAGATTTCCTATCAGAAACATGACTACGTTTTTCAAAATTGTTGATTCTTCAGAGAGTACCATCTACAACTGTATCGGAGGTTCTATAATTCTTTGGACTAGTAGAACACATTCATCTTCCGCATATTAACTCATTTGAATATTTTTAATATTTTCAATATTCCAAATCAGAATACTCATTTGGAAAACGAAAGAAAATGATAGAAAGAAATCGTATGAAAATTCTCTCGGCTCGCATTGACTATTAGCTTGGTGCATTTGGTCCGCTTGGTCCGCTTGGTCCCGCCGTGTACGCATCACAATAATGAACAGAAATAGAAAGAAATATGGTCAGAGAGGAATATGAAAGGATTAAGGAAATATAAACAGAAAGATAGAAATAATTACTATCAGATCAATTGAAAAGTTAAGAAGAGCATATCAAAACGTAAAACCAATAAGAATACTAGGTAGGTGCAACATATGAGTTGTAGGAGCCGATTGTACCAACTGATGATTAAATATTAATAAGTTAATCATTACTTAAGGTACAAAAATAATATAGGTCACGAGGGTGATATCAAGTTAATTTGCTAATTTTTGCTCAATTCACTAATCATCACTTGGTACAAACTGGCTCTAAGATGAGCGAGATGTCTATGTAAAGTATAATCGGAAACTCTATACACACTTTGACTCATATAAATATAATTCATTCGGTAATCATCTAATATAGAAAGCTATGAATCTCGGAAACATCCATCTCCCACGTTTTCTATCTATTTGATGAATGAACAGAACCAACAAAATCTTCAAAACAGCTGGCTCGAATTGCATACAAATTTGTAGTAATGTGTATCATCATGTTTTGAGATTCGGTGAGAATTTGAATATTTTTCGGTGTGAATGTTTTTCAAGTTTTCCAGCCAAGCCTAATCTTGACGGTTTTTCAGAAACTTTGAGATGATGTTCCTCAAAATTGGTTCAATAACCGATCTGACACATAAACAAGTTGGATAAGTTCACGTGCACAGAAGAAGATGAATGTCAATTCATGTCGTTCTGCGACTTGTGAAGTGCTTACAAACAAACAAAAAAACACAAATAAAGCTCCATGAAAGTGGGATGGATGTCTTCGCTATCGCTCATCTAATATTAGATCTGAAAAAAAGCAACATGGAGAATATTAAGGGTGTGTATTGATGGTTTCAAATTCGAGAATTTGTCTATAACTTTCTATTATATTGAACATAGATACACGTATATCGCTCATCTCACAACGTGCAAATGCTGCGTTTTCCTATTGTTAGACGAGCTTTAGCAAGGATTCAATTCGACATACTGAAAAAAATTGGTGTTCGTTTTTATTTTTTTATTTTTTTGTTTGTTTTTATGTTTTTTTTGTCGGTTCGCCACAGGTCAAACGGCTACATCTATCAACTTCAAACTTTTTTTCAATATAGTTACTCATCTAACTTAGATCTGTATAGTTTTGTGGCATTATCGAGGGATAACTTTTTTTTATGAATTTAAGAAATTTCAAAAATTCCCATTAGAATAACATGGTGAAAAAAAAAGAAAATATTTTTATTTTCCAAAAAAATGAAATTTCGCGTGAAGTTGGATTACATTTGGGCACACATTTCTAAAAATTTTCATCTTGATCGGGTCAGCCATTTTAAAGAAAAAACATAAAATGTGCTAAATTGGTACCACTTGAAGCAGTTTTTACCCATTTTTACCCATACTATTACTATCCGCTCGTCTTACAACGCATATATGGCATTTTCCTAGTTATATCAATATCCACTCACCTAATGCAGCCCTTGATGCAACTGACTGATGTAAGTTGATACACCAGAAGTGTTGTCCGGATGTTAAGTGTGGGTTCTTTTTATACTAGTTCCCAAAAATCAGTTTCACAATAAAAATGGAAAAAAAGGATAGATTAGATAAACCGAACAGAGATAATAACTCACTCAATAATTTTGAAAGCTACTATCAGAACTTTTAATGGTTTTTCTTTCCTCTCTTGAGTGCCCTTGTATTTAGTTCATTATTTCCCACTAAAACATTCGACAGATCGGTACCATTGATCGTTAGTGGTAAAGGATATGACGGACGGTCATTCGATTCGACAGTCAACAGTCTAGACATAAATCATGAGTGATTAGACATATACACGTGTGGCAGACGGCACACGTGTTGAAATCATAAGGAAGTGACATGAAAATATTCATTTTTGATCATTAGTTGCTCACTAATTGTTAGTTCCTCGTTTTCTCCAATATGTATATATATATATATATATATATATATATATATATATATATATATATATATATATATATATATATATATATAGAGAGAGAGAGAGAGAGAGAGAGAGAGACAGAGAGAGAGAGAGAGAGAGAGAGAGAGGTGAATCATCAGTTCGGCTGATGATAAACTCAGTGACCAATGTGATCATAAAAAAATGCTCACAGCCGTCACAACTAATAAAATGTATAGAATGGGAGATTTTAGGCTTGAGGAAGTAGAAGCGTATACATATCTTGGAGTTTACATGAATAAAAATTTAGGGTGGGAGAATATGTTAGAAATGTCTCAAAAAGTCGATTACACTCCTCAAATTTTATTAGGCGGCCGTTGAAGGGGACAGGGATGAAAATAAAAGAGAAAGAATACATGAGTCTGATTCGGCCACTGCTTGAGTATGCTAGTTCAGTTTGGGATCCGCATGAAGTTGGACTAATTAAGGCTGTGGAGAACGTCCAAAGGGTTGCTGCTAGAAGCTGGGTATTGGGGAAGCGCTGGAAGATTATCAGGCGCGATAAGGATGTGGTTGAAAAAGTTTTAGAAAAACCAAGTAGAATGATTGAGGAAATGAGATGGGAAAATTTGGCGAAACGAAGACAAATACAAAGAATGTGCAATTTTGTTAGAGTCAAGAATAAATATACAGGATGGGATGAATTTGGCAATCGAATTGGAAAAGGATTACAAAGAAGTACAAGGGGAGGGGTAGAAATGGAAGTGGAATAAGTGGATAGAGAAGTAGGTAAATATGAATTCATTCAAAGAACGACGCGGGAATGTCATGAATTGGAGGAAGATATAAAGAATATAACGAAGATCAGTGATTTAAGTTGAGAGCTAAGAAAAAATAACAGAGTTATTTTCACACCACACATCTTGATGGATCAAGATCTCTTGATCCTTTCTCAAGCTATAGCACATGGAATTTTTCTCAAAAGGAAACTAGGGTCTACATCCAAGGCAACGATCAGTACACCACGCTCACGTAATCTATATTGCACGAAGCGGTCGTAATCTATATTGCAGAAATCATTACGGCATTCTACAGAGAAAAACCACGAATAACATCTGTAAAGATGGACGGAGATGAGTATTGAACTAAGACTCGAGATGGCCCTCACCTCCCCGATCACTCGAGGCGAGCGCGTTGACAACTGCGCTACGTGTTCCTGGATGTGACACCAGTAGATCTTGATCATTATTACAGCAAGTCGTTATACACATGAACAAAATGGACCAAGAATCAAGAATCAAGAATTAATAAAATATCACTTACCTACTCTAGCTGTATAATAACGGTAATTTGCTCGACGTTTGGTATACCTTTCAAGTGTTGTCCAAGTAGAGCGTGTGTCTTCTTTTATACTCGTTTTTCTATCGCAAAACAAAGTTTCACAACAACAGTAAAACAGAAAACAATTAAAATCAAGTATAACTCACAGAAAATAATAACTCATTGAATACTATTAAAAGCTACTATTAACATAATGAATCATTTTCTTTTCTTTCTTTCTCATTTTTTCTTCTCCAGTCTTCATAGGGCGAAAAGTTTCCGCTGGGTGATTCACAGATATACATTATCATAAAAACTCACTGGTGCAAGTTATAAAATCAACAAATACGACATAAGATGCAGTCAGTATTTACCGAGAATGCTAGTGGATCCAATTTTATAATATCAAATGTGGAAACATCACTTGTATCTATCAGCAACAGTCAATATTGTTGTCATTGATTTTTACCCCGCCGAAGGTTTCACGTACAAAAATAGCATATAACCTGGAAAACTCACAAACCACGTATTTTCCACCCCCTTCATGTTGAAAAAACAAAACCCCCCCAAAAAACTGAAGTGAAAATTTATAACGAATCGACGACAGTATTTCATGAAATAATTATCTGATTGATACGAAGCAGTTTCACTACGCAGTGTAGAGAGAACATCACTATACGATCGTGTATGAATAATTACGTTGACACTGAAATTGGTACGCTTTGGGTAACAAAGACATATCACTGTCCACTCAATTAAGAAATGTCTGATATCAGTTGATACAGATCGCATACAGAATCGCAATACAGAATCGCAGCACAGAAAACAGAATAGCACACAGATTGACCAATGTGATCAAACAATCTCTCTAATTCATGTTATGCAAGAATAAACTTCCGTATTTTTGTCCCACTTTTTCGGAAATCCTGACGAAACATTCTGACCAAAGTTCACTGTGAATATTTCAAAAACATTCAGCTATTGAACACAGACGGCTATAGCTATCAACTTCAAACTTTTTTCAATATGGTTCCTCATCTAACTTAGATCTGTATAGTTTTGTGGCATTATCGGGCGGTAACTTTTTTTTTTAAGAATTTTAGAAATTTCAAAAATACCCATTAGAATAATATAGCGGAAAAAAAAATATTTTTATTCACAAAAAGAATGAAACTTTGCGTGAAGTTGAATTACATTTTGATACACATTTCTAAAAAAATTCAGCTTGATCAGGTCCACCATTTCGAAGAAAAAACTTAAAATGTGCTAAATTGGTACCACTCAAAGTAGTTTTTACCCATTTTTACCCATACTATTACTATTCGCTCGTCTAACAACGCATATATGGCGTTTTCCTAGTATAAAAACTTCGACACAAAGTCATGTTGCCCAATTGAGGGCAAGGATGACAAGGTAGGATCGTTCTGATGGGGCATCACAAGTGCGTATATTACACACACCAAAAAAATTGAGTATTCAATAAAGAGATGATTGAACAATATGTCAACATTTAATTGTGTCGGACAAAAGTAATTTTCTATTACGAGATGTTTGATTCTTTCTCATAATTATATTCCTTCCTTTTTTTTTTTTTTTTCTTCTTCTTTTGGGTGACACCGACAGCGTGGTCATTTCGTCACCCATTTTCATACTAAGAGTTTCGAATTTGTGAAGATTTCATAATTTTATTCATTTTAATTTTAATTTCCATTTTCATTTCATTTTCATTTCATCATTCGTTTCCTTCAATATATAAGGACTATAATCGTCTAGAAAGCAATTAAATCATATTTTATCCAATAAATCGGTTAGATTCATGAATTTGAATAGTTTATCTATCCGTCCTGAGTCATCGGACAATATTTATCTAAAGTGGTATCCATGGACAACTGTTGTCAAATGGTCGAGTATTTTTCACAATCAATAAGTATATGTTTCACAGTGAGAATATCATTGCATGTATCGCATCGCGGTTTGATTTGTTCCATTGTAAACAGATAAGCTTGAGTCAGGAGAGTGTGACCTATTCACAAACGGGTCAACACCACTTCTTCTCTTCTTGAACTTCGGATAGAGGAATCCCAATTTCATAGTTTTTTAGATCATCATCTATAGGATGCTGTATCCATGATTCATTCTCCATTTCATTCCATCTTTCTCATCTTTCAAGAAAGATAACCAGCGACTGAGAATCAGCAGATCTTATTTTTATGTTCAATGAAATCTAATTTCTCAAGAATGTATTGAAGAGCCAGTTTCAACACGAACATAAGAGAGTATACCCATCTGATATCAGGGGTCGTGACAGTTACTATCAATAACGATAGCGACTGTTTGATCCAGTCAAAAGGTTTTGAATTTTTCACCCATATTCAATGGAATTGAATTTTTTCCAACTTCTTCGGCTGCCATATTATTTGAATCTGCTGACATTATAATTCATGTTATTAGGATTGGAAATGAATTTGAAATGCTAGTTATTACTCAATGCACCTAATTTATTAGATATAATCCAAGAATTAGCTACCGTATATTAATTCAATTAATTATGAAATCCCGACTAATCGTTCAGTATAAAGTTCACTGTAAATATGTCTACACATTTCGTTCGATATTTTATTTGTCGGCAGTGATAAAAGACATATTGATATCAATGACTTACGATATTGATTTATGCAGAGTTGTAAATTCATAGATTTTATTGCACCATTACAACATCGAGTGACATTTGTCTAATCTGGTATCTTTATGGCGGTGAAATTATCTAGAAGGCTGCGGGGAATGTGTACCGTGAAATGTTATAGACCTATATGAATCAATATATTTCAGGAAATATTGTCAAGAAAAATATTTTGTATCTATACTCCTACCTTTATTAATGAAGACGAGAGTGGAAAAGAGATTATGAAAGAGGCCATACAGCGACTTCTTCAGGCAATAACATGGTCGCCGCTCTTTCAATGTCCATTTTACGCCATGTAGGCCTATAGGCAGGTTTATGTGATATTTACATGTAAATGAGAATGGATTATCAATTCATTCGATTCTAAACCAATGTGTGCCATTAAATTGAGCTGGAGAAATAGGAAGGTTTAATTGGCATAAAAATGGCTGCCGCAGCCCGTATAAAAGCTTCATTCCCTATATAATATCTCTACTTGTACCTCTACTTGCTCTCTTGCCAACTACATTTTTAGTTGGTTTTGTTGACGGCAAACTGCGAACACTAGCGAATTAAAGTATAACCATATTTATTCCCAAGTGAAAAAACATCACAAATTCAATCTCAAACCACGAAGGAAATCTGAACCCACTCTTATCAACCAAGCTCCTCTCCCAGAGGTTAAACTATATAATGTACTCGACGATAGTTTATTTTTCTCTCCATTTTCATCATCCCAGTGTTTACGTTTCCATTTTTTGTTTTATTGAGTGGCATTATTCTGATGAAATATTTCTTCAGCTCTACGCTTATTCGCCTCGGGTGTTTTAGTGTCTACTTGTTTTCACGAAAGATTAATGTTCCGAACGACCGTCTCCGCTACCCCAGACAAATAGCGCGCGGATAGTTCACTCCCTCATCTCTTGCAGATACAAGTATATCATACTTTCTTAACCGAGTGATGCCGAGGCGACACAACCGACCGTCCCGTGCTAACGGATATGAGAGACGGTCGTTCGTTGTAGTCATTTTCGCCGACGAAATTGATAGGTTTGACTTCGTGGGGATTTGCTCGGTTGTGTCAACACAATGATTGGATATGATATTGCAGAGATGAAAGATAATGTTGGAAAAATAAAAATGTTTTATCTTCAATATTTTCATTTTTCATTTTCAAAGTCAGTAATAGGCATGTTATATTGACAAGATTTCAAAGTTAATTGAATACCCATTTCTTCAGCCCATCTGAGTTGTTCATCATCCCGCTCTGAGCAATTTGGTATTTGTTCCACGACGATCCGTCCAGCTCCTGCCAAGGTGTTGTTGTTGGAGCATTCCATTGTGAAGCGCGAGCATGTCATTCATTTCGCTGGCTAACGGCATGTAAGAACACCAATGTTCTCCCCTTTACTGTCGGAAACATATCGAGAGCGCTGGCCCACTACACGATGGCGTGGACATACCTATGAATAGTCTATCACTTAATTATATTATCACTAGGTACGATCTCATGTTTCTCCGTGATGTGGAATGCAATCGTTTGAGGGAATCCTTATAATCCTTATCAAGCCTCCTTATAGTTCCATCATCACCTGCTCCTTCGTACCCCCAAATAACCCAGCTGTTGGTGGGGTCGCTAAGCAAGCAATAACCATCACACAATCACCAACACGACAATGAGAGTAATCGTTATTTATGTTTCAATATGGCAGAGTAATGATATAACATAGGCAGCCTTGAAAACTATTGTTATCATAACCAAAGTGCTGACTTGAAGTCAGATAATGTTTAGCCTGAATTCGTGTATTGTTATTCACATTGTTTATAATGCAACAGCAGAATGTTATGAAACAACAATGAACAGAGCTAGCAACGCCTTGACAGAATAATGGAAATAGAAAAATAACAATAACTTGTTGAACTGTATTCAAATACAAAAATAATAATGAATGATTTCGAATAATATACTATGCTCGTTATTAATAATAACAATTTCATTGTTTTAAATTTTTATATTTGATATTAGATTTTTTTACTTTGCTATAGCCTGACCTCGGGAAAATAAGAACATTAAATACTCAAGTTTTACTCTTTGTATGTTTTATTTATAATCTTTTCGTTTAAAAGAACGAGCTTCTATCAATAGTCACCAATAAATCATTCAACGAAAATAATGTTAATTTATGATATAATCTATCGACTCAAAAGCAGAACAACTCCTAATCATGATTCTTCGATTCTTCGATCTTCAGTTCTTCAGAAATCATGATATTAATGTGAATCATTTAAGGGGGTATATGCACGTTGGTTATGAAAATAGATAAATTTACCATCACTATTTTTTTATATGTTCAAAAACCAGCGTAATTGAATGAAAAGTTCACGTGTCCAAGATAATTTCATGCTCTTTAATTAATATGACATTCTATTCCAGTTAATTCAATCAGTTTTAGGATAATAAGTCAATGAATAAAAAGAATGTGATGAAATTCATTGCATGACGTATTATCTCCAAACTAATTGGATTCACAAAAATGAAATGTCATAATAATCAAAGAGCATAAAATTATCTTGGACATATGAACTTTGCATTAAATAACACTGCATGGTTTGTGAACACGAAAAAATAATAAAGATGAATTTCTCTTACTTTTTTCTATTTCTCGTGCATGCATACACCCCTTTAACGATGAAGAAGGCAAATTCAAATTTGTAGCAAGCTGTGTGAAAAATAGTTCAAAGTTCGAATATAATTCATCGTAAAACTATCTTAAGTGCAATTTATAATGAAAATGGTTGTCATGATCCTATAACGTCGTGTTTCCGGTTTTTCCAAGAAACTAATAAAAATAACGACACACTTCCGTGTTTTACAGACCCCACACAAAAGACGTTTCAGAACACACGATCGTTATCATGTTATGGATACAGAGACGGTCGATCGGGATCGCGAATGATTGTACTAAGTACACATATTTATTTTGAACGTCGACATAACTTGATAGGTTCCATTTTACATTGAACCATCATCATTTTCAGAGAAATTTTACTATTCTCAAGCCGAAATGAGTGGTTCATAGAACTTATGATTTGCATTCTAAAATCTTTTAAAGCTTTACACGTTTGTTATTTTGATTTGATCAATTTTCTACATGGTATTTTTATCACCGAAACTTTATCGTCCGCTCGTCTGGACCAGCCCGCCAGGTTCTGCTATGAAGATTGAAGTTCTAGTCGGGCGTGGGTTCGAGTCTCGCATTAGACAACCCACTTTTGAAGATCACTCATCTCGCATTCACTCTTTACAATAATAGCACCAAATGTTTTTTTACTTGAATCATTCCTGATTGAACGCTTCTTGAATCAATTTTAAATCGAATTGTATTTTTTTTCTCATTCATCATCACCACAATTAAATACTGATGGAGATTTTGATTCTATCAGCATGATTGTATAACTCATTTTCACCCTCGGTAATTATAATTCAGAATGTTCAGTTTGCTGAACCTTAATGCATGGTTATTCATCGGTTATTATTCAATGTAACTCTCAGATACGCTCATCTAATCAACGTATTGTTCTCATTTCACAAGCACTCGTTATTTGATCGTGTTCTAGTCATCTTTGTAATTGCTTCATGTTTCAAGGGTATCTTTGAGTTCCATAACTATTATGTGGAAATCAAAAGACTTTATAACAATACATGTTGCTGTTGAGAGGAGTATCAGCTTTTTGGTTATTAGATTATATATTACATCAACTAATTAAATCATGTTGCAATAGAATGAAAACACATCAAGGCGTCCTCAGTCTCTCTAGAACAAGAAGTTCCCATCAGGGTAATTTTACAGATATATAAGATATCATAAAACTTGAAAAGTTCAATAGGCCCAAAACAAACCAACAATTAAATCATTGGATACGGACAATATACAATGTCGAAAATGCTTATGAATCAAATTTCATAATAACAAAGAAAGAAAGATAAGTTGAATATATAACAGTTACACTCCATATTTTAACCATCGACTTTTACCCCACCGCGTACCATTACGTTTGAACATGTATGACCATCACATACTGATATGTATGTTTATATGTTCATTGTGAGTGTGTATCATGGATCGACAGTATATTTTTGAAGGTACTTCTCCGAATAGTATGAAGCAATTTCCCTACAATATACTCAAACGGAAAGTTTACTATATCGTTTATTTGCCACGATGACAATGCGAATCTCCCAATGTGGATAGCGTGGTTTAAGCGTAAAAATGAAAAAAAAAACGTGAAACACAAAATTTTAGCTGTATGGAATCATTATTTATTATTATTATCATTATTCAAATTGAAAGTTGTGAACTGTCAGGATACATGATTTTCATTTACATCGGCCTATTGTTAGACGAGCTTTAGCAAGGATTCAATTTGACATACTGAAAAAAAATTGTGTTCGTTTTTACGTTTTTTTTTTTATGCTTTTTGTCGGTTCTCCACAGGTCAAACGGCTACATCTATCAACTTCGAACTTTTTTTCAATATGGTTCCTCATCTAACTTAGATCTGTATAGTTTTGTGGCATTATCGGGGATAACTTTTTTTCTATGAATTTAAGATATTTCAAAAATTCCCATTAGAATAACATGGCGGAAAAAAAAATCATTTTCCAAAAAAATGAAATTTCGCAGAAATTGAATTAGATTTTGGTACACATTTCTAAAAAAATTCAGCTTGATCGGGTCAGCCATTTTGAAGAAAAAACATAAAATGTGCTAAATTGTTACCACTCGAAGCAGTTTTTACCCATTTTTACCCATACTATTACTATCCGCTCGTCTTACAACGCATATATGGCGTTTTTCTAGTATCGTACCACGACCTATACACATTACCACTCGTAAGATTAGTTCACACTGAACTTGTGTATTCCTTAAAAAAAGCACACATATAATTCAATTCATATTCAATATGAAATAATGTGAATAATTTTTCTCCCGAATTTTTCTGAAATAGATTTACTATTCCTGAAATTATTACATCAAGATTTGATTTTCGTTATTGTATCAGTAATCTTTGGGATGATGAGATCGCCCTTCTGGTGCCCCATCTGAATGATTCTACCCTCAATTAATATGAATCGTTTTTATGGCTTTTTTTTCTGGTAGCATGATTCTGTATGGAGATACAATATTACGGAAGGATAAGTGAAAATAATTTCGATTGTTGTAATGTGAAAACATATTATGAACACATCAATGAAAAACAGTATGATGGAAAAATCCATCTCCTCTGCTATTCAATTATAATCACTCCAGAACATGTAACAGTTCCATGCTGTCCAGTAATCCCACCAGTAGCTCTACATCTTCTTTGACCATCCACATCACCCCCTCACCCACCCCCCTCCCCAACCCCATCATACCTAAACCCTTGGCAGTATGCCAGGCACGTAACCAATACACTGCATGAGCAAAGCAATAGAGACAGTATTAAACATTTACTAAGTATACGAGAACAATTTCATCAGATTGAAAACTCGGATTGGATTCAATCTCTAAATTACTTGAAGCTAAGTGCATGAATGAAGTACAAATGGGTTTGAAACTCAAATCAATTTTAACCATTTTAACACTTCCGAAGGCTATAACTGCCTTAATCGCCACCAATTAGATATTCCCTTGCATCTTGTTTCAATACTTCGATCTAGAGTGCTGATATAATGGTATATAAATTATTCTGTTTTGGACAGAAACATGGCCGACGCTTTTTCAATTTCCAATTATTACCACTCTCATTCAGGGAAATTGTTCATTTTCCGTCGTGCGCATGCCCATGCAGGTTTATGTGGCATTTACATGCAAATGATAATGGATTATGAATGAAATAATTATGAACCAAGAATGAGTCATTTGTATTAACTCAGGAATAGGAAATCTTAATTGGCAAAAACATGGCCGCCGCATGGGAAGTGAACCTCTAATATTAAGAAAACTCTCATCCCTTAAGCGGGACTCGAACCCATTGCCAACGTGATGGCAATTTTCGAAGTGGATTATTGGCTGACTGAACAATAATAACCATAACTGTGAACTGAAATAAGACTCAAACCAGATTTCAGTTCCAAAGCGTACATCGTGTATACGTGGTTATCATTACACACTACGGTCTTACGCATTGCTGTATTCCCGTATGATCCCCAAGGATAGCTTTCTGTTAAACCTGGAATAACGGTTGAGGTGTAATGAAATCCTGCATTCAGTCTACCGCAATGTCTGGTCATATAGCGAACAATTTCATTAAGGATGTTTATTGTTCTAAAAATAAGAAAAGTTATAAAAATTGATATAAAAGTGATTGAAAAAAACAATGTTCGTTCTAATACCATGCATCTCGGATTCATTTAGAATCACATTCTAACCGCCCTCGTTGGCTCAGTCAGCTGAGACACGCTTCGGACACTAAAGTCATCGTTGGACGTGGGTTCGAGTCCCGCATAAAGCTTGGGTTTTTGTAAACCTTGCACTTATCATCCCTTCATAGTTTCCTAATCACCTGCTCATTCGTCCCCCCTTATAACCTAGCTGTTGGTGGGGTCGTTGAGCAACATTAAAAAAAAAAAATGATTTTTCAAATGTTGTACAGATTTTGTTTGTGGAGGGTATTTGATGTGAGTTCTTCTTGTTGTTGGAAAGTATCAAAGTTTTAGTATCAAGTTTTATAGTTTCAGTAGACAGAGGCTGGTATGCAGAACAACATGTACACACAAATAAAAATCATTTCTCCATCTCATTGTGTTTTAAAGCATGATTTTTTTGCATCCCTTCAGGTAATAACTGAATAACCGAAATAAGAACACTATAATTATAGTGAGGAATCAAAATTCGCACCCTTGAAAGTTTGACGTGATTCTTTATTCAATCAATTATTTTACTGAATAATTTCAATGATTCATATTGGTTTCAACAAACCATTGCAATGGTAGCTAAGATCCACTGGCACCAGTGAATGATGAAAGGTCATAGAGTGATGAGGTGAAAGGTAATTTCATTATTTGACAGTAAAAATAATTCGATCCCAAAATTCACACTAACGACTCAGGGAAATGACCTGACAATGACCTGACACGAATCGAATCCTGTCTCCTGAATGACAATGAATTGCACTATCTCAGTCTGATTATTCAAAATATGATAAAATTGACAATAACTGAATGACGACATAAAAAGAACAAATTTCGATCAGACACGACCTTGCCATTTTAATCATCTTACCTTGACTCATTCTATACTCAAACATTAATTCTAATTTACAATGTTTGCTTTTTACAGCATTACCAAAGTACAGTAGCAACTTCTATTATCCCAACCATAAATACTTACTCAGAAAAAGATGATCATAACTATTATCTTATCACATATTAGAAAGTTTATATACGTAATGTGTGCTTCTTCACACTTTAAGAGTCAGTGGGGGCCGAATGAGAAAAATAACAGTTTTTTAAGAGATATTTTTGGAACCGTGTGAGGTTTCAAATCTATTTTTAAAAGCATCAAAATCGATCGGGGTTATTTCCGTAAGCTCAGATGGCAAGAGCAGTTGCGTATCAACCAAAAGGTTCGGGGTTTGTTTCCTCAACGAGGTGGGATTTTTAAGTGATGATGATATCCATATATAGGCCTATTCTCTTGTATTTTATTTCATTTCATTTTTTTTCCGATGCAGGAGTTACAGGATTATTACCAAAAAAAAAAAAAAAAATGTAAATGATTCGGAGAAGTCATATATGAAATATGTCTTAATATATAAGAAATGCTATTTCATATGAATATCAAGAATCCATCAAGTCAGTATACTGAGACAAAATACACTACAATAATAATATAGAAATGTGAATTCACATGGTAAGTTAAGGCTACAAAAATTCATAAGATTATAAGGCAGCTGGTAGGTGGAGTGGAATGGTGAATACTATTTTCATGAATACTTATCACTATCAATTCATTATAATATCAAATAGCATGCTCAAACATATTAGAAATTAACACTCTAATATGATTCTATTTCTTGAGACTTGATTATGTCACTATAAAATGACACTATAAAATATGTTCTCAGTAAGAAACTGCCTCGAAGTATATAGAAACTGTTAAATATGTCACTTTTCATGGCCTCCAATGCAAACCTAATATATAAGGACATGAAGGTCGATTATAGACTCCAAATTAAAGAGAAATAGTTTAAAATATGTGAATATTTTGGTAGCTACGATCGGCCATGGTTTCTCAAATCATTCAACACTATACATCGGCAGTATCGATCAGTAGAGATTAGTATACTAGCTTCGTTTGTTTGAAAAAGAAAAGATGATAAAGTCCAAGTAATAAATGTGTGAGTGTAATAAATATATTAAACAGAGACGTTAAGTAATTGGTAATAAAATGACTCGGTTTTAAACATGTGGTGTAATGATAAAATATATTCTCTCTAGATTTTGTAATCATTATTTCTATACTGATGAATTGTACAAACTAATGGTATATCTGCTATGTCCGTTTTCATGAGTTTTCAAAGTGATTTCTGAAATGGTTCTATTCTGAAAACTCATGGTCCATGAAAATAATGTAACTATTGGTATGTGAAAGTGAACACACGATCATTGTTACCCCTGAAGATGATATGGTAGGATCATTCGGACGAAGCACCAGAAGGACAATCTTACCAAAATATAATCAGTCACACATATATTTATATATGATGTAATAATTGCTTTTCATATGTTGAGTAGGCCTACATATTGAGAGATATGATCCTTTAACGTAGGGTTCCGCCCATGGACTCTCAACAATAACTCATATTCCTAGAGCCATTTGGATATAATATCTATATCTATATCTATATCTATATCTATCTCTCTCTTCATATATATACATATATATTTTTTTTTTTTCATTTATTCATTTATATACATCTTCTGAGATGGACGAGAAGTTTTGTTGAAGGATTCTGAGGTTTTTACCTCTTTCAAAAGTCTTGATAGAGTACTTTGATAAAGTTTTGCATGTTATCCAGTCGAAACGCATGGTTTCAAAGAATGAATTGAGTTATTCATCAATTAGACGATTCCACCCCCCTGGAATGGTTATTATTTTCATATATATATATATATATATATATATATATATATATATATATATATATATATATATATATATATATATATATATATATATATATATATATATATTTAATGTATATACAGTGGTATGAATCAATATTCCCAAGCACACTCAACGCTGTTCTGAGTTACCTAGTCTTGCATTTTTCAAGTGGATGTTCAATACTGATATCTCATTGGTTGAAGCACTCTTCAGCCATGTTGGAGTGTTCTGTGATCGAGACAGCCGACCGTCGCAGGCGATCAGGTGTCTCGTACAAACAATGCTGCTAAACGAGAATATAGATTGTATTCACAGTCTTCTGTTTTTCAGAATGAACAATTTTGGTCATCAGTTTGTATTCTGGTGTCTATTCACAAACAACTGTATTGCATAGCTTGAACTGTGAGTGAAAGGAGAACTTTTTACTTGGCTATATTTATCTGCCAAATTTTAGCTATCGCATGGTAGGTCTGTGTGACGGTTATGAGACCTACAGAAAACTAATTTCTTTTTTTGGATCAATTTTGAGTCTTTGTGACTTGTATACACGAAAGATGTTGCTTCCGAGCGATCGCCCACCCTATGCCACATCACTAACGAGTGGGTACAAATATAACGTGGCATAACTTCTTGTTTTTGGTGGTCAAGATTATATGTGATGGGCTAGGTGAATTAGGTTGATTCAATCTAGGGTAATTCAAGTTGCGAGCCCCCCAAAAAAACGACAACAGCAACAAAAACAAACAACAACTCCTGCAACATGGTAAAATATACAAGTCCGGCTTGAAATAGTCACTACTAAAAGGGGATCAGTTGCTAGCACGATAATTCGTCATTCAGGAGACCGGGGTTTGATTCCTGTCACAGTCTACGATCATCACTTGACGTTTTTCATGCTTTTCCACTATCCTTGAAGTGAATACTGGGATGGTTCCTTCCTGATTTAGTCTATATTTGCATAAAGATTTTACATAATCCAATTGAGATAAAAAATATTCATTATTTCCCTACTTCACCATGCTCATGTTTGCTCATTATAAATATTGTCAATACAATTCTTTCACCACGCATGCGCTATGAGTACTAAACTCATCCTCATCCGAAGTTAATTCCATGATCAAGATAGCTAATCAGGTGAGTTATATTGCATCCACGATAGAATAAGGTGAGAACCACTCGCGCGTTTGTATTATGGTATTGGAGAACGTTCGTTCCGAGTCTCCATCTCTCGTGGTTGCGAATATTCTGAAGGGGAGGTGGAGGGGTAATTAGTAAAGTGGTAAAGAGGGAATACAGATATGAAGATCAGTTAAAATTGATTGGTTCGTACCGCTGTTCGACAAACGGAGTTGGACCATTGTTGTCAGATGGTTCATACTGAAACAATCGCATTGTTTATGTTAGGTACCTCGTGTGCTATGAATTGTTGATCAGTGTTTTTTTTTAACAGTGATAGAGTAGTAGTTTCGATTTTCGATAATAACGATGGAAAAACAAAAATATGATGGGTAAGTCATAATTGTGGAAACTTGTGTGGACTTGTGGACAAGACATAAAGAGAGAGGTGTTCTACCAATCAAGTAAATAAAAAAATGTGTAAAAACATCGGCAACTGTATAAAAAAAAAATCGATGCAGAATTGAAATTTTGACGCGTTTGAAAAATGTAGATATGTTTTTAATAGGGAATCTCGTCATGGGAAATTGTTGACCTTACAAATATCACAGTTATAAAGAATATCTCTATAGTTAGCTCAGTGTAACTACATAGAGAATATTATTAGAGTTAGCTCAGTGTGAACGAATTTCACATGTAAATAGATAGAAGAAGGTAGATCAGACCTCGGTTCGATCCCCACCACCGTCCATCTTCACATGTTTTTTTGTGATTTCCTCTTTGTATCCTGAATGAATGTCGAAATGGTTCCTATACTAGGATAACGCAGCGTATGCGTTTCATACATTTCATAGCATTGCATCCTGTAGATTTTCATTCGCAAACTTCAATCTCAATATTGGTCATTTTCTCAATAAAAAAGTGTATTTTCTTTCAAACAACCAATCCTAATTTCTTCAAACTAAGTATAGAAATAATAAAATATCAACCAGAACAAAATCAACTTTCTGTAAAAATGTCATGCCAAATTGATGAAAATGATATACATATTTAAATATCTTCTCTGTGATATCCTCATGAGAGTTTTCCAAATATTTCATACTTTTCTCCTAAAAACCCGTTCGAACGATTTTGCTCGAAAATAATTACAGCCTTCTAAGATCGGCTGAGTCCAAGTCTATAAATCACAAAGTTTGATATGTATGCCACGTACAAAATTGCAAAAAAATCATAGGAACGAAGCGAGATTTTTTCAGTAAGTGGAATGGAAGTCTTCGCTTCCATGGAATTCCAATACGGAAGACGCATTGGGGATTTAATTTTAGTTAAAAGAAGATTTAAAATTACTAACCATTGAATTCTAACATTTTCATGAATATTCCGCTGATTGATGTGCTTCATTCTTAGCTGTATAAATGAGAGAATTATGTCATAATAATCTGAATAGTTTTCGCATATAACATTCTGAAGGTATTGGAATTATTTGTTTTCCTCGCATATATTGGAATATTGATATCTCATACCGCTCAAAAGTAATCATCAAAAGCTGTCATCTTGCTGAATCAACTCCTGCAATACGAGCACAATTATCATTATTGGCATGATTCAAAGAACGAACGAAGTATTGAGTTTGATATAGATTGAATACCCCAAATGAGGCATGAAGAGTTTTGTATATTTTCATTATACATATTTTCACTATTTATATTTCTACAGAATATTCAGAGTATGAATTATCATAAATATATCATTAGCCCTTTTCCACTTTCAGTGATTTGGTCAGTTTTATCTAATACACAAGCCATGTGTGATGATTATCCTTCAGTAAACACGAACAAAACTAGACTTATTTCTTCAAAAAGAAATGTCAATTCTCTCTCTCTCTCTCTCTCTCTCTCTCTCTCTCTCTCTCTCTCTCTCTCTCTCTCTCTCTCTCTCTCTCTCTCTCTCTCTCTCTCTCTCTCTCTCACTCTCTCTCTCTCTCTCTCTCTCTCTCTCTCTCTCTCTCTCTCTCTCTCTCTCTCTCTTTCTCTCTCTCTCTCTCTCTCTCTCTCTCTCTCTCTCACTCTCTGTCTGTTCCACTGGACCACAGAGAATAGTCATGTAAATGCAGTTAACTGTAATATCCCGAGGAAATTTGCATACACAGGAAATTATTGCATTAATCGTTTTACTCTGCATTTGAGACGTGTAACTTCTAGCACATTCATTTCACAACTTCGTGTAACAGGGCTCCGTATTATAATGGAATCTGCTCTGATTTATGTAGAACTTTCATTCTGTTTCAATTGTTTGATTGCTTTGGAACACAAAATATAGAAAATGTATTCAATCATCTACCGAGTATATATATACTTCATAATTTAGTTCGAATAATTATACATAATGTTCACATAATTCTCAGTGACAAGATCACTTCGACGTCTTGAATCAACTAAGATGTGATATGCTTCTGAACAGTATCATCCTTTTACGTAACGAGGAAACAATGATTGTATATTGAGATTTTGATGAGGATAGAAAAAATACATACTCATGATATGTTATACATGACGATATATTATGATTGATCCTATATTAGAGGTACAAGGTACAGGGTAGGATCGTTCGTATGGCCCAACACAAAAAAATGTCAGCTTTCCAATGAAATTATTATTGATAATTCAACTTATTAACGAACTGTAAACAGTGAACTAATGAACCGATGAATAATAAACCAACGAAAACAGTTGAATGGAGGAAAATAAATCGCGGATCGTTTCATTCAACTCGACACAGAAGTCCTTCTTTTTGATTACATAATCCTCTACTTCTCGATTGACAGCAAATTTTTTCCAATTATTCAATACTTAACTCTTCACCCTATTCGAATTCAAAAATGAATTGAGAATTATTCATGTACTATTAGGCCTATATTGATTTAATTGATATGCTATAGTGAAGTCTCACAGGTTTTTGTGAACATCATTCAAATGTCACCCATCCATTCGTGACCCCAAACAACTTGAGTCTTGGTGTGGGGTCGTTAAGCAAGCGACATTCATAATAATATTTTTCAAGCTCCATATCTTATAATATGTACAGTACGTTAGACCAACATAACAAACACAAATATCAACGTTATATCTTCATAACTAAGGGGCTCACAGTGTATTATTATTTTATAGGACTTGATTTACGATAGGAAGAAACTATAGCTTTCAAAAGCGTTACATCCTCTAAAATCCTACGATATTGCATGGATGGATAATTACCAGAGTTTCTAGAATTATTAAGTTGGTTGACGATTTTCTTCTTTCGTGGATATGAATATGATAATTATACGAGCTTTAGCGAGGATTCACTTGGAATACTTGAGAAAATTGGTTGTTCATTTTTATGTTTTTTTTTTTATATTTTTTTGTCGGTTCTCCACAGGTCAAACGGCTACAGCTATCAACTTCAAACGTTTATTCAATATGGTTCCTCATCTAACTGAGATCTGTATAGTTTTGTGGCATCATCGAGGTTTAACTTTTTTTTATGAATTTTAGAAATTTCAAAAATACTCATTAGAATAACATGACGGAAAAAAAGAACATATTTTTATTTTCCCAAAAAAAATGAAGTTTTGCGTGAAGTTGAATTATATTTTGGTACACATTTCTAAAAAATTTCAGCTTGATCGGGTCAGCCATTTTGGAGAAAAAACATAAAATGTGCAAAATTGGTACCACTCGAAGCAGTTTTTACCCATTTTTACCCATACTATTACTATTCGCTCGTCTAACAACGCATATATGGCGTTTTCCTAGTAATAATCACATCCAAGGAACTGCGACAGTATGATCATGATGATTCATGTGTCTTCTCACACTGTGACGCTATGATGTACTAAGCCTTATAAAGTAACTTATCATCGAATTTTACGACTTGTCAGTTATTTCTTGCACCGACGAGATATTGACTGCCAAGAAAAGCGGTCTTACCTCTAAACGATCTTCTATCTTTATTGTAAGGCTGGATTAATAAATACTAGTGATAAGGATAGAATCATTTCATTTTTAATTATTGGTTATCCCTGAAGTTATCAGTACCGTACACTGTTAGGAGTTGGTTTTGAGTTACACCATGATGTATTATTCTCTGTTCGATGTTTAGGTTTCATGTTATGAATATTTAAAACTATAGGTATCCGCTTCATATATAGCCATGAAATGAATTGAAATGTGATATAAAATGAGAATAATTTTAATTTTTTAAATGGAAACTGCCCTAATTCTCACGTATAACTTCTGTCCACGAAATGAGAAGGTCGTGTAACCATGGAGTCATTACTGCAGTCGTTGTAAGGTTTCTTGTTTTCCGAACCTTGTTTGTGATCTTGATGAATAATAACCTTCATCGTCACATATTTTTATATAAAACTCAGTCTTCGTCTTTGTTGTTTCTACATTATTGAAAAAAGTCATTTCTACACTTTTCAACTCTTTCGCCACTTAATGTTCATCAGTTGGCAATCCCTTTTAGCTAATATTTGACTTTTCATTGTGAATATCATAATCTCTAGAATACTTGGTGAGTCACACGACAGATCATCGACACTCCCGATCTACATGGATATAGGATAGGGAAGACGGTCGATCGGAAGCAGCACCTGAGTGGTTTTACCTGAATTTACAAGATATGAAGGTTCCGAGCGACCGTTCCACCTACCACACACCACTAGCGCATTTATACTTGCAGCCTTCATATCTCGTGTGTGAAACTTGTAACCACGAGAGAGAAATTTCGAGCGACCGTTTCCTCCATCCCACATCACTAACGCATTGATGTTTCAATCCTTCATCTTTCGCAGAGATGATTATAAATTATGTATAATCTATGGCTATATTGTTCATTATGTTGAAACGCTTAAAAGCTTTTCGATTGTTCAAAGAACTGAGTTTGTGTACCAACTTTACGGTAATAATTCTATTGAATTCCGAAGGAAACGCGAGAGATTGGTATTAGGTATTATCTTGGTCAAACAGTCTGAAGTTGACATTATCTAGAAATACTTAGATGCAGTAATGATTGATAATTACTGCTTATTCGTCACCTCGAGTGATATTTGAAACCGCTCCCATTGGCTCATTGCACTGAGACACTGCTTCATACAGTTCGAGTCCCTAGGCATGTGTTTCGGTATTCGCCGTCGATCAAAAATATTTCACATGGGTATTAAATACATGTCTACTTGTTATCTCATTAAAATGTTTTGTCAGAGAATTATAAATCAATGCTACATCAACAATCAAAGCGCATGCATGTTTCATTCGGTTGAATGAATAATTCTTCCTGATCTTGTCTCAATCTGTCGATCATTATTATTGATCAATTATTCTGGGCCACTTGGCAGTCTTTGTTTGTGATTTGTGATTGTTTGTGATTTAACGTTGGGCCATACCATGGGACTGATACTGTTATACATACAATTCATGGTTTCACCTTTTTCAATATAAAATTTGATAACTAGCATTTCCGACAAACATTGCCAGCATCTCATGATGTGTTTGTTGATTTCGTATCTTCCACTATTCAAGTTTCATGTTTATGCATACTTGATAAATCATCCTGGCTGTAAATGTTTGCCCTATGGCAACCGGGTACGCCTTGATTGCCAATGCCATCACTGACACGGGCCGACTTCGAAACACACAAAATCAATAACTAGTTAATCAACTAAACCATCCGCCGCTAATTGCTAATCAATCAATCAATCACAATTAAAATCAAAACCGCGCAATAATCAACTGCAACAGACAGATTTAGAAAACCTTAAATTATAGCGATCAAGTGAATAATCGATCAAATCGCGTTAGGAACAGTACGTTGGGTGCATGACATTCTCAATTGAGAGGCTTGTCTATATGACCATGATAATTCGATAGATATTGTTAATAATTGGTTATATCAATATTAGGTTTACCGACCAATTTAATCAACTGAGATCTTTTAGTGTCAGTTGATTGAATGAGATGATGATTATTGTTTGCTTTAACGACCTTATCATTATCTAGGTTATTAGGGGATTCGAATGAGCAGGTGATAATGAAACTATAAATTGATGTAAGTGTGCAAAAGCTCAAGCGTTATGAGTGACTCGAAACCACCCCCAACGATAAGTCAAGTTTCTCAAGCGGTGCCTGAGGTACGCAGAGCGGCGGAATGATGATATGAAGGAATTTCTATTAATGAGAAGGATAGTCATACTTACTCATTCAGATCTACCCACAGGGTTGTGATGTTCTTAAATAATGTGCCCATATGACGAACTGTATAGTAAAAGTAAAAGATTTCTCAAGAAATAATTTCAATTTCTCAGTGTTTTTCTTCCTTTTTTTCAGATTGGAGGAGGGCGAATTGTTACAGAAGGACTCGATGTACAGCGGTGGTAAAGTAGAACTACTACTTGTACCTACAGGTCAGAAGGTCACCACGAATGGCTTCTCGTGCAACGACGACGTGGAAGATGAAGACGAGGCCAACAAAGCTTCTTGGCGAGGGATTTACACCCAGGTAACTAGTCACTGCTAGGTTAGTCAGTATACTATATAGGTAGCTTACTCTGAGGGTGGATTGCAAAGACAAAGTTTAAACCCCGGCCTACCTTGGACAAAAAAGTGAAAAATGGCATTGCAGAGGCAATGCGATTTTGACTTACAAGGCGTCCAAAGTAGGCCGGGGTTCAAACTTCGTCTTTGCGATCCACCCTATAGATTTGATCTCTGTACTGTCTTTTTTTTAATAACATCGAAACTTGATACAAAATCATTGTTCCCCAATTAAGGCTATGGATGGAAGATTAGATCATCTGAACGGGACACCACGAGGGCGATCTTACCACCCCAAAGAATAATTAAAATATAATTACTCATTTAACAAACAAATCAAATCTCAAATAAGGTAGTAATTTCAGGGTTAGAAAACAATTCAAACATTCACAGTGGGGAGAAAAAATCTTGAATCTTCTCCTCATCTCTATATCCTTATCTGTAGTAACATGGATAGCGGATGTGAGCCAACTAAGAGACGGGCACATGCATAGTGGACCATGATCTTGTTCGCCATGTTGTAAGTTCTCGAAATAGCAGGCTGATCTGACTTTCATTGTTCATCTCGAGAAAACTTCAATATAATAACTTCATTTTGTATTTGAATCGAAAAAAAAGAACCAACTTAGCGTGCATTCTGACAAGAGTGAGTGATTTTGAATCCTATAATCAATTTTTGATTTCTCTTTCTTCGTATATTCTTTGTATTGTATTCTCTCCATGGAAAATCTCTCTTTTCTTCTATGAAACATATAATATTAAAGAATTATTAGATCTTGACTTACTTACGTGATTCAGTGTCATGTAGTGCCTTACGGAAGCGGCATGTCCTACAAAAGAGGGGATAGTGAACAATTCACACCATTGTATCAAGTAGAAAAGTGATTCTGTATGATTTAAATCTTCAATTTATTTCTCTTCGATTATATATTGTCTTATTACAAGTCAAACTTGTGTTCTTCCACATAAGCTATGTATTATCCATCACCCCCGGGCCCCAACGGTATCCATCTCGGTTTAGGGCCCCCAAAGTATTCAGTTCTGCGATTACAATATTACGAACATCCATCTATAGTGAACTTCCTTACGTATCACATCTTATGGAATTACTTTTAAAATGTTTTCCGATTTATAAACCTTGTATTTTTGGCGAAGATTCAGTTCAAGTAAATTCTTCTAATTCACTTTTTTCTTTCCGAACCCCTTTTTTGTAATCGCCACCCAGGTCCTTTTAATCCAGTCGGGGCGGACTTATTTTGTCTACCTTTCTTTCAAATTACCCTTTCTATCCCGTACGATTATACCACTATTGTGCTGTGCTCACGTTATTTAGTGTCTTGTAGCCGCCGCCGTCTTCCTGCTGACTACGGGCAGCGGTATGCCTGTGGGATACTCCGCCGTCCTCCTGCCCCAGCTCCAGGGAGAGAACTCGACCCTGCCAACAGACAGAGAGATGGGATCCTGGATAGGTGAGTCTCGGTTCATATCATGTCCTATATTCCTAACAAAAATCCCTCACTTTACAGCACCTAAATTATTTAACCACTTGTCCACATCATTCTAGAAACAATCATCAGGCCAAGCTTTCGAATGTAAAACAGAAGAATTTTTGATAATAAATATCACTATGCCGAGAGCTTTTTTAACAGAAACTATTCCCAATTAGATTTAAAAACTAGAATTTCAGATTTCAAAATTTTAGACCGAATTTAGATTTAGAGGTGTGTCGTGATTTATAGGGATATACAGGGATAATGCATATAGTCCTGGATGTATAAGACTCGTTCAACTCCCACAAATATCATACCATCTACTACAAACATAGATAAACATTAACAACCCGTGATGAATATGACCGGAAAGTCAGAGCTATATCGAAAGAGAAGTTGAAATTTTGAGGAGAAAAATAGAAGATGGTATACGTATATTTGAGAAGAATGAATGTAAACAGAGAGTCAAGAGTGAAGTTTCAGTTTGAGACCGCAGGGAAAATGAGAACAACGAGAAGAATTGACACACAAATTAAAATAGCAGATGGAAAGAACTGAATTTGAAAAAAAAACGAGGGAATTTGTTCGAAGAGGAAGAGTGGAACTATAGATAAATTTGAAATCATGAAAACCACGTTACTATTATAATCAACTGATCGAAATTGTGACCCAATGTTTTCCACTGTATCGTTATCATCAACATGATATCATCCAGATAATAAAAATGCCTCAGCACTTTACTCGACAAAGACAACGAGAACTTCATCTAGTGTTTGCTTTTGTTGTTCATAGATTGCGCTTGAAGTACAGAATATAAACAATGACAACAGCTGGGGGAGATTAACGTAAATACTTCACACTTATCGATACAATTCTTGTATAACTAACGTCACTAATTGATAATAAAATATTGGTTTTCCATATTGGCAATAAATTACTGAAAGTACAAAGTTGCTAGCTTACTGAACCGTCAATCCGGATACCGGGGTTCGATTCTCGTTATAGTCGACCATCCTGACGGAAGTGATCATGATTTGCCGTGAAAATATCGTTAGTTCTCGATATTAAGTCAGTGCGATCTACTTCTTCACTCAAAAATACTAACTAGGGCAATTCAATTACATATTTATGAATTTCAATCCTTTCAATCGATCGGTCGTCATTGGTTCAATCCTTTAAATTTCTCTTCGTGAACGTCGTCCTGAAAAATGATATGACACTGAAAATGCCACAGCCCTCTGTTCGATTCCCGCCACCCTACATATTTTCATGGTATTATTCGTGGTTTCCCTTTGAATAGTCCATAGACTCTGGGCTGGGCTGATGCAAAGATGGATCCTACAATATTGGTTACGACCAATTCCCTCCCATTCTCCTTCCCATTATCTAATGAACCATCCCACCTTCTCATCAACCATTCATGCGACGTCAATATAATCTTTGTTATCATTGCAGAGCATTGTTGTACTCAATATGACTTCGAAAAATACCACAGCTAGCTCATAGCAAAATCTTCCCGAAACCCGGCACCTCCACCAATAAATAACGCCTTCACAATCGTGCAATCCTGCCATGAGAGATCATACCCTTTACTTAAACATGCGAATCAGAGGGTGGAAAGATTTAGAAAAGATTATTGATCTTGAAGATGGCCGTGATCAGTTGCTTGTTATTTTGGTGGGAGACCTTTTTCTTTCGTGGACTGGAATATAAAAAATTGGTGATAATAATAATTTGTATTTTCTTTTAGCCAGTGTCCACTCCGCCTCGACACCGATCGGCTCCTTCCTCAGTGGTATCGTCGCCGACCGCTGGGGGCGCAAAAACGCGTTGAGGATCAGCATATTACCAGTGGTGACAGGTTGGCTGTGCATAGCGTTCGCTGACTCCCATTGGCTTATACTTCTCGGCAGGGTTATTATTGGTGTGTCCGTCGGCCTGAGTGGAGTACCCTCACAGGTAAATCATATATAGCTCATTCGGACCGTTACTCAGCTATATAAAACCTAGGAAAATAGCTATCTACGATCGATACGCAACTGAGAGCGACGTGGTTGGGGATCTCAGTGGCTGAGATTGGTCTACTGAGACCATCAGAGCCGTGAAGCTAGCTTATATAGACGATCTAGGTGGCGTCAAGGGTTTCGTAGCACTGGATATGATCTAATCTGAGAGAACATGGTAGAAGCCCAGGTTGTGTCCCCATCGTAGATAGCTATAGTCCTAGATAAAACACACACATATTGAGAGATTTGGGGCATTTGATCAAGTCATCTTAGAGGGCATGAGATTCGATTTTGCGGAATAACTTTCTAAATAACTACTGATAACTTCCGAACGATATAATACATCCAAATTATGATACAGAGTAAACATAGCAAACACAGATATTTTTAATACCTTAAAGATGGTATAATTGAAAACTATTCAACTTAGAATCCGTTCAACTTCTTCAACTGCCAACAAACCGAATCTGAAAACAAATTTGGACTGCACACGTTTGATAATTATGCAAAATATCAACAAAATATGTCGAACATGAATATTTCAAATCGAAGCTCAATAACTTGTACAGGTGATGCTGGGTGAGATCTCGGAACCAAAACTGCGCGGCATCCTGATGGGTTCCATCTGTGTCAGCTTCTCTCTCGGCATCCTCGTGATCTACGCCCTCGGCTCCGTCGAGTGGCACATCGCCGCCGGCCTCTCCATCATCCTCCCGATCCTGAGTCTGATCGCCTTCTCACTGCTGCCAGAAAGTCCCGTGTGGCTGGCCAGAGTCGGCCGGATAGACGAGGCGAAGAAGGCGCTCTTCTGGCTGCGCGGCGGGCCGACGAAAGCGGTGAGAACTGCGCAGATGAGGATGATCGATTATTGGATTGTAGATTATTGGGGTATTTGATTCAAGTGAATCTATTTTCATTTGTTGTTACTTAATTCAACATATTCTAACAATTAGATTAAATTATAATTCTTTCAATTGAATTGAATGTTGA
Source organism: Brachyptera putata (assembly GCA_907164805.1). Lineage (NCBI taxonomy): Eukaryota > Metazoa > Arthropoda > Insecta > Plecoptera > Taeniopterygidae > Brachyptera > Brachyptera putata. The sequence goes on along the minus strand of OU015471.1, from coordinate 12,167,477 downwards.
GGTTCAAAGGCGCGTCGTCAACTAGGTCATTTTGAACCTATCATAACAAATGTAGGCCTGAATACTTCTTTTCAATTAAGATATCCTCAAATAATGATTTTTACAACTAGAAAATACATCGCAGCTTACGATGAGCGAGTCATTCATATGAATTACCCGAAAGTGGATACACTCTTTGTTTCTGAAACTATCAGGCCACGGCCATCTTCAAGAGCAAACATTTTTTATTTTCTAAAGCGGGCCTCACACGACACGGATTGTACGCGGATTCCCGTCCACGAAAGTTTGCGGATCGTCCATATTGGAATATTAGCCAATCAGATTGGCTACTATTACAATATGGCCGATCCGCGTCATGTAAGGCCCGCTTGAAAGATTGTTATACTCTCTGATTCGAATTTCCAATCAAAGGGTCTGACCTCTGATGGCAGTACTAAACAATTGTGCGAGTGTTTTTTTGGTGGAGGTGCCGGGTAGTGAAACGATTTCACTCGATTTCTCTTAAACTTTTCTCATCTGTGAAAATGTGTAGAACCTCTTGGAATATGAGATCATCTGCATCCTCCTCTTCATTTTCCTTATTATTCCACTATATTCTGCAACCTCAACTTATTCATGCAATATCTCCCTATCAAACATCGAGAATTTAAATTTTTGGTTTTATGACACAACAAAATGGAATTGGTATTGATGAATATCTCCATCAAACAAACAATTCCAGCTGACCAATCTTGTCTCATCACCTCCTTTCTCGTCTTCATACGTTTATTCGCATTCTCATTCTGGCTCTGCCGTTCTTCTATCCGTTCTTTCCAGATTATTTCCTCCTCCAAGCTTTCATTTATTAGTCCCTCCATCTTCCTCGCGGTCTTCCAGCTTTTTTTGGATCATCTCATACCATTTCAAATTCCTTTCTGGGTATTCACTCTGATTTCACCCTTCTCATACGTCTATAAGATTTCAGTATTCCCTTGATAATCTCATTTCATACACTTTTCATACACATCATTCGAAATAATTACTTATCTATTCTTTCATCAAATTCCAGGCTAAGATCGAGTTCAACATGCTCATGAACCGTATCGACCAAGAGAAACGCCATGCCGTCGCGACCTCCGAGGGCTGCTGGTCGCTCTTCACCCAGTCCTGCGTCCTCAAACCCTTCCTCATAGTCAACGCGTACGGTCTCCTCCAAGTCGTGGCCGGCACCTTCCTCATGATCTTCTACGCCGTCGACTTGATTCGCCGAGCCGACGAGGGCGGCATGGACAGCTACCTATTCGCCCTCCTCACCGCCGCCATTCGTTTCGTCTTCTCGATAATCGCTAGCGGGTTGTTGTTCAGTATGGGACGACGTCCTTTGGGTATCGGTTCGGGGATTTGTTCTTCTCTCGCTGCTTTCGCTTTAGGAACTGTTATATATTTGAAAAACTCTGAAGAAGGTTATTTTGAACCTCTAACGGCGACCATCCTCATCGTTACTCTTTTATCCTTGTTTATGGCGACGAATACATGTGGGTCTTTCGTTCTACCGGGAGTTACGATTGGGGAATTGTTACCGGGGAAAGCGAGAGGGATGTTAGGGGGATGGATTTTCACGACGTTTAGTATCGGGGTGTTCGCGTCGGCGAAGGCGTATCCATTCCTGATGAGAACGATCGGGGCGGAGGGGATGTTCTGGATCTTTGGGGCGGGGTCGTTGACCTCGACCGTGTTCGTATACCTGTTGTTGCCGGAGTCAAGGGGCAGGACGCTGAACGAGATCGAGGATTATTTCAAGGAGGATAATGTTATGTGGTTGACGAGGGATAAGAAGAAATATAAGTAGACTTGATTTTTTCAATGTAGGCCTAATACAAATTTGTATTTTGAAGACTTTGAATCCCTAATTTAATTATTTATTTATTTCCGTGGTGATGAGTTCGCACTTGTGGTGCACCAAATATATGATGCTACTTCGTTGCCCTTGCCCATGATTGAGTACCAATGACTTCCTGCGAAACTTCCGATGTTGAATGGAATACAGTCAAAGATGGGACTTGGAATTTTTCAAATAGAAGCCCTATAATTAAAATATATCGAGGTTTTTCTCTCAGATTGGCCTAATGTTTTCATTCAATGAAATTACGCATATTGATTCAGAAATATAGATGACAAATTTTATCAATAATCAATATGGCAATGAACCAAGATATAATTCAAACCGATAACTAGAATGTGATGTTTTAGAGGTAGAGATATCTAGGTAATACTAGGACGAATTTTGTATATTATTATATGACAAAGACAATGCATTTTTAAAATATACGGATTGACATAGTAATGGACTGTGCCGTCGTATCATACACATTCACACTCGAATCTTTCAAGTAGTCCAGAACGAGATCACCGATCGTCAATGACAGTCACAACAAAAAGCGAGGGTGGTAGTTATGGAAATCTTATTTCGTCTCTACTGCAACACTGTACAGTTTTCAATAAAATTGAGAGCATGAAACATGAGTTGGGACAGAAATATTGATTCCTATACGTTTGAAATAGTATTTGGATTCGAAATATATATTATATATTTCTCTCACAATCATTCAATTAATTATCATGACTTAAGATCGATATAATTTTATGTATATTTATTATTTGTGAATAAATGTGTATAAGTTATTTATATAGTTGCATCACGAATTGGTAATTATTTTCCTCGAAGTGGTAAGGGCGTCCTTGAGGTATCCAGTCCGAACGATCCTATCTTTCTATCCTTAACCTTGATTGAAGAATGATGAGTTTTGGACTAATTGCATTTAATTAGCATAGGAAACTGACAGATCATGAGAAGAAAAGCCGCCCCGATGGCTAAGTCAATTATCGCTAGCGGTAGTAACTGAAGTCACCGTAGGGCGTGGGTTCGAGTCCCGCTTAAGGCATGGGTTTTTGTAAACTTTCACCTATCATCACTTCATCGATCGTTTCATTATCACCCGTTCATTCGAACCCCCGTATAATCTAGCTGTTGGTGGGGTCGTTAAGCAGCTAAAAAAAATATATCATGAGAAGCGGGCAAGTTTTTCAGTTTTTTTTCAGTTGCAAACAAACAAACTAATACTGAGGTTGTTTTTGGAGAACACAATTTGAGGGATTCAGTTTTACACTTACTACGACAGTGTGTAACGTCGCTTGAAAGACGCATATAAATTCACTTGTTAGTTCCTTAGTTATACTTCTCAACATTGATGAAGTTATTTAATTAAATCATCATAATGTAAATTCAGTACATGATTATGGGTAGAGTCTATTGTGCATGATTCTTCCTGTTTATCACTTATAGCAAGTGTTGTTGTTAATCTAACCTTGCTAATAATTGTTATTTTGTACAGTAAATTCTAAATAAATAGCAAACTACTATTCTAAAAACAAATATTAATTATAAGTTGGAACGTGCTGCTTGTATGGTGATGTGATAGATTAATACACACAATATTGACATATTATATTATTATGGTAATTTAGTGTTTCGAATTGATCATACCAATTTATTCAACCATCACACCTACTGAAGTAATGATCATAATTATATATACAATAACAACTTAAATGAAACAGGGCGTTCCATCGTAGTGTGTATATATATATATATATATATATATATAGGCCTATATATATATATATATATATATATATATATATAATATATATATATAGTATGTGTCAGCAAATTTGGTCACCATGAAAATACCAACACTATACGCTGTTCTCAATTGCAGCTCCACCAAGATGCTGGAGTAACGTTAAAAACCTACCAAAAATTCATCAACTCTGAGAATACGTTTCCAATGGAAATAATAAGAAAATACTTATTGGAGATCCAACGGAAGAAAACGTCCTCGAAAAAAAAATCATGAACAAAGACTTGTCCCCTATGGCTTAATTCATATTATCTCTCAAATATTTTTATAATTGTCATATTATTGTTCTATATGAGTGACATGGTTGGGTGGCGAGACGGCTCTCTCGATCTTTGTCTATTTTAATGGGTAACGTGTATTCTGTTCAATCATCATATCATTTGAATGTAGATATCTCATCATTATTATTGACCATTATTATTATTGACAAGTTTTTTGCAATTTCTGATCAAACGTCGGTTTTCCAAAAAATCTCAGTTCCATCTAGTCGTTCTGATTCAGACTATCTATCATGAGCAAAGTTCTGAATTGATATACATGATCCATTTTTTACTGAATCCTACTCTTACGAGAACTGAATCGATAATGATGAAATCTTGAATAATCTGTTTATAGAAATAATAATGAAAGGAGATAAAACGATCTTTCAGGAAGAGGAAGTCTGTTTTCACTTTTCTCTACTTTTTTTTTTCCAAGCTTCAGACTTGTTGACATTCAATATAATGCTTCATACTATTTCAACAACTTACCGTGCAGTATCGGAACACCTAATCTATGATGCTATTATATGATTGGGACGTAAGATTGTAACCGTCAATATCTTGGAAAATAACAGGAAAAACGCTCATCGATTATGTTGGCCAGAAACGGGATAGTTCAATGATATTGACGGCCAAACACCGTTAAAACTTCCTGGTTTGTTCAAACATTGCGCGCGCAGGAATATCAATACTTCCTAAAGACTTCTTGTTCAACGATCCCACTAACAGTCGCCTTTTTTGAGGGTATGAACGAGCAAGAGATAGTGAAAGTATGGAGTGATGATAAGCAAAAAGACGTTTACAAAACTCATGCCTTATGCGGGACTTGTACCTAACCCAAACGGTGACTTCGGTTTATTTTTTCAATTGATTTTGTTTTTGTGATGAAAGTGGTTTTTGTAGTCATGGTGCCCTAGTTAACTGAGCTATGAAATAAATAATAATGAACATTTTGACATATTCGATATGAAAATCAAATTCGACATGATCATGAAAAATTATATCATGAATTCAATTGGGATGAGAAGAAGAATATTGATGAGAATTGTCGAAGATCTGATTCTGATGAAGCGAGCAAATCAGTTAATTAGCAGTAAAATTCATTTGAGGCAACGTTGACTTGATATTAGAATGTGTTCAGAGTCCATGGAATTCATCGAAATTCAATTTCTTTGGAGATAACTTTTGCACGGTATGGCTCCCATAAGATATCAATACAGTTATGCGAGGGAAACACTGATAATTTGTATATCTTCAAGATATGATAAGTTCAACTATTCAACTTATATTGCCCTATTGTGAAACGTGTGAAATGATGACAGAATTTTTTCAGCTGTATAGGTCGACAATTATGTGATATGAATGAGATCGTTTCCACTACAATCTATAAGGTATTGGGTATATGTGAGTTCGTATTAGAATTTTGATATCTCATACCGTTCAGAAGCTATCACTAAGAAATTGATATTTCGATGAATCAGAAACCATGCTCTCTCAATTAGGAATGAACTAGAATTGTATAAGATCGTCTACTGATTGAAAAATTGGATATGAAAAATTTATCAAATTGTGATGATAATTTTATTTCATCCGGAAATTATATTTTGTCAATTTATGATTGATTATGAAAATTGTAATAACTAACCAAGATACACAAGAATGTGTATTCGATATATACATATATGTATATTTAAACCCAATACCCATTACACTAAGAGCCGGTTGCAAGAACTCTTGGTCAGGTAGTAATTAGCTAACTACTACGTGAGGTACGTTAATACCATGAGTAACCATAGGGTGATAACAAGTTGATCCCCTAATTATTGCTCAATCCATTGACTATCGGTTCGTGAAACCGGGGTTAAATACCTATTGGAATATTCTGCGCACGCATATGGTTGCAAGTTGTAAGTGTGAAGGCTCATTCACAATGCAACGCTAACATTAATTCGTAACAATAACACTAACGCAAGAAATGTTTGCCTATGAAATGTCCTTGATCTATTCACAACCACCAGCTTGGAGAAACACCAGCTGGCAGCTTTGAGCATCTCAGTTCCAAGCTTTCATGTTTCCGTTATCGTGAAACATAAGAAACAGCCAATACCTTCAATGTCGCAACAATGAGTGTCAAGTATCGCGCATAAACCGATCTACCTAAACCGATCGCCAGATTCAGTTTCAAGTTCAGGGTGCAGTGACTGTGGCAATAACCTCAAATTCTGATTGGCTGATAATTTAGGGACGCTGTAGAGCGTTTACCGGAATAAAGTTGACTCGTCGTGTGAAATGGACTTCGAGGTACTAATGAATGGATGGTTGTAAAATGCATTCTGGTTTCCGGTGGTTAAACACAAACCCATGTCACAAAACCGAGTCGACTTCATTTCGGTGTATGCTCTTCAGGCACCGCGATGATTCCGTATTCTACGTTTTGTGAATAGAGAGTCTAGACCCGTAGGTTATATAATAAGGTCTTTGGTCTAGACATATACTGAAGAGATACAAAGACAGTTCACCCAACGTTGAAATAAGATTCATTCCCACTCTTGAACCCCACTCCTTTGTCTCTACCCTACCCCCCCCCCCTCCAGTAGTACGGGCAATCACCTCTAAGAGTCCTCAAAATCGTTTCGGTGATTGTGCTTCGGTCGACGGTTGGATTGATGCTTGCCTAGCTTGACGGCCTGGCTTGACGTCAAGTCTTTAACTTGACTGCTAGCAGCGCTCTAGGAATGTGTAGCGATGATTGAAATAACTTCAGGTAATATTGAATGGGTTTTGAATCTCGTGAAGTAACTTACATGGGACGTCTTGAGTATCTCTTCAGTCAATGCTCATTTCCTTCTATTTTCTTGTTAAACGTTAGGCATCAGTGTGATATATCAATGGTATAGTGTCGAATTGCATTGTAAATGGGCCGTGAGTTGTAATTAGTGTGGGAAGAGTTCAGTTGCTAAGTCGGGCATTGAAGGCTGGAATGATAGACAGTTACGGTCAACCTGCTGCATGTTAAACATGTGAAAGAATTAATTTCATTGATATTGATTTTTTTTTCACCCACACTTTTACCTTGGTTAACATTGTATGAGTCAACGTTGACTGTTAATAGCTTGACGTATCCAGTGTTGAAACGAAGTGATATTGATACAGATTTGTCTGTTACGCAAGAACTATGATTCCACGAATTATTGTAAAAATCGTTATGTGAAAAATGTGAAAAGTTTGTACATATCTCAATCTGATTCAATCAGGTCAAAAGTAGTCCTACAAACTATGGAAAATTCGAAATTTGAAATTCTTTCAGTTCAATGTTGTGCATATAGGAATGAAAATGAAATAATAATATTCATATTGTGTGAAACTTGATATTTAGTATATATATAGACCTATATATTATATTTGAATATTCATAATATAATTTTATATAATTTCAGTTTGATGGTGTTCGCATCAAACATATAATTTCAGCTTATAAATCATTCACAATTATTTGGAACTACTGAAAGTTAACGATAGTGACATTAATATCAATGAAAAAATTATCATTTTCAAATTTGAAGACAACGAATATAATAATAATATAAATATAAGAATGATTATTGTGAGTTGTGATAATTCTTTTCAGTGTACAAATTGCCAACGTGGGAGTAGCTCTAACTGGCAGTTTGCTATCCCCATGGTTACGCATGTTGTTTAATTTTCATCAACTCTCATTAGGCTAATTGGACTTAGTGATGTTGGGCCTCAGGCACCTAAAATAAAAAAATTATAATAATAATATTTTTTACGTAAACAAAACAATTACCCATCGAAAAATACATTTACAAGCAATTGCACTTCTTAAACTCACTTGAAGAAATAATTAAAACTACATCATGTAATTGAACTTGAAGTTCAAAATAAAGAATTGCTCCGGACAAATTTAGCTATGAGCTATTCGCAATGGTCAAGGTCAAAAGAGTTGGCAAGTGTTCATCAATTCACTTAAACAACAACAACAATAACGACAATATACAAGTTGACCGCGACAAAAAGGTTGGACCACAACTATTACACGACATCTCAAACATTAAGGGGGCTATAGAGATAGTGTTACATTTCACTCAACAATGTTTCAATATAGCCTTCGATATTTCGGTAACTGGATTGCGGGGATTATGGGTTCATCTTCAAAGAATTGGCTCCAAAAGGTATTGACGCTTGTTGATTGCCGTGTAAGAGGTTCGATAGAGCATTCCCACCATTACTCCCACAATGTATAGCTACATGCACGTTTATACCCCCGTAATGTCAACATTCATGCACAATAAACAAGGAATTAGCTCGAACCATCATGAGATTTCATATCCGATTTTACAACCTGCTAATCTTATCTTTATTTGCACTTACTAGAATAGCGAAGACCATTCTTGTCACACTGGTACTAAAGTTTCTCAAAAGCACATGTTTTAATCGAATCAATTGGTTTCGAAAAATTTACATCTGGAACTATCTATGGATTCCACTAACAGTACCAATATAACAAAGTTGGTGTTTATTCGTCAAATATCCATCATGCTTTTTGGCTTCTTGAGTTGGTGTTTCATCAGTTACAAAGTTCATAATTTACAGTCACATTGAATGTTTCGGAAATTAAAATGTTGATTGGTATGAAATCTACATACATTACTCTCAATCTTCTGATTGACTATTCAATTCCATTCAAATCACAGTTATTCCTATTATTTCAATTTTTTTTATTCAGCTTTTATTGACATATAAGAAAAATATACATACATTCCACACTAGGACCCACAAAGCCTAATTGGGCTTGTCTGTGGTTTAAACATAATGATACACAGGAAGACGTGAGCACAAATAAAAATGTCAATTCTACTTGTAATATCTTAATTGGGAACTAAAATAGAACTGGAAATGAACAGTAGGCTACACATGCAACATAGGATGCAATAATAATGAATATATATATATATATCAGGAAAAAAGGAAAAAACAAAAAACAAAGATTATGCTGATAGTGCGAATGCATAACAATACAAAAATATACAATTTAAATCCTATTCCATTTTGATGATTCCTATTCCAAATTAATTGAATACGGTACCGTAGCAGGTAATCTATAAACAACATGTAGACGCATTCCTAAACATGTTTTATGCATTATAACAGTTATGTGAATGGACTACGTTCTAGTATCCATATTTTAATGTCGTTATATATTCGTTAGATTTTATATTCGTTCATAGAATGTTAATGCTCACTATATATATAGTTAAATAAAGTACAGAAACACAACATTACTCTTAATCTTCACACACACACCAATACTTGTAGGGGAAACAGAACCGCACGCCGAAAGGATTGATGAGAGGGGGGGGGGACAGAGATTAGGTATTACGGAGGGGTACGCAAATCAGCAGTAACCGCTTAATACTTACCAACTGACAGACCAGTTATCGTCAGTCTTACAAGACTCGAACATCATCACCCCGCAATGACCAGTTGATCGAGAGTTTAGTTGATTATACTGCCTAGTTCATTGGATCGTGGATCAGTGTTTTAATAAGAATCTACAAATAATGGGATTATAGGGATATGTGAGGTTGGATTGTTTATATATAAACCATTGTTGGGTTATCAGTGTTTCTGTGTTGGTGTGTTTGTGTGTAGCGATAAGATGGAGGTATCAAGGTAAGTCATATATTTCTTATCAGCTATAAGGAAAACCAGGTCATTCATATGTATATATATATATATATATATATATATATATATATATATATATATATATATATATAGTTATGTTGTAGAATTAAAAGACTCATAATGTGTTGAAAAATGTATTTTTATGGATAATTGAAGTCGTTTTTGAATAAGAAACACATAATTCAATATATATACCATGTACATCATATTGGGTGTTCCTTAATTGAAAAACGACTTCAATTATCTATAAATATTCCTTTTTTTCTACATATATATATATATATATATATATATATATATATATATATATATATATATATATATATATATATATATATATATATATATATATATATTTATATATATTCATTGAGATGATTCCATGGTTTACTTTGTGATCCGAGATAAATGGATATTGTTCACATATTCATTCATCCACTCATGACCTAATGAAGTATTTCACATTGTGAGAGAGATAGCAAGTTTGTTATAGGTTACCATAGCAACTAGAACAGATGGGGATAAACAAACTGATACTGAGTTGTGATCAGAGGTAGATGATCAAGTTGAGGAATTGAATGGAAAGTCGAATATTTGTTATACCCCACTAGTTCCTAATGAATTCACATAGATTATTCCTCCTACCAATTGAATGAACGATAGTGAAGACGTTCATTCGGTCCGAATCGTTTATGGGCGCTATTTCTTTTTGTTCTCGACTCCTCAAATGTCATCAAGAAAACCGAATTATATGATGAAAAGTATAACGGTAACAATTCAAATTATGTAAATTTATCCAATCCTCAAATCCACTTCCTAAGGAAATCGGACACACAAAAATTCAGCATTCATTATTCAAAATCACATGTATATAAATGGAGAATGAATGTTATATTTAATCGAGTGACGAACTTATTTTATGAATATGTATTTATATATATATATATTATGTGCATTATTGTTTTCAATTCAAGTTTGTCAAGTCTCCATGAATTAATCTGCCGAATGAAAACAGTTGGCCAGAAGCTATGAGATTTTATAAGCGCTTTTGTACGTATCCCTTCTATTCTTGATGGGAATGTATCGAAATATCCGCTGACATGCAGAAGACAAACGTTTTTCATGAATCGTAAGATCGTTTTTCATGAATTGTTCTGCAATTTGTATCTGCTATAATTGAGTTTTGAGGCGAGTTATGAAAATGTGGTTAAAATGACGAATGAAAAATAAATCGTAGTATGAGGATGCTATAAATTATCTGATGACGGAATGAAATGCAAAGTATTGAATTAGAAGCTCCGTAACAATTAATATATTTCGATAAATGAGATTCATTGACGAAAACATATTTACATCATTTATTGATTATTTATCGCAGCCTCGTCCTGAATTGAAAATTTGAAGGTAAAACCATATAATGTTTTCATAGGCCATATAAAGTATGTCACCTAAATTTAGTGAATCTAACAATTAAATAAGAATATAATATATTCTTATTAGGTAATATATCATTTGACTCCTGTAGTGAGTCGTGTTGGTCAGGTTACCAATAGCAGCTTATGGAAAGTTGCGGTCATTTCAATGTCTTCAATAATGAAAATAAGTATCTGCCTTCATATGAAAGGTAGCTATGAGACACAGAATAACGATGCATGATATAAATATGATAATGTCCCATCAAAAATGATTCACCGAGAGACATGTCAATTTTGCTACTTATTCTTGAAACAAGTTTTCGTACGAATGATTTTGTAAAATCGAAACTTTCAAGGCGAGAAATTAAATATGAAAAATCCCTACGTAACCTGTACTTTCTCAAAAATCGAAAAAAAATTTGGTTACTGAAGTTGTGATTGAACATTGGACAATGGAGATACGTTGTTGTCCATTTAGCACAACGATGAGGTACATTATACTTGGTAAGGCTGAAATATGAAACTTTTAACTAACCGTATCAAATACATACACCCACGTTTACATCCAAATTCTTGTAAAATTCAGTAAGGTTGATAGAAATTGTGAAATTTGCTGGTAGTTTACTTGATAACTAATACAATTATGATTGTATGGGATTGTTATTCACAACGTGAAGTATTTGATCAATATAACGTATGTACCACTGGCACATTTACATCAGTTGGTAACACGCTCGCTTTATGTGATCCAGAATGTAAGGGGCATATTGGTTCAATCCCCGCCTATACGTTCATCTTCACTGCGGTTTTCGTGGTCTTCCACTGTATTCTAGGCCAATGCCGGTTCCTACAGTATAGACCACGACCGCTTCGTTCCCACTATCCTTCCCATTAAACCTAAGAAACCTTCATCTCATCATCCCATCATCTCATTAATCATTCATGCGATGACAAAGGATTTTAGTTATCATTACAGTGCGTCGTTAAACCCAAAATAAATAAAGATTGAAAACAAATGAACTATGGAAATGATTTCTGGCCTTTTCAAGTACCGGTATATTGTCGTGAAACTGCTTCAACATTTAACATCGACATCACTATATCAAAGTTGTTTAGGATCATTTTCATCTGTAAAATCCACCTGACTGTCAACGTCTTATAGTATTCAAATGTCAGCTGTTCTGAACAATCTCGCCAGAACTTGTCTAGAAATAATTATACAATATCTTCAACTCAGATAATCATCTTAGTATCGGTCAGGGGATGTTCCCGCGGATTCTTAGGGCATTCTTCTTGAAACTCCTGAAATTTTTCTGCCAGTTCCGAGACTTACATCTACTTTCTCCTCTTCTTTTTTACTCCTAACATCATTTTCCTCTTCTTCTCTTCCTAAGATTGATAATGATTAGAACAGATTATAAACGATTACAAAAATCTCTACTTGTATCCACGAGAGATACAGGTTCCGAGCGACCGTCCCTCCTATTCCACACCACTAACGCACGGGTGGTTTAAACCTTCATCTCATCGTAGCTACATCCATATACTTGTGTCCACGAAAAAGAAAGTGACCTACCAAAAAAGAGATCAAATTTCAGTTATCACATTAAGTTGGAAGACATAAAGCTTCTGAAAGATGTTTTTTTTTTCATCACTAAACTCAAACTGACAAATTATAATATCCTTGAATAAAATATGGATACAAATATAAAGGTGATATTTTATTCATTATATTGCTGGACAACTTTCTTCTTCCTTGAATACAACTATACTAATCTAGTTCCAAGATATCTTGAATTCCTCTCGTCTTATCACAACACTTAACCCACTGCCAACTTTCCCACACAAAAACTGTTACAACGAACAATATCCGTGTGTAGCATAATTACAATGTCATTGTACCTACAAGTTGGCAATAGATAAAAATTGACATATCGGAACGTCTTATCGCTTATGGTGATAGATAGAGGGACGGTCGATCGCTAATCGCGGTCTGCTATCGTAATCTTGTACTAGGATATTCAGGGTCGAAGAGAACCAGTTCCATAATGACGAGGTTTGAATCATCATATGGAAATGAGTTGATTGTTTGACATTGAAGTAGGCCCTATAGAAAAAAAAACTGTCATGTAGAAATTGAAATATATTTGTATTTACATTGAGTTTAACGACGCAATGTTTGTAGAAATTTTGCGTTGGGTTTAACGACGCAATGTTATGATAACTGATACGTATTGGCGTCGGGTGAATGATGAATGATATAATGATAATATGTGAGTTTTTTATGTGTGGTTAGATTTTAGAAGGATAGTGAAAAGACATTGGTCGTTGCCGATATTGTGGGAACTATCACCTAGGCTAAAGAGGAAAATAACAAAAATTATCTGTAAAGTTGTTCGGTGTATGAGATCGATCAGTTTCAATATTATTTCAAGTTATGTATCTGAAATCAGTGATAAGACTCTCTTGGAGTCTTGAAACAATAAAAAATATGAATTTCAGCAATCTAGAGGATCAGTCTTTGTCATAAACAAGAAACAATAGTAGTCTATTATCAAGATTTCGATCTCGATGAAAAACATATATAGATTTGGATCATACTGACATGGGGAGAGTTGCTTCAGACAAGGAAGGAGATGATATCTTAAAATTAACAATATAAAAATTAATACTAGAGACTTTTAATGATTGAAGTACATCCGAGTTGATTACACTGTGTATTCGTGAATGTATTTATACACCTTTAATTATTTGTAATCCACTACCCAAGGACTTGACAATTATTTTCAATTATCGATAAATATGTATCTACAAAGTATTGAAATTACCAAGAAATAGTCAATGTAATGACGAAGCGGTCAAAGTCGATCCCAGCAAGATCACGTCTCCAATTTACTCATTACTCGAAACTGCTAATGTTGTACTAATTATCACTTAGAGTCAAGCTGATAAGAGGAATGAACAATTGGAGAAGGGAAGGCCTGGACACGTGTTTCAGTCGCTAGCGCACAGAAACGTCATCTAGTAGACTGAGGTTCGATTCCGGTCATAATCGACTGTCCTGCTGAGCTTAGTTATATTCAAATAAGTGAAACACGGATCTCTGAGTGACCCTAAAAGATTGGCTTATAGTATACTTGTCCTGGTTGTCATCACATTGTCCGAGTAACCGACAGCTAAATGATTGCAGGTGAAGAAAACCTACCCAAACTTTCACAATACTGCCGAATGTACGCTTATACGTCAATGTTCGTCAATGTACGTCACGTTTATACCCTCCGTAGTGACAACAGTGTACATGCTAGAAATCGGGACATATAAACCATCTTGAATATGTTAAAAATATCTTTGTTTGTCCCAAAATAGACAAAATTGAGAAGATGAGAAATTGAAGTGCATCACAACCCTGAAATCAGATTTTAACGAATGATGACGATATTTATTTCCTGAATTTTAGAGAAAACTAGAAATTAACTCAAATTTAGAAATTATGATAAATGTATTTGGTCCAGCCCTTTTCTGAGTCGTGACGTAGACTTTACTTGATTCTTTTTATGTTTCTTCAGAGAATCGGTAACTCCTACGTCATGATTCATTGTCTCCGGAGGACAAAAAAATAGTTATAATTCCCGAATTTGAGATGATGATTTCCAGTTCCCTCTATAACTATGGGAATAAATATCCTCATTATTCACTCAAAAATGGTTTCAGGGTTGTGATGTCCTTTGAGTGTTCACGACCTGAAAGCTTACAATCAATCTTAGTGAACTGAATAAACTTTGTACTTCATTAGTTTATCATTGTTGCCAATTATACATTCTATATTTGTATCTTCGTGTAACTTTGAAAAATTAACTTGACTGTAATGAGGTTCAAGTGGATTGCAGAACATCTGACATAGATCATTATGCATTGAGATCGAGTACACACTAACAATACCTAGATATATAACACCACTAAGCATATGGTCGAGACTGCTGATCGCCATCATAACAACATATGGAAAAACGGGTGGTCGATCAAGCAGTGTTATATCTAGCACTGATAATATCAGATCAATCAATAACTATTGATTGGTCAATTGTTTGTGAACGACTATCAAGTAGCGTAATGTTTCAATGAATTGAGGCTAAAATCATGATCATTAGCTTACTAACCTGCTTATTTAACTGAGATTTCTTTACACTTACTTGAAGACAATATGAGTCAAGAATATAGATAATGATAAATTTATATCCTGTAGACTGAGCTCCGATGCCTTCCATGACGTTTTTCGTGGTGGTTTCTCTCTGTCGTTGATGAAATTAATGGGATGTTTAGTTCCTTGCAGACCACAACTGAATCATCTGATCCTATAGCATAAAGCATAAAATGACACTTATATTTCAATCGCAAACAAAGAATTCAAATGCAAACATAAATACATAGGCCTAAATGATACCCTGTAGTTTTCCAAGAAACATCCGTTCTTTCAATATATATATATATATATATATATATATATATATATATATATATATATATATATATATATATATATATATATATATATATATATGTAAGATCGAACGATTTTCAGGACCGATAGTGGATGGAAGAATTATGTCAGATGCGGTTATTTGCCCTTGTTTGAAAAATTGGCGTGGTTCTGAAAAGAACCTCTTCTCTCGACGTTTCGGTGAACTTTTGTTTACCATCTTCAGGAGTCGTTCAGTGTCGGATGACGGCGATATATATATATATATATATATATATATATATTGTTGCTTACTTATTCTCGGCCCATTATCTGGTACGAATTTTTGCGTAATGCCACGCTGCTCACATTTTTCATGTGGCGTTTACTGGGGAATTGCTCCGCCATCTGCAGAAAGATCCAACTTGTGTCATGTCCGTGAAGATGCGGAGCAAATTCCCCTAAACGTTCGCATGAAATGTGAGCAGCGTGGCATCACCGCAAAAATTGTACTACCATATATATATATATATATATATATATATATATATATATAATATATATGTATATGTGAAGATTGGTTGTCATTATATTCTCATTATCCACTGTATCGATATCTGACGAATGCCACTGCAATATAACTGTCTATTGAAGTGGGTCGTTAAACTGGTGGACACGCCACATTGATCTGCACACAAATATTCATTGTTTATTGATAACAATCTATAATCGTGGATTAAACACACACAACCATATGTTGCATTACGATGCACATTTCAAGCGTAATCGCCAGGCCAACAAACATAATAGAAGCAAATCGACATTTTTGACCTTACTTCCGTGTTTTGTGATCTTTTTAAATTGATATAGTAAACGTAATGATGTCCACAAAATCATATTGCTTCTCAAGCGGACATCTCGGATTAGCTATCGTACGGATCGACAGATAACCAACAGCGTTCCAGAAGGGTGCAACACCCAGTCATATACTAAAAATCAAAAATGTTCTGTTACATCGGTACAATTACAAAATTACACTAGTTTCTATTTCATCACACTACGCATCTAACGTCTGATTTCCACTATATACTATATAACCATTTCGATGATGATTATTGTTTGCTTAACGACCCCCCATCCCCCTCCTCCCCAACAGCTAGGTTATACGGGGGTACGAATGAGCTGGTGATTATGGAATAATGAAGTGATGATAAGTGAAAGGACGTTTACAAAACTCATGCCTTGTGCGGGATTCGAACCCACGCCCAACGGTGACTTCAGTGTCTGAAGCGTGTCTCACCTGACTGAGCCAACGAGGGCGGAAAACAGAAAAACAGTATACTTGTTCACGCAAAACTGTAAAATCTAATAACTCACCCACGTGTTCTTTAGTTCTGGAGAGAGTTTTCATTAGGAATTAGCATTATCCAAGAGTCCATACTGATGACAGATGAGGATTGCTCGGTTGTGCACCTGCACCATGAGGACAGTTTCACTATTCCCACAATTAATTTAACCCAAAAAAATAAATAATACATCATATTATAAAAATTACAGAGCAATATATAGGTTTTCTTGGTTTCAAAGCTACTCTATGACTCTAATGCATATGAATGAACATTTTCTATTTTGTGAGAAATAATGTTCATTTCATTCCTTTGACATTTTGGAGAGCACGCGGATAAGCGATAAAAAGTCATAGTGTTCATGATTCCAATGTTGAATAGGATGAATTGGTGATATCTGCAACTTTCCTCATAATTATTATTATGATTATTATGATTGTCGTAAATGATCGCCTAACATAGTTGTCGTATATACTTTATTCCCTTTTTAATATTCATAAATATTCAGAAACATTTCATTTGCGTGTTCATATTTTATATCGGATAACTTACAATCACTCTACTAAGAGCTGGTTGTACCGTACCAAGTGATAATTAAATATAAATTATATGTACTTATCACTCAAGGTACGAAAATATCATACGTAACTGTAATGGTAATAGCAAAAATAATCCTTAATTTTTGCCTTGTATCCACTAATCGCCTCGTAGCATAACCAGCTATAAATAGTGAAACATGAATTTCATCCCACTATATATGAGTGTAAATGGGAGATAAAATATACGACCGTACGACTTACGGCAGGCAGAATCGTACAGCACTAAGGCCCTTGAAGTACAGGCCAGAACAGCTGATGGATAAAACCTGCAACTCTTGTGGATATTAACTTTAATTATACACTGTTATTACTCACTGTATACTTACTGTACACTACTCACAGGTACGAGAAGTGTTTATAAATTACGCAAAGTGTTATACTTGTATTTAACGGTATTTGTTTATCAGTGTATGCTTAGATGATTATTGTACTTAAGGCCGGTATTACCATAGGTAATTAAAAGTGAAATAAAAACGAATTGTCTTTCAATTCAACTTTTATTCATTTTCCGGTATTACATACTTTAATTGGTGCTAGTTATCCAAATAAGTTGCTCGTTACTCTGGTAACCATAACAAATGCTTTTTGAGGAATTATACCTTAGTGTAATGAGAGTTGACTAAAACGATCAGTTGTTCCAATTGGATATATGGAAGTTTAGACGGTCAGGTGTGTCGATCTATAAACATCACAGGAATTGTATTATATACTTGTATTTCCGGAAGAAAAATGTTGTCCATCAACAAAGTATAATGGTATAAACTCAAGTTATCACAATTACTATATGCTACTTTGAGGTTTTCATGTCTTTGAATGATGTATAGTCTCGTTTTTTATATACAAAATTGTGAAATCTGTTGCTGAAATAATCCAAATATATACTGGCACATGCAGCTTAGTGGTTAACGCGCTCGCTTCATGTGATCCGGGAGGCGAGGGGTTTTCGGACCCGCCGCGTCCATCTTTACATGGGTTTTTCGCGGTTTCTCTCTGTAGTGTAGGCTAATGCCGGGATGGTTCCCATAATATAGGCGACGACCGCTTCCTCTCCACAATCCTTCCCATTACCCAAGAAACCTTCATCTCATCATCTCACCATGTCATTATTCATACATCCGACGCCAATAGATCTTCGCTATCATTACAATGCTTCGTTAAAACCAATATATAAAAAAATGTATATGTATCACGGTCTTGATTTGAGCGCAATAAAAAAATTACAACAATAACAAAGCTCACATGGTTATATCATACCCAAACCTAGCTGTAAATAGACCTTGCTTACATCACTAGCTGATTGCATTCCATTTCCGGGTGCTGAGTTATCTAATTTTATCGATCTAGTAATTACTAGTTCAACAGTTTTATACATTATACTATATTTGCAAACACGAAAAGGTCACTACGAACAGTCTACTAATGCCAAGGGCGACCTCTCTTCTACACACCTTGACTTATATCGCATGGCAAGTTCATCTTGATATCGATTGTCGCGCTGATCGGGCAAGGTCCTTAGCTCGATATCGCTCTAGAAGTTGAATGAGGGGGGCGTGGCTTGTTGGTTGATCGGTGACTTGAACACGTTGTAAGTGGGACATGAATGAATTAGGGAAGTGATAAAAAGTATTTAGTTGGAAGTGATCATTCTATTTTAGGCCTTGAACAAAGTAGTGGTCCTTTGGGTTTTATTTTCACTCATTTTATACTTGAAAATTAAGATAGAAAGTGAACGAAAATATATTTTGAAATCTCTTCCTGTATTTCTAGAATATTTCCTTCCTGATTTTTTCTGGAAATACCAAGAGAATACACATATATTAGTTTTCAAATGATTTTCATAATTCTATGTATTTGATAAATGGAATTAATTCAGTTTCAAGTTAATAATAGGAATTACCTATTGTGTGCCTTATCTTATCTGTGTGCGTATATCTAATGATAGGCCTCTAGCTGTTGGTGAGGTACTGTCAAGAAACATTATATTGTTCACCTAGGTCAAGAAATCAATATGAAATAATGTATTATAGTCAGTGTAAGTGATCTAGGCCAAGTTATGTCAATTCTGCATTCATTTATGCAAGTTATCATTTCTAATTATCAACAACGAAATCTTTTTATATAATCTTGCTCAAATGATGAATTATTAGAACAGTTGAAAGCTTCATCTCCTGGTTGTTTTGAGATCCTGGAGAACTATTGTAATAAACACAAATAATAATCTATAGATAGCTTTTAATTAGAAACAATTAAATTTTACACGAAGACTGAATGCGCTGTGACCATACTTATTTACCGCAGCTAAAATTCTTCATGTTCCCAAAAACCCCGAATTCATTATAGGAATAAACCGTTGTACATAAATAATAGTTCATATACATATTGAATGAGGAGGTGAATAATAAAATTTGTGAGCAAATTGCAAATATTATATGAATTATGAGTAAATATTTCTGAGCAAATATTATAACACTGTTTATAATTTAATAATGAAACTATTTAATAATTTAATAATGAAACTAAGCAAAAAATGAATATAAAAAAATGTGGCCAGAAAGCCAACTCATAACAATAGTACATAGATTGTGGCTGATTATTCAATCGAAGATTATAGTGATTGAACCGCCCAAAAACTTCACAAAACCATGGTCTATTGTTTGCCATCTGTGAAAATTGTCAATACTAATCAGTGTGTATCTCTGAAAGTCCACATGACGTATTGATACATGTTGCCTACTGATAAGCCACCTATATCACTAGATGTCAAAGTCAAACAAAATAGGCCTATACACTGGATAGTCAGGTGGATAGCTATAGCTTTTACTTTCTAGATACATTCACATTCGAAATATTCGTCACAATAATACTCATCAAACTAACGTTTTGGGTGCAGTCAGTCCTGAACACGTGGGTTTTGGATTTACCCTAGAAGTGACGCTTGTTGAGGTATTAACGCATGCTGATTGTCATTCTATTGATATGAATGATTTATAAAGAAATCATATCCTTACTCTTACAATGTCCTCACATGCACGTTTATACGTCAATGTTCGTCAATATATATCACGTTTATACCCCCGTAATGGCAAGAGCGTACTTGCTAGAAAACAAAACCGACATACAAAAATGTTAAACAACGAATTATAGGCGAGCCATTATGAGATATCCTCTCAGATTTCACTACCTGAAGACCATCTTCATCCTCACTTACCGAAATATCGGAGACTATACTGTAACAACAGAGTGAAAATAATGGCGACTATACAACTGTATAATCTTTTCGTTAAGTTTGTTCACTTGATATCCTTGTTTCCAGTAAGGAGCAGGCAGCGCTGATCGGCGAGGTGTACAAAAGTGGAACTATACAGCTGCTGACGGAGAAGGCTCAGGTTACAAATGGCAATACGACGAAAGACGAGAGTTATGAGGATCAAGAAGGCAGTGGCTCGTCGTGGAAAGGCATATTTACGCAGGTAAGTAATCACTGTGGCAAGTAATTAGGCTATGTTGATACAAAAGACTCGAAGATCCAAATCAGAATTGATTGATATCTGTGTGGAAACGAAATGGAAATCGAAGTATTCATTCTAAATTTGAGAAATGTAGAATAAAGAAAAACGAAATCAGTATTTTCATATCATCTCGAATGAGATCGGAAATTAAATCGATACCATGTG
The DNA here is from genome assembly GCA_907164805.1 of Brachyptera putata. NCBI lineage: Eukaryota > Metazoa > Arthropoda > Insecta > Plecoptera > Taeniopterygidae > Brachyptera > Brachyptera putata. The sequence goes on along the minus strand of OU015471.1, from coordinate 12,146,338 downwards.
ATTATTTGAACGGAAAATGTTATTGCAATCTATTCGAGCGCCAGGTCGACGGGATAAAGTCCCGCGCGAACCCAGAATCACTGTTTACACGAAGTACTTTCAGGCGGTGTTGAGCGTCCGAACTCAATGAATTCAGATAACTCTAGGTTGCTGAGCTGTAACATAATAAGGTGACATACACGGCATGATATATCAAATTTGTATCCGAATGTGAAGCACTATTAAAAGCATACTTTTCCGTTTTCTTCTCCTTCTCCTCCTCCTTATTCTTCACCAACCGTCATCATCTAAGAAATCGCCTATACAGGTCAAACGAACAGTCCGATTTGTCTTATTTTTTTTAGATGATGTGGACCCATATGCGAATGTGGCTTTTGTATGATTGAACCGGTAGTCACTTCTGAAAAACCGAAGTAATGTCATGTTACAATAATTTTCAAGATTCAGTGCATAGTCATCCAGTGCGCTGTAAAACCCGATATAAATAAATGAATGATTAACTTCTACTTTCGTGGATAAAAAAGTATATAACTGGGTCATATTTATGTTTTTGCCTGTATTATGATGTATGTCTGTCTGTTACCTGTCAGTCCCTCGTGGCCGGGGCGGTGTTCCTGCTGACATGTGGCTGCGGCTTTCCTATTGGCTACTCGGCCATCTTGCTGCCTCAACTACAAGGTGCCAACTCCACGATACCAACTGACGAGGACATGGGCTCCTGGATAGGTTAGTACAGACACGTATAGCTAATACGAGATGCTATCAACTGGTCGATAAGAAGTGTTCGGAAAAATAATCGAAAAAGTTTCTAGTAGGGCTAGCAGCGAGCATCCTCAAAGCAACCAGACGTGTCGTCCTGAAGAAAGTTGATCCGATACTACCGAAATGTTGAGGTTGTGATAGTGAGCATGTTTTTGACAATATGCGGATTAACAACAGTAACTACAGTTCCAATATATATATATATATATATATATATATATATATATATATATTTATTGCTTTCATTTCCTGTGTATTGTCAACCCACAGGCGACGATTGAAACGTGTTGAAGATGGACACAGTGTCACAGACAACACGTATCAGGGAAGTAAATCATCACACATCCACATGTCAAATGTGATGAAGCGTATCGTAGGCGGGTGTAATGGTTCAATACAAGATTGAGAGCCTTGATTTAATCAACAGCCCTCTATTATCCGGTCCTCGGACAACTAAAATACCGATGACAAAGTCTGTCACGGACGCGGAAGTAACATGTCATTCATTCATGAGGGCTTTACTACTAGGAAAACGCCTCTGCTGTCGTTGTGAGATGACCGAATGAGCATTTGTATTTTTATGATGTAATATGGCGTCTAATCGCTTATAATCTGTCGTTGTGTAATGTAATGTTGTCTGTTGTGACTATGCTGTCACGATGCGAACTCTCATCACCATGCATAGTTAAGGATAATTATTTTGATTTTGGTTTTGTATTGTTAGGCCTTCTGATGAAGTTCTCCTCCATATAGAATTTCTATGAAATACACATAGATATCAAACCCGTTTTCTTGATTTAACCACAATCGAAAGAGGAAGTTCCTCTCGAACGTTTACAATGTTTGGCATTTTGAATTAATTCTATATTATGAAAAATGATTATTCACGAGGATTTTTCTTCAAAAGCGCATGGGAGTCAATTTATCGGAAAAACAGTTTCTTTAGTGTAACTTCTGAACAGTATGATATTTTCATAGGTAGTTTCAATAGAAGAAACGCACTGATGATTCTAATAGCGTCGAAATGATCTGAAATAAAATTAATAAAAAACATGGATTGTAAAATTTCCCCAGGTAGTCATGCAGCCAAAAATGTTCATTTTAGCTTCGAACTTGTGACAATCATTCGATAAAATTTGAATAGTTTATACTTACACCATCTTGAAGGTAATACAAATTACTGTGTTGTCCCCGCACTAAACTTTTGACGTCTCATATTCAATTCGAAAGTTATCACCGAAAACTGAAATCATCGTTTCCTTGATGAGGCCAAGGATATGACAAGGGTTACGTGTTCGGACGGGGTGTAGTTAACTCAACATTTTCTTGATGGTGAACATTTCTATCTTTTGGGTTGAGAAAAAAATCGATATTCTCAATAATCCTCTCTCTTTAGAAGATGTCGAACAGATCTTGAAAATGGTGTTGGATAATGTTGATAAATTGAGCCAACCAATAGAATAGATTAAATTTCAACTCAAAAACAATTGATCAAAAAAATATTCTCTGTTGCAGTTGATCTTGTGAGTTGTTATTCATTATTCATATTTATCCATATATCTCAAATTATCTTATATGTTTCCACCATATCTTTCAAAAGTCCCAAAATTATTCAAATGTAGGCCTACGTACCATTCCTGATTTTAATGATTCTCAAAATGGTAATTGTAAATTTTATTCTCGTCAATAACTTGCCACAAAGTTGACGTTCTCCAAATGGAACTAAGGATGAGAAGATATAATCTTTTGGAAGATGCACCACAAGGGTGATCTTACCTTCCCAATGTTATATATGTTGGGGCCTACATCAAAATAATTGACCCATATTCAATAAGATCAAAATATCAATCAACTGTATCGCATACCTCTAATAAACCTAATTCAATTACAACTAATCAAATCAACACCGCTTCTCTGGTACGTGGTCACGTGTCTAATTGGGTGACGTTGATTGGCTGAGTGACAGTTAAACAGAAGTTGACCCCAATCCACTAGAAACAATTGACAAGATCGTCCAGCTGTCAATGTTAGAACATACGTCACGACGGTCAGTCACAACTCGGAAATTAGTGTGAAGAAAATTTAGATGTCATTGACCTTTCTTATCTTTTATTGAGTTATGTCGGTCGATTGCTTTGAAGATTTGATTTACTGATTCAGGCTTGATTGGAAGAGGAAAAGGGTTATTTATTTTTATGGTATTGTTTGATTCTGGGGGGTGGTGAGGATTATAGTGTCACAGTTCCATCGTTTGGTCAGCAAAGTCGAAAAGTATTCTGAAATTGTTAATTATTACATTGAGGAGAGTCGAGTTCTATTGAAGAAGTATATTCTCGAAAAGGAATTGCATTGCATTTGAAACGCTGTCGTCATCTATTTTCGCCCGAGTATGTGAAAAATAAGCTGTTTTTTCCACTCGAAATATATGTGATATGAAAATGGGAATGGGTTTCTAAATTGTATTCTTCCCAATTACTGCCCTTCCTTTCATCGTAACAATATAAAGCATTGTTTATTTCTTCAGCCAGTGTCCACTCCGCTGCTACGCCCCTTGGCTCCTTCCTCAGTGGTTACATCGCCGACCGGTGGGGGCGCAGAGAAGCGATGCGGATCAGCATACTGCCCTTTACGCTCGGTTGGGCCTGTATTGCCTTGGCCAATAATCATTGGCTTATTCTTCTTGGCCGAGTTCTGGCTGGACTGGCCGTTGGCATCAGCGCGGCGCCGTCACAGGCAAGAACTAATCTAACTATAGACCAAGGTGTTTTTTGGTCTCTGATCTGATCTGATCTGGTCTCTGATTTAGCGTAATATAAGTATTTTCAGGATGGTTTTGAAAGGTGAGATATATCGAAATCATAGTATAGGGAAAACAGAAATAGGTCTATGTTCAATACTTCCAATAATTTAAGTAATATCACATAATTTTCACACGTATATACAACTGAAAAGACACATTTTTACGGAGTTTAGGATAATAAAATAAACTAAAATTATTTCAAAAACGGGAAAACCTAAAATCTGCTGCGAGATAATTGTGAAAAATTGAGTTCTCAGATAATTATGTTGCTGTTGATGACCTTCTTTCGTGAATATAAGTATATCAATGATAACTTGAACTGGATCAATTTATAAGAGCTGCAAAATGTCAATACTTTGTTGAATAATAAAATTCAGTTGATTGAAAATGAAATAGACCTAATTATAGAAAAATCAATGCATCGCATTCATCAGTATTGTATTGAATATATCTCGGACAATAAATGAGAGAAAGTAAGACCTTCATTAGGACAGTTTTCATGAAAAATCCTCGAAAATGAATCATTCTAATATTTTAATTTTTTCACCGTGCTGCATCTTCACGTGAGTTTTTCGTGGTTTCACTCTGTAGGCTAGGCTAATGCCAGGATGATTCCTACAGTATACAGGTCACTGCCACCACTTTCTCATGTTGTAAGACACTTCGTAGGACAACTTATAATCTCATTATGCAATCACTCAACGCCAATAGATCTTCGTTATTAATATACAGTGTTCTCGGTGGTGTGAAGATTCAAATGATGGTTGTTACACATAATATTATTATGATGCAATATAATGACTTGATGATTGAATATTAAAATAGTTGAAAGTGAAAAAGAAACATATTTGTTGGTTAAATGTACTAAGTAAGTGTTAATGAGTTCGTTACGTTAGTGAGTATGTTAATAGATTGCATTGTTCTTACAGCTGTGCGTCTACCCAATATAATTAACAAAATAACATCGTCTTGTACCAGGTGATGTTAGGCGAGGTGGCTGAACCAAAACTCCGTGGTCTGCTCTCCGGTTCAATCTTCGTCAGCTACTCGATGGGCATCCTGATCGTCTACGCACTCGGCTCTGTCATGGAGTGGCACGTGGTCGCCTGGCTCGCCACCATCTTCCCAATCCTGAGCCTCGTCGCCTTCTCCCTGCTACCCGAGAGTCCTGTCTGGCTGGCCAGGAACAGGAAGACGGAGGAAGCGAGGAAGGCGCTGTATTGGTTGAGAGGAGGACCGACTACTAAGGTAAGTCGGACTAACCAGTCCATATGCTAGAGAGCCAAAATATGCCTCATTTTATGTGCTATAATTTTAGTTTCAATCTACGTACTATCAATGATATTCCCTCTCTAACTCCTGGTGTTGGGAAGCAAATGGACAGTTCAACAGTGGCCAAAAGCCATGATATATTTTATTCATTTCCACATTCAGGTGTGTGTATATGTGTATAGACTCCAACCAAGTCTAAAAGAATACTTAAACGCAACACGTTTTCCTAGCCTAGCTTTTATGAATATAAGCTTGGACGATTAGCACTACATACTAATGTCATATAGGTTATTAAAATAGATGACGAAACTGTCTTCACCAGACCTCTATACAATTATGTAAATCTATATATAGAAATTTCACCAACAACAATTTATCTTCTCTTTAAAATTTCACCAGTTTCATAACCCGTGACCAAAATTATCATAGATTATCATAGAAATCAATATTATTCACATCGAATTTTGTAGGAAATGAATGTTTAGAAAGTCAAGTCAAGTCGGGCGTGAGTTCAAGTACCGCTTAAGAGATGGGTTTTTGAAACCACCGTGCATCTATCAGCAGTGCGTCGTTCATACATACTCCCAAATAACTTGGTTGTTGGTGGGTCATTGACCAAACAATGATCAGTCATCGTAACACACATATTTTCTTTTCCAGGCAATACGTGAATTCAACCAACTCACAACTCGCATCGAAGAAGACAACCAACAAAGCATCATCCTCACCGAAACCCAATCGAAATCCTGCTTCACTACATTCACCCAGCCGCAGGTCCTGAAACCCTTCATGATCGTCATCGGCTTCCACTTCCTACAGATCGTCTCCGGCACCTTCCTCGTCATCTTCTACGCCGTCGACATCATCACCCAGGCCAACGAGGGCGATATGGACAGTTTCTTCGCCGCGGTCCTCACTGGCCTCGTTCGTTTCGTCTTCACCATCGTCGCCAGCGTTCTCCTCTTCTATGCGGGACGCCGTCCTCTAGCATTAGCATCCGGTTTCACTTCCGGTTTATCTGCGTTGGCACTGGGAACGATTCTGTATATGCGTACTGTTCATTTTTCTTATTTCGATCCATCAACGGAGACTTCGATAATCGTCGGCTGTTTACTCACTTATATCGCTACGAATACGTGTGGGTTTTTCGTCCTTCCTGGGATCACTATCGGGGAATTTCTTCCTGCGAAAGTTCGAGGTATGGCGGGGGGATATATATTCACAGCGTTCAATATTTGTTTGTTTGCTGCGGCGAAGGGATATCCGTGGTTTACGCATAATCTAGGTTCCCACGGGATTTTCTGGGTGTTCGGAGGAAGTTCATTACTAGGAACGGTGCTGGTTTACTTGTTCCTGCCGGAGACGAAAGGGAGGTCGTTGAATGAGATCGAAGACTATTTCAAAGAGGATAATGTGATGTGGGTGACTAGGGATAAGAGGAGGAGTGAGTTCACATACGCTTAGATGGGGTAGATATTTAATTGTCCTGTCCAGAAAATTATATGTTGAAAGTGCATGGGGGTCGATTTGAAAAGTATCAGTTTTTTATGATAACTTTCGATCGGTATGGTATATCACAATTCTATCAGATGGTAATCACAGATTCTTGAGTACCCACTAGATGGTATAAGCTATAATTATTTAATTCATATATTGCCTAATATCAAGCCTAATAAGTTTATTCAGCTGTATACGCTTGACAATTATGTGATGAGTTGAATGGTTACTTATACCATCTTGAAGGCATCGTAAATATATTTTCTCAGAAGGCATAATAGAATTTCGATATCCCCATATCATCCGATAGTGTTCTCCCAAAAATCTTTTATTCCGCAATTCTGCTCCATGACGGCCATTTTGTTGACCATGGTTATCGTGATTCGGTGAAGAGATCTCTCGTTTACTTTTATGCGTGCTTTAGTAGTTATTAGGCCCTACCGAAATCCTGGACGAATGGTCATATGTAGTATTGTCAGAAAATAGTATTTTCATACTTATTATAATATGAATTATTGTATCCAGTCTCATAGGAATATATAAGATATTATATAACGTATAATATTCTAATAATATAATACTAAAAAAACTGAAATATTATCAAATGTTTACAGAATGAATCGAAAGTTATTCAAACTGCCATAACACCTGTGTGAACCATTTTGTATTTTTATAAATTATTTGTGATAATTGTTATTGTGTAATATTTTAAAATGATAAGATTATTTATAAGATATTTAGGTGTAACTTATTAATATAAATAAAATATTATTAATTGTTAAATGTTGGATTTATTAGATTAGGACACTGGGATAGTTATAGGAGTAATCGGTTTGAATTGAATGGACATGAAAGCAGATTTGAGCTATATATGATTATAGCTCAAGGGTCAAGATCCCTCTTGTGGTGCCCTATCCAAACGATCCCACATCCTTAGCCTTAATAGGGGAACAATGGTTTTGTATCAAGTTTCGATGGTATTAAAATCGACTTTTAATATGTGGTGGAGGTGCCGGGTTAGTGTATTTCCTCCATTTCTCATAGGGAGCCTACTTGATTAATTAATAATGGAATCTCGCCATAAGTGGGAACATTGACCAATATTTGAACTAACACAACTAACACTAACACTTTGAACTACACACTTCATTCCAACGTTAGGCCTATACATAAATCGGATCAGCCGTTTCGAGATAAGAATTCAGAAAATAGTTTCCCAGTTCAATTGAAAATCTGAAGATTAAAAGGTAAAAATCATACGGAAATTCCCAAAATATGTCTTTTCGTTGTTCCAACCACAATACGAAATTTCAATCCGAGAATCGGAAGTGATGTGATAAAATCGACAAAATCATTTTTGGAGAACAAAAAACATTTTTTGAATAATTTTGCATTTGGAAGACTGCGTTCTATTAAAAATAATAATGTTATAATCAAGTTGATTATTTTGATTGAACAAAGTACAAAATAATATAGGTAACCAAGAGTAGTAATAATTTATCCCACTAATTATTGCTTGATACACTAATCAGTTTGTGAATCCGGTAAAAGCTCCGCAGGGTATTCAACTAAATGGTATAGGCCCTACCATTTGATGGTATTTTGGGATATCTTTCGACCAGTAGAGTTTTTTATCATTTCTACAAGACTTCGTTGTTAGAAGCAGAGAAATTGAAATGATCGAGTTTTTTTCAAGTAGTAGTTTCAATTCAATTTTTCTAATATTTCTCACTAAACAGCCAAAGTGAGTTGAAAGATTTTAATTAGGTCAATGTATAATTTAGAAAGAAATTGATGTAAGAATTTGATAATTTGAAATAATTTTCGAGAATAAATACTTCCTATACAGCCTCATGTTTGCCTTGCGTAGGCCACCTCAGTTAGATACATTAGAATGTTTCATCAATTTACACTGTGCGTAAAAAGGTTTTGAACTAACCTACTACACCCTTATATTTGCCGCTTACGTCAGTTAAATTTTTTTCATCAATTATACGCTGCCTGCACCGGATTGTGGTCGACTTCCTACAGTCCTATGTTTGCCGCTTAACCCGGTTAAATGTTATTTAAATTCTTGCTCTCTTTCTTCATCTCTAAAAGTCCATTTTCATCAGGGTACCAGAGAAGTTGAGAAGGATCTACAAAATACAAGTTCGCAGTAATAACTCTCATCTAATTTATTGTTTCGGAGAATTTGCCATGTGGTCATGTTGTACCTTTTTTCTTCTTTTGTTCTCCTGATACAAACGTATTAGGCCTACTGCCTATTTTTAATCTTTATCATGTTTTCAAATTAATAACCCTGAGCATGAAAGAACCAAGATGAGAGGAAAGGAATTATACAAATAATTTATTATAAATTACAAATTATTTTATTATTTGGGTACTATTTATTCGGACACTCTGTATCTTATACAGTCAGAAGTAAATGAAATTACAATAGGCCTACAATTAATACTTACTTATTCGTGATATGGAGTGGGAGTGGAAACGAAAAAAAAATTAAAATAATTTGAATTGAAATATACACACACACTATTCAGTCATGTAGCCTCACATACATATAATAATAAAATAATAAAAAGATAAAAACAATACCTTTCCATCTAGCTACTGCAGGCATTGAATTTGTAGGTTGGTGCAGGGTAGCAAAAATTCATTTTTCTTTCAAATTCAAACTTTTCAAATCACGAGGACACAAAAGTTTGGTTTTGACGATATTTTTCAAAACCAAAATAATACCACTACTTGGAAAGGCTGCAATATTTTGTTGTATCACTTTTGAATTTTACATCAAATTCGAAAAACTTACGTTCTATCATTGACTTGTTTGGGTTCCATCCTGCATGGTATAAGTTGGATTCAATTACTTTACCACACATAAAATATTATCATGATTTTATAGGACTAGACGAAAAACGAACACCCAAATCATAGATTGCATACTTTCATCAATTGAAAAAAAAACTGCTGCACGGTTGTGGCTCCAATCTCTCCCCCCCCCCCCCCCCCCCCCCCCACACATACAATTTGACGTGGAATGATTTTGAAATATTGAAACAGAAAGGAATAATTTTTCAAGGGCCCAAGAAAAATCATATACGCATCATGCTGGAAAATATAACATCAGTTGATTATAAATTTGGAACTTTTGGCAGGACGGGTCAAACGATAAAAGCAGGAAACGATGAATGCGGGAACAATTAATTCTGGTTTTGCTGTACTTATTTGGATTGTATTATAATAACAAAAAAAGATTCCACACAATATATGTAATTTAAAGTTTTATTGTTATCATCATAGTCTCATCAATTTTGTATTTTTCACACAACACAAATTACATTTTTCTTCGTCAACTAGTTGTATCAGCCATACGAAATATTCGTTATCGGTATTCGTAACTAGATGAGTCTACAATCAACCAATAGCACTTCACTAACACTGCCCAAAGACAATACAACCATCTACCGTCCACTGGATTCTTCAATTCGAAAGGACATGTTAAAACCAAAGAGAATTGACACATAGAGATGCATCTTGGATGGGTCATACGAACCAACCTCGGTGAGTAATACTGTAGTGGCCATATGATTCGCTGATATACCCAGCAGCACAATCTCTCAGTGTTACTTCTCTACAGTGAGACGCTAACTTGAGATTATTCATTTGTCGGCTGCATTCCAACAATTAGATCTATTTCAAGTTGTATTCCATGTTTGCTTGATTGACCAGCAATCAACTTGGTAATAACGTCAGAACGATCTCTCGGTAATTAGAGTTGATGTCATGAAATACCAATAACGTAATGTAAAAGATATTTTTATTATATCACGGAAACGTCGACATTATAATCGGATACGTTGAATATCGCGACTACAGAATCGATATCGAGTTGTGATAATCAGAGAGAATCAGTCGCAAGAAACCAAACATAACCGCAATTGAGATTCCGAGTTATGATTTAGTGGTGAAAACAAGAAATGCTGCATAAATTCCTTGAAATCACAAATTACTTGGACAGATTTAATGACGTTATTTCCTAGGTATTTATGCCTATGTATCGACAGATTCAATTTTCTTTGACAAAATTAAAAGTGTGACATCCACGTTGAAAACTTTCTCATAAACCACAACGAGATTGCTAAAGAACCCAGTTGAATTTCAACCCACATCAACTATTATTTATATTCACGGCATTCTGTACTAGAAAACTATTGGGATAACATACGGAATATTCTAGCTACAGTACATCACTACCAACATGCAAAAAATAACTATTCAGTTAATATTCATTAGAATAAAATGTCAATTTTTTGCTTTGTAGTGATAATAAAAGGATCTTTTGAGTAACAATTAAAAAATATAAACAATATGAGACAACATTATATAGTGACAATGACCTTTAGATGTTATTTCATAAATCAAACCAACGTTTCGACATTTATATTGCCAAACGCGGTTCTTCTCATGGTATTCCATCTGCACACATCAAAATTCTCAACCATATTTCAACAAATTGACGATTTTCAAAATAATTCCTGAAATCACAAACCTAAAACAGTAATACAACTTCCATAGACTGGTACCATCAGGAATAATAAACAAATACATTTTTTATGTATGAAACATCGGCGAAAGAAGAAATCATTGCGCAGAGCAAAATTCAACGGGGAAAAAATCATACTTTATACAAAATAAAATCCTAGAAAAATAACAATAGAAACGTCGTGACAATGACACCGGGCGTCTAGATGGGGTGGCGGAAGTTCTTGCCAGCGTAGCGGGCGCTCGAGCCCAGCTCCTCTTCGATACGGAGCAGCTGGTTGTACTTGGCAAGGCGCTCCGAACGGCAAGGCGCTCCGGTCTTGATCTGGAAACGCCAATTACACAAGCTCAAGTCATTTATTTAGGGTATAGTGGCGCACTGTAATGATGACTAGGATAAACAGTGGAACCTCTATGCATCATTCTCGCATCCATAGTTTTCCCGCTTTTAGCATTTATTTTATCCCACCCTACACCCATATAACCAATGTTGAATTTTCCTGGATGGATCGTTTTCCTGCAAGGATGGTTTTATTTTTCTGGTCCCTTGAAAACCAATGGATTGAGGTTTCACAGTATTGGCATCAGACGAATGATTAATGACAGAACATACCATGTATGGGAAATTGACAATACGAATCCAATGCTTAGACGTCAATAGAAATACGCAACACCGGCATTAGTCTCGGCCACAGTCTAGAATAGGAGAGGTCTTGCATCGGGCTATCTCCGTGCGTTAGAAGGCTGAACCGAGGTCCGATCTGATCTCAACTCCGCGAGCGTGATAGCAGTAAGCTAACAGTGCCAGTCATTAGTATTCACAATGTCTTTAATATAAACTTAATTTGTATGTTAATTTACTTTATTGATTTAGAAAAACACGTAGGCTAACGATGTTCCGAAACTTATGTTTCGAAAGTGTTTGAATAAAAACAAACAGAGTTGCACTCACCTGTCCGGTGCCGAGCCCAACGACGAGGTCTGCGATGAACGCGTCCTCGGTCTCTCCCGACCTGTGCGACACCATCGTGCCCCAGCCGTTGGCCTTGGCCAGGTTGTGGGCTCGGATGCTCTCCGTTACGCTGCCGATCTGGTTAACCTGCAGGCAACGAACGGCGAAAGTGAGGTTATGTCGCGACAGTCAACAGCCCAACAAAATACGAATCAAACTAGTTGAATGTGGACACAATGAGCAAGATAGTTGATACCAGGCAATACTATGAATCAAGTGATAAGAATAATCTATCCAGGCCCACACTAGGGTTGAAAGGAAAAAATAAAAAATAATTTGAGAGCCTACTCAATATTGATGTGTAGGTCCACTAAATATCGGAAATATATAAATCATAGGGCTACGATAATCCAGTTTTTTCTCCATCCGTATTTCAAATTCAATTACCGACATTATTTGATATAGCCCAACTATTAATATCGCTCATCCTATGATTTGACAAAGTTTGCAAGATCAATCAAGTTTTTCGTTCAGGTTGCGGAAAAAACAGACGAACCGGCTGTTTGTTAGCCGCCATGAAAGTCTAAAAACCGACGACGCCGACCCACCTTCAACAGCAGACAGTTGCAGGCCTTCTTGTCGACGCCGGTCTGGATGCGTTTGGGGTTGGTGACGGTCAGGTCGTCGCCGACGATCTGTATCGTGGTGGCAGCGGTCATCTTGGTCCACGCATCCCAGTCGTCCTGGTCGAACGGGTCCTCGATGGAGCACATGGGGAAGCCGGAGATGTACTCCTGGTAGAGCGCGAGCAGCTGGTCGGGCGACAGCCACTTGGTCTTGTCCGAAGCCGGGTTCTTGAAGTCAAGATCGTACTGGCCTTGCCTGCAAACAGACACGATGTTTTTTTTATTATTTATTCAAATATTTTCCATTTACTTCACATAAATATCAGGCCCACAACTATAATTTCAATATAATTTCAATAATTAAAAGATCAATAAGCAATTTTAGTTCAAAATTCATCAAATAATCAATATTCTCGATAGGCGACCTAGGTCAATAATTGAAATTGTGAAATATGGAATCGATTGAAAAAATCTGAACGCAGCAGCAACCCTGGTTGGTATGCATGTGTATACAGAAAAAGATCATCGTCTACCAACTGAAATTACATAATTTGCTGCAACTATGAAGATTACAATTTTGAGCATTTTTTATCATTTAAGCCTCGTAGTGAATAATTATAACACATTAAAATAGCACAGCTATTATAGGCCTACGAGTATGATATGATGTATGATGTAGTCGACCTTTTTCTTGCGTGGATACAAGAAAGCCCATATAAAGATACATCCCGCGGCAACCGACTCACTTGCAGAACTCGGACGCAGCAACGTCCATGCCGATCTCGACCTTGCCGACATAGCCCGCCTTCTGTATCGCCTCCTGGATCAGCTTGAGCGCATCTAGGTTGTTGAGGATGTTGGGCGCAAAGCCTCCCTCGTCACCCACCGCGGTCGCGTCCAGCCCAAAGTTGGTGTTGATCACCTTCTTCAGGTGGTGGTACACCTCCGAACCGATCTTCATCGCCTCCGTGAAGGACGACGCGCCTAAACCAACACAAGCAGAGGTAAGCTGGTGGTTTACCATCGCAATCATGTTTTATTGGCGGAATTTGTTGAGGAGAATGTAATAAATACCTAACATCGCCAATATGGATTTTTTTTTGGAAATGACATTTTATAGTAGGTCTTGGTAAAGTATTTGGGGAAGTGGAGCTATTTGTGGCTTTTCATTGGTTTTTACTCAATTTTGGGACATGGGAATTGAGATTTCGACACAAGACTCTTGCTAATATTAATACAATGTCACTGGTGAATAGTCGATTAATCGTTTTCGAATCGCCAAAACATTCACTTTATTGAAAACGAGTCGTGACAAAATAAGGTTGGGATAAAACTTGCAAATATCGAGCTACAGTGAAACCTCGATGCGTTATTTCGAGATTCATCGTTTTCCTCCTTCTAGGCCTACTATTAACTCCGTACTCCCCTACCGTACTCATCGTACTCCCCTAATTACCAATGTTACATTTTCATGCCTGGATTGTATATTTTTCCTGGTCGCTAGAAAAACAGCAGACGTGTAGGCCTATCGAATATCGCTCATCACAACCTCCTCAGTGTCCCTACCTGTGGGCAGGATCATGAACTCCTGCATGGCCAGCTTGTTGCCAGCGTGGGAACCCCCGTTGATGACGTTGAAGGCTGGAGTCGGCAGGATGATGTTCGTGTTGCCTGCCAGGTCAGCGATGTGCCTGCAACGATAACAAACAGTCGGTCAAAGTGATGCCGAACGTCAGTTGATGACATTGTAAATTCTCCCAAATACCAGACTGATGTGAACACGATCAGCCACGCCCCTCTAAATGGTTTTCAACACGTAGTTACTGGCAGTGGCACAGCTTTCTCTTGCGTGCTGTACCAAATGACTCAATTATTCTAATCAGGAAGTGACAATTTTGTGAAAAAAAAGTTTTTTGATTAATCCTAATTTTAATAAAAATTGCATTCAATTTTTTGAGGTCCCTTTCATTTCGGATTATAGAGGGTTTACTGTAATAGTGACATTGATATGAGGGCCATTGCTGGCCAATTATTATGTGGCCTGGATGTGTGACACAATTGAAAGACCATACAAATGCCCTACCATACAAATATTCAAAAAGATGATAATTAAACTGAACGAAAATCAATGTCTATCAATTTTTCTGTGTCCAACAACAGAAGCCTTGACTCTTTTGTTGAAGTAATTTCAATTGGTCCACCATAAACCTGTCAGACTTTTGAAAGCCAACTTATCTGTGATGCCTACTGAATAACTGACATCCAAAAAAATTGGACAATGTTCTAGTCAAAACCTCGGATATTTGACCAAAAATATTTTTAATGGTCAATTGGTCATCTCTACGGCCTTCTTACTTGTAGAGGGGAACGCCCTTCTTGGCGGCACCAGCTTTGCACACGGCCAGGGAGACGCCGAGGATGGCGTTAGCGCCGAACTTGGACTTGTTCTCGGTGCCATCAAGCGCGATCATGAACTCGTCGATCTCCACCTGCATCCAAACCAACAGTCAATACAATTGAAAGTCCATCCTGCTCGAATATCATCATATTTAGCCTAGGCTCTATAAACTTATGTGTTAATTTCTCTTGGGGCAACAAGATTGTGTACAGTGTAATAGGCCTAGGCCTACTTGAATATGGACAGTGCACAGAAGGTCCCACTAGAACCAACGTACATTTCTTGCAATTTTTTTTAGCTTTAAATTAGCAATCTCATTACGCTTTGGCTTACCTGAAATGGGTACTAGTAAGCCTGAATGTCTTATTGGTAAGAGATGTTTTGGGGAATGAGTGCTTAGGTTTCAGTGTTTTTTTTTTGGATAGTTTTTAGTGACGATTGTACAAGGTTCGCATTTAACTATACCCTTTGTATGTAACCCCCAAAACTAAGATGAATGATTTAGGACTATTGAATCAATCTATGTAGACTACACTAAAAATTAACAAACAGTCATATATCCCACCTGCTGTGTAGCCTCAAAGTTCTGCTTAAGCAGTTCAGGTGCAATCTCTTTGTTGATGTTATCGATAGCCTTCTGCACACCTTTGCCGTGATAAGCGTTCTTGTCGTTATCGCGGAGTTCCAAAGCCTCATAGATGCCTGTCGACGCACCAGATGGCACTGCGGCACGGAAAAGTCCGAGGTCGGTGACAAGGTCAACCTCCACGGTAGGGTTGCCGCGGGAGTCAAAGATTTGACGGGCCAACATCTTGAGAAGCGGCATGGTTGCAGTAGTTGAGTGGCGACGAGATTTGAGAAGAAAACTGGAAGACTTCCTGAAGTAGTCAAATAAATATTGATGAAATGTATTCAATACAGTAACTAGAACTTCCAAGGATACGGTACATTGAATTTATTATAATTATACAGGTTGTGTGATTCACCAAAGATACAGGCTCTTGCTACCAACAGAAGTAGGGGGAGGGGAGCGGGAGCCTAAACCTACCAACAAAAAAATGTAATTTAGCGTTGAGCACTGGTAAAATTGAGTTAACTCCAATTTACAACTTCTCGAGTAGAATGTTTATTGCAGATGATCTCAACGCATGTAGACCTATTAGATCAATATGTAATTACTTTTCCAACTGATGCGCTCGTAATATTAGGATGAATTAATTTATCCTAGGCCTACACATGAAATGGGTATTAGGCCTAATCATAGTTCAGTTATGTCGAGTGCAGACTTAGGCACTAGGGCCTACGCCTCATCTTGGTTGGCCTGTGATGCAGCTTGACTACCAGTCTAGGCCTACAGCTCATTGTCAAAGTCTTGTTTTGTAGGCCTATGCATAACTTTCATGAGACAGGTCAGTAGGCCTCTAATAGTTTTATTGGTTATAGGCCTACGTTGAAAGTGGCAGTATGACCATGACCTTATACAAAATCAATGTCTAGGCCTAGGCTATTGAATTCCTAGGCCTACCTGGCCAAGTCTTGCACTTGCCTAGGGCCTAGGTCAGGAGAACAAGGTGGTAAGCCTAATCTTAGGAAGTAGGCCCTACCCTATAAGCTATTCCAAATTACGTGACGAATCAAATTGCCCCGCCACTATATAGCTGAAATAATGATTATACATTTTTGCAACATCTACAGAAAGGTAAATGATACGGACATGGAGAAAGATTGTGCTACGAGTTACGCCCCATTTCTATATCGGTCTCAAAATGCACATACATGAGTGAAAGGAAGGTTTTCCAGGGCGAACAAATCAACAGCAGTGGTAATGAAACATGCAATATGTATTAAAGTGATACCGATTAGTTCAATGCATTCACTACATTAGCAAAACTTACCAAAAAAGTGCCAAAGGTCTTTGATTCAGCTTGATGTCGGCTGTAATGTCCTTCAGAAAGCCTGAAAGGTCGTTTTTAAAGGGTATTGGATACTTGATCGCGATTGGTTGGAAAAAACGAAGTCATACGGAACATTACGGAGTTGAGTGATACTAGAAATCTACGCTACGAAGCGATCCGTGTATCGTAAAAAGAGCGGCATTCGAAGTAGGAATTTGAATGACGTAACTTTGTCGTGCGAGAAGCGACTGGCGAATTTGAATTGATTAATTTTTACCAACTTTTACTGATACTCATTTCATTTTATTATAGCTTGCATTCCTATACTTTGAAACTTGTATGTCTCATAATAATATAATGAAAACTATTTAGGCCCACACGAGAGAAGTATAACAAGTTTTAACCCAAGAAAACAAAGTAAGCAATTCAGTCATTAAACCTAGTGAAGATTGCTGCAGCGTTCAACATTCAACGCTTTTCAATTTAACAACCAGAAAAACAATGGTGACTTTTTTATTGTTATAGAATAGATAAAAACAAAATCATTAAATTGCACTTACCTGTTCATAGGTTTCTTTGTACGTGTTGGAGCAGTGAACAAACATATCTAGAAAGTCTCGAGTGTCGAGAAGTCACACGTTGACGACTGCTTACTGCTTGTAAGAACACGGTTGTAGAGTCACCAATATGAAGAACCAAGTCACCAAGCCATTGATCCGAAGGCGGAGGTCCAAGTCGCCGACAATGATATCCATATTTATCGAGCCAAGGTCCGGATGGTCGCCTACAGCGTCACTAAGACTGTCTAAACTACTATAGGTGAGCTGCCATAGTAGCATTATAGTAACTAGGAAAAAATGACAAATTGATACACTGATAGATAGATCGTCTGTATCTTCATCCCCATCATTATGATAATGATTGCCAATGTTCATTCTGCGTTGATATTTAGATCTTCCAATCTTTACCAGAGTCGTTTTCTCAGATCGTTGTTCTGATCAAGATCTTGAATATTTTCCCTTCATCTTTTGTTGCGTGTTAGTTTGTGTTTTTATACAAGCATACAATTCTTTTTCACATTGGTTTTCATTCAGGATATTAACATTTAATTTTTATTTACCATTCTAGACATATAGGCCCTATATAATAATTATATATTTATAGGCCCTATATATAGGCCATTTATATATAGGCCTATTTAGTTATCGCTTATTGTTGACTTGATTCCATTTCTTTTGTCTTAATTGTCTTAATTGTCTTGTCTCTATGTCTTAATTCTTCTACTATCAATAAATACGGTTCACATAATTGGTTAATGCAAGTGGAACTGACGTGGACAAATGAGCAGACGTTGAAGAACAGTGCCTATATAAGGCAGGTGCACCAACTGAGGAAAACCACGACGCAGCTACCGGAACTGGTGGCTCAGTGCTGACACGCTCGCTCCATGTGACTCGAGAGATGATGGAAGATCGGGCTTCGGCTCATTTTCCACCACAGTCCATCTTTATAGAGGCTTTCCGTGGTTCCTTATTTACAATTTTACATAATTACTATTTTCAATATCATTTGAACACTGAGATTATGTTACAATCTATACGTCATATAAATACGTCATATCACCAAATATGGAGAATCGGACGACCGTCTGTACTATCAATCAACTCTAACGATCGGTTGTTTCGATATTTCACACTGAAGAAAGTATCTCATTGCATATAAGATAAAAACCCATGCCTTACAAGTCCCGCATAAGACATGGGTTTTTGTAAACGTCCTTTCATCTATCATCGTTACATTATCACTCGCTCATTCTAACCCCCCGTATAACCTAGCTGTTGGTGGGGTCGTTATGCAGCATTCAGCATTAAAAAAAGATAGATGAAGGGTCCGAGCCACAGTCTCCCTTATCCCACATCATTAGCGCACGTGTGGTTCAAGCCTTCGTCTCTTGTGAACTCGAGTGTAGATCTACCTACGTCATTACCCTGGATGTGTATATTGTAATAGTTGTGAACTTTGGTTTGTTACCCTTTGACCTCGCGGTATTTACATACGGAATATTATACTTCACATGACAGCCGGCGCTTAAGAGTGGATGGGAGTTGAATTAAAATCGAAAAATCTATTTTATGGTGATAATTTCTGAACGGTATGAGATATGAAAATTCTAACACAGAACTCTGAAATAAAGTTTGAAGAAATAAAATGAAAACCCTTGAGATTAAAAATTTTCCCTACAGATAAAAAACGGGTTTCTCAACTGTGTGATAATTTTTACATTATGCGATTATGCAATTATGCGATTAAGCGATATATAATTAGACAAACTTTAGCGAGGATTCAATTTGACTTACTGAAAAAAATTGGTGTTCGTTTTTATGTTTTTTTATATTTATTTTTTTTATGTTTTTTTGTCGGTTCTCCACAGGTCAAACGGCTACAGCTATCAACTTCAAACTTGTTTTCAATATAGCTCCTCATCTAACTTAGATATGTATAGTTTTGTGGCACTATCGAGCAGTAACTTTTTTTTATGAATTTCAAAAATTTCAAAAATACCCATTAGAATAACATGGCGGAAAAAAAAGAAAATATTTTTATTTTCCAAAAAGAAAAAATTTTGCGTGAAGTTGAATCACATTTTGATACAAATTTATGAAAAATTTCGACTTGATCGGGCCAGCCATTTTGAAGAAATAACATGAAATGTGCTAAATTGGTACCACTCGAAGCAGTTTTTATCCATTTTTACCCATACTATCACTATTCGCTCGTCTAACAACGCACATATGGCGTTTTCCTAGTTTTATTTCATTCTCTCACGTTTATAGGCCTATAATTTGTATTTATATCTTTTCATTCAAATTGACCTCATTTTTCTGTTGGTATAATGTCCCTCGGACCGTCTGACGAATGCCTCTTAAGACCTTATCACATCTCTAGGAACTGATCTCGGTTATCTGGTAGCTATCAATCAAACATCTGAACATTGACATTGTTCGTAACACACGCATTAAAGAAACTTCCGAGTGGACTTCAACACTGTTGGCCAATTGCAAGAATTAAAACAAAGGTCTTCGAGAGCGCATTGATTTAGTGAAATATTAGTATGTTCTAGTATTTTTAGATATGGAAGATGGGAGTGGGAAAAGCTGTTGAAGAGAGAGGAGAAGTTGATAGCGGTAAATTATGGAAGAATAGAAAGAAATGGAGGGAGGTGGTGAAAAGAGTTGACATGGAAGAGGAGAAGGAAGAGCAGAATCAGGTAAAGGAGGCGTACAAGAGAGGAAGAAGAGGACTTGGGACTGGAAAAATCAAGTTGACATGTGTTACCCTTGTGATGTGTCCTTACCTAACTTTGTTAGTAAAAGTAGTTGGAAATGAAAAAAAATAGTATTTTTGAAAATAGCTTTTGAAGGATATCAAAATTATGGTAGAGAATAAAAAGAGATCCCTTCAATCCGGCAGAATGAGTTGCAGTTATAAGAATCTGAAAGAACGCGGTAGAAAAGAAGCGCACGCAGCTTACAACAAAAGAATTTACATTTTCTACATCTTTACCATTGTTGTCGTTTTTTCATAGATTTTTTTTGTTGTCGGCTATATTGCAGTTAGGAGCGCGTTCTGAATTGTGGTAGTGGATTTAGCGAAAAATTAGTTTTTTGGTGATGTTTTTTAACGGTATGAGATATCGAAATTCTGAAAGAAAGAGAACACAGATATTTTCATTACTTTCAAGATGGTATCAGTGATACCTATTCATCACAATATTATTCAATTGTCAGGAGGAGGCTTATACAGATAAAAACAAAATCAACCGTGTACGCATGACAGATGCGATTAGATAAATAGTTATACTTATACACCATCTCGAAGGTATTGATAATATCTGTGTTTTCTCTTTATTAGAATTTCGATTGAAAAAAACACACTTAGCTGAACAGATATACCGGTTACATTTGTGTTTGTTGTGTTTTTAGAAGACTGTCGTGCATGCAATTTTTTTTTTTTGGGGGGGGGGGGGGGTGACACCGACAGCGTGGTCATTTTATCACCCACTTTCATACTATAAGAGTTTCGAATTTGTATAGTATAGTACTATAATGTACTATAGTATACACGATCGACATTGTGCTTTACTGCCTGCGACTATAGATAATTGAATCAATTAAGACATACTTCGTATTTTTCCTAACTAATTCACGTTCAATTCCGCATTCCGTGCAATTTAGTCACTCTTACGCCGATAGCTCGTCTAAGATGTGACGGTTCTGATCGACCGTCTCTCCAATGTTGATAGCTCCAACTGTCGGATGTTCTGAGCCTCCGATATCCTATACTGATGTTATCGATTGAACCATGACCTAACCAGGTTAGGTGACTGTAAGCTATTCTCTTTCCAATGATATTTCAATGTAAATAAGAAAACTAATTATTTCTATTCCTTGGGGTTACCAACCTCAGAATGCATGTGTGTTGATTTAGTTATAGATGACATCACAACCCTAAAACTGGATTTATGGATAATGATGATATTCATTTCCCGAATTCTAAAGGAAATAGGAACCATGCATCGTCTCAACTTCAGAAATGATAATTCATTCTGTTGTCCTCCATAGATCACGAGTCATGACCAAAAATATTAGGCCATGACATAGACATTACCAATTATGTGTAGAAACATGAACAGAATCGAGTAATGTCAACGCCACGACATAGTAAACAGGGCCAGATCCCAGGTAAGACAAACAAACGAATTGATCAATATTTTTTTAATGAGATGATGATTCCTGGTTTTATCGAAAATAAGGGAAATAAATATCGTCATAACTCGTCAAAATCTGGTTCCAGGGTTGGAAAATTGGTCCTTTAAATATCAGTTTCTGATGATTACTCCTGGGTCAGGATCAATATCCTGATTGAGGAAGATATTTTTAATACTTTCAAAATGTTATAAACGAATACTGTTTAAAATACATCGCATCATTTTGACAGGCATGCAGCTGATAAAACACATATTTCAGCTGTATAATATCTCTAGAAGTGTGAGAAATCCAAGGATCTTATTTCACATAACAATGGAATCTATTAAAATTATGTGTGTTTTTTCTTCAGAATGTTGACATCTCATAACGATCGGAGGTTATCACAAAATCCCAGATGAATCATTTTTAATCCAATGGATTTTTTTGAGGATTCCGTGTGATTTTTTTGAGGACACTTGATTGTTAAATTCCCACTTGTTTGTATTATTTCACGTTTGATTCCACTGCTTAATTTTACCTATACTTTTTTTTCTGGGTGGCCATTCGATTTCGTTATTATTTTTTTGTTCGATTCAATAATCTATAGGACTCTTATTCGATATCCAATTGGAATATTCCATTTTCTATTGTTGATTGTTGATTTTAGTACAGTTTTAGTCAATCCCCTAATTCATATTATGAAGGAAAAGTAAATGTCTTCTCCTTATTGTTCTAATTAGGTATCTTCTCATCTTCGACTCTTCCGAATATGTTCTCTTTTTGCTTCATTCATTCATAATTTGCTTTGACTCTATATTATGGTGATGGTTCAATTATTCTAATTAATATGTTATTATGGCTAGGCATATATGTATCGGGAGGAAGAAGAGGAGACTGACATTGAAGAAGGAAGTCATGGTGAAATCGATGAATATGAGGACGTATATTCAGATGGTATAAAGAATACATCAGATCATTTTAGATAGAAACTGTCGGTCAAATGCAAGGAAATTGACAAAATATACTTCTTTAATTGTTTTTATAATACAAAATGCAAAATACTCGGAATATAAGATTGGGAATGTTTTGAAAATTGAATATTTTCGTTTTGTCTTGAATTTGTGATGAAATGAGCAAATACGTTCTTCACACCCATTTTTAGAAAGACGAGAAAAGTAATGAAAAAATATAGATCATTAGTTTCGAATTCAATCACGTGTATTTTATCCGTTTTATTAAAATGACTGCAATGATTTAAATGGTAGAATATTTCATCACAAAGTTCCAGTGAATAAGTCAACAATTTTTATTCAGTCTTCAAGGAATTATCGACGATATTCTCTTGCTGTAAGAGTGAGCTACTTAGAAAAAAGTGGCATCATGATATTCGTAATGTCAAATTATGTTGGTAGCTATGCAAATATATCTGGTATTTTGATCGGTTTATGTTTTATATTCTATGGCATAACCTCAGCCATTCCCGAATCAAACAACTGAAACGAGATGAGGTATCGTAATTTTTTAAATAAATACTAAATTTTCAATCTTCATATAGAGGAATCGTAGTGTTTTTTTGAAAGAAATTTTTAATGCCGATTATATCTGTACACAAATATAATTGTTATAATTTGAATTGATAATTTTGAGTGCATCACAAACAAAAACCGAAGTGGTTCTTCAATAAAAATAATATATTCAAATCCATATGAAAAAAAATCCAAATCATATATTTTTTGTCAACAACGTATCCGGATCAAGCATTGCTGTAAATCACAGCAACAATGGTAAGAAACAACAGTGGGTAGTTTACTTCCCGACGCCAAGAATGGTTACAAGGCGGTGAATCATTATCATCAGGATCAGCATTGTCACACATTGCACACTCTGCGATCCTCTCTCTGGCTTTGTCGTTAGCACTTCGCTTCGACTCACAGAACTCAGACTCGACCGTCTCCTTCGTGCATCCTCGAAAATACTCGAGCTGGTCTCTGACACCTGGTGGAAGGGCCAAGAAACGAAACTGTCAGGATGGCCGACCATGGCGGGAATTGAACCCCGGACTGGTTTGTAAATCGTTGCACTCGATATAACAACCTAAAAACCATCTAACAACCTAACCTAAGAAACCTTACTTCACTAACCTAGACCTTGGATTATAGCTATATCAATCCGTATCCCATACCCATATTCCTTATACTCTTCCTTATCAACTTAGGAGTGCATGGGAGTCCATTAAGCGAAAGATCAGTGTTTTGTCGAAAACTAACGAGCGCTATACAATATCCTAATTCTAAAGACAACTCAGACATTTTTAATACCTTCCAGATGGTGGAAGTGATGACTATTTGACTTTCATCGCGAATTTTCACAGGTAGACTATTCAGTTAAAAACACATTTATTAGATGCATAGGCTACATATGAAAATGTTAGAATCCGAGGAAGATAAATAATTTTTCCGAAAAATTGAAGGTGTTTAAAAATGCACACATTATTTATAAATACCTTCAAATCTTGGGAAAAATCACCAGCCTCAGATTCTAACATTTCCACATGTATGCATCTTAAAAATGTTTATTTTTCTGTTATAATGTTGATGTCTTATATACATTTCGAAAGTGAAATCATCAAGAAGCTGAAATTTCACTGAATCGACTCCCATCACAATGAAATTACTCCTAACCTACCTTTGAAAGTGATTCTATAACATTTCCATCCCGGTTCCACAACTCTAGGTGTGCTGGCCAATCTCGGCTGCATGACCCCTGCTTCGCCCCTTCTCTCTCTCCACTCCTCACTCAACGATGGCTCCAATTCCAAGGTGGCGTCTCTCCCTTTCGAGCTTGTTAGGTGATACGTTTGCGTGGTACCCCCAGCTCCTCTCTCTGGATCAGGAGGAGGAGGAGCATCTGTTGCCTGTGTTGTTTCTTCTCCGTCCACTGTAAGCGGCGTCGGCGTCACTACGAAAATCTCATCTGTGGAGTTTATCACCTTGATAGGAGAGGGAACACAGCTGAGTATGAAATGGAGACAAATCACAGTGGCAACATTCCTGTACGTTATGAGAAGGGGCGGATAGGCCCTGATGGCGACCCTGATCGTTGCCCGAGACCAACCCCTTTTAGCTTGGTTTGGGACCCCAACACTGTATAGTTATTGGGAGATAGGATCGGCATCACCGGCACATGCAGCGCAGTGGTTAACGTGCTCGCTTCATGTGATCCGGGAGGCGAGGGGAATTCCGAACCCAGTTCGATCCCCGCCACTGACCATCTTTAGAGAGGTTTTTCATGGTTTACCTCTGTAGTCTAGGGTAATGCCGGGATGGTTCCTACAATAAGTCGGCCATGACCGCTTCCTTCCCACTATCCTTCTCATTACCCAAGAACCTTCATCTCATCATCCCATAATCTCATTAATCATCCATCCGACGCCATTAGATCTCAGTTATCATAACAGTGCGTCGTTAAACCCAATATAAAAAAGGATCGGTATTGGTTGGTCCAAAAGAGAGCGACGACGTTTCCGTGGAGTAGCTGTAAATCAGCTGATCGAGCTGAGTAAGTCCTCTCATATAGACAATCAGAAACCATTGACACCTCAATGTCTCGAGAAATGTTAAAATATAGTACTCATAAGGAACAAATTTAAAAATCTAACGCTTTTGAAAGATTGCATTGTGTATGTGTTTTCAACTGGTAGAAAAAATCATAATACCCTCAAAATACCTAAACTTCGCAAATATAAATTTGATTTTTTTACTTTGCTAAAGGGATCTTATTAATTTCGTGTTTATACAAGTACGTATCTATCGTCCATGATTTTTGCTCGTCGTTGATCATATCAACGGCGTTGTCCCAGTACGGTACTTACAATATTAAAGATGTCATCGGTGTACCAGTTTTCGGATTGCGGTTTTAGATTACAGTCTTCGGGGGTGATAATAGAACCGTGAACGAATGGATCGGCACACCACATATTTTTGTACGATGTACATGTGTAGCACATTGTACTGACAGCACCACCTGTTACCATGCAGAAACAGTAAGCATTAGAGTGCAGTCGATTTAGCGAAATATCAGTTTATTGGAGATAACTTTCGAATGAGTGTGAGGTATCAAAATTCGAATAGGTGGAAAACACAGATTTTTTTAAATATTTTTTAATATTTTTTAGATGGTGAGAGAAAAAAATTTAAATTGTCTAAAAAATTAAAAACCTAAAAAATGTTTTTCTAGAAGTACTGTACTGTTTTATACTTTTGTCAATGCGATATAAGTTGAATATAGTCATAACATAGAATAAAGATATACGTATTTCTTTATTCTATATGGTCATAGCTTACCATCTGAAAAGTGATACAAATATCTGTGTTTTTCCCATATCAGAATTTTAATATCTCATTCCGTTTGAAGTTTTCATAACAAAAATGATATTTCGCTAAATCGAGCGCTAACGTAGCATTCAATGCATACAATTCAGATCAATTCTCAATCTACGTAATACTATTTTTTTGGGGGAAAACGCCCTAACCAAATTTGCTAATAGTTCATATACACATGTATACAAGAAGTTGGAACACTATCATTTTACAAAATTTACATTCTAATTTTACAAGATTTGAAAAAATAAATATTCAATCAATGGTACTGTCACGTGTTTTCAAAAACTCTCAAAACTTTCCGAAAATAACCGTCAAACTGATTTTCTTCAAAAATAATATAGGCCTATAGATCTGTGATTTTACGTTTACTGTGATTTCATTTCTAGAAATATTTCAAGTCGATGGCTACATGATCTCACCTGTAATCCGCGTACAAAAAAAAATATCATAAGAACAAAGCCTAAATTTCTAGTCACTTATTGAATGGAACAATTGAATTGAATTCATTGAATTGATGAAATGAAGAGATTTGATACAAATGAATAAGGATGGATTTTCTTTCTAGAATTATGTTCAATTTCAGTGGTTCACTGATGATGGTTGTTTGTTTGGCGACCCCACCAATATCTAGGTTACTTGAGAGTACGAATGAGCAGGTGATGATGAAACTAGCGCTATGAAGAGATGATAATTAAAATTACGCATACAAAAACTCATGCCTCATGCGGGACTTGAACCCAAGCCCAACGGTGACTTCAGTTTCCAAAGCCGTGACATGGTTGATTAACTGAGCCACGGAGGGCATCAGAAGTTCATTATTTAGCCCGTATAATCTATAGCTGTTATAAGCAGCATTAAAATATAGATAGGTCTACATAATATCGCGCATATCAACATTTTCTTACCGATCATAGAAGTCACCATCACAAATATCAACGACGCGGCGTGACACTTCATTATTGTAATTATTTACGCGTCAACAGGTGTAATACAATAATATGTATGAAGTATTATTGAAACGCTCTTGAAATTGAAGAATTTGAACGAGAGAATCGAATGTGATTGAAAATCGCTAACTTTTATTGATTTGGTAGTTTTAGTTTCAATAAACAATTAATCGTAGGTTGCTACGAATCTGTTCGTTTTACATTGTTTGAAAAACACATTGTAACTAAAATTTCTGAGAAACTATTCTATTACATACTTTTTATCAAAATTGAAATCTTGATCTTCAATCATCGTATCCCAGTCCAGAAGACGAGAGTCACGAGACATTTCGAAAATTTTATCCTTAAATAACATTTTTGAATATTTTCGAGCATTTTCCAGCATTTTTGAGCAACGTTTCTCTTTATCTAAAACAAAATATAAAAATTATTTCAATTAATACGAATCGTTATATTATAGACTATTTCGAATATTAAATTAGAGAGTCCAACTCTTTTGACAAATTGTAAATAGTAGATTAATAGCCTATTGTGTATGCCTATCTACTGATAACTGAAGATTGAATGGTTGATTATTATCAAATACCTTGAAATAAAAAACGTGACCAAGGGTGATTCTAAAATAATTCTCCACTTATTGCCCAATTCACTAACTCGGTAAAACTGGTTCTAATAAGTGCATAGTTATTGAAAAAATACAGAGTACAAAACAATGAAATTAAATCAATCAATAGCCTAGCAACAGTTATTAAATGAGTGGAATAAAATTCATTATTCAATAATTAACGAAACGTGAATATAATATTTCGAAAATATCTCGGAAAAGTAGGAAAACTTGTTTCTTTTGGATTGATGACACTGATTCTCAAAGCTCTAGTTTGGAAAAAATCAAGTCACAAATCTGATTTCGTCAATACTCCATCGATTATGACATGTATTAGAGTTTTTATGAGTATTTCAATCATAACAATCATCATCAATATAGGTAAGATTTATTTGAAGTATATAAATATTGAAAAATCTATTGATAATATTTGTTTCGTTAATTCTTGATTTAGGTCGGCCTATTATTCTCTTCAACAATGGTAATTAAGGACCAGAAAAACTTCAAGCATATTATTATTCATTACCATGAACCCGAAAATGTGTCATTGATTAATTGAATTCAGCTAATGAGATCAGAAAAATGAAAAATGTAAAAGTAATAAGGGTAGGACAGAAGATCAAACGCGAATATAAATTGATAACACTAAAGTATGAATAGAAAATTAAATGATATATTGGTCGAATAAATGGTTTCGTGATATGGCAATTGATCCTCTCAAAGCCAATGTTCTATTATATCTTTTCTAATTGAAAATTCTTCACGAAAGTGTACAAAAAATGAGGTAATCGTACTCCTTGCTCCAATTAACAACCCAACCACGGTGATATTCGCAGCATTATACTTCTCACTATAATAAGGGATGGTTGGATTAAATATTACTTTCTTCTCCTCATTTACCTCTGTTGCTTGACTTTCGTTTCTTTCGAAGCGAACAGTTGGGTCCATTATATATCCTTTCCCTGTTATTAAAAAAGTAGTTGAAGTGAAAAAGAAAGAACAGAACATTGAAAAAATATATATTCTACTTACAAGATTAAAGAGTTATTGAAAGAATTAATTTTGAGAAATTTAGTTACATCAAGTGGCGAGAAAAAGTAAAAAGTAGACAGTTGTATGAAATTGTAAAAAAAATACATAAGGAACAAGTGTTAAAACATTTTTGATTCAAAAAATATTTTGGCTAAATGACACATAATGTAGTATACTTTTAAAATTGTCATGTCATAATTTTTTTAATAATATTGATAATATCAATAGTACATACTGATTGACCAAGATGTATAAATTGGGTATTGACACATTTTTCCATTTCAACAATTTATACTCTGAGGCACAAATTATTAAAAATAGTACAATAGTGGATAGTAGAAAAAATAGTGATGAAATTAGAAGTAATCAATTTATATCAAACTATAGTTCATATTATACTTTATTATCTTTCCATGCATGTAAACAAAAATAAATGAATGTACTTATTCACGTAGGTTTTTCGAGGCGCATCTTTTTTGTGACTAGATTGACGCCGTCTTTGCAGTACATATCTCCCACAAATCGGAAAATGTATGGGCCTACATTACACAAACATGAAAACGTCGAGGATAACAATAATATGACTCATAATATAATTCGAACTTCAAAAATGGAAGATCCAGCTAATCACTCTCGTATTTTCTAGCTCTGAAAGAGAGTCCTACATCTGGAATATGCATTGAAAATGCTTTTTGGATAGCATTAGTTTCGGTTATAATGACTTTATTTTCCTAATTTTAAAGAAAACTAGAAATCACTATCTCAATTTGAATAATAAGAATCAATTTTCTTGTCCTTCATAGAACATTGTTCATGACGTAAGCATTACCGATCCTCTACAGAAACTCGAAAGAAATTCGAGTATTGTAAACGTCAGGACTCAGAAAGAGGCCCGGCTGGAGGACAAAAAAAATCATAATTTCTGAAATTGATATAATGATTTATAGTTTCCTCCAAAATAAGGGTAGTAAATATCGTCATGGTTTTCTGAAATCAAGTTTCAGGGTTGTGATGTCCTTTAAGTATACGTGTATTGCGATAGTGTGATGTTCCAATGCAGGCGTCCGGGCTACTTTGTGCTACATCTGTTCGTCATACCTGAACCTGATGTGCCGCGACCCGTTCGACGGCCTCTCCGTCTTACAACCGACACACTGCAAGACCAACCTGACAGAGAACAACAATGTAGACAGAAGCTTCAGAGACGTGAGTCGTAACAACCCCCAAATAACCTAGCTGAGGGTGGGGTCGTTAACTAGACAATAAGCATCAAACCCAAATATTTTTCAGCTCCCAATTGAAGTTGATCACTCTATTGATATTTGTATTACATTTGCAATAAACCAAAACATGCCATGCGATGTTCAAATAAAACTTATCCTTACTTTTACCACCATTACCTTATCACCGCTCTCTTCTCACCCCCGTCACCTTTAACACATAGTACCTATATGTAGTTCGCTATAGAGAGCGTTATGGGTTGTGCTGCAGCCCAGCAGTCACAAGACCGTTATTCCAGTGGCGAGCATAGTTACCAAATGCAGACGTATGGGCGATAGGAATGGGGGTGTTCAGGGAGATTCATTCTTGTTTAGTCATAAATGTATTGATAGTGGGCCTATATTTCGTATAACATAGTCAAGAAAAATGAACAAAGTTTTAAACGTTCTCATATTTTTATTTCTAATAACATAATTAAAAAACATGACTCAAGTCTCTGTTCTCCGATTATAGCTGAATATGATATGGTAGGATCGTTCAGACGGGGCACATCGAGGGCGATCCATCACCCCGCAAGGAAATACTTAATTAAAACTCTCAATGAAATGAGTCACAGGTTAAGGGCCTTTTATAAAACTTGACTTTTGGACCTTCGTTAGCAGAACAATTATGTATTGCCAAGTCAGATTGTTGGGTGTACGTCAATGGTCAAAAGACCCATTCTTTATATGTCATCATAATTAGCTCACAAGCCTTGTTGAGTTCAATTTTTATATCTATATAGATATCTATATAGGAAAGATTACAAAATCTGAAGTTCTGGAGAAATCACAGATTGTAATACTCCATTTATTCAATGTGTCAATACATTCTGTGAATTGAATTGGATGACAAGATAATAGTGAAGAAAATTATAATTTTGAAAAATGTAGTCGCTCGTTAAATATCTAATCACGAATTAGTTTGCTATATTCATATTTTGTCGAATGAGTTACAATATTAAAATTATGAATGGATTACTCAAATTCATGTATTCAACTGAAATAACTTGGAAAAAAAATGAGAAAGAACATAATGGAAATTCACTCAATTCATAAAATTGAAATGTTAGAGATAGATGATATAGAAAACTTCCATGATAATAGTAAATTGTTATTTTATCAAAACATAATAATGATTCATATCAATTATTATTTTCATGCTTCATTATGTAGTCAACAATGTTCATTGGGTATAGTCAACAACAATGTGTGACGGTGACTCTCAACGTCATGCACATTGTTGAAATGAATAACAATCCTGGAAAATTCATAAAGGCTTACCTTCTCCAAAATTATTCCGGAAATTGTGTTTTCCAACCACAACTTCAGTATTCGTGTGTTTGTTCAATCTCAATATTTCCAGTTACTATGGCAACACGACCATAGGTATACAACCTGATAATCATTCCATCATCCTAAATAATCTATTCTATTTTTAATGTAAAATGTGCTTCAGGACGACAGGACTAAGCATTGGAATCACATTTTCAAGTCATTTTAACAACGGTGAATGAAAAATTCATCAGAATTAATTAACCTGAAATTAAAATTAGGTGATGAAATCCGATGATGAGAAAGGTTTGGGACCAGATTCAATTCCCCGGCCAACAGACCCTACACTCAAGCCTACCGAGCCTACCGAGCCTACCAAGCCTCCCAAGCATAAAAAGAGTATGGACGACATAGAACAGAATACCTCCAACTTGGAATGGACGCCATCTTGGATTGAGAGTGAAGACAAGATGGCGCACATGAAGATGATGAGCAAGCCTGAGGAAGGATGGACCTGCTATACGGTAACATACAAAGGTAACACAGTAAAGACGAAAACATCATTAAGGGTACCAGTGCATGAAGATTTAATATAAATTTGACCAAGTTTTTGAAGTGCCGATCTTTACAATATTTCCGATTGTATATATTTTACTTCATAATAGGGTCTACTACTCATATGATCCCCTGGGATAATTCCGATTGTGTTCATATTTGGTGAATAATAATTTTTTTACTGTAATTAAATTTCCAAGTTCATATTAACAAAACATTTCCAAGTAGTGTCATGAACATGACACACTTATTATTAGAACCATACAAAAGATCATGGAGAATTATAATATAGAGACAAAGATCAATAGAGGTAGGGTGAAAATTTCATGGAAATTGTTCTAATAGGTTCTGAGATATGTGTACCGAGCAGAAAAAAAACAATATTTTTAAATAACGAGCTTTAAAACCGTAACATTGGTACACCGGTGAGGTTTTAACTAGGAGAATCAAATCGATATCGAAGTTCTCAATTGTCTGGGAGGAATCGAAATATTTTTTCAATAACTAAACAATGTGACAGTATATTGTAGGAGTGTGGATGTATTTATCATTTCTTCGGGCAGAACGCCCAATCCGGAATCTTGTCTCACTCTTGCAATACGGTTCACCGAATTCAGGCACTATGCTACGTGGCAGTACGCCGCACCGGTAGCGTCCCATTTCAGTGAAATCCCATTTCGTCGACTTTGCTGAAAATACTGTAAAATAAGTCGACCAACTGGGATTTCGATGAAATGGGATTTCACTCAACTGGGATTTCAACGTGATGGGATTTCTATGAACTGAGACAGTCGACGAAATGAACACCTACGTCAATGCCTAAATGTCGACGAAACGGGATTCGACGAAGTTGGATGTCGATGAACTGAGACAGTCGACGAAACGGGATTTTGATGAAACGTGATATCGATCAAACGGGATTTCGATGAACTGAGACAGTCGACGAAATGGGGTTTCACTGAAATGAGACGTAGCCCTCCCCACCGAAGCAGGTTCATTATGATTCGGGCATTGTTCTACGGGGCAGTGAGCCAATGCACCATTTTCCTGTTTATGTGCAGGGAAACTGCGCGAAGAAGTGTTCCGAGGTTGTACCAACATTACGAACCAAAAAGAGTTCTGCTCGGTGAAGTCTAGCATAAATCCTTACAAGAAGTTGAGGATCAAAGAGTGTAAGATGTGTCTGAATGAGAACTCGACGACTCCTTGTAACGGCGCCACTGACGCCAGACGTCACGACGCTCCGCATCCGGTCACGTTGGTGTGTTGGGTCGTCGGCGTCGTCGTCATAGCTGCAGTGTGGAGCTGATAGGAGATGTAATCTGACATTGTGCAATATTATAATGATTCCAACATTTCTATTGATTTCCCTGGTATTCTTCCTTCTATTTCCTCATGTTATTATGGCATTGTTCCTTGTTTGTTGGCGGTATGACAGTGCGTGCACGCAGTGTGGTATAGCAGCACATTGCCCTTAGAAGAAGTCCATCTTGTTAACCAAGGTCTATATGCTGGAATCAATAACATGAGAAAAATCATTCACTCAAAAAATCATTCACAAAATATCATTCACAAAATTTGTGAAATTGTGAAATTTGTGGAATTGTAAAACTGGGGAATTTTTGAATTGTGAAACGGTCTATACGAGTCAGACAGGAATTTGGTGAATGGAAATGGAACTCAGCTCTTACCATTATTGACTGTTCATCTGGGCATTGGGAAAGAATGATAATTATTCTGAATACAATTGAAATAGTAATGGCAGAATGGGTCATCAGATAAAGTCCTTTATTTCGAGTGAGATCCTCTCTCAGAAACAGGGGAAATGGGATGGTTATCATATCATTCGATTCAGAACATCCAAAGCAATTCAATTCCTCCACTGATACTCTTCAAACAAGCATAACGTACAGGCGTCGAGACGCTTTTGCGTCGTCCATTTGCGAAGACGCATGTCGCAAAACATTAAAATCAAAATATCTTCAAAAGTATGCAATAGAACGAGCTAATTTCGGTTGAAATGGTGTTTTCAAATAAACAAAAAATTACTCGACATTTAACAACTTTTAGAGTATAATTATTCTAGCTTGGCTACTTTTCGAATTGACTTATCACAACCCTTACTTAGGCCCAGTATTACCAAGTCCAACTGTTAATCTTTATCTGAGAGTTGGTGAGAACAAATATAGCATGAGTAACCATGGGGATAACAACTTCAAACTGCCGGTTAGAGCTACCCCCACGTTGGTAAATCAGGCACTTACAATGAAAACAGTTATGAAATAGTTAACTAGAACTTTGATTCCCCACACTGATCTCAGTCCTTTGGATAGACAATGATATAATGACACTTGTACAACCTAAAGGCACGACCCTCTCCAGCCAATCAGAGCACAGTTGTAAGTC
Organism: Brachyptera putata; assembly: GCA_907164805.1. Lineage (NCBI taxonomy): Eukaryota > Metazoa > Arthropoda > Insecta > Plecoptera > Taeniopterygidae > Brachyptera > Brachyptera putata. Next base: position 12,112,383 of record OU015471.1, on the reverse strand, counting down.
ATCTAGCCAATGGGCGGCGAGTTCATTCGTCGGATGTTACAAGTCAATGAATGCAATCTTCATCATCTGTATTCAAACTGTTGCTTAATGAATGGAAGACGAGACGTTCGAACTTCCCGTGTTATTTCTCAATTAAAACAATATTCCAAATACAGTTTCATGAACTGCTGGATGAACGATTTTTAAAATTTACATTTAAAACTTGCCACAAAGTATTTTTCAGCTTGGGATGGAAAGTAAGATCGTTTGGACCAGGTATCGCATGGGCGATTTTCATCCCAAAGTGTAAGGATTAATTATAATCATTCAAATCAAACGCTGAATAGTGAACCAAAAATAAGAGTGAATTGTGATTAATTTAGAACAAAATCTAATATTTCTGGTGATAACTTCATCGAATGGTATGAAAGATCAAACTTCTTATGAACAACACGGATATTTTTAATACCTTCAATATGGTGCAAGTTCAACTATTCAACCCATCTCGCATGATTGTAAACGAATATAGCTATATACATTTTTTTTTTTTAGTTGAATACGTTTGACAACTAAACGATATTGTTTAATAGTTACTACTCATAGACAATCTTGAAGATATTGGAAATACATGTTTCTATCCCGTTACGTAATTTTGATACCTTTTACCATTCAAAAGTTATCACTGTAAAACTGATGCTCTGCTGAATCAACTTCCATGCATTTTAATCTTTCGTGTTACAGGGAAAAGGTAACTCCAAACAGACCAAACCACTTATTAATCTTTTTCTCATCATTTCAACTGGAATTTGTTGTGTTTTTTATTCGCACATCCAAGAAGTCAATGGCTTTGGCGTTTTCCTAGAAACTAGAAGTCGAGGAATACAAGTGTACCCACAAGATATGAAGGTTCCGATTGAAAGTCTCCTCTAACGCACACTAGTAGCGTGCGGGTGGTTCAAGCCGTCATCTCTTGTGGCCACACGTATACTAATTGTAGGGATGAGAGATGAAGGCTTGAACCACCCGCGTGCTAATTGTGAGATAGGAGGGACATTCGATCGGAACCTTCATCTCTCGTAGTGATTGATGCCAGTAGGCATGATCCCAAGACAAAGAAGGCGGGAGAGAGAGAGAAAGAGAGATACAGAGAGAGAGAGAGTCATTCATGGAAGTCGTCTGATCTGATGCAACTGCTTGGTGGGTTAAGACGTTCTACGCAGCATGTGACTGAAGTTACATCAGATAATGTAGTAGGCTCATTTACTACACATCCCTTCCCTCCTCCAATCCCCTTTCCGCACCCAATCTCTTGATCAACATTCCGTCTATTTACACGCTGAGGGGAACGACATAGTTCTGTTGTGGCTAGCTCAAGTATTGCATCAGAAAACCGATGTGCACGTAGACACCTCCACATAGTGTTCGAATCGTTGACACCAAAAGTGATATGGAAAAGAGCCACTTCGAAAGAATTTCAACCATTATATTCAGGTCAATTGAAATTCATTTCAGATCCATTTTAAAGTCAATATAAAATAACACGGATAATGAAATTCAAAATCAACTTGGAGACCCTGTTTAACGAAAAATAAAACGTTTCAATTGAACTAATCAAATAAATTATATGAACATCATTGGTAACTGAAGGTGATTACAAGTTATTCCTCAAATAATCACAAAATTATCAAAAAGATACGCATCAGTGCCAGCTCTAATTGGCAGTTGTTCATTGATATCACCATGGTTACCCATGCTATTTGCATTTTGCTGTACCAACTCTCAGAATAAGGCTGACTGAACTTGACAATGCTTTGCGTTAATTATGATCTCTAACTAACCTATACTATCTAAACCATCTATACCAAGATATAGAACACAAATTCACTGCTACATTCTTATTACTCTGGTATCCAGGATGTATTTGGACGGTATCTTTTGTACGGATTTTGTCAGGACAATATTGAACGATGAGAAAAGCAATTGCATTTGTCAGTCACAACTGTAAAAGTTTCAAAGTTTCAAAGAGATTGTGTAATTAACAAAGTCTTTCCATTATTTATTATACACTTGGTAGACGACCTTCTTCTTTCTTAGATACAATCACACAAGAATATAAACAAACATGTATTTATCAATAATAACAAATAAAATTTATGAAAACTTGCAACGTATTTTCGAAGAGATAAGGAAAGTACACACTTCATCCCATGTGTGTAATTTGTATCAACAAATTGTGAACATTTCAATGTGTAATCATAGCATAATCATCATCAACTTAATCGCTTCATTGAACACATTTTCTATTTTTTCATTCAATTAATTCTTGCTAGTTAAATTTGTATTAAATGTGTAAATTACGCATCAGAAATTCGTAGAAACGTACGTCAGAAAAGATCTTGTATTAATTAAGTACAATATAATATATGTAATAAAAACCTCGCAGTTTATATTTTAATCGAAATCGTTTAAATATAATAATAAGTTGGGAACATTCTTCGGAGTTAATTTCTTACAAATACCGTCTGATTTGGGCCAAAGGCAATTGCCCGTGCGTTGATTCGGTGAAAGACGTGCGTCATTCGATCTTCACCCCCCTTCCCCTCACTCTCTCCTCCCAGCAACAAATTCCCTCCCCCTTTCCATCTTGAACAGAATAATATTTCCTCTTGCCCTAGTCTATATAAGAGGCGACCAAGTCGATTCAAATCATAACATAACTATTCGCCATTGATACGAGCTGAATTTTGACGAAATACTAAAAAAATACTAGAAGTGAAATAATAGTGAAATCCTTTTAATTTTCGTCAAACATAAGAAACAGGTATATAAAATACACATTTTCCCGTAACACAATACATGAAAGTTTCTAAAAATCAAACGTGAAAAGACATTTATCGGAAGTGAGAATCGATCGGAAGTGAGAATCGAACTGTATTTCTGTGGAGTTTTCTGTTTTTCAATTGTTGTGAAAAGACTGATTGGGTCGAGATGAAAATGGACGCACGTACTTTGTTTTCGGCTGTTGTTGTGTGCAGTGTTGTATTGTTGGCTGTGATGGTGACGACAACAGAGTGTGCTACCGTTCACAAAAGGGTATGTACCAAAGATGTTATATTGTTGTCAACAAAAAAGACCGGAAGTCGGAAATACACTTGATTGGCGCCTCTCAAATAGCAAACGAATAACAATCGCTACACTCAAGCATTTAATGTTATCTATAAGTTACATTGTAAAATATGTCATTTGTGTACCGATTTCCTCGAAAGAGAGTTAAAGGAATAAACACTACTACTACTACTACTACTTCTACTACTACTACTACTTCTATCACTACTTATTATTTATGAAAATAGACGTACAGACAAACCACTTTATAGTGGCTTAGTGGGTCTAGAAATAACTACGTCATGTACATTATTAAATGAAGAAACTTCTAAAAAAAACACTACTACTACTACTGCTAATACTACTATAGTGTTGAAATAATTTATTATTGAACTAACTAAAGATGGTTATTCGTATTTGTTTCTCTGACATTAATGATTTTCCTGATGATTGACCGATTTTTCTTCAATCTGTTAATTATTGTCTCTTGTCTGTCTCCTCCAACAATTCTGTCGTTACTTGAAAAGTCGTTATACGGAGATACCATGTTCCTCAGGTTACCATAGCAAATAGAAAAGTGGGCAGCAAACAATCCAAGATCGAAGTTCTGATTGGAGAACACAATACTTTCCGTTGTCGAGATAACATTTTTCATTCCGATTTTCCCATTCACAATTCTTTCACGTCAGGTCACACATTGTCGTAATAAGTGGACATTCAACAATGTCCTCTCGATCATATTTGAACGATGTCAACTTCATTATTGGCCTGGAAGGTAGAAAGATTGTACATCATAGACGATTAACAATACTCAATAGATCAAATACATTTATATCTTTTGTAATTGGTATTAGTATGTTTGCCTCCTATACGTATTTACTAGCTGTGGACAAACATGCTGTTTTCCCAAAGGCTTCTTTCAAGTGACGTTATAGGCCTATTTTGTTTCATTTTTTTAAAATTCATATTGGGTTCTATAACAAAGCACTGTACTGATGACTACAATCTATCAGCGTCGGTGAATGATATGTGAGATGATGGGATGATGAGATGAATGTTATTTTATCAAATGTTTGTTTAGATAGTGGGAGAAAAGAGAGGGGCTGAGTCACTATTACCAGTCCTGTCGCAACTTCCTCTTCGTTTTTTTTTCTCTATTTATTGGTGATTTATTAATTCTACTTGTATCCACGAAAGATGAAGATTCTGATCACTATATAGGTCTAGCGCGCGGTTGGTTCACGCCTTCTTCTTTCGTGGATACTGTTTATTGAGTTACTGTTTCACTGCTCAAATTATTGCTGTTTAAAAGTTTTCGAAGATAATCCAAGGAAGAATAATTTGAAGATAAAAAATGACTTACTACACATTTTCAATTGTAATTGCTGACAGTGAAAATGACCAATTTACGTAATAATGGTAATAAAATCAATAATAATAATAATATGATTGCGTTGATTTGTATTTGTATTTATATTTATCTCACGGTTTGTTTGACAATGATATTGTATAATTCACGAAAGATAATAGAAAGTATACATAGCTATCATTATCAAATAACACATTTCAATCCATACGTGATGTGGTATGTGATGAGTTCGTAATATTAGAAGAAATACAATCACAACACAAGAGTCAAGAGTTTTCAACGCACGAAAATCTTGAATTTCGTAGATCCTAGCTATACGTGAAGCAGATGCATATACATGAGAGGTTTTGAGGGAATTTGAGGTTAGGTTAGTTAGGTCAGGTCGATTGGATTAGTTGAATTAGATCATAATTTGGGTCATAAAAGCTTTTTTTAGTTTATTGCCTAACAGGCGCACGATAGTGTTATATTTCCAACGAATGCATGGGAATGTATTGGGTGCCTGATTTATATATCTAATCAAGCAGATAACCTATGTGTTGTAACACAGTTTATACATATTAATTTTCATTGGTAACTATATATACATTTTCTGAAGTAACTGAGAAGTTTTGAAAAGAGGAGCAAAATTGAGAATACTGAGAATTGTTATAGAACTTGATAGATAGAGTGAGGAAATAAGATTATAATGATCAATTATTATTATAATATCATCATGATATTTGTATATAATCGAACACAAATAATTATTGCCATTATTCATAATCTCCTCTCGCAACTCAAATGTTCTCCTACAATCAAGTTTCAAATATTCTCATCTTTTCTAGAACACTTTCGAATACTTTTAAAAATTAATTACCAATTAAATAAAATACTAAATGATATACCACATAGGTTATCTACTTGATTGGCAATATCAATAGCCTATAACACTGACAGCATGCTGCTAATTGGCACGTATCTTTGTTTTTATCAAGGCAAGTGACATCAAGGGATGATTAGAGAGGTGGTTCAAGGGGGCACAATTAAAGGGGGAGATTTCATTTCTGTCGGGTTGTCATAGTAACTGGAGTATGAGAGTAAGACAAACAAACTAATAAATTATGATGAACGATCATAGAGATTGAAATTTTAGAGACATTGTTGTACACTTATTACAACAATGTGTTACGTCACTTGAAAGAAGCCTATTCGACTGTAAAAGTATAGCGGGTACACACTATCAGTGTTATGAAGTGAAACTTGTGAAAAGTCACAAAAAGGAGCGCGAGCATACTTCAACAATGCCATTTTTATTAAAAAATTTACATTGTTGACAGTTTATTTACAGTCGGCCATATTGGGATTTAGAAGCGCATTCTGTTGTTTCTGTGGTTATCACTGCCGACTACAAAAGTTCAGTGAAAACAAAGTTGTGTATCACTTTATTTGCCCTGAACATTTTCTTCCATTTTTCTCAAGTTTTCATTGGAGAACTGTGCTCTTCGATGAAACTGCATTATATATACACACCAACACACACATAATTTATATATATATATATATATATATATATATATATATATATAAATATATATATATATATATATATATATATATATATATATATATATATATATATATATATATATATATATATATATATATATATATATATATATATATATATATATATATATATATAGTTGTATCGTGTAGAGTAATTTCATTGATTAAAATGTATCAGCAAATACATTTTACTCGCTTAGTATAATATTCATAAATGGGTGAATAATATACTTGTCTACAATTTTTATGAGACCCGGCTATATGAACTGATAGTTATTGGAAAGCCAGGGATCATCAGCGAATTATCACCCTTGGTGGAGTATGGTTTATTAATAGTTCGAGAATCAGCCTCTCTAACTAATATACATGGATATGATTGAAGGTGCTGAGAATCATAAAATTATTGGAGAATGTAATGTGACGTTATTATAGGTCATTCCTCTTCAAAACTCCAAATGAACTTTGACCTGATTCCTATCTCTCGATTGGTCGGCGAAATCACGATTATTTCGACTAGCAGTTCGAGCAAGTTAAGATTATGTTGACACATCAGTAGTGTAGTAATGTTGACCTTGTGGAGTAACCTCGTAGGATGTGTAAGTTATCAGGTCAAAGGACATATAAAGAGCGGTTGTATGTTAAATTGTGTGCAATATTGTAGTACGATTTTGGGGGGCAGAATTCGAAACTGTTAATTTTGTATGAATATAACGGTTCTTCATTGTTGATTTGTTTGTTTTTTATTCAATGTTTGCTCAATAAGACCTTTTGAATGCGGCACTTCTTATTGTGGTTTGATAAGTTTCAAAAGACTTCCTTATTTTTGTAGATTGTGTCTTATGATACACTTAGGTCTAATGAATGATAACTAATATCTACTGGCGTCGAATGATTGATGAATTAGATGATTGGATGAATATGAGATGAAGGTTTCGTTAGTGAAAAGGAAGCAGTCGTCGCCTGTATTGTGGGAACCATCCCAGCATTATCCTATACTACACAGAAAAAACAAATCCCTGTCAAGATGGACTGTGTCGGGAATAAAACCAAACCATATGAAGCAGCTGAAATGTTTCCCATGTGTCCAACTGATTCATAAAAAAAGCGTATAAAATAAATTGAATGAAATTTGCACCAAAACTTCCGCTTCCGTTATATCTCTACCAATTTAAATTTTTCGTTTATGATTTTGTCTTGAAAAAGTGGAACAATTCTGACAAAATAATTATGAGGACAATGCAGAGTCCAAAGTTTAAGGTTTTAGTAAGCTTTCCCAGTTGTGTCACTTATAAGAAAAGCGAATGAAATGAAATAGAATATATAAATTCAAATTAAATATCCACTTGCGTAATATCTCTCTACCAATTTCGCTCCCACATTAAAGTAACACAATTTCATAAACGAATCAAGACCAATGTTCATCATGCCGAATCTTCACACATAATCTCTTCACACTCACTATCTCCTAGGTCAGTCGTGTAGGTCAAAGGTCACGACATAATCACCATATCCATCACTTAACGACATCGTCAATGACACTCAATTAGTGATTAAATGACATTTACTACGCAGCATTACGAATCTCTTATCACCAACACACACATAGTAAAGCGAACAAAGTTCTTTACCCATTCAATCTGACGATGATAAAATCAAGAAAGAATGGATACATTCTATATTATTATAAAAATAAATATTATGAATTACATGTCTTCATTCATTGATTTCGATGTTGATTTATTGATACTCTGATGAAAATTATACATTCCATCAATCAGTGAAATGATTGCCGCCATAAACTATAATTGTATCAACCAAATAAGGTCGTCTACCAAGATAATGATTGGAAACCTTCGGTAACTATATAATCAGCCAATCCTCCTCCAACTTTCCGTTACCATAACCCGTGGCAAGAATATATTTTTGATGTTGAATGTGGTCGATTAAAGGCTTTTGGACTTCAACCCTGGATCCTCGCTCCCGCAGTCAAGCGTTATAGTTACTGATGATTAACAGAAACATGACTGACTCCTATTGCGCATGCTCTTCTGCGCAGCAGCTTCACCGAGGCGACGCTTGCTACGTACACCCGCTCATTTGGAACGATGGCGTAACTCTGTATTTTCAAATTGCGAATGCCACGTCTGACCTCTCCGTTTTGTATTTCCAGATGGCAGTGTCCAAGAAGACTCCGATGTGCGAGATGGACACGCAGTGCGCATGGCACATGTACAACAAAATATCCAGGAGGGTCGAACACATCTTCACAGACAAGTGAGCTCACTATACTTCGTAACTTCATGATGTGGAACATGAGTGACATATTTTCATTTGATAGATTACATTTCATGATCATTTTTTGTTATTCTCAATGAAAAACTAATTGCTGAAGAAATTATTTACGTTATACCCTATTTCAACATGGACTGGGTCAGTTCTGCATAATATCACATAATACTATGTCATGATTCATCATAGGCAGGATCGTCTCTGCCTAATCTAATTGATCCGATCCCCGCCATGGAATTTCTCCTGGTTCCGGTAAAGAGCATTCTGTAACAACAGGCGTTTACCGTTTCCTTCCTGATACTATCCAACGCCCTACCCCTCCCCCCCCCAAAAAAAGAGAGAAACTTCATTTTCCCATCACCTCACCCACGCCAATAGATCGTCATTGGTACAGCCATGGTACAGCGTCGTAAGAAACCAATATTAATAATGATTATTAATAATAATTGTTTCTGTTTTCAGTTGTGAATGTCCGATCAACACGCAGTGTATCTACGCCGACGATGACTTGTCGAAGATGGCGTATGTTTACCGGTGCAAGACGACTTCAGGGAAGGATAGTGCCAAATCCTCCTAATCATACGTTAACGTGTACGTCACGCTAACGTCCGTCAAGTAGTTCTAGAGCACCAATAAGCTTCTTACAGCTGTTAGTCGGTCATTGTTGCAATTCAATCCGTCAAGAAGGCCGTGGATCATCACCTCGTGAAAATTATTCAAAATGGCTCCAGCGTGATCTTCGAAACATAAATTAACACTTTGAGAAATATCACATTTCACAGCCAATTAATACCCTTAATATTATTCTCACAAAGAGATATATTTAAGTATTTTTCATTATAAATATCAAGATCCTGGATATCCTGTCAATATTCATACAGAAAATGAATAACATAGCTTCTACAATGAAGCACACAAAGCCTATTCGAGGTCAACTTTATGTGGTAACATAATAAATAAACACAAAAGGAAACACAAAAATACAGAATGTTCAAATCATAAAATATGAGAAAAAGTGATAGGACCAAGCCTAGTATGAGTAGACCTAGTGGAAAATTGCTCATAGCTCATAACATTATAGGCGTATTTATCTTATACTAGACGAGCAGTTTCGTAAAAACTATTTCTTTTCAAATTAAGTACTATCCGCAGAATAGTGATAAAAAATAGCAATTCCTATTTTGAAAGTCATGCGAAGAGACAAGTCTGAATCAACCTGGATGGCGTATTCGACCATGTCCAATATTCACTGAAATTGCCATAATAACGATATATTACTAACTTGAGTCGTAAGAAGTATATTACAAGCTAACTAACTTAATAATATTTGTAAATAATAATATTGTCTCTATTATATAGGCTAAATGTAATCGGTCAAACAGGGATATTAATTTTAATGTACAATTAAGGATCAAACCGTAATAAAATAAGTCTTTTCAATATCAAGAGTATAGAACTATAGGAATTCAGTTGGCAGATTTTTTTCCAGTACACATATCTCTAGAATTATTCAGGTATTGATTCTGTTATTTTGTTACGAGCCGGTTTTACCAACTAATAATTAGTGGATTAGGTAATAGTTATCACCTTTGGTTGAGTGTGTTATTTTCGTACCTGAAACAATTATAATTAATTAAATTAAATATTTGATAATAATAATTCGCGTCCCTGGTTCCAACTTAAACATTGAGTCAGGGATTGGTGCCTAATATCATCTTAATTATTAAACACAAATTAAATAAATTATGAATTATATAAATTATTTATAATTGAACACCACCTAATTATCAGGTGATAAAACAGTCCATACATTGTCTTCAAGGTACATTGTAAATTTGTAATATAGCTTGATTGAGCACTTCATGTGACCGCAATGTACGGTACTGAACTCGGCGCATGATTGGCTATAGCTTTCAACTGAGTTCGTCTCGAACGCCTGCCCACTCTTATAATGCCATTCAACTACGTTTATTACAGTATGCAAATTGTGTTGTTGGTTAAATTTTGTCAAGTTCTAAATACCCGAATTTAACTGTATAATTTAACCAGACGATATTTTCAAGAATGTAAGGAATCATAAATATCACTATGATGTGATTGAATGCCTTCACATCAACTAAACTACATAATTAGTACAGATCAAGATCAAAAGATTGTGTGCGCCAGCATGCCCTCCCAAATTTGAGCCCTCATTATAAAAGATATGTTACATTTCATTTTCAATCTATGTATAGATTGAATATTTAGATTCTAGGTTAGTTCTAGATTTAATTTAAATCAAATGTATTTATAATTTAATTAATATTTATTGTATTTTAACCAGTATTTATTTGTAATAATATATTTTTTATAATAAAATGTAATGAATATTTTAAAGCGCTACTATGACAGCAAATACAATAATATGATTTTAGTTAGAACATATTATACAGATTGAGATAATCAAGAAAACCGAAATATTATGAATGTTTAGTTTTAGATTAAATTAATCACTGTCACTATGTATGTATTGTTCAATCAAAACCATCCTACTCCCAATGCCTATGCCAAAGACCTTATTATATAACCTGGCCTATGCTATCGCCCATATTGACTCCCCCATATCCCCATTCTGATTAAACCCTATCAGTATAAGTTTTTTTATCATTTCAAATCATTTCGAATCTGCGCCACAGTAATGGGTCAAATGATAATACAGGAATGATTTGAAAAAATCCTGAATGTATTATTCTGCTATTCAATTGGATGCGATAGCGACACAGATTAATAAAAACTAAAGATAATTATGAATAACTGATAAACTGAATGTGAACTAAAGTAACAATCAAAAACTATACAAAGAAAGTAAGATGAGAAATAAATCAACTACAATAAGCCGTTCACACAATAAGAGTATTATATGTATATTATATACGAGTATGATTGAATTAGAAATAATTTGAATGATTTTTTTAAACTTGCTGGTACTGATTTTTATTATTAATTGGAAAATAAAATTACGATCATTAGCCCCACAATATTTCATGGGACATAATCATAATCATAATCATAGACTGTAGGCCTATGTGGTTAAATATCTGTGGTTAAATGGAAGAATGTCGTTGTTAAATTTTGTGAGAAAAAAATGAAGTTCTTGTGTAATTGTAATTCTGATATCTCAGAACATCTCAATAATATCTCAACAAAAATTTTGAGTAACCTAACGTAACCTAACCTATAGTTGGGTATATAACCTATTATATATATATATATATATATATATATATAGTACTATACTATAGTATAAACTATGTAACCTATAGTTGTTGGTGGGGTCGTTAAGCAGTATCGAATATTTGAAGATATTTGTAGATACGCTTGGTTACTACATAAATAGTAACATTATTAAACCCTCAACCATTTCTGAAATTAAATATAATGATTTAGTAATTATTATTTTAGTCTAATGATAAGTGCGTGTCAATGTCGCGCCATATTTTTAAAATAAATCTTCAATATTTATACTTTCATACTGTGGCTAGCCTGAGATTTGCAACCAATCAGTAGAGCTTGATTTGCGACGTCATGATGAGAGGAAATAGGCTTAAATTGGGAGCTGAGAAGTGGGCGTGACATTCTCAGTCGTGTAAATCTGAAAGATGAGTCACTTTTGATTGTTTATATTTGTGATTTCAATGCGTTAATTAGTCTTTGAGTGGCATCGTATTGACAGTGATCAATTTTAGTTTTGGTCGTTACCGTTAGTTATGGCGCCTATTGTTGACTTTGAAGAATGCCTTCGCGATTCACCCAAGTTTCGGTAAGATAGGGTTAACAATGTGGCAGATCAATTTCGTTGTCACTGTTGTGTATACATGTAGGCGTATCTAATCACCATATATGTATCGTATTACACCTCTCTTTGGTATTACAGTGCCACCCTGGAGAATGAAGAGGCTGATATCGAGCAACTCGAACACAAATTGGATAAGGTTGTAAAAAAATTACATTTTACTTTTTGACATAATTTGCATAGGCCATTGAGTTTGTAGTTATATAACTACAAACTCAATGCATAGGCCTAGGGCCTAGGTCCAGCAGCATGGATTGTTTTAAAAGCAATAATAGGGCTGGATGAAACTTTGTAATGTAGGCCCTATGCACTTTTCCACACACTGCGACAATTGAAAGGCATAAACCCTTGGTCAAGGACTTTCCAGACCTATAGGCCAGATTAGATTTCATTAGGCCTATCAGCTTATCACCATCTGTCAGTGAGTGACACAGGAATGGGCTATGGATATAAAATTTCTAGTGAATCAACTGGCCTGTTTTTATGCTTTCAGGCTTAGGCCTATAGGCCTAGACCCAATGCAGGTTAAATAATTAGTAGGAGTGTATGTCTAAATGAAAGTGTGTATATGTGTATATGTTGTTCATCTGTCCAATCTCGTTATTTTATCGGTCTAGGGCCTATCCACAGAACGTTTTTCTTGATAAAATATTACCCTCAAGTTTTTGAATTAGGTCTATTCAAATGTTCATTCAAGTGCAGGCCTATGTAGTTCAACCACTGAGTAAATAAATATTTATGTTTGAACTATTTCCACACAAAGTGTGCCACCTGGTCATAGACGCTTGTTGACATTTATGCGAACGACACTACAAAATAATTCAACAGACTTTCACAGATTTATAATAACTGAATACAGTGTTTGAAAAGTGTCACATTTCGGGATATTAAATGGGTTGAAAGCGGCTCAGAAATATTGGAAAAATATGTACCGGTACGCGAATGGGTAAATTATAAGTAGCCTTATAGCCTGATAACCCCAAAAATTATTGAAGATTATTCCACCAGGATCATAATTTATTGTGATTCATGTAGGCCTACTAGTTAGTTCTCTTTTTTCTTCAGCTCCACCGAGTTGAAACATGACCTACACCGAGTTGAAACATGACCTACACATTAATAAAACTAGGCATCGGTACCGTACCGCTTGTCAGTAAACCCAAGTCACTGTCCAATACCATTGCAGTGGTAAACTTTCCGTAGATACCGTTTATTGTCATATATTCTTTTTTAGAAAGCCATGCCAATCGTTTTTTGGGTGGTGCTTAGTGTTAGGTACCTTACCTAGGGTAAGGTTGATGGTTGAACCTTGAAATTACAGTCTCGTCAATTTGACAGGTCCCATAGTTGCGATATGAGTGACACCTCACCAGGTAGACGTGCCTAACCCTAAACATGACTAAAGAGCCCTAAATATTTGCCAGATTATGGTAAATTCAATTCAGACTCAGTTTTGGTGAAAATGTTCATTATTATACTTTGTACCCATGAAGGTCAAGAAGGTCATCAACCTAGGTACTGAATAATGTTTTTAAATTTCGGTAATTGGGCCCCACCATCGATGCAAAAAGCTTGTGAAAGATGTAGAACTACGTTTCCAATTGTGAAGATTATTCTCAAACATCGTATTTTTTACTTGAAAAAACTTGGCTACAAAAAATGTTGGGTGATCTAGGCCGAAGGGTGTTGGGCCTAGGTCTATGTTGGTAGACGACCTTCTTTCGTGAATACAATTTTAACACAAGATCACACCTTGTTACAGATACTGAAGATGTGTGGCCTTATGGTAGATGCTGGCAAAACGTACGTTGCCCAGCAGAGTCTTTTCGCCAATGGCTTGTGGGATCTCAGCACGTACTTCCGAGAGGATCCGGACGTGATGGCGTGCCTCAACAAACTAATACACGCGCTTCAAGAGATGAATAAGTTCCACACGATATTATTAGATCAAGCATCCAGAACTGTACTGAAGAATCTCACGTCCTTTATTAAAGGGTAAGTCTTGCTATTTGCTATCTATCTCTTGCTATCTATTCAATAGAGCACATGGGAGTCGATTTAGTGAAATATTTATCATTTTTTTGGTGATAAGTTTTGACCGGTTTGAGAGACGTCAAATCTATGGGAGAAAGGCCCATATTTTTAATACTACCTGCGATGTAATAATAGGCCTATAATGTAACATTTACATAATGTGTGATGCCCTACGTAAATATTTCATCTGCTTGAAAAGATTGTAGGCCTATTCGTTTTTATCTAGATGTATTTTTTTTTTAATTATTGACGCACTGTAATGATGATGATTATCTATTCACAACAGATGAATGATTAATGAGATAATGGGATGTTGAGATGAAGTTTTCTCAGTTAGCGGGAAGAAAGTGGTCGTAGCCTATATTGTAGGGACCATCCCGGTATTTTGCCGCAAAACACGAAAAACCCCTACGTGGCGGGGATTGAATCGAGGCTCATATACCCTCTACCTGTGCCGGGTGGTTTGGCTGTTGTGTACAGTGTTCTATATTTTCACTACTAATTACAGTTGAGAGTTTATAATTATCGATTTATAAACAAGATTGACATCTTCATTAGAATCATTATTTTTTTGTTCCTCCTTCCTTGTGCTTCTTTGATCAGGTATCACAAAAAAGCCTGTCCTGACAAATTACGATTAAAGTTGTAACAATGGAACAGAAAGATTGAGATAACACATCCTAATAAGTAAAAACACTGTAAAATAAACATATGACAACTAGTGTGCACTGTGCCTACTGCCAACTGATTGTATGTAGTATGTACTGACTAAATAGTAAATATTTATCACAACTGTGGCATGTAGGCCTATGTGTCGTTTGTTGATAATATGACAGATAATAAGACTTGAGCTCGAAATAGTATTGGGGGACTTACTATCAACTCTTTTATCTTTTTTACTTCTACTGATATTAAACTAAATGGATAGTCATGTGTGTTAACAGTATGGTAGGTAATGAATATTGTTAGTCATTTCTTCAATTCGGTAGCAGACACATGTAATCAGATATTTATTTAGCAGTTCTTAGCATTAGGCCCATTTTAGTAGAAGATGTCCGGTGTTTAAAAGCAACCATTGAAAATGTAGTGTTATATTGGTTAAGGTAGGCCTACCTGTAAATAGAGATAGACTTTGTGATTTACCGTATGTACCGGTATAACTTTTAAAGGTATCGGTATGTAATGTTATTGAGTTATTTGTAAGACCCCTACTTATTGGATTTTTTCTGTGAATGTCGAGAACTTGCCATAAATTCATTGTTTCTCATTTCATACACATAGGTGTGACAAGATAGGCCCTTACCGTGACTGCCAAATATGTCCTAGGTCAGCTTGCTCCTAAGGACTAGGACTGTGATTGGTGAATATTCACCAGCCAAGGTAGACAGGCAACATACATAGTGTGTGTTTGTTTATTTTCAGTGGCTTTATTAGGCCTATTGTGTTGTGTTATCATAATATTCAGCTCTTGTGGTAAATATTATCCAGGGAGTCTACAAGATTGGAAAACCTGAAAAAGTCAGGGAATTTAATAAATCTGGAAAAGTCAGGGGATTTTGTTTTTTTTCTGGAATTTTACTCAAAATCTGTAGAAAAACTAAATTTGATTGATTAAATACCATTTTTGGTTGCTGCAAATACAAGTCCACAATTTAAAAAAAAAATCAATTGTTTTGCCTTGCCTTATTTTTTAAATTTTTGCCTATACCTGACAGGGTTTTCTATATTCAGAAATAGAATTTGTGAACAATTTTTCTTATATTATAATCGACGGGAAAGCCAAATTTGCAGACTGGAAAAATATAATTTTCCATCTGGAAAACCTGGAAAAGTCAGGGAAATTTTGAATGGAAAATTTGAAGACAATTTTTATCCAATGAAATTCCCAATTCTTCGGAGCTTTCCTAGCACAATAACGATTTACAGTAACAAACGTTCGAGGATAGGAATAGAGTGAGATAGTACTGATGTGAACTTCAGTAGGCAACTTCATTTGGCAACAACCACATTCATTCATGAACGGAAAAGTTATCAATTTACAATTCTTTCCTGATATGGCTCACCCGAGTTGTAATAAATTATGGTAATTGGACCAAACGTAACGATGTGTTGACGATTAAAAAAAAATGTGTATGTGTCCTAGGTCTACTAACTGTTTGAAGACATAATATTTGAGATAGGCCTGTACATGGTAGAACAAATTTAAAATGAAGGAAAAAATGTTGGAATTTTTAAAATATACTGTTTAATTTTTCACATCTGTTTTTTTATATTTCCCAAAAAGATATTGAACCGTTATTAATGTCATAAACATATTTTTCCGGTACTACGTGAATGTTTTAGTTTATAAAATATATGCAAGCCTTGAACTTTCATTGCCAAGAGAAATTACCATTCAAGGAAATCTTCGTGGGAGTGGCTGATGCAGAAACTCAATCCCTCCAACTTTATTGCTTCTAAGTAAAACTGTAACTGAGTAGGCTAGGCCTACATATTCTATGTTTTCAAAATCTTTACAGAATCAGTCAAATTTGCAAAAATTTTGTGATTTGGGTGTCGCGATCATTTTTGTCAGCGATCTCTTGGTTGTTTTGATCATTCTGCCTGCAATTGTTCAGTCTCCGCCGTATTACGTAGGTCTACCCGTGATATTATGTTTCTCGCGGTAATATTGCTGCGATCTGTTGCTCGTCAACATTATTGATTCGGTCGTATTACCTAGAGCCGTGAAAGCAATAGATAAACATTGATTTTGTGTCAAGTGTACAAATAGATTTAAAAAAAAACAAATTGCACATTCAGTTATACAAATTCGTCTATTATGCCACATCTTTTATCCTCACCAGCGACATAAAAGGTGTGAAGGAATCGCGCCACCACTTCGAGAAGATCTCGGCCGACCTCGACGGCGCGCTGTCTCGGAACTCTCAGGTGCAGAAGAGCAGACCGGTCGAGGCAGAGGAGACGCAGAACCTCCTCTCCGCCACACGATCGTGTTTCCGCTACACGGCCCTCGACTACGTGCGCGGCATCAGCCTCGTTCAGGCCAGGAAACGCCACGAGGTGCTCGGGACGGTGAGTACCGGACGAGGAGAGTCGGTGTGCCGCGGTAGATAGAACCTCCTCTTGGTCACGCGGTCGTATTTCTGCCGCACGCCTCTCTACTACCTGCCTGGCAATTGCCTTGTCCAGGAAACAGCACGAAGTGCTGGGGAACTGTCATATATTTTTTTATTTGTAGTTTTCATGTGTGGGTCCATAGAATTTGAACTTTCAATATACCGGCACATGCTGCGCAGTGGTTAACGCGCTCGCTTCATGTGATCCGGGAGGCGAGGGGAATTTCGAACCCAGTTCGATCCCCGCCGACGACCATCTTTACAGAGGTTTTTCATGGTTTCCCTCTGTAGTCTAGGCTAATGCCGGGATGGTTCCTACAATAAGTCAGCCACAATAAGTAAGTCAGACTGCTTCCTTTGCTTTGCTTGCTATCCTCCCCATTACCCAAGAACCTTCATCCCATCATGTCATTAATCAACCATCCGACGCCATTAGATCTGTGATCATAACATTGCGTCTTTAAAACCCAATCAAGAGTATACTTTTACCGGTACTGAAGTTGTAAGTGGTGATAACAATTTGGGGGACATTGTTGTCGTGCTGTGTGTACCGTGTGAGGTTGTACACTTTGAACAACGTGAGGCAACTCTTCAACGACGTCTGTGTACCTAGGTGTTTGTGATCATTATTCATACTGGTATCCTCATGTAACTATTTGAAGTTTTTGGTAGTGAGTGATTGCTTGTGCTGATTTTATGAAAATACATATACCGGGTACGTATATATTTTATTGTTTCCACTAACAGTAGGTCTGAACCCTTGTTAATTCAAACTCTGATTGTACCAATTTCGTTGTAATTTGAACAATAGTTATGATTCCCTGGGAGTTTTGACTCATAAGCTAAATGTTGAATACCTGTATTTTGATGGGCCTAATGTAAACTTTCATAATTACTAGGCCTACTATTATGTATGTATGACTATAAGTCTACAACCACCGATTTTTTATAATTAAAAGTTGTATATAATAATAATGAATAAATAAATAATAATTCACACTGGTATTTCTATGTCCTCTGAATTTCAAATTGAAGATACGGTAGTTCACTGTAACTTGTTCGGCCTATCACTCTTAATTCAGATGTTGAATGGTGCATATTTTAATTGGTGTGAAGAGTAGGCCTATGTAATGAATATTCATTCAGAATATCTATTTCAAAAAATGTTGTTTAGTCTAGGTTCTAGTATAAACGTGACTCATAAATATACTGGTAATTGTTTTTTGTTTATACTTAAAATGTCACACAGCCTGTTCAACACTGGTTCTATATTTCCTCAGAATAACCAACATGTTGTAATTAAATCTGTTTGTGTGACGGTGTTGTTTTGTCTTGTTGGCAGCTGCTGTCGTATATGCACGCTTGCAGCACATTCTTTCACCAGGGCACGGACCTCTGCCAGGACCTGGACCCGTTCTTCAAGAAACTCGATGATGAGGTGAGAACTACTATCCTATTAGTACTAGACTACCATCCTACTATTTCTTACTATCCTACTAGACCTCTTCTATCCTAAAACTTGTTCTAAAACATGAGTTACCAGTACATGCCTTGGCACAGCATCTTGATAAAAGTTTGGCCGACATTTCAAATTTTTGAATATCAAACTTTTTTGAGTCTATCTGATTATGATTTCTCGAATGTTATATTTATTAGTGTGCAGTACCGGTATAATCATTATTTTGTTGAATTTATTTGAACATAAGCATTCTGCAACACTTTCAGCAAAAGGCACAAGTATATATATCTTTGAACAATAGGGAGAAATGAAGGTCAGACTGAAATGAGATGAAGTAGATCCTCGTACATTTGAAATAGTATGAAACAGACATTTCGAATAATAGCCCCCATTCAGTAATTGAACAAATTACGGTGAATGTAACTAGTATGGGTACTGCAAGATTAATTGTCAATATAACGCTGTTCATAGCTACCCTCGTGCTGCCTGTAACTCGTCAGGCTAAACTACTGCCGAACGTAACCCTAGTGACCAAAAACGTTGGAACGCCACGTCAATAGACCACGCAATATACTGGCATGTACCAATAATTTGACTATGTACATTTTTGAGTTGAGAAATTGCCAATAAAACATGCATTGACTATAGATGAGACATTGGCATGAGGGGAAAACAGCTGGAATTCAATTCTAAAACAGTAACACAGTATTTAATCTTGGGTAGAAAATATTCTCGTATATAGAAAAGAAGAAGACGTGGGAGGGGAGGGAGGGCTGCCTCTTGAAGAAGCGAAGGTGTAGTGTGCACGTGTGCTCTAGGTGTCAATGCTCCGGGAGTGCCTCTAAATAGAGAAGAAGACGTGACCGGCACATGCAGCGTAGTGGTTTAACGCGCTTGCTTCATATGATTCGGGAGGCGAGGGGAATTTCGAACCTAGTTCGATCCCCGCCGCCGACCATCTTTATAGGGGTTTTTCATGATTTCCCTCTGTAATCAAGGCTAATGCCGGGATGGTACCCACAATAAGCCGGCCATGACCGCTTCCTTCCCACTATCCTCCCCTTGATCCAAGAACCTTCATCCCATCATCTCATTAATTATCCATCCAACGCCATTAGATCTGCGCTATCATAATAGTGTGTCGTTAAACCCAATTTAAAAAAAAAGAAGACGTGGGAGGGGAAGGAGGGCTACATGTTGAACAAGCGACGGTGTAGTGTGCACGTGTGCTACCTGCTCTAGATGTCAATGCGCCGGGAGTGCCCTCTAAATGGAACAGAAGACATGGGAGGGAAAGATGGGGCTGCCTGTTGAAGGAGGGACGGTCTAACGGATGGGTGTGTTTCCTGCTCTAGGTGGTGTCGATGCGCCGGGAGTGCCTCAAGCTTGAGAAGGAGATGGAGCACCGCCACACGTACGTGACGAGTGGCGACGCGGTGGCCTCCGCTGGCACGGGGGAGACCCACATGGAGGGCTACCTGTTCAAGCGCACGTCAAACGCGTTCAAGACGTGGAACCGGCGCTGGTTCAGTCTGCAGGTGAGCCGACGCAATTCTTATTTGTCAACGTAATAATCTAGAATATGTTATTTTAGGATTGTCTGAATATACAATATTGTTGAATATTTAGTCGGATAGCATATTCCCCTCCTATGTCACGTCTGAGTTATTCACTGGAAGTTGACCTTTCTCTGCCCCGTCTTCTTGATACAAGTCGTACAGGGAAGTACGACACGACATTGTGGAGAGACGATGATAGCGAGAATATGAGTTTGTTTAGTTTTGGCAATGCGAGTGCACATACCTCGAGTAGAGATTTCAGAGAGTGAATATTGAGAATTCGAGTGTTCTGTTTCGGTATTTGTGGAAACGGAGGTTTGTGAGGCAACAGTTTAAAGTCGGTGGACTTTCGTAGTTGTATTTTTGGGCGCATTTATTATCTGATCATTCGATTATTTCTGTTAAACTTCGTGGCACCCTTATCGATGGACCCACCCAGCCCACCGAGGATTCTTGAGGTAGACCTAACAGCACAAATTATAATAAAAAAGGTCCGGATACGAGGTAGATCGAAAATCGAAAATGAGCTTTTCAGCTCTATTGGATTGATTAGAATCCATCGTTTTTCCGCTCCTGTCATTTAGATTGTCCCACCTTACTCATGTATAACCAACGTTATATTTTCTTGGATGGATCGTTTTAAAAGGTTCATTTTTCATAGTCTCTTGATTTATGATGGATAGAGGTTTTGTTGTACATCTTTTGTCTATGGGTAGTGCAAGCAGAGCATTTTGAATCTGAGTGAGACTTGTTCTCATACGATACTGGAGCAAGTTTGAGCTCACTTCAACTCGAGCGAGCAATCTCAATTTGAAGTTTTAGACACCGTATTTTTCAACGGCAACATGTTAGATAATTTTTAATATAGTATAAAATCACTGTGATAACAGAATCACAGTATTATTAACAAGTACAATTTTGAATGTCTGTGTGTCTGCTTAAGTGCATTGAATTTTGACTTATTCTCTGTGCCGCTATTCAATGAGTAATGTGGAAGTATATTCGATGTTACGATTCAATAACATGCTGTGCAACTACTGTATTCATATTGTAGTTTAAAATTCCTACATATTTGACATTCTTTATCTTACTTCAATCAACTGTATCGGTAGCGGTTTCAAAATGAACCAGTTACTGTCAAAGTATTTGGTCTACTGAATCTTCATAATATTAATTCTAAAATGACAAACTTCTTTTTTAACCATTTGTTATATTTTTGTGCTCATTTTTCTACCATTCTTAACATTGGTCTTGATTATTAACCTAGAAAGAGTAATCATTGGATGTTTTATTGTCAACGGATACTGTTCAGAACATTGCTTACATTTTACAACATATACATAAGAGGAGCATTCTTGGTGCTTGTTCACAAATACCTACAAGGGCCAATCGTAATGTTCGAAGGTATGGTACGGGAGACTCGGGAGCATAAGTGAGGAAAGGATCGAGTGAGTGATTTCTTGAAGGCAAAGAACAGCCATACAGGATGGGAGGACCTAAACAGAGTAGGGAAGTGGTCAAAAGAGGTACATTACCTCAAAGAGGTGCTATGTTAAGGAGATGTGTAAAAATCGGAGAGCCGTGGAGAAAGTATTTTCGAGCGAGGCCTGAACCTAATTTTACTTCGTGCGAGCAAGAGATTTCAATTCGAGTGAGCGAAAAATGGCACAAAATTAGATCGTTGCAAGGAGTGCAACAAACAGGCATGGAGCTGAAGAGAATGATTCAAGATTTGTGGATAACATAACGAAAATGGACATAGTCTTGCCTCATGCATCCGCTCGTATCTGCGTGAATTTACAATACACAATGTTTCTCGTTTTGATCTCGCTCGGCTGTTGTTTCATTTGCTCATCGCCACATTTTCTTCTTCTCGTCTTTCCTATCTTTCGTACGGCCTCTACTTGTGACCGTACTCTTTGCCACAACGGTACCCGGCTTCCCGACAACCAACCAGCCCTCTTTACCCGACGCAACGCTCTCATTTTCCACGCTCTTGTCTTTTTCCTCTCCCTCGCTCCTCTCGCTGTCGACACTCTTCGTTGTCACGCTCTTCTCTTTCTTCTGTTCTACGCTCCTTTCACTCTCCACGCTCCTTGTTCCCACGCTCGACTTGCTGTCGATGCATCTCGTACTGTCGCTCGGTTTATGACATGCGCTTATCGTGCTCGTTGCTGCATCGACGGTACTATCCATCTGTTTCGTCCGCGATTTTCCTCTCCTGCCGATGCCATTCTTTCCCGCGCTCAATTTGCTCAGTATCCTACCCATCCCATGGATTTCTTTAATCAATGTTCCTATACTGTCCATCTCTTGACTTTCTATGCTGATCGTTTCTACGTCCTTTATTTCATAACTTTCCATACTGTTAGCTCCGCCGCTGACGCCGCAGTCTATGCTCTTCATTACGGTACTCTCTGATCCATTACTCTCTTTACTATTTCTTGAAATGCTGTCTGTTCTATAACTACCTATACTCCCAGATTCAAGGCTTATGCCATTTGATGTACTCGCTAATCCGATACTACTTGCTCTGTTGGTCTCTTTAGTCGTTCTTGAAATGCTGTCTATTCCGTAGCTTCCAGATCCGAGTCCTGTACTACTCTTTCCGATACTCTCTACTCCGTTACTTTCTTCACTCGTTTTCGACATGCTGTCTATTCCATAGCTACCCGTACTCCCAGTTCCCAGGTTCACCCCTCGTAGGCTTACTGTTTTACCTTTCCCAATAATCCCTTCTTCATTATTTGAATCACTCCTTATTGAAATGCTTTTCGTTTTGGTGTCTTCTGTACTTCCAGATCCCGTACTATAGCTACTGTTCGTACTTTTCGTTGCCGCGCTCGTATCACTGACGATACTCACACCCCCGCTACCTACGCTGAATGAACTCCTTCCATCCACAATCGTGTAATCGTTGCTCGTCGCCCAACCCAAACTGTCGCTCTTCTCGGTTATCCTACTGTCGAAGCTCACTGTCCTCCCATTCCGCCTGAAGCTCGGGTTACTTGGCGCACTTTGGCTAAGGTCGCTTTTCGTCGATTCTTTTCCAATGATGTATCTTTCGGGATCCTCGCTCACTTCACCGTGCGAGCTCGCACATTTTTTTGTGTCGGAAATATCCGTGATCGTATCTGTTGTTTTTCTTCCTCCATCGTGGTTCAGGAACTTCTCTCTGTAACCGCTGATTGTATGTTTGACGTCACTGCTAGCGGATTCTAACGTGCTTCCCATAATTTTCGAACCCGTGAAACACGTAGCATCGCTCTTTTCCAACGTACTGTCCGATGCCCGAAGTTTGCCGAGACAGTCCGTGAGGAGGTTCGTCAAGGTCGTCACTTCATCGTTCTGTTTGGCGAGCTGACCGACCATGTTTTCGACCAGCTGCGTCTGTCCGATGAATGCTTCTTGTACCTGATTGCGGAGACCTGAGAGGACGAAATCTAGATCGCTTTCTTGCGCGAACTTGCCTTCGTCGAAGGACGTTTGAACGTTGACATTCATGGCCAGCGGAATAGTGTTGTCGACACTGCAAATGATATCTGACAGATGTTTGGTCGACGATTGTTTCGGTATGATTCCTTCGAAGTCGACGAGTCGCGTCACCTTTTCATTGAGGTACACGTTGGTGCTTGCCTCGTTTAGAGACGTTGTGGGCTGACGACGGGAGAGACGTTCCGTTCGACGCCCATCGATCGGTGTCGTCTCATATTTCTCCACGTTCCTAACCCGGTCTCTCAGTAATCGGTCGACTTCGGCTTCGTCGTAGTATTTGCGTGTCGAGCTCTTGTCGTTCGTTAGCCGTAGAAACTTCTCGTCATAAGATTTTTTATTGCTTCTAGTGTTCATACCGGTTTTATCCGTTTTAATTGATTTATCCATCAAACTGTTTTCTCTGCCATTCAGATTCCTGTTGTTCGAAGTTTCAATTACGACGTAACTTACCTTTGAATCCAGCGCTACGACTTTCTCCGGTTGTGAACTGTGAACTAGATTCATTATGCAACTATCCAACTTTGATGCTATGGAATTCTTTCTGGAATTATCCCCAACTGTGTCATAACTTGTCGTCGGCTTGTTATTTATCATCCTCTCGGTTTCTGAACGACTCGACTCGCTTGCGTCGGTTTTGGATCTGTCAGATTCCGTTTCCGAGCCATCTTCCGTGTCGGAAAAATCGTCCTCCGACGAACTACCGCTCTGTTCGCTTGTTCCGCTTCTTTTCTTTGTGGGGAAACCTTTTGGCGTGCCTACGCTTTCACACGAACAGAGCGCTGCTGTGTTCCTAGATTCGTACGGCACAAGTCTCCCGCATACGCACGATATTGTTCTCGATGCATGATCTCTTTCTTTCGTGCATGTGCACTGCTCGA
Organism: Brachyptera putata; assembly: GCA_907164805.1. Lineage (NCBI taxonomy): Eukaryota > Metazoa > Arthropoda > Insecta > Plecoptera > Taeniopterygidae > Brachyptera > Brachyptera putata. The sequence goes on along the minus strand of OU015471.1, from coordinate 12,087,717 downwards.
CGTTGCCTGACGCGTTTGTTGTTTTCCCGCAGTTGCATAATATAATGTCTTGTTCGGCGGATGAAGGGTTGTGGAACCGGTGGTTGTGGAGGTTGTTGTTGGAACGCAGGACGGAGTGGTTTTGGTTTGATCGCGAATCGTAGCGTTTCTTGCGTGGTTCTGGAGACGCGTCGTACGCGCTGGGTAGACTCGACTCAAACGACGCGTGAGTCGCGGAATAGAGGGCGAACTTCTCATACTTGTTGTTGTAGTGGATCTGTCGGTGACCCTTGGGCTCTTCAACATTGTAACTCGATTCGGATTTAGAGGTTTTGTCCATCGGTTTGGTTTCTTCCATCTTTGGCTTTGGTTCTTTCTGCGGCTCTGTTTTTTTCTCTGTCTTTGATCCTTTCCTCGGCTTCGGTTCTTTCTTCGACTTTCGAGGCTTTGCTTCGTTCTTTGTTCTTTCTTCTCTCTTCAGTTGTTCTTTCTCAGTCTTCTCTTCTTTCTTTGGCTTTTTCTCTTTTTTTGATCCTTTTGAGCTGCTACTACTGTTTCTGCTTTCTTTTCTCTTATTTTCCTTCGCCGGTTTTGCTGCCTTCGGCTTGGCTTCTTTCTTCTGCTTCTCTTTACTCGATCTGTTTGACTTTGCACTGCTTTTACTACTGCTTCTACTTCCTCTTGGCTTAGTTTCTTTCTTTGGCTTTGGTTCTTTCTTCGGCTTCCCTTTACTCGAACCGTTTGACTTCGCACTGCTTTTACTACTGCTTCTACTTCCTCTCGGCTTGGCTTCTTTCTTTGGCTTTGGTTCTTTCTTCGGCTTCTCTTTACTTGATCCGTTTGATTTCACGCTGCTTTTACTACTGCTTCTACTCCCTCTTTGCTTTGCTTCTTTCTTTGGCCTCGGTTCTTTTGTCGGCTTCTCTTTTTTCTGTTTCTTGCTTCCCTTCGAGTCCGTTGAACTATTTCGTCTATTACTTCCACTATTGCTTCTCGATTCCCTCTTCTTCGGCTCCTCTTCGATTTTGTCTGCTTGTTTCATATCTTTCATGCAGGACTTCTTCCTCGTCGCTTCAACGGGCTGCGGAGAGGCCATAGCGGCCGTCGTTGAACACTCGCACAGGCGGAAGCTCTTGGACGACGAAGCCCGGCTTCTCGACTGGACGCGCTTGTGTGAGTCGCCGGTCCGCGTCTTGGACCAGCGCGGGAATAAGTCCCAGACGGGCAGGGCGGAGAGTTTCTTCGTCACTGACCTACTGCGCTGGCGGAACTGTGCGCAACAGCTGCTTGTAGACTGTTTGGTCTTGCTCTTCTTGCACTTGGTGCTCGTCTTGCTCTTCTTGGCCTTTGTGCTAGCCTTGCTCTTCTGGGCTTTCGTGCACGTCTTGCTCTTCGTAAGTGTCTTGCTTGTCTTGACTTTCGTGCTCTTCTTGCCGTTCAGGTTTGGACACGAAGCGCGGCCAGTCTTCTGCTCTCTCATCGCCTTCTTCAGTTGGTACTCTGCCGCGAGCTCCATAAGTGCGGCTTTCTGGAAAATTGGGCTCGATTGAACTTAATTTGAAAATCAATTCATAACTATCGAGAATTTTGAAATCTTCATAATCCCACATTCATCCATGTAATGAATGATAAGAGTGATGAAAAATATTGAAATATACCGTAGTAAAAGTTTATGTTGGCTTAATAAATGAATTATTATTAGGCCTAACAATATACCTACAATTCAATAGTGATCAATAGATTCAATAATGGGCCTGCTCTATAATGCTAATAATACAAAATAATTTATATAATAATTTCAAGTAACATTACTAAAGGCAAAAACTATTGTTTGAGTTGAAATTTTGAAAAATCCAGTTGTGGAAATACCCACTCAATTTTTTGGGGCCCATCTGAAGAGCAGCGCTTCAATGTTGAAAACTTACGTCTTGATATCAGATTTTTGAATTAACAGATCTCAAAATTCAGCTCAGTATACCCAACATTTGTTTCATTATTACAATCCAGTACATCAGTGTAATTCACATCCATTTCAAGTGGGAAAGTAATTGATTTTTCAGTAAAATGGAGTCAAAATAGTAACTTTATACATATTTCTTCCAAGTGCTGTAATGTTGGCATGAAATATGTGAGTGTTTCTGATGCAATTTCCATTGAAGAATGTACTTGCTCAATGAAGCCTAACCTAAAATGTCTCAATGTTGAATTATTTTCAATATTTGTTTCTTGGCTCAAACGATGGAAACACTATAGCTGTGAATTCAGATAAAACTAACATTCCGGTACCAGTGAGTAAATAAATATTTTTACGGGATAGACTGTCAGAGTCCTGATTAAAGACTCTAACAGACAGTGGTAGTGTAATGCCTGGTCATCCTGCTAGGGAGCCGCCCTCGGTAGCTCAGTCAGCTGAGACACCGCTTCGTAACTGAACTCACCGTATGAAGTGGGTTCGAGTCTCGCATAAGGCATGGGTTTTTGTAAACGTCCTATCACATATTATCACTTCATAGTTTTATAATCACCAGCTCATTCGTCCCCCGTATAACCTAGCTGTTGTGGGGTTGTTAAGCAAACAATAATCATCATCATCATCCTGCTAGGAGCAGTTATCACCAAGAAAATGCTATCTGCTAGAACACTGTTGCGACTGAATCCTGCTAGGAGCGCTGTGATCAGCTAACTTTTTCATTGTTGATGGCCATAGGCTCTGTCATACGGCATTACTTGTCTAGAGACTACTTTACCCACCTTACTACCCTCCTCCAACAGCTCCACCGTCGACACCTTCACACCTACCGCGTGGTACCGCGACCCCGCATACGACAACACGGTATATCTCATCGGGGTCATTGTCTCGGTCTGCATCTTTACGCTGTCGTTTCAAGCTGCTCGTTGTTTCGTTCTGTCATTGTTGGTTTCCGTGACGACCGTGGCCATTGTTGCTTGGCAATAGCAAAGTCGACATTCTGTGGTACCTTGTTCTACTGAAAGTTGTGTGGTTTTTATTGATAATTTTGTGATGTTTAGTTTTTCCTGAACGGAAAGTGATGTAGGCCTACTAACCTCTGAAAAGGTTTAAATCTATGGAAACTGTCTTTAATTAAACAATATATTTTTTGGATGATGGTTGTTGTACTGTATCTACATTTTTTTTCATAAACATTTAAAACTTGATATAAAGTCATTGTACCCCTAGTAAGGTTAAGGATGTCACTTAAGGTGGGTTTGTTTGGACGAGGCACCACAAAGATGAACTTTTAGCACTCCAAAGAAAGAATTGATTATAATGTCATTCATTTAACTAACTGTGCAGGCCTGTATTAAACTACCTGTATTAAACTGTATCAAACTACCGGTAGTAAGTTCAGAGATGGTAAATATAACATGAATCACTTGATTCTGAAAATGAGAATTATTAGGTAATAGTATTGTAACTGTCCTAATTCCTATCACCATTTTGCCATCAGTATTTTTACGCTTGTCCCGATTCAATCGGTTCACGCCTTCTCGACATTTTTGTGTTCTGGGAAGAGGCTACATACTGCCTAACAGTGGCCGATTTTAATAATATGATATTTTATGAATACAGTCAACCTATAGACTGTCCGTTTACCTACATCTAGGCCTATATTATAATTTCACAAATGATATAGTCCTATGGATATAATGGGAAATGAAAAATTATTATGAAAATAGTTCCATCATTTTGTATTGGGGAAAAACAAATGTTTGATAATTGCCTATTGATATTGTTGATATCTATTGATGTTTCATCTTCTTATCTTTGCTCCTTCTCCTTCCAATTATTCTCTCTTCTTATATTCATCATGTTAGTTTTCCAATTTTTGTTGACCAATATAATTTTCCATTTTCCCTTTTTCTTATTTATATATTCGGCCTCTGGTTTTTCGTCTTTTCGGATCTTGACTGTCAACAAACTTGAGTCTTGAAATGAGAAGCACTATATGCACAATATAGACACAATACAGTCAACCTATAGACTGTCCGTTTACCTACATCTAGGCCTATATTATAATTTCACAAATGATATAGTCCTATGGATATAATAGAAAATGAAAAATTATTATGAAAATAGTTCCATCATTTTGTATTGGGGAAAAACAAATGTTTGATAATTGCCTATTGATATTGTTGATATCTATTGATGTTTCATGTTCTTATCTTTGCTCCTTCTCCTTCCAATTATTCTCTCTTCTTATATTCATCATGTTAGTTTTCCAATTTTTGTTGACCAATATAATTTTCCATTTTCCCTTTTTCTTATTTATATATTCGGCCTCTGGTTTTTCGTCTTTTCGGATCTTGACTGTCAACAAACTTGAGTCTTGAAATGAGAAGCACTATATGCACAATCTCCTTTTTGCCCACCGTCCTTTAATTGCTGTCCAGCTGTATTGCGATACGTATACGACTAACCCCGTGATCCCTCTCGTGTCTTGCAGGACAAGCAGCTGGTGTACAGGAAGCGGACCGGAGAGGACGCGGTCACCGTCATGGAGGAAGATTTGCGGCTGTGCACGGTGAAACCGGTGATGGACGGCGATCGGAGGTTCTGTTTCGAAGTGCTGTCACCATCCAAGTAAGTACTGTCGCTGGACGAGCCCGTGACTGTTTATTTCAAATAAATTTGAGCTTGATGCTAACCGAGAAATATGACCAACTCGTTGAAATCCAATTGGAAAAAATTCATGAACTAATATTTCAAACGTTTCAACTCTCGAGTTGAACTCTTAGTGGCGAGTCGATGAAACGAACGACCCTCGTTTAAAGTGATTGGTCAACTGTACTAAAATCCAACTGACCTATAAACCAACTAACCAAAACTTCCATTTCTTGAGAAACCTATACAGAAGTAAAATTAAGGGGTTTGACTCCTCCCCTTTACAAATTGTTGCCACTCATTGAATGTTCTATAGGCTCTAGGTTAGGTGGGTATAGTTTGTGTCCAGTGAAATTTCCGAAGGGGAGGTGCCAAACCTCCCATTTTCACTTCTGTACAGATTGCTCAAGTAGTAGTAGTAGTTTAGGTCAGTTGGTTTTTAGTACTGTTGATTTTTAGGATAGTTGATTTTCAGGACAATTGTTTTTTTAGTACAGTTGGTACCTTCTATCGTCTAATATCAGTTTGTCTTTCCGCCGCCAGGAGCCACATACTGCAGGCGGACAGCGAGGAGATGTACCAGCTGTGGATCACGGCCATGCAGAACGGGATAGGGGCGGCGCTCCAGAAGAGCCTGGCCGGGTCCGGGAGGGAGGAGAGCCTACAGGACGTCTGCCCCGGGGAATCCAAGCACTCCCGCTCGCCCAGTGTGTCCAGCACCAGCGACAAGGTCTCCCCGGACAAGCCTAGGTAGGCGCTCCGGACTCTCGCCGGGAGACAGGAGTCAAAACTTTGGAAAATGCTTCAACCGTGTCCGGGCATTTGCCGGGCCAGCCCCGACATTTAGTTCTGCGACGTTTATCATGAAAGAAAGTAGGGCCTACAGCAACTATGAGCAAATACTTGCCACTAATAGTTCAATTCCCAATTAATTAGGCCTACTCAAATTCATTAAGTTGATTAAGATAATTAGTTTTATAATTATTGCATAAAAATTGATCGAATTAGTGTCTCAAATAATATTTCTAGCAACAAATACTTACCAGCGACATGAAGGCCGTCTAAACCCTTGCTACATTGTATACTGAAGGAAGTTATCATGGATACAAAATTGAAAAACTAACAAAGTTAGTTGCCTCTATTTTATCTGGTTTGTTCATTGATATATGTGATGATTTTTCAAATGTAACTACTCTCTCAGTAATTGGAAATGGGCCTAGATTATATGAGGCTTCTAGAATGTCTTGATTGCGATAACAATACTGTAATTGTAATGTGAAGTTGAGGGTTATTTCAGTGAACAAAACCCTTGCTATATTATATACTGATTACTGAAGGAAGTTATTATGGCTTTTAACATTCTTTCTACCGAGTCCTGGCCCATTGGAGCTTGTATCTTCACATCGGTTGTGTTGGTTCAGTGTGTGTTTTTGTTGCTAGAATGTGGGAGCAGTTGGTGAGACTGCCTGGGAACAACGAGTGCTGCGATTGCGGCGGTCCGAACCCGCGCTGGGCGAGCATTAACCTCGGTATCACGCTTTGCATTGGTAAGCCTTTTATCACATTCATACGGTCTGCGTACATTCCTGGAGGTGATCACCGATTATTTGTTATTTTGTTCAGATAATTGGTGAATGATAGGCCCATTCACTTATACGAGCCTGTTTATTCTGTTAATACAAGCCTGTTTATTCTGTTAATACGAGCCTGTTTTTTGAAAAAAATTCTTGCATGATCAAATTTGGTGGCCCTCTATACATTGTTACTGGATTCATCGTTATCCCGTTTCTATCATTCATTTTGTTCCACCCTACTGCAATAGGCCTATAGGCCTACGCCTAAGTAATGACAACATTCCCAGAACAGATCATTTTCCTCCATGGATGATTTGTCTTGACTGATCCCTTGAAAAACAATCGAGGTTTCACTATCATCAATTATTCATTGATTGTATTTTGTATTTTGTCGCAAAATACGAGATTAATCGACCAATTGATTGTCGTGAAAATTTAATCAATTGATCACTTTCAACATTGAACGACAACTGTATAAAGTCTCGACTTCAATTAACATCAACAGTATTCTATTCAGTCTTGTCTTGGGCGATTTTGTTGGTCGCAATCTCTTCTCGACGTGTTCTAACGCGTTGCTCGTTGCTTGCAGAGTGTTCCGGCGTCCACCGCAGTCTTGGCGTCCACCACAGCAAAGTCCGCTCACTCACGCTGGACGCGTGGGAGCCAGAGATCATCAAGGTCATGGCCGAGCTGGGCAACACGATCGTCAACAAAGTCTACGAGGCTAGCGTCACTGACGGCTACGTGCGAGCCACACCAAAGTGCACCAGGTAACGATACGAGCCGAGCTATCACTCTGGTCGATTTCGACCCGAAATTGTCCAATCACAATCCAGAATGCGATCATCTTCTGTCCTAAATTTGTGTTTGGTAAAGTTGGTTCAACTTCAATAAAAACTTTTTTTTTGTGAAACAACTTTTGTCTACTGTCAACTACTTTTGACCGATCACGATTGGTTGTCACCCGATTGCACCTCAAAACTACATTGTATCGTGTTGGATAATGACATATACAAGTGTATGATGTATTCGTGCCAGGTTTTGTCAAACTTAGTGCTCTTGTTTGCCCTGTAGAGCCCGACCAAAAACCAGAAATGAGCCTTTTACTTCAAAGTAGAGCGTGCAGTAAAATTGACACTTAGCCAACACTTGTCTGAATATAAACCAATCAGTAGTAATCAATCCTGTAAATTGACCTGTTATTTTCCCTTGTCTGGCCAGCGAGGTACGCAAGGCGTGGATAACCGCCAAGTATTTGCAGCGCCAGTTCGTCAAGCAGCTGTCCGTCTCACCGCAGCTGTCCGAGAGATCACGGGCGCAGCTCCCGGCGCGCAAGTGGAGTGTGCGTAAGCTTCGTCGCCGTGCCAAGAGCAGTGACGACCGAGCAAGGCGCGCTAACAAGCTGCCCGCGCTCATCGAGGTAAGCTGGGGGTGACATTCTCTTTGCTAACGAGGTAAGCTGCGTGGCGAGTGGTGGTGTGGTCAAACGTTTGATGCTTGGGACATTTCAAGTATTCATTATACTGACCCAGGCCCATATCGCGCAAATGTGACTTGATGGATGCATCAAACCTAAAAATTTGGAGTGAGCAAAAATAATTATTCAATTATCGATAGTTTGCACACTTTTGCAAAGGTTGGCTTTCAGCAAAAGAAGAAACTTAGTATGTTGCACTATGGAAAATGGTTGGGACCACCTAGAAAATGAGTATTGAAAATTAAAAAATCGTATTGAATGAGAATCGTACAATAGACTTTCCACTGACTCGAACGTATTTTTTTTCCGCCTCAGCCGTCGACCTCCGAGGATCCGACCGCTGACTCGAGGAGCGCCAACACGGACAAGGGGTCCGTGTCGAACCTGTCGCTGGATCTGGAGCGGTTCAGCGACGCTCTGGGAGACGAGACGCTGGACGATCACGACATCAGCAACGTCCAGGGCGTCGACCTGTCTCCCAAGCAACCAGGTGAGACCTGTTGCTAGCGCTCCGAACTGTCATTCAGAATACCTCTGATTTCAATACTTTTCAAAATTCATAAATGGTGAAAGGATTGGAACACTTTTCGTAAAACCGATTATATCTCAGTCAAATAACGACATTTCTTTGATATAATTTTTTTTCAAGTCTACATGCTCTAGATATTTAGACCCTTGGTCATTCTCACAATTTGTGCAAGAACCAGCAGTTCATATGATTTCAAATGTTACAACAGAAGGATTATTCTGTAGACCTCTGATCGCACCGCGTCTGACTGTATCGCTACTGACTGTATCGTGACTGATTGAGTTGTACTCTATTGTATGGCGTCTAATTGGCTGTTTGTGCCCCGCCAGAGGCCGGCGCCCGCGACCTGGACGACGACGGGCCGGTGAACGCAGAGGTCCTGTTGTTTGGCCAGCCGCTGGAGAAGCAGACGGTCGAGAATTCCGAGGACGTGATCCTGAGTAGCGACCAGGACTCCACCGGGGGGGAGGAGGAGGACGAGCCCATAGGTGAGTAATGGAGAGAGAGGAAGAGATTCCTGCGTAAATGTTTTTTCCTGTTCTCATAAGAGACAATAGGTAGAAGCGAGTGTTACATTAATAAAGGCGGAAAGATCGTACTGTATGAAACAGCAACACCCAGTATTTTTGTCATCTTTTCTTACTCGATCACAGACCTTGCAGAGAAATCCAGAAAGTGTATTATGGATCAGCAATATTGTAGAAGATCTCTGAATGCCCTCTGAATCTCTGAAGCAGTTTCACTCCAATATGTTCAAACGGAAAGTCGTAACGATAGTTTGTATGTTATGTTGACTCTGAAAACATTACGCTTTGGAGGGATTACCCGTAAAGAACCGTCCCAGTGTCTCAACCTAAACGACACAAGAAGTTGTATATTAACAGTAGAAGCACTTTAGTAAGTTTCTCTTTAGTACATTCTTCACCTTAGTAGGCCAAAGTTTTATTTTTTGATCCCATCCATATGCTCCCACATGTTAGATAGTTTCTTTAGTAAGTTTTTCACTTTATCAAGTTTTTTCTATCTGGTCCCCTGAAAAACGTACTGAAGAGGCTCCACTGTATTCCTGTGCTCTGTTTGCAGAAGGCGAGGAGATGTCAAATCTACACCCCGACCTGTTGCTGTACCGTGCCGCTGCGGTCCACAACCTGCCCGTGATGTGCGAGGCGCTGGCTCTCGGTGCCGACAAGCTCTGGGTCAACCGGGACGACCGGGACAGGAATCCCATCCACCAGGCTATCATCAGCGTACGTTATTTCTCAAGCGTACATAATTTTTTGAACAATTACCGTATTGTCCCGAATATAAACCGAATTTTTCCTCGAAATTGCGAGCCGAAAAGTCACCCTCGCCTTATATGCGGATCTCAGCCTAAAATCGGTCAAAAACTTGTTTTTCACTAAATGTAATTGGGCGTACTACACATGCACATGCACACTCTTAACAAAGGCATCAACATGAAACTGCAAGATATTGGACTAAAGATACGTTTAATAAATGTTTTGTCATGAAGAAGCATGATTTTACCAGCTTCCATCATTTTTATTTGACGCGCTGTAATAATCGTAGCCACGTTGAGCTGTTAGCTGCATTGTCTTGTCAGACTTTGTTGAGTAGGCGGGCCATACGACGATCGCGCGTCATCGGCAGTAGCCGAGTACACACGATCGTGAGGCCCCTCTCAACGGTTTCTCACACGCAGTGGGCATAGCTTCCTCACGCGCGCAATACGAAATTGACTAAATTCTAACTCGGAAGAGTGATGATTTACGTGGAAATAGAGATAAACCCTTTTTTCAATTGTTGATCTAAAAGTTTATGGGTCGGCTTATATTCGGGACAATTCGGTAGTTTTCATTTCATATTTAAAAAAAAAAAAGCATATTGGCCTAAGTAGGCCTATTGATTTTTAGTTGTACTTTAGTAACTTCCATGTATAGTGATACAAACAAGCCGTGTCTTCCGCCTGTTGGTATTCCCGATAACCGTGTGTTGACTCTCTGCGTCTGTGCGTGTGCAGGGGTCGGTTATGGCGTGCGAGTATCTCCTGCTCAACGGTGCCAAGATCAACGCCCAGGACAGCGAGGGCAAGTCTCCGCTCCACCTGGCCACCGAATTGGGTATGCGCTCCATCATTTTCACTAACAACTCTCAAGGCCATGTACTAACATTGTAGGCCCTACAATAAACCCTTTTTAATTCAACTCTGATACAGTGATAACTCAGCTCATTGATCCTGGATTCGTGGTTTTCCTGCTTTCATCGTGTCCTACCGTACTCCCAAATAACGTTGAATGTTGAATGTTGAATTTTCCTGGTCGGATCGTTTACCTGCATGAATTTTTCCATTTCACTGGTCCCTTGAAGAACAATAAAGGTGTCACTGTAATTTTAATTTTGTTTAATTCGAATAATAGTTTTGGTTCTTACAGAGTGTTGAATATGTGTATAATGTTGAATATTTCGAGAATTCAAGGTTTTATAATTCGTGATCGATATTTGTGTGTAGGCCTACATTGAATCTCAAATTAGAAGGGGTTTAGTCTACATTTACTAAAAAAAGTAAAGTTACTAAAAAGGAAACTGACCTCATCCGATATCTTGCCAACTAGTTGATTGTATCGCTGTACAACTTCTCAATCGCTGCTCGTACAACTTCTCAATCGCTGCTCGAGACGTGAAAACACTTGCAGAAACCTAGATCCCAAATCTCTCGAAATCTCGGTTTCTCTTAGGGCTTACTAATCGGCGTTTCCGTCTTAACGTCAGTAATTCAGTATGGTTTACGTTACGAACCATATGTACTTGCGTTGTAAAACTTCCGTCCGATGTTAACTAAAGGTACCACAAATCGAGCTAGTTTGGGCAGGTAAAAAAGGCAGTGGAATAACTGACTTCGAGTTAGTTTCCTCGTTGTAATAAACAGTAGGCCTACTTTAATTGGCGTAACTGTCGATCCCAAGATGTTATCACACATTGTTTTATATATTTTATACTAAACGTCTGATTGGTCTCGTGCACCAGGCCATACAGCGCAGGTCTGCCTGCTGTTGAAGCACCGCGCAGACCACAACGTCCTCGACGCGTGTGGCCGCGACGCGATTGCGTTGGCTGTCCGCGACGTGGACTCGACCGAGCGTGACGCGATGACGCCGGCCGCGCGCGATGTGAACGCAGATATCGTGACGCTGCTGCGTCTAGCGCGGCTGAACGACGAGATGAGGTCGAGCGAGGTGGGGTCGCAGGGAGACGACACGTTCAACGACGTCGTGAGGGACTTCTCGCAGCTCGCCTACTCGCATCCGGAACGCCTTGTACGAGGTGAGTCCCGGGATGCTTGCCTGAACTTTCGGTCTAGCTTTTCGACTGCTGTAGACAAATCGCTCTGTAGGAGATATAATATCAGCTCTTGGCACTGTTATTTTGGTGATCAATGGTGTAACAAGGTTAGAAAGTTGATAAAGTTTTGTTGGAGACATGGTGGAAGATCAAAGATTCATTCGTGGTCAGATAACCTCAATTTCAAGCCTAGCCTTAGCGCTGTCACACGAATTCATGCGCCTCAAAGAATGTTGAATTCTTTACGTAGCACAAAGCAGTAGGGTAAACATAAATTCATCAATTTACGGCCTAAACAATAGATTCCAGAAATAATTTAAGATCAAGGGACAAATAAATACCATTAAAAACTTCTTCGTGTCCTGTCACTAATTTCCCGCGTGCGTAGGCAAGCCGGAGCGCGCGGACCCGGGCGAGGGGGGCGGAGGGCAGCGCGAGTGAGGACGCGAGGTGGCGATGCCGTCTTCATCGTCACTGCGCAGCATCAAAACAACGACAACAACCCACGCATCGCACCCGACCGCATCGCATCTGACCGCATCGCACTCGACTGCATCGCATCTTGGCGCGTCGCACCTGACCGAATCGCATGTTACTGCGTCCCACCTGCCCGCATTCGTGCGCAAGTCTGCCAAGCGACTGCTGCCCAAGGCGGTCAAACGCGGGTCGACCAACGCAACGTTCAACAAGAAAAACGACCCGTGGTGAACGTACGACACGTGGACTATCAGACGATCGACTGGGCTTCGCACGGTTGTACTTGGTTGAGATTCAATTTTCAAATATTTTGGTTCCTGATAGGCTGCTTACACAATCAACAAGTCAACCGAATATACCATATACCGATCAAAGTTACCATTGAAAAAACATTTTTCACTAAATAGACTGCTTTGCATTTGTCACTCGTAGAGAACGATTTACATTTTCTATTTTCGACATCTACGGTCAAGTCGATATCATATCGAGTCACTGTCACTGGACCGAGTACCAAGCTGTAGATTCAACGTTCCTGCAATATTGCCGGTAGGAATCAATGGCGTGTAAACTTTGTGATCAATTGACTTAGGTATAGGTTGAACTTGAGAAATTATAGAGGTTCTGTAAATAATTCTTTATAAGCTGGACATTTCAACTCACAAACCTACTCTAATTTTTAGGTCAACAATTAATTGCGTGATTTTTTAAATTGATAATCAACCAATTGGTTCATATTAGTTGGACAGTACCTAGCAGTAATATGTGAGTTGCTTCCTTCTCAAATCAAAAATGAAAGACGCCTAATATCAACCAATTATGCCACTTTCATTTTCAGAACCTGGCCGATTTATATCCAACGATACAACGACAATTGGTCACAAAAACGCCTTCATCTTTGCATGAAATAGACGGTTTTCCAACAGACCACGTTGCGTCAGACTCTCCTTGACTGCCCCCCGACAAAGCATCTACGTTGATACTTGTTTGAAGAGCTTGATGAATAATCATGGACATCAACCTACCATTTTAAATTTAATTTTAATTTTTTTCAGTTCATGTTGATCTATAATAGAATTGACTGTATGAGGTCGCAGACGTTAGCTCCGAGTAAAAGCTCTTCAAGATTTCAATTCACACGACCGTAGTTTGTGAGAATATTTTTCATTACATTACGTGTAAAATAAACTAGAAGAGAATGCTTTCTGAAGTCGGATTCCTCATAAAAAGAGACCAGTCTCACTGGATGTCTTTTTGACTGGTCTATTTTATTGCCATACAACTTGTCTATAAGAAGCCACTTGAGACCTATACGCACGCTAAAAATACCAAGGCCCGTGGAGGTGCATTCCTGTACAAGATGAACCCAGTCCAAGCCTAAACTGTGTTGAACGTGTATTGAAATACCAGAGGAAACCTGCAAGAACCACATTTAATTGTACTGGAATGCGCTGCCAGAAGACTACCTATGTCAATGAATAAAATCATAGTCATATGATTTGTATGATAGTAGTCGTATGTCGCGCAATTGCCTATGCGAACGATCAAGTTGGTCTTGAACGCCTGCCCGCTTTCATTCGCACTCGCTCACGATTGTTTACAGTAGTTCCCGTCGTTGAAAATGAGAACAGTTTCAGCGAAATGTATCACCGCAGTTTGTGGACTGCACGTTTCTAAAACTGGTCAGTAGATAGGGCCTATATTTGTTGTTTTATTCAGACCTTTATTCCGACGATCCAAGTGGAGGGATCGGGACAAGTGAAAGTCGATTACACGTATGCGTCTTGAGCAGGGTTTGAACCCGAGACTCTGATAAAGAAAAGTGTTAACCGAAACAAATGTATGAAGTACGAACCAGTCACCAGAATTTCATTAATATTGAATTTCGGTCTTGAAAAACATCAAAACTATGGAATCGAATGAGGGGCTTTTAGGGTAGCTCTGTTGTTGTGTTTGTAGAACGGTGATTACAATGAACTGAAAGTCCTGAGCAACTTGTTTCTGACGTTTCGTTTTGCTACTCTCTAATCGAGGCTTCTCCACATTTGCCAGCACATTGCCGATAATTTCTATTTGGTGCTTACTCGTGCGGAGACCTTTTATTAAGTCGTTTCGATCTTTATGTTTGCTCAACAGTCAATGTGACGAGCCTGATATTTTTGTGTAAGGAAGATACACGCTATTTTTAGTAAATTAGTGCTGGACAACAATGAACAGAAAGCTATTCATCTTTGGATAATAATAACAAATAACGTATACAGTGACATTGGTGCAAGTTTAAATTCTACGGAAGAAAACTTTTCCTCTCAACTTTTTCGTTGTGCGAAAGAATATTAATATTACGGTATATTATATAGTTTTTGTATTGTTTTGAGACCATTCACGATTGAACTTAACCATACACTTGAAACCTTCCTTATTGTTTTTTTCGATAATTCTCGTGTAGGCCTACTTTAACAATGACATTAAACTCAGTTTTTAGTAAGGTTCAATAATTTCATCGATCGTTATCGAATACGTAATAACTAGTGAGTCAAATAACCAAGGCACAGAAAAAAAGGAGAATAAGTGAATAGGCCTACCAAACAGAAAGTGAATAAAATAACATTTCATTTAGACACTTCCCGTTAGGTTGGGTATATTTCGCGCGGTTTCTCGTTACTGTCTATAATGGTGTATGCTGAGTGTGTGTGGGGAAAGAGCTTGACGTGCTCGTAATTTGTTCTCATAATTACCAGTATTAGATTGTTATTTGTAACGTAACTTCCAGATTCTCAATGAGTCAATAACTTTCTCCTTTGAAAAATTCACCATTGTAGGCCTATGAGTCAAATATAATTTTATACATTTTGTAAAATGGGTGGAAAATGATCTGAAACTGAAACAGTATTATTACATGATCAAGAATCATGACTTCCAATCTTGAATTTATTCCCATTCAATATTTTTGATAGCAAACTGAAAATTTCGATATCTCGAGTGATATTCAATACTGAATTTCAATGTCAATTTCAATTTCAATGTGGGTCCATAGTCGTAAGTCAACGGAAGAAGTTCAAGGTCAAGTTCAATCATGAATGGGCTTTTAGTTTGTATGCAAGCATGTACTGTATGCTTAAATTTGCACATGACCAGATGAAATGCACGTATGAATGTGATAGCTGTAATGGCCAATTAGATGATACGAGGTGAAGAGAAATATTTTGTAGTTTTCAATTTTACAAACATTCCTGGTTACTAGTTCACGTGAAACGGAATAAGCTGCATTTTAAAAACAAGCAACTGCGCATTTTAAACCGGGCTGAATGAGTGTGCAATGTTTAATGAACTTTACATATTACATAGCGAACAGTGTTCATTTTTTATTGAAATTAAAAATAGGATGAATATATTTTTACTTTCAGTCCATGTTTGTAGTGGTGAATTCCTTATCAGTTCTAGTAATGTAAGTTAACTAGTAGAATCTATCATCTAAAAATGATTCCATCATATGAGTTTGAGGTGGTTTCGCCACTTCAGGTGAGATGAACAGGAAATCTTTGAAGGCGTACCCTGGTCACTTTCACGTCTCATTAGGAAAAAATTATCAACATCCAAATGAAACCCTCAACTGAGAAAATTAGTAAAATTGTGACTGTAATTTGTATATAGCGATTGTAATATCAACTTTTAATGTGTAGGCCTAATATTAAGAGTTGAGAGCTGTGACAACGTAGAGGTTTAGATATGTTCTCGATCGTTGGTTTGTTTTTAACGAACCGCTTGCCACAAGTTAGATGAGTGAATATCAGTCTCCACATCTGATTTGAGTGATTGTTGTTTGCTTAACAACCCCAACAACAGCTAGGTTATTTGAGGATATGAGTGAGCAGATGATAATGAAACTATGAAGTGAAAAGAGGAAGGTTATTAACGAAAACCTATGCCTTACGCTGGACTCGAACCCATGCCGAACAGTGAATTCAATTTCCAAAGCGGTGCTTCAGTTGACTGAGTTGACTGAAGACGGTGTTATTATCTTCAAGATAATATGGTTAGAATGTGTCTCGAAAGCACTCATACTCATTCAATACGTTCATAAAGCATCGTTGATCAATAATTGAAAATCAATTGGTTTCAAATTTCAATCTTTTATTAGTTCTACTTACAGACCTCAATGTGATCAATGTCTGATTTCATCATTGATCAATGGATCAATTATCGATGATTTTAATAATCGATGACATGTCATTCGTTATCTACTTGTCAAGGCATATGATATAACACAGCAGAACGATCGAGTTCCATCGTTTTCTAGAGAAAACTGTTTATCGAAATACGTGCCTCAGAAGCAGTAAGCCCAACTCTATAAAGATGTATGCAAATAATTATATATATAGAAGATGATTCAGATAGTATGAATACATAAATGGTCTTTTGAGATAAGTCTTTGATTTTTATAGCTGATCAAATGCATACTTATAAGTTATAGCGTTGTTGTCCGTCGTGTAATCGCGCCTTTTCGTAGTTGAAAGACGCGGCAAAGACTGTATATATATTTGACGTTGCGTGCGTTTAGCTCGAACATATTTCGTGGCCTTAATGTTTGTCAAAATGGTTTTTATGAAATAGTTATACATAAAACGTGTGTCATAATAAAGAAGGCAACAGAAATCTTGATAGTTGTATTTATGCTTCCAAATTTGCTTCCAAGAAAGGTTCTATTACCAATTTGGTTTTAGTTTGAGATTGTAATAATTCTTAAAAGGCTGTTTCATTTCTAGATATATTTTTAATGGTGCTGATGATAATGATGATGATTATGTTCTGTGTAATTGACCAACCAACAGCTGGGTCATTTGGAGGGTAATAATGAGTGGACGATAGATGAGTGATGTTCTCATGACTGAGATACCAGACTGAAAATCATGCCCGACTTGACTTTATTACGTACTAAAGCAGTGCCTTTGTTGACTGAGCCAGAAAGGGGATATATGTAATGTTGCTTAACGAATGTACGAAAGAACAAGTGCTAATATAACGATGTAGTGATGTAACTGAACAGACTCTTACAGAAAATTTTGTTTACAGCGGGACTTGAACAAAGACTGTCTCGAATGTCTCAGCCAAACAGACAGCATTTTTTAGTAGAGACGTCAGACATTTCTCAGGGGTATTATTTTCCATAGTTTCTTCGCACATTCTAGAGTAAAAAACATATCGTTGATCCTAGATTTCTGTTGCCAATGTAAGTTTGCAATAAATCGGCACCCGACTTATCAATTATAACGGAAAACATATTTCCAACACCTTACCTATATTTTGAACGGGTCAAACGCCTTCCCAGAATCTCCGTGAACTTAATCAATATTATGTTTTATTAGTTCAATAATAATTATTATGTGTATGCCTACTAATATTATGTAAGCTTATGATGCTTCAAAAATTAATCAAAAATGTATGTCAATTGTAGAAAATGAATTACAATTGGGAAATCGTATGAATAATTGTATTTATGTAAATTATAATTGTGTAGTTATGCATTGGCCTTACATGATTTGTTGCTGGTTCGTTTTTTCCGTCGAGACATGGTTTAGAATTTAGAACTGATGTAAAGTTGTGAACGTGACTCTGAGTGGAGGGAAATTCACTCCATCATGTTGTTCGTACTGTGTTTCTGTGTAGCAGATGTCGAACTAGTGTCTCATTCCTGTGACTGTCATATATTTCAACTCCTATTCAAGTGTGTATGGAAGTGTGAACATTTACTTGATTGTAGTTTATATTTAGGTAAATCTCTACTGAATACTACAACGTAAATTTAACTCTCCAATATATCCGTGAAAAGGAAATGGACGATGAGACAGTTACGTCTAGTTTCACTTAACCACAACATACATGAATGAGGCCCCTGTAATTCTCCGCATAAGTGTTACGTAACGTACGTTCGTAACGAAATCCAATAACGAATTGATATTCGAGAAGTTTTGTAAATAGGTGTATTATGTCAACTATTCAAACAATACAAAATTTGAGAGAGCTGAATACCGAGTGCTGAAGATTTCATTATTTGTTTGAGATTCATACTTCAATTTTAGAATTTTGATATCCCTAGTAGGGAGCATACCAATATTTAGGTGACAGTGATACGTACAATTTTTGTGATCCTATAAGCTTGGTTACCATAGTGACCATCAGAAATTAATCGAGAGCCAACTTCCACTATCACTAATTTAAGGCTCTTAAGAATGCTGAGGAGTCGATGTAGCAAAATATTACTTTTTAAATAAATTTTGAACAGTATAAAATATCAAAATTCTAATATTGGAGAAACACAGATACCGCATGTGTACGTAATACCTTCAGAATTGTATATTTCATAGTTTTCACAGATAGGCCTATATAGCTGAAACCCCATTTTTCAGCTGTATAGATATCTGGGAAAATTATGTTATTTGATTTAAATGAATTTCACCAACACTATGTGGAGGTATAATATCTTCATTTTATCTTTATTAGAATTTTGATATCTTATATTGTGTACCATTAGAAAGTTGTCACAAAAAAAAGATTTTTTTGCTGGATCCACTCCCATGTGTATTCAAGCTCTGCGGCTTTCAATACTTGATGGGTGTTTATTATTGAACCCAACTGTTGATATTTTCTCTTTTTTTGAACATTCTTGATCTCATTTAGTCAGCTCATCAGTGTGAAGCTTCATCATTGTCTTGTTCCCTACATAAATGCAATAACCAGCTGGATATCAGTGCTTTTCTATGTTTCTATGTACGCTTTGATCTGATATTATAGAGGTGTATATAATATACCATCGTAATAAATGTAAATATAAGAGGAAATGATAGGTTTGTTCCGCCATCTTGTATCGGCTGCCCATTTGTATTGATTCCATTATATTAGGATATTGTAAACATGGAATACCGTACTCGAAAAAAATGTAAAAATAAATGTCCAATAAAAAAATTCATAGTCATTTTTTATTGATTCCATGGTCGATTCCATTGACATAAAGTGATCAATCAAACACTATATCACAATTAATGCATCCTGAATAAAATTGATGTACGTGAAAAGAAGCAGAAAATTAAACGTGTACTCCAAGTGTAAGCTGAGAAAAAATTTACAGTAAAATGAGCATAGCTTTGAAAAAGAAGGAAAAACATTTTATGTAACTGCAACTCTGCAAGTATATTACATTGTACCATCTCGATCGTCCTGTTGAGTAATCTTTGAAACCAATGTAACATTTGTTTGAAATGCATTTTTGCTATCTATCTTCTTTTCCCCCTTCCCCTCCTTCCACCTTGTAGCACCCCCAAGCTGCTGACCCTTCAAGCAGGGTTCCCACATGGACAAAAGATACCAAGACGGTCACTCTTGGCTATAAACAAGAATAAATCACTGCACACCTCCATTCCCCTCGCTTACGTCTACAAATACCTAGCTTGCTTGCTCGGAATTAAGGACTCTATTGACTGCTCGGTTGCGGCACATCACATCATGCCTGTAGCGCTTTCTAATTAGGGCGTACCCAGTTATCATGGAAATGTGGATAGATACTGAGTTACCTACTGCGTCCCACCAGGGACCCGAACCGAAATTAATAAAGGTTCCGGTTCGTAATTTTCTCAAATAAAGGTTCTGGTTCCGGTTCCGGTTCTACGTTTAAAAAGGTTCTGGTTCTGGTTCCGGTTCCGGTTTCATAGTGTGAATAAGGGTTCCGGTTCCACTTGCTAGATAGTTTCATATTTTTTTTTCCTTGCTTGTAGTGGTCGACACTTTGTTTTGTTTGTCCATCTGCCGGGGACAGATCTTTCCCCTCACACTGGGTCACAAAGTTATCAACAAAATGAGTAAATAATGAGTCTGAATCAGGTATTGAGAACCTTTATGGAACCGAAAAGAACCCAAGATTTTTAGAGGTTCCGGTTCCGGATCTTGAAAATCAATGATAAAGGTTCCGGTTCCCCAAACATACGATTTTTTCGGGTTCTGGTTCCGGTTCCGGTTCGGGTCCCTGCCCATCACTGAATACAACTGGCTCTTATCGCATTGCCTTACACTCAGGCCTAGACAATGCTCTATGCGCCCTATTCGGAGTTGGCTTGCTATTCCATTATGATAATTCAATTGGGTGACAAGTTGATCTGAAGGTGGTATAATGTCTTTTCAGAGCACATGCATCAGAGCCTACTTTTAATCCAAGTTTATCTCTGAAAGTCTAGTTTTTCTTATCTCACTGCTGTGAAGTACCTGATTGATTAATCTCGACTATTAGGCGTCTACTTCCATTAGTACTTTAATCACCAAAACATCGCGCGCATGATTCCAATCGAGTACCAACTAATATACATTTGAGTGACCGCATGGAGTTTATTCGTTCTTATCTCATGTTTTAAAATACTGATGACAGAATGTCAAGTGGTCCTTAAATAATTATTGATTCTATAAAAGTATATAAAGGGAGTGAATATGTCATTATATTTATAATTGTATAGTCCTATAACGAAGAATGGTGTCAACTTATCGAATTCTTATCTTTGTGTTAGCGGTAAGTTATGCCTTATAATTACTTTCAATTGTGTATTAGCGTTGGGTATGGACGTATAGGTTATAAAACCTGTATGTACCCTATCTAGTATAAACCCAACCCAATAGGTGTGCAGAGTATTGACAATGGTGAGGCTATTATCATGGAGTTAAATAACGCCATGATTATAGGGTCTGGGTGATCCTGGTTTCCTTTTTTGATTGAGGAGTTTCTTGGTACCTCTTTTATTATCGGTATATTTTCATACATGGGTGTCATTAGTTTCGTTAGATGATATACAAATTTTTTGTAAATCATATGTTCGATAATTTTTCTAATTTAGGGAAAATCAGATCTCATAGGCCCAACTAATTCATATTTAATAATTTTATTGATCAAATTTTGTGGGTTTTGAACAACGAAATCTGTATTCATTTTTAACTTGCAAATGCTCCACCTCTCCCCCTCGTTTTCACGTGTAGGCCTACTACACGTGTAGCCATAAAAACGTCATTACTCTATGGTGTATAGCCACGAAAGAAGGTCACTAAGGTCATCAATCTCACAAACGTAAGAATAATATCCTCGATATTTTGTATAACAGTGATATTTTGAAAGTACGATGCTTTTCTACAATGAGATGTAGACGAATTAAAAACATCTCCGTATGTGAAAACAATCGAAATAATGTTCTTTCAGTAGCTTGGAAAGATTGAATGTGCTACGAGTTTCTTTGCAATACACGAAGTATCTACAGTACTTCAGTTGGTATAGACGACTTTTATTTTAATGCTGCTTATCAACCCCACCAAGAGCTAGGTTATATGTGGGTACGAATGAGCGGGTGATAATGAAGCGAAGAAGTGATGTGAAACGACGTATATACAGAAACCCATGCCTTATAGGCCTATGGTACTCAGATCCACGCCATACCTGACTTCAATTTATACCGCAATGCGGTTGACTGAGCCACGGGGATGACTTTTTTCTTTCGTGGATAGAAGTATATTTGTAATAGAAATTTGAAACGTTCCAATGAAATATCTCGAGCACCGCTGTCTAGAACATCTCTCAAGGAAAGCTTGTCATGTCCACAGATCGGTGCCTGCCGGAGCCAGATTCCGAGCAAGTGCACGATTGCCGGCAGCATCAACTGCGATACCAGCTGCCACAACGTTGTCGTCTGTCTTGGTGACAATGAAGGCGGATTCAGAGAAGAGGTACGATAACTTCATCATTCACAATTATCACACTCCAAAGATTAAATCATTCGCCACGTCTTTCAATCACACATTCGGGAAACGGTTTAGATGAATCGATTCAGCCAGAAATGGGATAAACATGTCGATTTTGGGATGAAACGATTCAGTTCCGTTCAAACCCCCATGCTCCTACAGTCCTCCTACTTTTTAACAGAAGGTGTTATTATTTAGTACCGTATTTGAAGGTCGTAATTTCGGTGTTGACTGCCTTGTTGATCTGTCAAGATGCAGGTACGCTGCTAGTGTAGTGAAACGAAGAACCGAAAAATTAAAAACGTGCCTTTGTAATGTTTTCTACTCTCATCCATTAACCGGGAATTTAACAATGAAAACTATCAAATTGGATACATTTTGATTTAATTGTTGCTCTATCATGAAATTATTTCACAAAATTCGACTATAGGCACATCTAATTGTGAGGGTATTATTCATTGATTGCAATTTACCGCAAGTCAGTGGTATTTGTAGTTGTTGAGATATATGTTGCCAAAGTGCACGCTGTAAATCTGTCCAAAATACGAACTCGATCTTAACAGCCATGCAGTGTTGTACCCCGATTGTAACGATGTACCCCATGATAAACAGGGATGGCCCCTCATGGATGTATTCCATATTGTAACCTCGTATGTATTGGAATGTGTTAATTCATAAATAAACGTAAAAAAAAATTACATCTCTCATGTCAACCATCTACTTCTTTCAGATTGTCGAAGAATGTAACCCATTTCCAGAGCCGGACACTGAAACCGCTACATTCTGCTACCTACCCCTTAAAACATGTTCGTCCAAAAACACTTGCACGTTCGCCACTCCCAAATTCCAGTGTACAAGTCTGGGCATGTTCCCCGATCCCTACGACTGTACCTTCTACTACTTCTGCGTCCAGAATCCGGATCCGGAACCGAATCCGGACGCGATCATCGGCGTCCACTCGCAGTGCGAGGATGGCTACGCTTTCAATGCAGACCGTGGGATATGTAACTTCAAGTTGGATAATGCTGTGTGTCTCGATGGACCAGTGCCCGAATGTGTGGAGATCGGACAGTCTGGACCGTTGGACCAGAATAAGAGCATGTATTATATTTGCAAGAAGAAGGATTCGTTGTTGTACCCAGTGTTGTTTGTTTGCCCAAGAGGCGGGATCTTCAACGATGTGATGAAAGAGTGTGATGAGTTGTTGGTCAGTCGACGGCAGCTGTTTGAATCGGCTATGTTTGGTAATAGGAAATAAAGGTGGTGAGAAATTATTTGTTTGTGTTTATTATTATTAACATGTCTCACAATGTTTTTGTTTCCCAAAACAGGATAAGTGATGAGGATTTTCAGTTCAAGTGTTGTAAAAAATCGTGAAAAGTCAAAATCGTGAATAGTTCATTTAAAAGTTTTCATCGCGATGAAAATTTATGAAAACGGGTATCACTGGCGATTCTTATCGTGGACATCGTCTTGAAAAGTCATATTACACTCGAAATATCACCGTTAAGCGTATGAAAATGACGTGGTCATTTTGCGTTTACAAAATATTCGGGATAGAATATAATATTTTCAATGCACACGTGAGGCATTTGAAATACAGTGAAATATCTCACCCAGTGCATGCTGTGAAGAAACTAAACAAAACAATTTAGTTTTTTTAGATTTTTTTTTGGATTAATACCAATTCCATTTTGTTCCATTTTTCACTGAAACGTGGGATTTCGATGGAACGAGACAGCTGATTAAAGGCATACCAATACCTGCACACAAGGACCTGTTGTTCTGTTCGTGCTCTCCAGGTAGAATGAGAACACAAATTTGATGTATAAGTTTGCACATATGTGACCGTTCAAATTTTACTCTTTAGTTTTGGAAAGAAATTGGTTGATCCACTTGTGAGAAATAAGCTTTTCGTGTAGGAGCTTTTCGAAATTCTGATACCCCCTATAAGTATAAGGAGAAAACGATTGAATAAGATATAATTATTCTCTATCCCGATGATACCGATATGAGCTTGAAATTGTCCATATTGGAGCTATGAAGAAAAAGACTCTGTCCTTGACCCAACTAATAACAGTTACTAAAGACATCCATTTTGGGAGACTGAGGTTCGATTCTCATCATGGTGGACCATCTTAACATAAGTATTTCTTGGTTTTCCTATGTAGTCAAGTTGCTACTGCGGGGACTGGGTTGGTTCCATGAACACAAGTCACATCCTAATCATCACTATAAAAAAAAACACTCAATAAACCACTCGTTCATCTAATATCCCTTCCATCTAATCCTTCAGTCATCAACGCTAATAAATCATAACATAAGGTATACAGTGCGTCGTTGAATAGGATATGAATAAAATATATAAAACAATCTCTTTTCGTATCTGCATACTTGATAATTATGTTATCTAAGAAAATAAGGTATTGTTCATCAAGTTTTCCATTTGATTTGATCAGTGAAATTATTAATTTAAAACATCTAACTTTTGGATTACAGCTTAATTTCACATTCCATGGAAGGTTGCCAACATGACAGTATGAATGAATCATGATGAGGTAGTCATAGTAGACTTTCCTGATAACTACCTGGAAACTGAAGTCATAGAACTGTCGATAACAGAGACAGAAACTCAGACAGAAGATTGGTGTAAGTTGAAATGCACCGTCTTTTACAGGAGTGTGTGGACCAGCATATCGAGATATTAAAGTGAGAAACAATTATGTCGACAATGTTTTGGAAAGATTATTTATTTATTATGTCTTATTTACGCAGCCGAGGTTCGGTCGAGCAAACACACAATATTGATTGAAAACAGAGAATGAATGTATCAGCAAGAAAGTATTACACAAATAGAAAAATATGATTATTTTTATAATAATAATATAGAAGCTGACTTATAACAATGAAATTATTTACAATTGAGCTATATGTATTGCTACAGCAATTATGCCCACTATAATTTTAAATGAGGGTAACTCATTATATATATTAACTGGAACTGCTAATATAATAGTAGGCCTACCGCTACGCTACAAAGTTATAACAAAAATAATAACACAGAAGATTAGGTATGATTTTGTATGTGGGTATACATTAAAAACCCACATTACCCACAAACTGATTTCATTATATTAAATTATTAATAGTAATTACTAAACAAGATCCAAGTTCGCCGCATCGGTGCATGTATTATTCAAGTAGACGCGCCCTCTTGAACGGTACAATAGGAAACTCTTTCCTGCTACTTAGCCTCGATATGTTTCTAAGCAGGCAACACCTGACATATTCCTGACAGTTCACGACCGACGTGCATAGAGGCAGCAACATTGTGTGTATCGGGCATTCGGACATATAATATTATAAACACTTTAGGTATTTAACTTAAATACATCCAATTAATGGAGTCGTTTATGTTACTTAATCGAAACTTACTTCGATATCAAGGTGAATTCTCAATATATTATGTATATATAAATAGTAAAATAGAAAGGTTTCTGTTCTAGTTTCGATATTTTTCATCGAATCGATATTTCAGGAATTAGATTCGACATCGAATTGGAATATTCGATTTTTATTCGATAATATTCGACATCCAATGGAAAAAATCGGAATGGCTTAATTAAATATTAAGATGAACTGAGTTAGAATATTACTAGCATTGAAGTTTGTTGATCGATTATTGATTATCCATTAGCTTCTAATGGGTCAAAGTATCGTACTCTGTATCACCACTATTCATGATTGAAGTATTCATGATTGGAGTAGAATCCAAATACATTCAATTTCATTCAATAGACCTTGAAATCATTTCATTATCCAGGAATGATCCCGAATGATCCCGAAATCATTCATCCAGGTCGATCCTGGACAATCCCGACTGATCCAGGAGTCCAGTATTCACACAATAACCAGTAGGCCTACATTTCCTCGTTCAAGGTTTATGGCCGACCGACATGACCGACCGCCATCTTGTCTTCCAATGCTGGCACTACATGTTCCCGCGTATCATGATCACCGGCTACATTCTCTGCACGTACATCTGTCAAGGGGTCGACATCTATCAGAACACGGACAACACCGCCATTGTTGCCGAAAACCTGAACATCATCTGCATCCATACAATGTTGCTCATCAGTTTGATAACATTCTTAATACGTGGCGATGAGATAAAGTTGTTGGTGATCAAAATGAACGTCATGTTAAACTATTTTGATGAATCTACTGACTTTCAAGTGAGAAAAGATTCGATAGAAAATCAGAGATTTTGTGATTTCATCAGTAAAACAGTACTGTTTGTGATAGGTTTTCTAGGAGTGGCGTTCGTAGCTGTTTATATAACGACGGTGGCGCTCGGCTATTTTCCGGACTGGCATTTACTGAACACGTAAATATTTCATAAACATGAGCATG
Source organism: Brachyptera putata (assembly GCA_907164805.1). Lineage (NCBI taxonomy): Eukaryota > Metazoa > Arthropoda > Insecta > Plecoptera > Taeniopterygidae > Brachyptera > Brachyptera putata. The sequence goes on along the minus strand of OU015471.1, from coordinate 12,061,546 downwards.
TATATGAATATATATAATGTAGCATATGAATATGTATATATATATATATATATATATATATATATATATATATATATATATATATATATATATATATATATATATATATATATGTATATATATATACATTTAACAACATTTCTTCATGGGTGCTATCCATTCATTCCCGATATAATTATGTATATGCATGTTTATTGTCGAATCATAAAAATGTGCTGACTGTGGGATTTCAACCCAGGACTTTTGGTTTGATCCCGAAGCTCTAAACTACTGAGCAGACACACAGATGCGAGTCGAATGATCGACAGATTCCCAATTATCGAACGACAAATCCAAGAAACGATTCTCATGATTTGACAAAGAGGTTCCAACATGCACCCACAGGCATCGAAAGCGGGGGGGGGGGGGGGGAGGGAAGGCATTGCCTCCCCCAACTTTTGAGCAAGGGGGGTAAGAAAAAGGTCTTGCAAGGCACAATTTGTGTCATGGTTTCCTGTTGAAACCCACTTTTGAGTTATTGAATATGTGGCACCCCATACTTCCTTCCCCAGGGGTCGCAATTGTTGAGCTTTGTGAGTCACCGTTGGGCATGAGTTCGAGTCCAGTATAATACATAGGTTTGTGTACGCGTCTTTTCACTTAATCACAATATCATTTTATTTTCACCTGCTCATTCGTACTCCCAAATAACCTAGCTGTTGGTAGGGTCATTAAGCAAACAATAATCATCATATTATCGAAAATAAAAATTGTATCGTAACATTGTCAACTATCCTGATTGAAACGGAGAGCTCAGTGGCTAGCGCGCTGAGCCGTCATTCAGGAGACCAGGGATCCATTTTGGCCATGGTCAACATCCTGAAAGAGGTTTTCCTCGGTCGTTTAAGTGAATACTGGGATGTCTTCTTATTAACAGGACCGTCACGATCCCACTATACATATCACATAAAAAATTACTTTTCATCACATATTTCCATCGTTTAATTCATCATTCACCGGAATGGTCATCACCACAGTCCACATCCACAGTATAGGTAACTCTGAATAACTATGTTCAGCTGGAGGTAAATTTTGGTATCATTCAATTGATGTCGTTAATAAGCACCATGATTAAATGTTGGTGTGTTTATAAAGTTAACGGTTGATAAGTTTGTTTCATCGAGTGTTTTTCAGGGATATATGTATTTGTGTTACTTGCACTGTTGGATTAATACAGTCACTGTATATTTAAGAATGTGAGAATGTTATGGTTGAATGCAGTTGGATCTTTGAAAGTATCACAAAAAAATGAATCTTTATTTTTTTCTTGAACTTAACAACCTCAAAGATGTTTTTCCACATTTATTGACGTATCAATTTTTCAAATTATATCAGTGAATCACATTTTTCATTCACGAAAAATTATAGTTGTGGTATACAGCTTTCTAACATGAACCGTGTGCAGTCGTTTCAATATTGAATAATTTATCATACAGGTAGAGGTGCCGGGTTTCCTCCAAAACGTCAGAAAACTTCGAATATTCACTCACAGAAGTGATTTATCATATATCGTCAATAAATCCCGTGCACTGGCGTCGGAACCGGGGGAGTGCAGGAGGGTCATTGCCCCCCTAACTTTTGGCCAAGGGGGGCTAGAAAAAGGGTCTTGTAAGACTCAATTTGTCTCGTTGTTTTCTGTTGAAACCCACTTTGTTAGAATTAGCTGTCTTATTTCTTTTCAAAGTGGCACCCCATACTACCTTCCCCCGTGGATCTCAATTGTTGAGCTTGCCCCCATATATATATATATATATATATATATATATATATATATATATATATATATATATATATATATATATATATATATATATATATATATATATATATATATATATATATGGTGAACTATTTTCTACGGTGAAACCACGTACTTGAGTATTTGCGTCTCGACGTTTTCCTCAGGAGTCTTGAGCGGTGGAAGTTCAGCTGACTTCAAACTTTCAAACTTTCAGTTTAGTCAGCACTCAAGACTCCTGAGGATGACGGATAAAACTCCGTCGAAACGGAGGCCTTCGCAGTCATCTTCAGTGGATATTGCAATACTTCGATTAGGCCTACATAGAATAAAAAAGTTGAATATGAATTGGGATTATTTTGTTCGGATATTCTAAGGAAATTAATCGATCAGAATGGAGTAACATTGATGCATATTTTGAAAAATTGAATTCCTACATATTTTTGTAATAGCATTTCGATGCACGAAGCTTCATAGTGAAATGACCTCAACCCTTCGTGACAGTCGATAATGATTAATTATTGATATTTGTACTGTATTACCATGATATGCTGGGAATAAAATTCGAGGAAACCCTATGGTAACGTCACTGCATGCATACATACATCACGATTTGACATATTGATGTTATCATGCATATCGTATTATTTTGTTTTGATTCTTCCCTTTCTGTCTTTCGAGCTAGAATCGCTTTCTCTATACTTTATGTGAAATGTGACATCACCTTTTCATTTCACCATTCCATATCATCTTTGGTCGTATTTAGTGAAACAACCCTGATTGCATCTGATTTCACGTTGATTTCACAATCTCGAGAATAAGGCTCATGGGCCCCTATTCTATGATTGTATGAACGAATTGAAAGAGCGACGAAATTCTCAGAGTTTTTTTATTGCATCTTCAAGTATACGGAATCATCGAAAACAGAATGCGATGGTCCGCTCACTGTTTGTTCGTTGTTTGCCGTTCGTCTCAAACAGTTGTGTCAATTATGGTAATAGCTCTCAAAATATATGAAGCTATTAGCACCACCCAGCGGCAAAGCGTGTATTATCATTGCACTAAATCTTTGGACAAAAACTGATAATTGAAATATTTTAGCGTCCAGGAGACATTAAATATTGATGAAAACAACGAGCATTCTTCTTAGGTCGGTTGGGAACAGTTGCGCACTGGTTTCATGACGTCATTTCTCTGGTAGTTGCACGCGTCGCCGCCAGGTTCAAGACCATTATTAATCGCCAGTTTGATCCTTAAATTCATGTTACTAATACACTGGATTGTGTTCACTAGTGTGTCCCTGTTGGACGTAGCCCACTCCTTTTCAAATTCAGAGCTTACATCAAAACTGAGTTCATTGTTGATTCTCTTACACTTTTACGACGATAATACATTATATTACACATAAGTAATTGGTACACCACATTGGTAATAATATACGGTACACACGCATAGACGCTATATTTTCATTATTTATCAGGATAAGCAAGAATAATGCCTGTATTTATGATGACATTGAACCAATTTTCAATTCTTTAACAAGCTTTTAATGCGCTTTCAGCTGTTACAAATCGATGAATACAAAGATATGAGTAATAGGCCTATGAGCATATAAAATATATAATAATATAAATGATGTTTGATTCGAATAAACGTTTTGCGTATATACACAGAAATAGCTATTTGTTATAGAACAAACTCAAACCATAGTAATAATAATTCTCTATTTCATGAAATCAAATAATTTTGACATTGAAATTTAAAGTTCAATCAACTGTCTGTTAGTGTTGTATCCCAATTAATATTTTTCATAACATTTTCTTCTTTCAGGGGTTGGTATCCTGTCAACTTCAGATCGTCTCCAACATACGAAATACTTTTCTTCTTTCAAGTTCTCAGCACTCTCTATTGTTTGAATACAATACTGATGCTCGACACATTCCTGTTCGTTCTACTTTCCCATACATTGTTGCAATTCAAGATAATCGCATATAAGGTTGAACACATTGTTGAACTGGCAAGACAAAATGTTGCAATCAGGAAAAAGAAAAATTCAGCAAAACGTTCGGGTAAATAATTTTCAATTTTGCCACACAATGACAGCTAACGCTGGAGCTAAGATTGAATATAACTTACAGTAGACAGATGAAAATTTATATGCTGCCGCTCACAATGCAATGGATGGCCCTAAAATATTCAAGAAGTTTCTACATAGTATCGATCCATATTCCAATCCAATCAATCCATAGCATCAATCTTTCATCCATAGCCTTAATTGGGGAACAATGGTTTTGTATCCAGTTTCGATGTTATTGGAAAAAAACTATCAATCACACACTGGTGTTGATCTAGCTTTGAGCGGCTTTGAGCTCATAGCTATACCGATTAGATAACTTCATTTCACATCAACCAAAGCCCCTTGGATGTACTGTGCTAGTACCTGTGCTCCCATATCTAGGAGGCTTTGCGCACATTAGGCCTACGTAGTCGAGCACCTTTGAGAGAAAAGACGAACCGTTCCTGACAGCTGAAAAGTGGTTCAACCGATATGAGCCAAAAACTATACAGCTCAAAGTTGAATGAGTGTGCATTCAGAAGGAGTTTCATTTTGATCAGGCAAACCTTGCGAACTGTGCTGTGCGTACTATGTAACGAAAACACACGCACAGAAAAAGCTTTATTAGAGCTTTATCAAAGTGGGATGGAAGTCTTCGCTACAGCTCATCAGATAATCAGAAATGACCATTATTGTTATCCTCAACTCTCTCTGTTCATTTTGTTGCATCAATGACTTTATCGATACAAAACTTGTATTTCTCAGTTTCAGATTTCATATTCGGTGAATACCAGCACGAAGATGGATTCCCACACCGGAACATGGACGAAAATAATGGCGTGATAACAGGCCTGATTGTTAATCACATGGATTCTCGAGTCATTAAAACTGTATATAGTCGACACAAAACTTCCGACAAAAGATTGCTGCACCTAGAGATACACCGTATGCTGCAGGAGTGTGTGGACCATCATAACGATATTTTGAAGTGAGAAATGATCACTTTATTGTAATCATAAGACATTATGGTCTTATACCAAACAATCGTAAATGCTTTGGTAATTGTAGAGTACTATGTGTCGATTTATTTATATACGTTTGTGAAAGGCGTAGTTTCAATATTATGCGTAGTTTCGTCCTGATATCATATTATTGCCCTCAAAATACCACAGCTATCATACAAATATGAATGAATTCATAATATAAATTCGTACACATATTCATACGATTAGACATAATACGAATTACGTTCGCTTATATTTTTTTGTTTGTCGACCTTCTTTTTTGTGGATATAATTCAACAATCTTCAAATTGATCATTCACTTGACAATTCAAATACTTCTTGAATATATACACATAATTAGTGAGTATTCGATTCCTAATGGATATTCCAAGTTGATATATTCATCATATCATGTCATATATACATTCAAGAAAACGAAAGTTTTGGTGACAACTTAGTTTTACGATTTTGCCACTCAATTGGTGACGCAGTCCCAATAGGGTTGCACAAGAAGGTTGCCAAGACTAGCAACAATTGTCATCAAGACACTCATCAATCACGGTCCCGTATCTCCTGGAACACCAGGGTCTGTAGATGGGTCACCATCCACTTTTAGTTTTGATTGGTGACAGTACATTTACAAATACACACAGCGGGATTCAAACCATGACCATTCAGCTCTGGATTCCAAAGCAGTGCCTCATTTAACGGCTGTTTGGAGTGATTGATCACAAAATTCACAGAATTCAATCATGCAATCGAAGGATCTGTTTATTATTTGGGTAATTCTGAAATGCCATTCAGGGAATGCCCACTTAAATGAGTGAATTAAGTGAATTAAGTGAATGCCCACTCAAAGTATAGAGATCTAGTTGGCCTACTGACTGGTGATCAATTGTGTTCGCAAATGATCAGCCACTTATCAGTAGGTCTATTTTGTTTTTTCAGATACCTGGACCAGATTTTGTCGACCTTTGATATTCGATTGTTTTATCAAGTAGCGTGCAATTTGTGTGGAGTTAGTCTTTTTGGTCTCTACGTGTCTGTGGTGAGTATAATTGTACGAACTATTCTCTGATTGAATTCCTCTGCGTATTATTCTTCATTCATTCATTCATTCATTCATTCATTCATTCCGAGAAACAAGATACGTACTATATGTTCATGTTATAGAATATTGATTGAACATTGATTGATATCGATTATTAATGGAATACTTAATATAAAGATATTTACAATTCTTTGAGAAATATTCATGTGTGGATTATGGGGTCAATGTCACTAGGGTCAATCCCCGAATATTAATATAAATGTTGTACAAATATCTTATATTTTACTGAATGTATTCTGGCTAGTTGCCTCAAAGTACTTTTGATTCCAATCAAGAGAAACTGCTGGGAGTCGATTTAGAGAAATATCGTTTTATTGGGGATAGCTTTTCAACGGTATGAGATATCGCAATTGTAATCACAAGGAAACACGCAGATATTTGCAATACCTCAAAAATGGTATAAGTAATAAATATCTCTTCATCTTGAATTACCGGATGTCAAGCGTATACGGTTGATATTTTTTTTATTTAACCGTATATGACTGACAATCAGTCAATTTGAGATGAATAGTTATTACTTACACCATATCAAAGGTATTGAAAATATCTGTGTTTCCTTGTGATTAGAATTTCGATATCTCATACCGTTCAAAAGTTACCACAAAAAAATGATATTTCTTTGAGTCGACCCCGATAGACTCTTAACATTTTATGAACAATAAATTCGGGTTCTTTCCTTCACAGAAGTGTAAAAAATCCTCCTAAAATATAATTCCTAATCATTCAATTCGAATCGAATGACAAAATTTAGAAACATTTATGAATTAATTTCAAATTTAATGACGTGTTTCTACCTTCTGTTCAACTCTTCCTGAAACTCTGTCTGATATGTTTTCAGAGTCCTGGGGTCGACATCAAGCAAATTTCCTTCTTGGCTTTGATGTCTATCGGTGTCATCCAGTTCTATGTGCTGTGCTGGATTTCAACGGAAATCACTGAAAAGGTATATTTTTGATTCAATTGAAAAGCCCTAATAGGCTTATCGCAATTGATGTCAGACGTTGTTCATTCAGGACGCTGGAGAACGTGTACTGAAGTAAAGTCGACCCGGTCGTGTGACATGGGCTTCAGGGTACTTCTCAAAGGACGGACACCCAAACACGTCACACAACCGAGTCGAATTTATTCCGGTATATGCTCTCCAGGTACCCGATGTATAAGACAGACAACAATGTCTCCTAATTCATGGTTTTTAATAACATCTTTTATATTAGTTTGTTTGCCATCAAATTTCATTCTCTATTAAACATACTATACACTCATTGAACTTGAGGCCCATTCACAATGCGTCGCTAACTTAAACTTATACGTATACGTAGTCGTTAACTCAAGTAGCTATTTGAAGTCTCTATTCACAATAGACCAGGAAGTAACCGTACATGCGAAAATCCAACCAATCACAATTTCGAATTTCAACCAATCACAATTTCTTTTCTGTTGTCGGTGTCTTCAGTTCCCGCGCCCTTCTTCGTGGTCGATCGATTCGTCTTCCTGATTGGTTGCTTTCTTACGTTGAACGTTAACTTGTAACGCGAAAGCTTGGACCTTGGTAGGTCACAAGTTAACGGCTTACGATAATAAGTTAGCGACATGCATTGTGGATAGGCAAGTCACTTTCCCTAAGCCAAACATTTCATAAGTTAAGGCTTACGTTAGAAGTTTAAGTAAGCGTTGCATTGTGAATGAGCCTTTACTGTGTGAATTAAATAGTTCGATTCACATTCAAAGCGGATTATTTTCGTTTTCAGAATGAAGACATTGGTAACGCTGCTTACAGTTGTGATTGGCTAGATTCTGATATGCCTGAAAGTTTCAGGCGTTCTTTACGTATTTTGATCTCAGCATCCAATAAGCCTGTTGTCATCACTCTTGGAGGATTCATACAAATATCACTGGAAACGTTTACTTCTGTGAGTATAAACTGGGAGGAAGCTGTATAGATGTGGAGTAAGCTGACAGAATATGTTTCTTTCTAGATTTTCATACTTCTAAGCTCATCTTACAACGTAGGTGTAAGGCTATGTAGGCCTATTTCTCAGCACAGGCAAACTCAGCATAAGCTTTGTAGAATGAGGGAGATTCTACAACGGATTATGACCAAAAAATCTACAGACCTTGATTCATATAAAATGAACTTCATTCGGCACTATCAAGTCTAGAAGACCGTGATCTCGGCAACATTGTTTTGCTATTATTTCCATTCGATTTATGAATGGAAAACAATAATTGAAGTATTTTCCTGAGAAATCTCATCCAATTGGAATACAAATTGTTGAAAATATCTGACCTCCATGAGTTTATACTTGGTACAAATTTGAACATTTTTGGAGAGATTTTATTTACAAAATTTTCTCGATCAGCCTAATCTTATTGGAAACTTTGTGATGATATTTCTTGAAAATGGTCAAGCCGATTTCACTCTAAAAATACACAGTTCTCAGTTGAATAAGTACCGCATATTCAGAAATAGTTTCATGTTGATAAATCAAACTGTGCTACCTGTGCAGTGCTGGCATAAAAACACGAACAAAGCTCCGTAAGAGTGAGATGGATATCTCCGCTATCGCTCATACAATAATATAGGCCTAGTGATATAATTATGACAATTTTATCATGAAACTATATAAGCCTACATTTCACTTTGATATTACTTATAATGTCTTTTTTTTAAGGTTTCCAACACCGCGTTTTCCTACTACAAGATGCTAACCGACGTGTCCAATAGCAAACACAATTAAAGAAGATCCTCATCCGCGATAAAAGCGGATACTGATCATCGCGAATTATCAATTCACACAATGCATGCTTTGTGTTCTATGGTCAAGAATATTCAGCGATAATAAAGTACAAGTACAAGTTCATAAAGTTAACTTGCCTCGCCCTTGCCGACAAACATTCAACGTTATTGTTTGCTACAACAAATTCCCAAATTTCTATATTCGAGCCTCTTCAATAGGTATTGTTTATCAACAAAATGAAGCTTATTCGAAGTTTCATGATATCCAGAGCTAAGAGCTCAGTTCAGTGCGTGGTCGAATACGAGTCGGGTTAATATAGTGAGTTGGTGTTGGGATCATTTACAATGTCACGGAAACACACCAACCCTCAATATAGTTTTTTTGACAAAACGACCAACCGTTCCAGAACTCATCAACACGAGCACAGAAACTGTACATCTTATTCTGGTAAGGTGATACAAAATGTGAAAATCAATTGGTTCACCAGACGAAGAAAACGCTATAGGCCCATCTATTTATATATATATATATATATATATATATATATATATAGGCCTATATATATATATATACTGCCGTCTCGATTTTGAGATAGCTCCATAGTCGATATAGAATTCACATTTGGATGTTTTCTGAATAACTTTTGTCTTAACACATTTTTGAGCACATTTGATTGTACACTTTTTCCCGCAAAATGTTCTTTTTCGGGGCTTAGAACGTATAAATATCACAATGACCATTCCCAGTGCTCAAAAACTACCCACATGCTGTATAAGGTAGGGTGGAGGAAATACTTACTTTAAGATACGTTCATTTGATAAAAAAAGACTCAAACATATATATGCACTATTCAAAGTGCTTTTGTTTGTTTCCCTATGATTTTTACCGCGTTTCAAGAAGAAAAAAACGACACAATGCGGATTTTCTTCTATACCTGTTAGAAGTGTATACAAAGCCGTCATTGCTGTTTTCACAACATTCTTACATTTCAATTCTCACGGATAGAAAATATCGTTTCTTCTCGATATTATAATCGTCATGGAAATTTCCGGGATGCCTATAATAAATTATCAATTAGGGTATTCTTTAATAATTCCTTCATTATCAATTAAAAACTCCAACAATCTCATGATTTTTGGGTGGTAAGATCACGCTTGCCCACATCCAAACGATCCCATGTACCTCTTATTCTTAGTTTCATGTTTCGATGTTATTAAAAAAAAATCTTAAATTCTGCTAAAAAAATACTAACAGGGAGTAAATTCGCTCTATTCAAAAGGCAAGATCAATTTTATTGCGTAATGCGTATATAGACTCTATTATTTTATATCCGAAAATAATAAATTAGTGAAAAGTTTTGTATCCACGAGAGATGAAGGCTTGAACCACCCGTGCGTCAGTTGTGTCGGATAGGGGAGACGGTCAGTCGGCACTTTTATATCTTATGTTTACCAGTATATTATCTATGTCCATGAGAGATGACGACTCGGAACCCCCGAGCGCTAATTTTGTGCCGTAGGGAAGACGGTCGATCGGTACCATCACATCTCGTGAATACAATACACTATTAATTGACGAGAGATGAAGGCTTGAAACACCCGAGTGGTAGTAGTGTGTGGTAGAAGAGATGGTCGATCGGAACCTCGAACTTGCGTGCATAAAAGTAGAGCTCAAATGACAGTTTTATCAAAACAGCGGGATTCAATTATTTACAACTCGTTACCAACGGTTTTGCATGACTTGGGAATATTATCTCAACTTTTTACAATTCAAATAGTTTTTCTATTGTTGACTCAAATCTTTCACCTGTTTTCTCCAATTCCCAAAAAAAAACTTGACAAATATAAAATAACTAATTGGATGTGTCTAAAATAATTCAGTCAGTCTGTATTTTGGAGTCGGTCTGTTAACAAAGTGTTTTACATAGTGCTCCAAAACAACCTACCTGTTGGTGGGGTCGTAGGGCAAAGAGATAGTGACAGTGATAGATCGAGTTAGTGTTGTGATAAAAGTTGTATTATGGTTATAGTTCGGGTTGGAAAAAATTTGCAATTATTCTCTTAACATCGGAGAATTGATAAAAATTATTGTACCTCGGAGAAGGTGTAGGATGACACGGTAGGATCGTTCGTACGAGGTGGGGCTTAATATATCTTGAAAGGAAAAATATTAATGATTCTGTAATTCGATTCAATTCGCTCACGTTCTTCATTATGTTGTGGATTTCAACAATTATTATAATCTTACTCAAATCTTTCTCGTAATAGAAATTACTTCGATATTTTTCGTGATGAATGATTCAGAATAATGATAGTGAAAAGAGGAAATATCAAATTAATCTATAATAGAATTGTGTATTTTTGAAAAATAATATTGCTGATGGAAAATGTCTTCTCTCATTCTGTAATTAATAATTGCATATCCAAATAAGCTTATGTTTGGACCAATCAGATGTTTGAACATATTTAGAATAGAAAAATATGGTGATTCGAGACCTCACATAATAGTCTGAATGAGAATTAAATGAATAATTGAAACATAGGATATATTTTATAAAATACACATAGCTCAATAAATATTATCGGATTCATATAATTAAAACATTCATATATATATAGATAGATATATAGATTCATATATAAAACTAATAAATATTCATGAATAATAAATGATCAGCTATTATAGCTATGAAAAAGTCATGCTGCTACTCGAAATCGATACCAACCCAAAATACCAATCCGATTTCAACTGATGTCCAAAAACAAATTCACCAAATCACTCCAACCGAACACCCCAAAACACCTAACCTCAAAACCCACCCCAAAATTCCCATCAATTACATCGACAAATACCTCCGTCCAATTCACGGCCCCGAAAACCAACTCCTCCTCACCGTCCAGTGTGGCTCCAGGCACGGCTTGCTCGATCTCTCGCGCCTTTGCCAGGGATCTAAGGGACAGTGTGTTTTACTGGACGCTGATTGGCTGACTCCTAATCAGTTCCAAGCGGCCAGTGGCAGGGAGTCGGCGAAAGACTGGAAGAGGTCCATAAGACATCGGGGTAGAAGTTTGAAACTGTTGTATAATAAGGGGCTGTTAGGGGAGGCACATCTACCCTTGTGTGATTGTTATTGTAAGGGGTCGATCGTTGGCGCGTCGGTGAAATCAAAATATACGAGCATAAAAGTAAGTGTGATTTTTTAATTTTGTAGTTTTAATATTTGATTTAGTTTTGAAGTGGGTCTGGAGATCCGTTTGGCTACCAAATGTGGACGTTGACGAGCGTATACCGGAATAATGTATATAGGCGACTGTGTGACATGGACTTGATGGGTATATTTTCTACTGGATGGTTGAAAATTAAAAAGAAAGACTCGAGATTTTGCAATTCTCCAAGGTCAAATGTAAGGCAGTATTTCATCCCATTATACCTAATAATAATATATAGTCTAGATTTTATGGGAAATATTTCAATTCGATTCAGATCATGCTCTATGAAAAATAAACGTGTTTCAAATGAGATTATTATCAACTGAGGTACACAAATATCATTGATATGACATGGAGGGTGATAATAAGTTAATGAAAAGTTACACGGTGATCAGTCCAATCGTTTGACCTGTACAGTGCATACAAAAAAAAAGAATAGCAAAAACTTCGACAGATTGGTATAGAGGTTTTCGTTAACCGCAGACCCAATTATAAATAATGCTTGGATTTTTTTGAAATTTATCCAAAAACCTCTTCATAATCAACTTTCCTAACCCTGCAGTATAAATTGTATTTATATGAACACTTGTTCTATAGATCATGACGTAACGGTCATTAAGATTACACTGGGGGCGAATTTTCGCTCATGGCTAATGACGCAGTATTTCTTTAGCAATTTACAGGATTACCAAGTTTTGATTTCAGAAAATACAACCAAATAAGTTTCAATGTTCACTTACTGTTTCAAGCACATTTTTTGTTCAATAAAATCTCAAATTTCTCACAAAGTCATTGTTGCCGGGCCACTATTAGCTATTTTACTACCCCCGAAAACAAGTAAATAGTTTTATTGTAACTGATTCAGATAACTGTGAATAACAACCTGATCAGTCCAGAGGGATTATGAGCAATTCAGTCATTCGTGCAAGGGGAAAGAAAGCTACGATCTCATTGAGTTCCATCCTTTTTAGATGAGCGTTAGCGAAGATTTCAATGCAACTCTTACGGAGTATGTCTGTTTTTTTTTGTGGGCACTGCACAAATCGCAGGGTCTGACCGATAGACATGAAAGTTCTTTTTTATACGCAACTTATCCAACTCAGAACCCTATAATTTTTGGGTCACATCGGTTTTACCATTTTTGAGAAACATCATCTAGAAGTTTCTAAAAACCCCATAAGATTAGGCCGGGCAGAAAAAAATGAAAAATGAAATCTCTCCAATATAATTCAGATTTTCCTCAAATGTAAACACGGAGATTATACACATAATTGAAAATGTGTATGCAATTCGGATCAGCCGTTTCGGAGAAAATAATGTACCGTAATAGATATTTTTTATTCATCGAATAGATAGAAATAATTAATAGCATAAAAAAGTTGCAAATTGTTAATTTACGGCTCTCTAGATTCGTCGGTAGTGAATGAAGTTAATTTTATATGATCAAGGTATGTAGAGTTTTAGATTTTACTTTCTAGATATCTCCCTCATCACACAACGCACATTGTGCGTTTCCCTAGTTTACAAAATGTTAATGTTCATAAAACGTTAACAGTGCAAGAAAAGTAATTGATAACCAGTCATCAGTCGTGGAAAATTATTGTATCCAATACGAATGAATTAAATTTCATTGACACACATGCGGAAAAATTTTTGTGTGACAGTGTAACCAGAATTTTCAACCAATAATTCCACCTCACTACGAATCTAAACATTCAAATAATCAAGAACTAATGTGAATCTTCGTTATGAATTCACACTATTTCAGGAAATACTCTCTTGAACGTCACGAATAAATGTCCACAACAAATTTTCCTTCATTTATTTATTCTATTTACTCACTACAGATTGTTTTTAAAACAGGTGGTAATGATTACTCTCATGAAATTTAAATCAAACATACTTGATAAAATTACACATTGTTATTTTTTCTTAGCTTCTTCTTAAATCACTTATCTTCGTTATTATTATTTATATATTCTTCCAATTCATTCCATTCCCGCTTCGTCTTTGAATGAATCCATATTTACCTACTTCTCCGTCCACTTTTTCCACTCCGATTTTTACCCCTCCACTTGTACTTCTTTGTAATCTCTTTCCAATTCTATTGCTTAATTCATCCCTATATGTATTCTTGACTCTAACAATATCTTCAAACACAAAGTCATTACGATGGTTAAAGTGATGTTTATGCTGAAAATGTTACAGTGTGGGTGGATTCCATTCTAAAAACTGAATGAATTGTTCTAGATGCTGATGAAAAAGATCATTTAGCCTCGAAGAAAAAGTTTAACTTCAATTAATTTTGGTAAATCCCAAAAAGTATCTCCATTTCGTCAAGTCATAGTTCGTGTTGGAAAACAAAAACGATCAAGACTTACTACTGTGAATTGTCCAACTAATTATACGGGATTTGTCAACCGTTCGAAATTGATAATTTATTTGAATGATTAAAGTAAAACATATCTCCGTTGAATCCACTTGAACTGTGGGCCTATTTATCCTAATTGGTTTCAATAGAGACCTGCACGAATAGAAAGTGTCTTTGAGTGACTTTTCAACGACTCTGTGTGACGAATGTGATCAATCGTCGATGACATTTCGCGATAAACAATAGAACCATTCACTAGCGGTGATCGCTGTGTTGGGTCTAGTCTATCCGTTGCAAATAAGGTAGATCTAGTTACTATCACCATGAGTTGCGGCATCCATCGGTAGACCCTACGACAGCTATAATTGAAATTAAAAAAGAATGTAAATGGAATCGATTTAGCGAAAAACATTTTTTTGGTGATTGCTTTTGAACGGTATTTGGTATCGAAAATCTAAAACGGAGGACACAGACATTTTTAATACCTTCAAGATGGTATCAGTTATAACAATTCACTCATATATTGCATATTTTTCACAGTTGAAAATGTTTTTTTCTTAGATATATACAGCTGAATAGGATAGTTGGGGAATAATGATTGCGTATCAAGTTTCGATGTGAATAAAATTAATTCATGCATGGTGGGTGAAGAGTGGAGAGCCGTGCTAATCCTTACCATCCCTCCCCTTTCCCGTCTCCCACCCAGTTGACAAAAACTGTAGTTTACTGATATCATTTATTCACGGTCATTAAAGACTGTTTCTATAGAGGATTCATAAAACACTTCTCAAAGTGTATTGTTATCGAGGTTTTTTCGATCAATGTTGATTTATAGCCGGATTTTTGTGGGTTTTCCACAGCTGTTCGGAGTGAATCGAATTGCTTCCTATTTGTATGTTTTAACGATAAGCTTTTAGCCCCCCACTGCTCCATGATTAGTCGTGGGATACGATCAAGATCTCAAGAGTAAGCTGTCCAATGTTTTAGCAAAGACCTTATTATCTAAGTACTTTAGAAGACGCAAAACTGAGCCTTCCAAGCGACGACAGAACGATGCTTGCGCGCGTATCGGAGTGGAGTGAATTATGCCAGTTGGAATGATAGAAAATATCACACCCTCTTTGATTCACATAAATATTCAAGTTTTGCTTTTTCTCCGAAATAATGTATTTCATTGAAGAACGCATATGCTGCGTTTTCTTAGGGCTAATAATATGTCTCTATTGACGAAATGATGAGTGTAATTGCTTGCTTGATTGAATTGATTAAAAGTGGCTTCCTTTCTCTGAACGACCCCACTAGCAGCCAGGTTGTCTGGGTGCTAGAGGCTTCCTTTCTCTGAACGACCCCACTAGCAGCCAGGTTGTCTGGGTGCTACAGGCTTCCTTTCTCTGAACGACCCCACTAGCAGCCAGGTTGTCTGGGTGCTAGAGGCTTCCTTTCTCTGAACGACCCCACAAGCAGCCAGGTTGTCTGGGTGCTAGAGGCTTCCTTCTCTGAACGACCCCACAAGCAGCCAGGTTGTCTGGGTGCTAGAGGCTTCCTTTCTCTGAACGACCCCACTAGCAGCCAGGTTGTCTGGGTGCTAGAGGCTTCCTTTCTCTGAACGACCCCACAAGCAGCCAGGTTGTCTGGGTGCTAGAGGCTTCCTTTCTCTGAACGACCCCAATAGCAGCCAGGTTGTCTGGGTGCTAGAGGCTTCCTTTCTCTGAACGACCCCACTAGCAGCCAGGTTGTCTGGGTGCTAGAGTCTTCCTTTCTCTGAACGACCCACTAGCAGCCAGGTTGTCTGGGAGCTAGAGTCTTCCTTTCTCTGAACGACCCACAAGCAGCCAGGTTGTCTGGGTGCTAGAGGCTTCCTTTCTCTGAACGACCCCACTAGCAGCCAGGTTGTCTGGGCTAGTTCCACATTATAGCATTCTATGAATCAAATTCTATTCAATTTACATTATTGGATGGAGTAAATGTTCTCATTTAATATTTATATATCGTCATTAATAATAGACTGATTTGGCGTTTTATTTGCTTGGAACAGTCACTAAGCAAAATTAGTCTTCTTACCACACTAAAGAATCGATGTATTCGAGAAACTTCGTGTAGTTCCCAAAACACGTAGAATCGAATCGAAAAACATAAAATTTCTAAAATTTCCCTGCGTGGCCTTATTCTCCCCTCCCTTGCATTCACCTTCACTATGCACACTTAGTTTTGGAGGCTCACAATTGAGTCCTTGACCGGGGCGCTAAAAAAAACGACAGAATCACTCTACAGTTATACAATAACTGTAATTGGCTGTACTCTAGTTCTATAAGAAGATAATTTTATTGCATCCTAATATTATCTGAAACACGTTAACCATACTGGAGAAGTGTACAATTTCCAAAAAATCCCTGCGGGGCCAGAAGGTATGCTTTCCACCCTTGCCCTCCCACGGGTCACCATTTCGCGGTAACCGGTCGTTACACAACTGTTCTTATATGGCATTTATCATAGTATTTTCAAATAAACGCCGACTTTGCAGTCCTTATGACTTGCTCTAGACTTCGCACTTGTAGTTAAAAGTATATTCATGCATATTTTTACATTTTTTATCGAAGGTTCATGCATGGCGCCCTTTCAAAATTCTTGCCCCCCCTGACCTAATATCCTGGCTACGCCACTGGAATCATCCTAGCTGGCGGGACATTTTTGCGTCATTTTATCGTATGGGGTATCGATGTGTTCGTAAAAGAACTGGCTTTAGGCTAAGCTAAAAGTAAACAGTTCAACCTTATGAGTTTGGCAAAAATAGTTACTCTCGATTTTTACTTATCCTGTTCCTGCTGCACTCTAGCAACAGTCGCTTCAACTACATCGTGCGTCGTTGGCTCAACTGGTAAGACAGTGCTCGACATTATCAACAATCGTAGTTCTCGTGGTCGTATGTAGTATTTTCCTACTATAAAAATATCATAATATGGAAACAATTGAATCGTAACACGTTTTATAAGGAACATGTAGTACAGGATGGCCGTTGCTTTGATATGGTTCAAAATCAAAGTGCAGTCATTGACTAAAGATATATAATATACGAATATATAAAATTTATCAAATATAATAAATATATAATATATAAAAGATATAAAAGATATATCTCTTTAGTCAATGGTGCAGTGTTCATATAGCTCTTAGGTCTATGTGGCTCATCTTACAATGCGTATGCTGCGTCATCCCAGTATAATATAAAAATAATATCATATTATGAATCTAGTAATACTTATCGACAAATTCTATTATCAAACTTTCTCATCTCTCTCTTCTCATCTGTTTTCTACACTCTTTTTGTTTTCCCATTTTTTCTCTCTCCTCTCCACATGTAATTCACGATTCAGTTGAACAAAACTACAAATATCTTCATTTCTTATTTTGTTCACTTTTTCATTTTCTTTCCTCCACACACACACTCGCACATATACATATTATATATAAACTTGTATCCTCAGAAAAATAAAGTCGTCTACCAGCATAACAAACTAAAAAATAACCATTACATTAGTATTGGTGTGATATTTTTATTTTTGTTTATGGCTTATTGATGAGGTATTCAATGAAAAATGCAACTGCATCTCTCAAAAGTATTGAATACCGGTATTCAAAGTGATACCAAAACATAAAATTACTAAAGTTTTAACAATATTATTCAGTTGGTGTTTGACAGCCTTCATCAGGGAATATAAGTATACACACGTTTACATACTCGCGCTCGTTCAAATGGGAGCAACACACACCTCTAAACCATTATTCACTTTAGTTTCTTATGCACAAAATAAAATATATCATAAACAACTTTTTTATATTCCCTATTATATTTTATGATAATATTCATTTTCTCAACTAACAAGATCTTGTATGTTCATGTAATGTATGTTGAGCCTAAAGCGCTGCTCTTTAGTTTACAGTTATTATGCCGGACTTGGGAGCTTGAGACAGAGGGTAATTTATGTGTAGACATAAGAGTTATCTTTAAGGCATGTAGATCTGCATTTAGGTGATGTACATCTCTGTGTTTTGGCGTGATAGAGTTGGAGGACATTCGAAATCATAAAAATCCTAATGATAATAATCTTAGGGGTTTTATTTTATAAAGACAGACGCTGCATTTTTTTATTATTATGTAGAGCTTGCAACAAAAACATGGCCGAAGTTGACTTATGATCGTTCGGACGGTGCACCACAAGGGCGATCTTACCAACCCCAGGGGAACTATAATTGAATTGTGATGTTACTCATTCAGCATACTGTGAATAGTATAAACTGATACGTTCACATAAAATGAACAATCCCGTCATTTTGTCGCGACAAATCAATCAATACGAATTTTCTATTGATCTTGATCATCTTCGTCCTCATTGAAACTTATTCCCCTTCTTTTCCAATCCCATTTTATTGATTATTCTGATTGCACCATTTTCTGGAATATTTTTTCGATATTTTAAGTTATCAATCACTGTGTGATATAATGCGTTTATATGCTGTAATTTGGTTATAAACCAGACAATGAAAATAGAAGAGAAAAATCAATATTTTTTCCAATGTTATAATGATGAATATAATATCTCAAAGTGTTTTTTTTTAATATTTCAAATGATGATAATGATATTTTTAACCACGAGGGAAAGAGGGCGAAAAAGAGAAAGTTTTGAGAAGTAGAAGTCTCGTGTTGGTGGTGGGAAGAGAGATAAATAAAGAATTCGAAGAGAATAAAAAATAGAAAAGTGATGTGAGAATGAATAATATGAAGAAACAACAAGACTATGAACTGGCAGATACCGAGGTCAAAGAGGACTGACCTGGATTTGTGCCCTCTGATTCAATATTAATTACTGATTTGGGTTTTGGAAACAAAAAACTAATTAATATGTCTATATTCGATGATCCACAATTGTTTAAAAAGCTGTTATTTTATCAATTCCTTTCGAAATTTTGAAGAGAAAAAACGGATTAATTTATAGTTTGATGTTTTGATGTTCGGAGATAATAAGTACTTTACTTCATTCAATACGGCAATTCAGAGTGGAATATTTTCACTAAAGTATTTTCCTTATTCGATTTCAAGATGTTAGATCTGGAGCATTATCGAAGAATTGAGACAAAACTCACTTATTCGACTATTCGACTTTGGATATGGGGCTACTTTTCAAGACCTTCACCTGTACCCCATCCAACTATTGGCACGGCCTTCCTGATGATCTATATTCTATAACGAACCAACCCACGTCACGACCCACCAGATGTCACAACTGTACCGTCTACTCGCGATGCCCACGCACTCTATTTATATCATTCCGAACTATATTTATAATAACCTACAACTGTCAACTTTTGTCGGCTGCGAATTGGCGATATGTCCAGACAGACGAGCGTTAGTGCTGATTTATAGGGGAGACAGCCGATCGAGGACTAGTGTAATGGATATTGGTTTATGTGTAACGAAGTTGTATGGTCGATATTCCTGATTCAAATGCAACTGATGTACAATTATTTCCAAGAAAATTTATTGGCTATCTCAATTAATTTGTCAGATATAACCTTGAAATAATGGTAATGTAAATCAAAAGGTTGGCGATTGGTCGACTGCATAACTATACTTCCTTCCACTGAAGAAGCTGCTGCATGTCTGCCAACTGAGTAACTTGGCAAAATTCAATAATTTCAATAACCGAGCAGAAAATTGTTGAAGTTTTGATAGTGAAATGCTTCCGAATATGTAGTGGTGTTACTAATCGTGAATCTCGTCATGTAAAACCGTTGACCGGTAAACGCCACAGCTATACAAATATTTATCGGTGATATTCGTGTTTGTTATGTTGGTAGACGATCTCTTCTTTAGTGGATAAGAATAATGTAATTGAAACGCCAACTTAAATTACATTTGATTCGATTCAGAATAATTATACTATTTCATTCATAAATCAAGAGCAAATTTCATGATTATTTTGGTGATTTATAATAAATTAATTAGATCATCTAAAATAACTATTTTTTTTAAAGATGTATAGGCCTGAACCTTGAAAAAATCTGTTAATCCTCATTGGGACTGAGGTTGACAAGGTAGAATTGTTCAGACCGTACACACGAGCGATCTTACCTCCCGAAAAAAAAAAATGTTATAGCCTAATCATTCAACAAATTGTGATGATTAGATGCTGTATAAATTATTGGTTCTATTTCTTCCAGAGTACTAATCTTTATGTTTATTAATAAAAATTACCAAACAATGTAATTGCTCTATAAATGGTAGTTGAGTATTGTTATCTCCATTGTTACATGCGTCAATGATTCAACCAAACTTTCAAGATAAGGCTCTTTTATATAGCAGGCTGTGATAATTCATTAGGTAATTGAAATGTAATGGGATAATACGAAACAAGAAGATTTAAAACGCAAGAAGGTCGATCTATACGGAAAATCGGGTTACTGATAAAGAGAAAACACATTATATTATTATTACCTTCAAGTTGGTATATCAGCTATATAGACCTTTGGTATAAGCTATAATCTTTTGACTTATAGTAGATTATTGTCGAAGGTATACAACTAAAAAGTTATTGTTTGCTGTACACATTTGAGAATTATGCAATGTGAGTTATACCATCGTGTAGGTACTCGTCTGTTCTAGAATATGATATCTAATTCCCTGCAAGAGTTACCACCCAGTAACTGATTTTTCGCTAAATCGACTCCTGCATGCTCTCTTGAGACGGTCGACGTAGAAAGAGAAAGATAGAGGAGTTGAGATTCATTAATATTCTATTGTATGAGATAATTAAGAGCTCTATAACTTTTATACGTGTATAAGCATATACTGTACGATATGGGATGATTGCATGAATAACAGATTCTGGATAATTGCTACTGGATAACAACTGGCCACACAAATAGGCCCTTCCTGCAATATATATATAAATAGAAAGCATTCTCCCCTTCCTTTTTCCCTCCAACAATCTTCTTCAAACTCCTGTCTACAGGAGCATATGATCCATACGTATTATTTTTCATTCATTCATATTGAGTCTATCTCTACTGAGATGATGAGATGGAAGATTATTTATTTCATTATGTGTTTTTGGATAGTCGGAAGGAGTCGGTCGTGTCCTGTTTGTTAAGGAACCATCCCTGTATTGATCTGAACGACAGAGGAAAACCAGGAAAAACCCCTGTCAGGATAGTCGATCATGGCGGGAATCGAACCTCGGTCTCCTGAGTGACGGTTCAGTCAACTTCAGTGTATTAACCACTCGGCCACACGTCTCAGTCGTATTATTACGACATATAGGCCTATATATTCACATATATATATATATATATATATATATATATATATATATATATATATATAATATTAAAAGATGGTAATTTCTATTTCCCGTTGACCGATTCCCTCAACAATGCTATAAAAATCAGCTGATCGTCTTGATAACAAGGTGTACATTGGCAAGTACTATAATCATAGCTTTACGCACTGAAACGCGCGTGGGTGTTGTTGCACCTGGGGGCTCGACACACCCGTTCGGTGATGGTGCGTGATAGGGAAGACGGTCGATCGGAGGGTTACGCACTGATTGGATAGGAAGTGCGTGCGTGATGTCTGCTATTATCCTCACGCACTGTGCGTGACGGGCTACCGGTTCGGTGAGCGTAGCGATGATTGACATTTATATCTCCTTTCAGATGTTTTTATCGCGATTTTTATGTTGTTTTTTTTGGTTTATATGTTTTACACCTGGGTGTACTAATGTATAGCTTACTTCAGGTGACTTGTATATCAAAACGAAAATGAATTAGTATGTTCCAGATAGAGCTCTCAATTCAATGGACATAATAATACTCATAGATATTTTTAGATATATATTATAATGGATGACCACAATGCCCCTATCTTTGAACAAACTGAATACACTGAGTACATTGAATAATGAATACGCTCATATTTCCAGGTCTTTTGAGTTTTCAAAAATGAAAAAGTGATGAATGATTTCAATATACAAAAATTTAAATGAAATGTAATCGAATAGTTTTTCCTTGTATCCTTTGGAGGTCGTTGTCCAACATTTTTGTCATTCCAACACGAAAAGTCACATTTTTCAACCGAATTGTATTTAAAATATCATTCAATGTTCAGTTCAAAATTCACCAAAAAAACACAATTGCTCTCCTGAATTAATTCAGCGTTCAAATCAGCAGTCTTTTTCTGAACAAGTGTCAAAATTCTGATGTGTATTCAGAAGACAGACAATCCTCTTCACGTCAATACAATTGTGACATGAAAGAATGAAAAACATTTACCTATCTGCCTGCATGCTGTCCAGAGAGTGAAAATCCTAAAAATAAATTCAATTATTCCATCAAATTATTCATAAATCATTACTGGGTTCAGCGGCATGACAACCATAATGCTATACTTATTCGACACTTACGCCATATCAAAACCATCCATCTTAATAACAAATAATCAACTTAATTACTTCAATTTAACCATACTATTTTAAATAATTAATTGAAAGGCAGTATAGTTTTCAGATATGTTAATCAAAGTCACCATGAATGTCTGTTTACAGTTATTGTTTTGAAAACAAGACACAGTCAATTAAATTTTATAGTCCAACATATCGAATTATGAATTTAAATTTCGATTAATGTTATGATATTTAATTTATTCGCGTGAGAAGAAGGTCCCGATCGACCGTCCCTTCTATCCCAAGCACTAACGCGCTGATGGTTCAAGCCTTCATCTCTCGTGATTGGATGTTATAGTGATCCAATGTGGGTGAAATATGATACGAAGAGATGAAAGTACGGAAGGATTTATTATTTATAGTACATCGTAGGCCTTCGTAATTGATTATATAGAATTTGATTGAATGTTAAGCAATTCTGATGAAAAGGAGTTGATCGCAGAATATTATCCATCTTATTATTGTGTGAACGTTCGATAAATTATGTATCTCAGATTCCACAACGAAAAATATTTTGATTTTTACATGTTAACGTTACAGCCTCACGGGTGAAAATGTGTGAAGAATGAAGGTTTAATTGGATGATTCAGCTACTCATTATTGGAAATTCAACAGTTGAATACAAAGTTTGAAATTGAATTCGAAGAAAATGAAAACAAAAAAAAAACAATTGTAAGAGGCTTATAGCCATAGGTTATCGGATACAACCAATAGTACAAAATTATTTTACATTTTATAAATTTTATACTACAAAATTATTTCGACCTGGTTTTCATTCAACAATTTCTACAGCATAAACTTTGCATTGCAAAAACATAAAGGACCCACATTATAAATTCTTATTCGGTGTTTACTTTTTCCCAACTAAAATGATCGAAAGATATGTTAATTATCTCTAAACCTATTAGTTTAACATGTGAATTATAGTTTGACAAATAGTATTTGAATTTTGAAATGAAAATATTTGTTTCCTTTGTGGTGGTGGCATCGTCCTTGTGGACTGTTATGCCTAGTACGAACGATCCTACCTTGTTATCCTGAACCTCATTTGAGAAACAACTTTCGTGTGAACGGTTTTACATAACACTAAAACAGATTGGTTTTCAGATGACGTTTTTTTCAATATAATCGAAAGTTGATACAAAATCATTGTTCCCCAATGGCTATGAATGAAAGACAAGATGGTTTTGAACGGGGCACCACAAGGGCGATCTTACCACCCCAAAGAAAATAAATAACTTCCCTACATTATTGAATGAAATAGATATTATGAAATAATACTAATATTTATTTGAAACTGCATGGAATAATGATTATTACCATGATTTGTGTATCAAATAATATTGTAGAATGGAATTTACTGAAGTATGATTGATCAGCACTTCCAAAAAATACCATTTAAAAAAAAAGTTCAGGCCTATTTTTGAAAGATGAATGTTAACAATTCGATTTGCTCGTACAATTATCCTCATTACGTGTATCCACGAGATATGAAAGCTTGAACCACCCATTCGTAGTGGTGTGGCATGGAGAAGACGGTCAATCGTAACCTTCATCTGTCTTGGATACAAGTTACAGACGAGAAATGAAGGCTTGAACCCCCCGTGCGCCAGTGCTCTGAAATAGAGGAGACGTTCGGTCGGAATCTCCACCTCATGTGGATACGAATTACTATTGGAACTCGTCACCTCTTAGTTCTTGTGTTAATGACCTTTTAATTAGCTAATTGTACGATTACGTGTAAAACACGGTAAAACTGTTTTAATTACAATAATTATCAATCCTCCGTTGACGATTGAAGTTATTACATTCACGTTAATAACATATATATAATTGAGTATGAGCTAATTATTTAGTCGTAAAATGTTACAGTTAATCCCTGATAGTCAATTTAATATCATTTTAATAATATATAATTTCATTTTCAATAACATGTTAAACTTGACACAAAGTTATTTTTTCCTTGGTGGTGGTTACTGATTTTGAATTGGTACCTATACAAAGGGTCCTTCGGAAGAGGCAGCACGATACGGTTATATACGACACCAGAGAAATTATTTAATTTTGATACAATTATTTTTTAAAAACTGTGAAACGTAAGCTGATGAGTTAAGGGATAGTAAAAATTCCAATAATTTATGTTGAGGGAGAAAAATCAATCAATTTTGAACTTGTTCATGTTCTATTTCTCATCACTATATATATGTAGCCTATTATGAATATGAAAAAAATATTTATATATATAAATATTGGGTTGAATAACGCACTGTATAATGATGACTTAGATCGATTGGCGTCGTTGAATGATGACTGATGATGGGATGATATAGGTGTTTTTGGAAAGAGGAAAAAAGTCGGCCTGCTGTTGAGGAACCATCCTATTAACAACCTCACCGACAGTGGAAAACCACAAGAAAACTCAGTCAGGCTGGTCGATCATGACTGAAATAGAACCCCAATCTCTAGAACGACCGTTCAGCGTGCTAACCACTCGACCACCCGTCTCAGTTTCATAGTCGTATAAGTTCAGATTCACAAAGCATGCGAAAGAGCCGATTTTATTAACTGATAATTATGTAATAATTGTGGAACTAATAACCAAGGTACAGAAATAGCGTACTTAGCAATGAGTGATTAGAAATCAATCCTCCCTAGCTTCATCCACTAATAAAAATTTGTTAAAACTGTCTGGTTCGAATTGAGTTAATTAATTGTCAAAGTACATCATATCAATTGTTTAATCATAGACAATAAGAAATTATTATACTAATCATTGAATAATATTCACAAAACCAAACCTGATAAACCTAAAAGGGTGAATTTATATACCCACCCCCTCACTCTTCTAGCAGGCAAACATCTGAAACACTAGATAATGAGCCATAAAGCGGTGCTACTGTAAACGCGCTACCGCTCGACCACGAACTATTTCCCGCGGTCTCACGCATTAAAAACCAATGAAATTATCTGAAAAACTTTCAACCCGACGAGTTTGTAAATCATTATTCATTCCGATGATTAATGATGTTGGCTATTCTTAGGAATCATTGTGATATGCTATAAGGTCTTTCAGAGGCTGATTCACACCTTCTAAGTTAGCTGCTGCTGTCGGACAATCAACGTACTGCAGGTGATGATGCGTGGCTAAAATTCCAGGCTGGGGCATAGAGTAATAATAATAGTCTATGGCTGGGGTTTCATTCCTGTATACGTTGTGACTGGCGTAAGACGATCACTCAAGCTAACTGTCATATATATATGCAAATAACATATGTGAGCAGTTTATATATATTATATACATTCGACTAGACTATACTTATCAATAATTATTTTCGTCTCATGTTCCAACTACTATTGGGAAGCACAGCACATATCGATATGACAGAAATCATAGAGTTTGGGCGATCGTTAAGCTCAGTGACCATGGTAATCTTCATAAAACAATCAATAGCCAATGTCAGTATCAACTAAACATATAGCTTTAACTTCCAGAATGCGTACTTAAACGCAGCAGCTACGAATACCTCATAATTATTCATTCCAACTTCCTACTCCTGATAATTTCTTCTACACTTATGTTAACTTCATCCTCGATTCAAATATTCTAGTCAATAAGAAATGGTAGTTATATTATTCTTAATTATATCAGTAACTGTAACGAGATCCAGATATATGTAATAGGCCTACGTACGGTTGTGGTTACATAAAGTGTTCGATCAAATTACATTCAAATGTATCCTGAAGAAAATGTACTGATATTATACGCAGTAAAATTTAAAAGACAATATCCATACGCACTCCACGCATGTTCTGTGAAAAAATTAGCGGTTGATTGTTCGTACATTTTACTTGTTTTTTTTGTCTTGATCAAACTCTTCTATGTGACCACAATTGTGTATAACATATCTATACGGATTGATAACACTCAGCACATAAACAAATGAACAAAAAACATTTACAGCATTTTCCTAATTAATATCAACCAGTACTTTCCACCATTACCACATTATTCAGTACAGCCTCACACCATATCACCGCGGTAGCTCAGTCAGTACAAGGGTTACGTCTTGTTTTTTATTTCCACCCGTCAGGTGTTTTAGTTTTCTGGTAGTGGCTGCACTGGATGACAGATTGTCTCGTCGCATTCCTTGGCTGCGAGATTCAGAAGCTGCACGCTGATTGGCTGTCGGGCAACTCCGTGTGTAACAATGATAATGACGGGTCAGTTAATGTTGATGTTGATGGACTGCTAGGATGGTAAATTAGAACTTTATATATACGATCTAGCATGAAGAGAAAAGTTGTCTTTATTTGAAATCTAGTTTCTTTGAAATAATCTTTCTCATAACTCTTTTATATAATTATGATTATGACACCAGAGCATATTAATTATAATATTTTGTATACATAGTTTCATATTTGATTTCTTGTCTATTTCGTTTATGATGATAAATTATTTTGGGAAATCATTTGATGAGCTTGTATCATGAAGATTACCGACCACTAAGATTCAGCTTAATAATTATTTGAAATGAGAGATATTTCCAAGAATTATTTATTTTTCAATTGTTAAGATCTAAAATTCGTCACAAAATAATTGTTCCATAATTGGAATTGAAACCATGGATGGAAGGTAGGATCGTTTGGACGAGGTATCACAAACCTACAAGGGCGTCTTACCACATCGGAGTGAATAATTCATTCTGAACGACTCATTTAGAGCACTGTGAATATGAGACTAATTAGTTCAGGGTTAATGAACAATGCAAGCAAATTGGTTAATTTGTAATAATGAAGGCACCGGAACATAGAAAAACAATTTCAACACATCTCCTTCTTCCCCTCCCAATGCTCAGTATCGTTTTAAAAAAAATCATATGGAAACACATTTTCTGAAATTATTTTATAATGTTACAATGCCAGAAATCATTATATTTTCACACATTTCACGTATGGGTGCTAAACACAGTTTGTCGGATATCAGAAAAAGAAACCGTAACGCTGTTCCATTACTTTCGCCACAAATTCACCCCTGAACACATGTGTTGGGTGAAGGTTAACAGAAGCCTAATTAACTTATTGACCAATCATAAGACTAATTGACAGTGACCTATTTCAGGTTTCTGTAATCACCAACACTGGAATATAACTAATTGAAAGATGAATGTTATTATCACCTGGTTACCCATGCCATTTGTTTTCACTCCCACTACGAATGAGAGAAGCTATTATTGAAGCTATGGGCGAAACCCATTAAGGCATTTGTATTGTTTCCTCCGTAGCTCAGTCGAACAAGACACGCTTCAAAAACTGACGTTCCTGTTGAGCTTGGATTTTGTAAACGATCTTTCACTTATCGTAACCTTTAAGTTCCATTATCATTTGCTCGTTGGTCTCCCCAAATATCCTACGTGTTGGTGGGGTCGCCAAGCAAACCATAATCAATAACTAATTTATTATATGATGAAATGAATAGATATGTTATTCAGTATATAGTGTATTCAGATGTGTGGCGACTCTAGTGATACAGAGATGAGAAGTTGAACTATACCACTAATCTCCATGAAAAATCGAAGATAATATTTTAGCATTGGCTGTAATATTCGTTCCTTGCTCTATATTGTACGTTCATATTATGAGTGTAAATATTAAACAGCCACTAACTCTGAGATAGGTCGAACTGGACTTCAAAGCCTGACATGTCTCCGCGCCATTGTCTCACGAGACACTGTCTTGTCTCTCCCATGCGAGTCACGTGATCGAGGTCAACAGAGTTGTGGTCCAGGCGAGAGAGATGCTGTAAGCCACCTGATGAATCTGTCCCACGGTGATGACGCGCTTCAGTGATCGCTCTAGAGAAGGGGGAGCGGGGAGGTGTCATTAGGAGAGGAGGAGCAGAGGACGAAGGTTACAGAATCGAAGAGTCATTCGAAATCGATTATTACGTACTGGAAGGATTAGGGTTTAAAGGTTGCGTTTTTTTCGATTGGTTGTTTCGACTTCATGTACACTTGCGATCATGATTTTCTTGTTGATTAAATTTATATTTCAAATTAAATTTACATGTGTTTGTACTGTACATTTATCGTGTCATAGGCCTATACATGTCATAATTATATTTATTTAAAATCAGTAAGAATTCAAATGTTTTGGAAGAGATTTTTTTCCAATTTCTTCCGCTCGGCCAAAGGCCAAAGTTTTCATACGGTTTGTGATGGATTTCCTCAAAAGTGGTCCAACCGACTTGGCCGAAAACTATGTAGCTCCAAGTTGGATGATGAAACTTTTTCAGAAAAAAAATCATGTACAGTGGTGCTACCGCATAAACTCACCTTTCCATTAGGGGAGGTTTTCGAAATCTCCAATCAAGATATCCCAAGTTGCATGGATTTAGGTGACCGATTAATAAGCCACATCTATCGCAAGTTGCTCATTGGATGAGCGATATCGAAGAAGTCTATTCGAATCTTTCTCTGTTAATTTTTGTATGTGCTTCATAGGTCCGAAGTAAAACTCGTACTATTTGTCTATGCACTTCTAATAAACTGATAATAAACTGACTATGACGTATAACGGTACGATGTCAACATTCTGAAACAATGGAAACACAGATTTTTACAGTAGTGCCCACCTTGAAAACGTTATCATAAAAACTATCAAATTCTTAATTTTCACAAGTATGCAGCTGAAAATATATATATATCAAAGCAGTATACATGATTGTGAAATTGCATAAATCCGATCTCAAAAGTTCCGCTTCACAACATTTTGAATGTATCAGAAATATATTTTTATTTCTCACGTAGGCCTACTAGAACTTTGGTATCTCATAAAGTTCGAAAATTATCACTAAATAACTAATATTCTGCTAAATCGACTGCCATGATGGGTCGTTTTGACCCGCCAATTCGAGGAATAACGCACAGGGATTATAGTTGAGAACACACACATTATAGCCAGGTCTCCTAAAGGGTTTTTATTCAGATTCGAATGGAATGATTTCAGAGAAATCTATAGTAGCCGTATCATTAGTATCGCTTGAATAAATCTTGTATCCATCGACGCACCAATGACGAGCTTACTGTGATTAGTTTCACGTGGTCAACATTCAAGTATATTTTGCGCAAGGACTTGAAGATTTTCTTTTAAATAAGAAGAAAATAGTTGCTCCTCAATTAAGGCTATGGATGAAAAGTAGGATCGTTCGGACGGGGCACCACAAGAACGATCTCGCCACATCAATTCTATGAATGTAATTAGTTTCTGTGCCTCATTTATACATATCCATTTTCCTTCCATGTCTTGTGAATTAGTGAATAATTAAAATAACCATGTATTCAAAGAGTTTTATCTATCAGAAATACTTACTTGAAATGTAACCATTTTAATCCGAATGAGTGGTATGATGAAAGCAACTGCATACATCAGTGATGATTGAGATCATTGTTTGCATAACGACTACACCAACAGCCACGTTTTGGGGGGTACGAACGAGCAGTTGATAGACGAACGATAATTCCAAAAATGTACGCCTACGGCCTAATGCGAGACTCGATGAACACACGCCTGACTAAGGCTGACTTGACTTACTTGCCAAAACGAAAAAAAAAACGCAACATAGTTTGCCAAAACTACACTTTTCAACCGTCAGTTCATATATCGTTCATATATATATATAGGCCCTATATATATATATATATATATATATATATATATATATATATATATATATATATATATATATATATATATATATATATATAAAGTCTATAGCGTATATACATCACACTTTTCCAATGGCTTCGTCATTCTCAATCGGAATAATTGCTTGCTTACCACGTTTACATTTTTTCCCATATATAATTATATTCTAATGGCTTCAAGAGAAGGTGTGAGATTAGAGCTGGGGGAGGGGGGAGAAGGGGGCCAAGGTTGAAGGTCAAAACAAACCCACGGCCCACGATGACACTGCACTTTCAAAATTATTTCAAATTTCAAATTACGATCGGTCTCACCAACGTAACAGAACAAAACAAAGAAAAAATCCGTGAAATTTCTTTTCAAAATGTTTTCCCATTATTATCCCCTTTGTCAACAATTGGTATCCCCGATCGACCGTTTTCTACATATTTCAATACTATCAGTTGGAAGTTTCGAGCTGTCAGAATTAAACGCTTTGCATAAGATTATTGGCTGTTCTTATATTGGTGGTCGCTCGTCGGTTTCGTGCTATGATTTAACGATGATGGTTGTAGGTTTCCAGCTGCCATCTTGGTTGTGTGATTCATGGGTTGATCGACGAGTGCTATAGATATGTGGATTGTATAGAAATATATAGAAAAACATGGATTATTTGCAGACAGATTTGGGTCTATTGTAACGCATGATCAAAAGACTATGGTTGTTGTTATTGTTGTTGTTTCTATTTTTTGTCATCGTCGACGTCGTTGTTTTCGTCGTTATTGTTGTAGTTCTGACTTGGCATACACATAATATCATCAACTTATCATATAATTCGGTACTGAATACTTTTGTGACACAATCGTTTGATCCATGCACTCTTGAGGAAAAACAATTTCGAAATTTTCAAGAACCCCCATTCTATATAAAAACTCTGAGGAGAAAATGTTCTTATAGGCCTATATTTTCTGATGACTTCAAATTCTCCCAGAATTCTTACTTCACGATTACAGACATCACTCTGAAGTTTTGTATCAATCGGATCAGCCGTCTCAAAGAGTAGTTTTTAAATCAATCAGGAAATCAATTAGATCTTCAAACGATTAATAAAACCAGCACCAACTAGAACAAGTAGGCCGTGCATTGATGGTTTCAAAATCAAAGTGTGTTTATAGATATTCAATAAATTCTCACGGATAGGACAATATTATACTCATGCTGCGTTTTTCTAGTTTAAAATAATAGAAAGCCTAAATTCACTTCACTTGCATCCACAAAAATCTGTCATCTGTAATTTCCCGGAGAAATATTTGTAAAGCTTCGGTAAATATAGATATAATCTCGATCCAACTCTAAACATTTCATATGTTTGAAAGATGCAGTTGTGTTTTTTTTCGTAAACCTCGTCACGAATAATTATGAAACTCTAAAAATACCACAGTTATGCAATCAAAACGGTGATATTCATGGCTGTTAGTTATTTATTTAGATTGGATTTAACAACGCACTGTACTGATGACTGAATGAGGACTATTGGCGTCGATCAATTATAAAATATGACATGATGAGGTGATGACATGGAGGTTATTTTATTAGGTGTTTTTGGATATTGGGAAGGAGTCGATCGTGGCCTGCTGTTATGGAACCATCCCAGTATTGACCTGAACGACCGAGGGAAAACACAAATCCACGTGTCAAGATTGTTGACCATGGTGGGAATCGAGCCCCGGTGTCCTGAATGACGGGTTGTCGTGCTAGCCACTCGACCACTCGTCTCAGTTTTTTTCAGTTGTTATATTATAGATAACATTTATGGATATCTGTGTGGGTGAATATGACTTTTTTGTGTGGGAATTTCAAGTTTGAGTCCAATAATTGGAATAATAATATAATTTGAAACTGTATTTTGATTACAGAACTCTGATATCGCAATTAATACCTCAACGTCCGACGAGCGGCTGAATGTGCGACGACGTCTCAACAATTCCGTTAAACAACGTGGTGGTAAGTAGTTTGATATCTGATACCGTTTCAGAGTTGTCATAAAAATGTGATATTTCGCGCCTCCCATTCTCTTGAACTATTATGCTTTTCTCTGTTACATATTTCAACCAGTTATATCAAGAGTCCTCATGGATTAAAATAAACATAAATCATCATCTCCATTAGGTCTCCACTATATATGCCTATAACACCTACACACACAGCCCCCTTCTTACCCCCCCCCCCCACACACACACAGAGAACGTGCAATGATTAACACATGAATAACGACATACTAACCACGCTAAACACCCCGGCTGTCACCTGTTAGATAATAGCTTATCACACACAAAAGAGCTCTGGCTCTACTCTACAGATACAATTAATTAATCAATGACGAAGGTGAAATTGTACATATATCATAATGTTGGACTTTGAATGGAAATGACATTAAGAAATGGGTTGAGTTTTGTGTTGGTGGATGACAGTTGATGTGTGTAGTGGTCTTTACGAAAAAGGTATCAAAGAATCTTCTGAAATTAATTTTAATTTGTTGGTATATTTTTCAAATATTTGTTTTAATTCGTTTCCGATCCCATCATCATGTAAGTTTTTTGAGAGTACTGATGAGTGATGATAATGGAACAATGAATTATGAAGGCATAAGGTTTTTAAAAAAAAACATGAAAAATGCGGGACTCGAACCCACACCCTCGACAAGAAAAGACGCATCTCAGCTGAGTTCAAAAGTATGAATGCTTCAAGTATATCCACGGAAGTATAGAAGGTCGTCTACGTACTGAATTATTGTAAACAATTTGAAAAGTGCAAAATCTCTGACTTTTGTTCTAAGAATTATACCCTCTCAAAAGTGTTGGTTTTGTTTCTCAAAGTGAAGCCTGGTCCTAAAAAATAATATAAAGCCCCAACAATACAGAGCAACACGAATATAATGGTGATATCTGTTTTCACTTTGTTGGTCAAGTAACTTACTTTTACAGAAATTTATGGGGGTGCATGCACGGCGCTCATAAAAATAGAGAAATTCATCTTTACTATACGATCTACGAACTACGATCTACGATCTACGAACTACGAACCAGTGTAATTGAATGAAAAGTATGCTCTTTAATCAATATGCTCTTTAATCTTATCTTTAGATCTTTTTAGCTCTTTAGTTATGCTCTTTAATCAATATGATATATTCTATTTCTGTAAATTCAATCACTTTTACGATTATACGTCATTAATTTATTTTCACATTTCTGGTATTCATTGACGTATTATCTTGAACTGATTGAATTCACTAAACTTGGATGTCACACTGATTGAAGAGCATACAATAATCTTAGGGTTGATACACTTTCTATTCAATCACACTGGTTCGTGAACATGGTAAAAAAATTGTGAACATGAATTTCTCTATTTTCATAAGCACCGTGCATGCACCCCCTTAAGATAATTGTAGGTAAATGAATTCAATTCTCAAATATATTCATGAATAATACTTTGAAATATTGAAAGCTTCCATGAATAGTGAGAATAACAAATCATAAGTCAAATGTCAATATATCAAAGTCATTAACAAGTCATTCGTA
Source organism: Brachyptera putata (assembly GCA_907164805.1). Classification (NCBI taxonomy): domain Eukaryota; kingdom Metazoa; phylum Arthropoda; class Insecta; order Plecoptera; family Taeniopterygidae; genus Brachyptera; species Brachyptera putata. The sequence goes on along the minus strand of OU015471.1, from coordinate 12,027,524 downwards.
GAAATGGATACTATGAATCTATATTTCAGCAAGTTTTAGCCAAGTCACTTCAACACTCAACTCGTGACGTTTTTATTATCTGTTTTGTGCGTTTCTCCATTGAAATAAACACAAATTATGTTTTTGAATCTACATTCCATGATAATACTCGTTCGAATAATAGAAACATCGAAGAATAATTAATTTTTCAATTACCCACATGAAACTTGAATTATTTGACGCATATTTCTTGGTTCACCGTTTTTAAATCGTCAACAATAGAGAGAGAAAAAATATATTTCAGCTGTCAGTAAGTAATTTAATTATGCATATGAAGATTGGCCTAGCATCGGTATTTTATCTTGACAGCAAGTTCACATACAAGTTGAGCTCGTTTGACTTCTGTATGAAGTTCTCCTGTGGAGATAAATTTTGACAATTTAACAACCAATTTGAAGTTTGAAATGTGTGGATTTGAGTCCTGTATACATTGCCTTTGACAGCTCCTAGCTACACCTCGTTCCTTTCATACTTGTCAGCTGCTAGATAAAGAGAGATATAGAGGAGAGAGAGAGAGGGAGAGAGAAGGAAAGAGAGAGAGAGAGAGAGAGAGAGAAAGAGAGATACAGAGACAGAGATGGGGACATAAGGAAAGAGAGAGAGAGAGAGAGAGAGAGAGAGAGAGCTTCAGAAGCCGTAATTTGGTTCACTCTTAGTTCTTTAATTATTCAAATATTCAATAATCTTTTATATTAATTACTACTGCCTTATTCTGCACGTTGGGGCGGTCGGCAGTGATCTCTCTACTTGTCTGTCTAACTTCGGCAACTTCCTATATATTCATCAATTCAGAGGAGAGAAAAATGTATTCAATTCTACTTTTTCATCTGAAAGAATCACTGTCCCATAGGTTCTACGCTATGTTACAACAAAAATTCTACCCTCCTACATATTGATAAATATAATAAACTCGGAGTTCGATGTTTGGGTAAGGTGATCACTGACGACAGTCACAACGTACATGAATAATCCCCCTAATTGACTCTCATTACAACGAAATTATTCAACCACAACAAATACTCAAATCATAGCTTTTTTGCCATGTTTACAACGCATACATAGATTCACTTTCACATGTTCTGCACTAGGACACCTTTCTACCAAATGAAAGATGATTTTTATTGTTATCATCTGTCATTCTGTCACCTGATTGTTGTTATTCTGACGTAACTTGATCTCGCCTAAACAATCTTCTCACACCTCGTATGATATAACAGCCATGACTACCTGCATGGTCTCGTATGGAGATGAGGACCGGAGTGAGCTGTGGAGGCTGGAGACGGGTTGATGTATAACACTCTCTGAGTTCTGACTTGCGTTCAAATAAAATCTTTTTCCGTTTATATTATATTATTTTTCGTATATTCCGTTTATTCACATTGGTTTTAACATTGTATACCCCATAAGCGAACTCCAAATCGTTATTGTCGGAGAACGAAATTTTAAATCGACACTGGGTAAGCAGTGGTGGATAGATGGTCAAAGACTACACGCGTGGTGCCACTTGCGTCCGGATCTGATGTCAGGTTCTCTCGTGAGAGCCAAACCGCGATCGACCGAAGTTGCAAAAATCAATGGCCCAACTTAGGTTAACGTGATAACGGGAGAACGGCGAGTCGGATCGAGACCGTATTGGTACCAGCAGATAAGTATTGACGAGACAAACATTTCGTCGTTACACCTATCTCGTTGTGAATCTCCGTTTCTGCACGGCGGCAGGAACAAAAATTTAACTTTGTTTCCCATTAGCAACTTTTGATACGCGATTGCCGGAGAACAAATTGTTGGATCGACTCCGGGTCAACGGTGGCTGATAGAGGTTCACTGAATACACCTTCACGTCCAAGTTTCGTTCGAATCGTACTATCAGATTTTGTGCTAGAGTAAAAAACCACATTGTCATTTGTCATTTTTTAACGATGCACTGTTAGGTAAGATCCTATTGGTGTCAGTAAATAAATTAATGAAATGATGCAATGATGGGATGATGAGATGAAAAGTTATTTTATCCAGAGTCCAGGACAGTGGAAAGAAGTCGGTCGTATTGGTATAATTATATTGTATCAAATTCTCTAAAATATTGGGAGTCGATGTTTTGAAAATAAATAATACATACGTGAAGCCACCCTCCAAAGCTCAGTCAATTAAGACATCGCTTCAGGAACTGAAGTCCACGTTGGGCGTTTGTGTTGGGCGACTCTTTTTGTGACCATCCTTCTTCTCAACATCACTTTATAGATTCGTTATCACTTTCTCATTCGTACCCCCAATAACCTAGCTGTTGGTGAGGACGTTAAGAAACCAATAATCAATTTTCATGAATGTTGGTCACTTTGACGATGTTCTCACCGCAAAGGTCTCTCAGTGACCAAATTAAATCAAATCCATACTCAAACCAATCAAAATAATAACAAAACAAAAAACCACTCATTTTACCCATCAAATCAACTTCTGAAAACTGTCTCCCATATCGCAATAAGGGCGTACACACATGCGATTGCGTGAGAATATGACCTTAAATAGATCAAGGACTCTACCAACCATATCGCTCTTCCCATACACCTCCTGTCAATTGAAACCCGCACATTTCAACATGCATGACCGTATCTAAATATTGCGGCTTACTTTTGAACGGATGATTATATAATATTAGGTATTGGTCAGAAAATTAACTAGCCATCGTGGGAAAACAGATTTCGTCCGAAGATCCTCTATTTTATTATTTAAATGTAATTTCATTTCTCGGTGATTTATGAAATTAAAGGGAATGAAAGGATGTATGTATGCTTGTAAGTGCATATGTAGATGTCATGTTAAAAGACAGTCAAAGAAGATGTACGGAAATAGGTAATGAAATGAAATGGAAGAAGAGATTTTAATGTGAGGTTGAAAATCGGACTTCTCTTTCTTACTCGGTTATAAACATAATGTAAATAATTGAACGTCATGATGAATAGAAAAGCATCAAGGAATTATGTATTATCGTTTCGGATGTATCATTTATCAGATGTAATATATCACACGATATATAGGTCTACACAGTAAATAAAAGTATACAAATATTGAAAAATGAAGAAAGAGGTGTAATAATTGAATGGAAGAAGAAATGTAACGCTAGGACTTGAGAGGTAAAAATATTAAGAAAACTCGACGAAGAAGATGACGGAGGTCATAATAAATCGGAGATTTCTCTCCTCGAAATTGAATATTCAATCATTCATTTTCCCAGAACTATATAGCTTGTTATTCACAGTTTGTTGAATAATTAACATTATGATACTTGTTTTCTGCGTAGTGATAAGGTCACTCTTGTAGTGCCTCGTCTGAACGATCCCATCCTATTATTATTAGCCATAATAGGAGAACCATTGGGACTTTGGGCAATTTCAATTTCACATGTTGTATCGATAATAAAAATAACTGAGGACATGTTGATCTTCAATTTTAAATTTCGAAAAAATACAAATTATTCGAAATACTCACCACTATTATCCCAAAATTTCATTTTAAATTAATGAAATACGTTCATGAATGAAAACCAAAATACTACTATGAATGAAGAAAGAACTACCACCACATACGTATCTCCACGAAAAATAAGGCTCGAAACATCCGTGCGCTAGTGTTATATGATAGGCTAGATCGTCGATCGGAACATTCATCTCTAGTAAATCTCTTGACACTTCACTTCCGTCCACTAACATTAACATCTCAACACCCCCAACCGTTATAGTCAACGCATACCCAAAACATCCGATTGTCACCTTCAACAATCAAATCGTATCCCAACTTCCTGTTCCCATGGTAGCACACATGTAACGTCACGTTGAATGACTTCCTTAATTCTAGATTTATGAATGAAATGAGGGAAATAGTAATATTATCAACTTGATGATAGACTTGGATTTTGAGACATTGTTATTATAAAAGACTGTCAATTGTGAAGGCTGGAAACTTCTTGAATGTGATGTTAATTGATAGAGGAGACGGTCGATCGGATGCTTAAGATTGTTGTGGGTATATGGGAAATGAGAGGAAGAGAGAGAGAGAGAGAGAGAGAGAGAGAGAGAGAGAGAGTGTTGGATTACTAAAGGGAGATGGCGTGTTATTAGAGTATTAGAGGAGCGTGGCAAAGACTTTGTTCGAGATTTAAATATGGGAACTATTTTTGTGTGTAATTTGGTGTTTGTATTTTCAGACACTCATTCATTCATTCAATCAGGAGTCAGGGTGGAGTTTAGGGGTAAATTGTAGAGTATGTGAAGGAAGTAGATAAACTGTCATTTCATTAGAGTATTGGAGGAGCGTGGCAAAGAATTGGTTCAAGATTTAAATATGAGAACTATTTTTCTGTGTTATTATGTGTTTGTATTTTCAAACACTCATTCATTCATTCATTCATTCATTCAGGAGTCGGGGTGAAGTTTTGGGGGAAATTGTAGAGTAGGCCTATGTGAAGGAAGTAGATAAACTGTCATTTGCGACTTCCTTTCTAGAATTTGTTGTTTCTATGACCGGTTATATGCACTCTTAGTCAATTATTATTCAGTCAATTATTATTTAGCTGACTATTCAGGATACGAAAATAAGAAACGTAACCAACGTAAACAAAGTTATTCCATGAAATAAAGCCACTGCTTCAGAAACTGTAGTCAGGATACGAGTCCCCATGAGGCATTGCTTTTAAGTGAATATCATTCGCCTATCAAAAATTCATTCGTATCCCCAAATAACTCGTGTGTTTGATTGAGTCGTCAAGCTAACAATAATTAAATCAACATAATGAGAAACTTTTTACAGAGTAATTGTTTTCCAATTAAGGTTCAGGATGACAAGGTAGGATCGTTCGGACCGGGACGCAATGTTGATCTTACCACACCAAAACAAATATAGGTACTATATAATACCGAGTGATCGGTGTTAGAGATAATATCAGTTATGAGAGTCGATTCACCGAAATACAGTATTTTGCTCATCATTTTTGAAAGGTATGAGTTATCAAAATTCTAATACGGAGGATCCAGAAATATTATAAATAATGTCAATTGAGGTGGTTTGTATTTGTGGAATCTATATTGAACCTATATTTCGCATTATTTTCACAGATGTACAGCTGAGAAAACACATTTTCATCTGTACAACTTTGACAGTGAGGTTATTAATTTGATTTCAAAGTTGTTGAAATTATCAACGATTCTCCCGTAATAGAATAGAGATGTATCATATCGTTCAAAAGTTTTCCCCTCAAATCTACATTTCGCTAAACAGACTCCCAAACACACTTAATTATAGATAACTGTCTAATCCAGACTCCGTGAAACCTGCTTCTAGTTATCCAAAAACATTATTTCCCTTTCGACTTAAACTAGATAATATTATCGATATATTACGGTTTGAATTCATAATTCATCAACAGCTATTGCATACAAACTTATTTAGAGCACGTTTACCACTAACATTTCGAAATGAATACATTCCACGTGAAAAATAAAAAAGTATTATTCAAATCACGTTGCTTTTTCGTAGTTAATCCTGCTGAACTTGAATATGAATTACCTGCTATCTTAATTAACTTGATCCTTTAACTTCTGGTTAGCTTACACAAACATACTTCAGTAGTAAAAAAAAAACTCTTATCTCATTACGTAGTTCTGGTTTTGGTAATTTTTATAATACAAACATCCAGAGCGAAAACGTACCAAGTCATATTTCGTACGAGACCTACATGACATTGTTGCATTAACCACACCATTCAAAATGAAGTCGTTAAAGTGGCCAAGTCAGAAGGCAAAACTGTTCTATCTACTATCACCGTGTTTCTATCTACTTGAAATCCACGACAGAATAATGTTGTTAACCAACTGTATTATTGTAGGCAAATACACTCCACAGTTTTATCATGGTTTTATAAAATGTATTTTCATGGAAGATAATGATTGAGTTTTTGATCGAAGGCCTACATCTCGTTTTGAGTAGTCATAGCCCTCTAGATGACATAATATTTTACAAAGAAATAGGGGCGCCTGAAAAGCGTGTACCGGTATGAAGTCGACTCGGTTGTGTGATACGGGTTTGGGTGTCCAACCTTAACTGAATCCTATTGAAAAGTATTGATAATACTCGAATATTCCATTGAAAAGTACTTCGAATCCACAGCCACGTCAACTTTATTCCGGTATACACGCTTTTCAGTGCCCCCAATAAATATATACCGGTGATATTTGTGAAATTTTGTTGGCAGACAATTTTTTTTTCGTGAATTCAGGTATACTTAACATGTATACACACGGTCATATGGAAGTGTACTGTGATATGAGTTGCATGTGGTTGAGATAAGGTGAACAGACCGTGAGGCTACTGAATAAACAATAAGGAAAAGAGACAACTTTTTATTCGAATGAATACTAATTTTACTACCAAAATGCAGTTGCCACAGAGAGAGAGAGAGAGAGAGAGAGAGAGAGAGAGAGAGAGAGAGAGAGAGAGAGAGAGAGAGAGAGAGAGAGAGAGAGAGAGAGAGATGTAGTGATAGAGAAAAATGGAAGTGCCATGCCAGAATAGGGACGAATATACGGGTGGAAAGAAAAAGAGAGAGAGAAAAATATGTGGTAATTAACTCATGTTTGTTGTATAAACCTCTCGAATCTCGAAGGCTTGTTCACAGCAGAAATTAGGAGTGAACCTAACTATAGCGAATTAAGTGAGTGAATAAAGAAACTTAACTTGACCAAGTTAACTGAACTGAAGTAAGTTCTTCCAAAGATTTGTAATACCCCCGCTCACACCATTACGTTATAGCAGTGAGGAATTAGCCGTAAGAGCAATGTTTGCGAACACTTAATATACTGCTCCCAATTCTACTTCAAGCTGTATAACGTGGCCAATCAATGACTAATGATGGGTGTGACTTTATAATCGGCCACCTAGATGTAAACAAACTCATTGGAGATTTCTAAAATCCCCACTGACAAACAGCTCATTTGATGGGATGTTATGTTTTGAGATGTCAAGGGGGTGAGAAAAGGGAAAGTGGTCCTTCGGATTAAAAATTTGCAATTTTCTAGAACCGGAGAAATTTGCTGAATTCGGTTCAGCTTCCACTATAAATGAGCTACATCATTGACTGTTTATCACTGATAGTGATAAATTATTGTTGTACATATTATTGATACACTTATATTATACTCATGCTCTCAAAGTCAAATTTCCTGGACCCTTACCGGTCCAAGCTGTTCTAGATTCAAGAGACTGAGACTTTGGTTATATTCACTGAAAGAGCCGAATACCATAGCAACATGTTCAGTTCTTGTGTATTTCTAATGTTGTCATAAAACAACACTTATTAATGGGTATACAGACAAAATAGATAGCTCTTAATCGCAGTACTACTCATGAGGTGGGCAGCGGAATATATCTCGAAATTTGCGATCTAAGAGACCGTGACTTTGTTGTTATCTTGCATTGTCATGGTATTGTGCTCTTTGAGCTCTTCTAGTCAACATTATCCAATCAGAAGCCCTAGTCCTCAGGAGCTAAAGCTGGACGTGTTATTCAAAGTGGCGGACGCGGTATGGTATATACCTTCACTTGTGAATGGTCCTTAACACTAACTAAACCAGTCTTCTTGAACACATCTCTCGAGTGCTCGTGATCCAGTAAGCGGTGGATTCAGGGCTGTGTCATAGGTCATGCTACATTCACTCGCACATTACGTCATTATCGGCTTATATGGTGTATACGTACTCTTAGACAGGTAATTGCCCGTTTGCAGATCACTCTCTCGTGCGAGTGCTCGCGCACCCGGCCCTAGCTGCTCTAATTACTAGCTTGTAGACGTCCGTGAAGTTGACCCCACACATATCACAATATGATGATATTATTTTTTCACCATTCTTCACAGCTATATTTTTTTATATTTGGTTTAACGACGCACTGTAATGATGGCGAAGACCTACTGGAGTTGAATGGATGATTGATGAGATGATGAAATGAAGTTTTCTTGGGTAATGGGAAGGATAGTGGAAGAAAGCGGTCGTGGCCTATATTGTGGGAACCATCCCGGTATTAGCCTAGACTATAGAGAGAAACCACGAAAGAAAAATGTAAAAATGGACAGCGGCGGGTATCGAACCGGGTCCGAAATTGCCCTCGTTTCCCGGATCACATGAAGCGAGCGCGTTAACCACTGCGCTGGTTCTTTACTGCTGCTTCACTACCCGTTAGTACAGTAAATTGTATCGTTATAGTACCCCTTACAGTACCTCTGATCTCGCCGGTATATAACTAGTCCATGTGAATCAATTGTCCATGCGAGGGGCCAATGTCACGCTAGCCCCCACATATATACGATCTTGAAAATTCAAACGGTTGTGCTTCGTTAGTACCGGTTAGAACAGTCAAAATGTTCACTAGTACTTTTTTCGCTTGGTCAGGAGAACAGATTAAGTTTTGAAATCAGTTTCTCACATATGTCCAATTTTCAAATTTCAACGGAATTCGTTGGTGCTTCGTTAGTACCCGTTAGTACCGTGAAGATTTCCATCAGTACTCGTCTGGTTTCGTCACTCTACCGCATTGATCACTTGAGGGGTCTACTTCACGCAGCTCTTCATATGTGTCGGATCTTGAAATGTCCAACGGCAATCGCTAGAACTCTGTCACTTCTTTCACTTCAAGTACTTTCATATTTTAATGATCGGAATTTAGCCGACATGCTATAAGGGGATTTACCGAACTTCCAATGTTTCCCCCCAAAAAAACTTTGACCGATATTGCTCGAAAACAATACGGATCTATTGTGGTGTATGGCACCAATATCTTGGAAACATCTTCATCTCCATCGGTTACTTCCTCTGATCTATTTGCCGAGCACAGAATAATACATTATTCGTCATGGAAAATCACCATATTCATTCACAGATGTCTGTCGCTCACAAGACCACGCGCGCACTTCTCTTTCTTTTCTTGTAAGCAGTATTAAAATTTCATTCAAGTCCTTATACTCGTATATTATATCTATTAATATATGCACATCTATGTAACTCGATGAATGTACGTGTTTGAGAATAAAATTATATACAAATAAAAAAAATTATAAGAATAATGAAGAACTCCAAATTTTGGTGAAGTGAAATGGGTGTCCACCATCTGAAATCTAAAAAATTACGCAAATAGAAAAGACTAAAGAGATATTTGTAATTCTCATAATAAACATAGCGAACTATATAAACATTAAAATAATCTTTTAATCACAGCTTCGTGCTACAGATAAACGTTTCGAATTACAAAGTTCTAATTTTTTTCATGTAATTATATAAAATAAACCTTTGATAACTTCATCCTCTCATTGCATGTGTATTTGGTGTTGTAAAAAGTGCATGATTTAGGAATGACCTATTAGAGTATCATGTAACTGGTGATATCATCTTGTAGAGTAGATCCCCTTAGTAGTTAAACACAGTTTAAAATATGGTTAAATTATACAACAAACCTCGTTTGAATCGCTAATTCATGCAGATTTTATCTGTTTTTTGTGTGTTAAAAGTCGGTGTAATTTCTGTTTGGGTTACTCTATTAATTTTCACGTAATACTATTTGAAATGGAGAGGATATTTCGGTAATTTTGACCCTTTTGACAAAGGAGCAGTTTCATAACACATGATTTTTTGTTTATAATTATCATAGGGCCTACATTGATTCATCTATTATTTTGAACATCTAGACTGTTTGAAAGTTCATAATGTGGTATTTTCGTGAAAATATATCTAGTTATCTAATTTAGTAAGTGTCTTGCAAAACCTGATGGGAATGAATTTTTGGAGTTTTTATATTCAGAGTAGATACAGCCTTCAGTAAGTCATCCTCAGTCACAAATAATAGAAAATAAAAAAGTGACCGCCCCGGTGGCTAAGTCAATTATCGCTAGCGGTAGTAACTGAAGTCACCGTTGGGCGTGGGTTCGAGTCCCGCATAAGGCATGGATTTTTGTAAACGTCCTTTCACCTATCATCACTTCATCGTTTCATTATCATCCGCTCATTCGTACCCCGTATAACCTATCTGTTGGTGAGGTCGTTAAGCAACATTAGAGAGAGAGAGAGAGAGAATAAAAAAAGTGGTAGTTCCGTGAAATTGAATCATAAAAATATCCTCTTATTTCTGGGATCATTAGAATTAATTATCTCATTTGGATTGGTTTCCCCGTGTTCAGGTAATATCGAACGAATAAATTAATGAAATTAATTTATCAAATGATTTCAGTTTGGATCAACCTTGTTCAGATAATAAATGGATACTAAATGGAATGGAAAATGGAAAATCAATACAGCAAGCAGGGAAACAAATCTTGATTTTGATTGCTTGGTCTAAATTTGGAGACACTGTCGACTGCCTGTTTCAACAATGAGTGCCATTCAAGATAAGCCTTCTATCAAGCAGGGGCGTACTGGCCCGGAAGGCGAGACGAGGATCGCTGCCGGGACCCCATCATATTTAGCTCGGTTTGGGGCCCTCAAACAGCCAAACTGTAGCTAAAATAAGATGGGTACGTAGAGGCAGATCAAGTACTTAATTTTATTTCATTTCACTCTGTAATACAATTTTTAGTATTGACGTTTGCAACATCACGTGCATTATTCATTATTCAATTTGAATTATTCAATCACTGATCATCACTATTTTCAGTGACACTAAAATTCGATGATTTAAATCAATAGCAGAAATTGCTGACTGCAATAGAAGAACAGTTTGAAGTGGATTGCATAAAACATAATTCGTGAAGGAGTATACTAGGCATCACTATACTCCTTCACGGACTATGTTTTATGAATTCAACTTCAAAATGTTCTTCTATTGCAGTAGTGCAATTACTGCGGAATCTCTTTGATGTTTGACTTATTTTTTCTTCACTTTTTTTAAAATTTATATTACTCATTTTTTCTCCCCGGTCCACTATTTGTATTCGCCACCCGGGTCCTCTCATTCCAATCCGACCCTGATCTCAAGTGACATATTTCTACGGACCATAGTAATTCAATTTACTACGAATTTAACTTTTTCAATGTCTATAACTCGGTCTATACACATAAACCTTGAAGGTTACCAGTACACGCACAGAGGTTCGAACCGAAGACGTCTTAATGCCCCGATCCATTACCGTGTATAATAAAGCCACAACTTCCATTACTTAGACACAGCCTAAGTAACAAGCCATCTCGGTTACCATAGCAACTATTCTCCTACGTTGTTTATCACATAGCAATTAAACAAGGTATGATATTTATTTATCATTTCGAGCTATCATAATTATGTTATGGTACTTAAAACAATCTCGAAAGATCTTTAGAGATGATAAGTGGAAGATATACTTGTAGTCACTAGAGGTGAAGGTCGTCTACCAACTGATTGATTGTAAAAATTCTAGTGGGTTAGAGACAATTCTTGCAGCTTTTTATACATTTAATGATTTTGGAAGATGTAATTGTGTTTTCAATAGTGAATATCGTTCTGAGTATGAAGAGACTTTCAGACTACTATACTATACGCTATGGTACGCTAACGTAATTATAAAATTTGTGCTCGTTATATTGGTAGACGACCTTCTTCTTTCGTGGATACAAGTATATTTTTGAATTTATTCCATCATTATTTTGTGTGTTGATAGCAATGATCGTCTGTCTTCTCTATAGATTATCATTAGCAATCGGGAGTTTTGAACATTTGAAATCTGGAGGATGAATTTTAAAAATGGTTATTTTTCTGTATTCTATGATGTTATTTTGTGAAAAACAGGAATTTCCTCTTTACACGCATTGAAGTTTTTCCGATTTTCTTTTTTATGTCTTCACTCTTTTGAAAATTTTATTATCAAGAACCGATGGAATGTGTTGGTAATTTTTATTTTTAGATGAATTATGATTTTAATCGTAGATGTCTTCAATAAGAGATTCGAGAATGATGATGAATAATATTTTTTAATATATTAATGATATAAATGATATAAAAATGATGGAAAAAATTCAAAACTCTTATTGTATATAGTTTATTATGATGTACCGGTAGTTAATATATCGCTAATACATAAAAAGCTCTTGTTGAAAAGTGGTTGGTAGAAATACTGATTATGATGCATTGCTAATCAGAGAAAAAGCGTAGTAATTACTTTATATACGATATATTGGAGTTTTTGTTAAATAAGAAAGAAATATGATAATGAGCTGTTGAGTGAATGAAGTAATTAAGGATAGGCCCGATTATGAGTATTCGTGATACAAAATCGCTTTGATTGAGATATTCATTAGATACAACTACTTCCTACATAATAATCACTGGAGTCGGAACCAGGAGTGGCGGGAAGGGAAGGGGGGGGGGGGGAAGCAAAGTAGGGGAATTGCCTCTCAACTTCAATTCAAGGGATGATGGGGCAAGGGGGGCAAAATAAAGTATTGTACAGACAATTTTTGGGGCCGATTCTCTTTGAAACCCACTGTATGGAAAAAGAGAATTCGATGAATCATAATTTTGTTTCGGGTTCTTAATAGCTAGTGATGTGGCTATAAATGGCAAATTATCTTCTATTGAATCCTATAGCCTAGTTGAAATCTTTCATTTAAAAAAAAATGCATCTATTACTTGGAAATATCATAACTAAATCTACTTCCAGGGATATTTTGATAAATCTGGACGAAATTCTAGTTTGTCACGACTTTTAAAGCCACTATAGGGTGTCTCCAATGCTTGTTATTGCTGGGATTGCAATTACATGCATCAAATATATGTGAAAATTGTACTCCTCAGTATATAATACAATTTGTGTGAGATGTGACAATCGAGCAACTGATCTAGTCTTTATAATAGGAAACTGAGAAGATATGGAAACATGTATGTGTCTTATAATTCCTATCGTACGGATATCCTTTGTTGGCATTGCTGAATATGCTAGGAAAATGTACATATTCATATTCGTAGAGAGATGAGCGTGGTTTTCAGATGAAATGTAATCGAAACTCATAGGCTATACAGTACACTATACTTATACACTATGCAGTGCACTATGCAACGATACAATATGCTGTACATTATACAGTCAATAATATTCAACAATTGAATAACAATCGAATAGAATGTGTTGAGTTTAAAAAAACTCGAATTTCATCGAGAAATTATCGTATTTCATCTTACAAGTATTGATTGGTAGAAAAATCGCCCTTGCGCTTTCCCTTCAAAAGTCCATGTCCATTGAATATTTAATACCAAATAATTCATACATATATATATATATATATATATATATATATATATATATATATATCCATTGTTATAACATCCATTCGACATGGAGTCTCTTCTAGCATAAAATAGTCTTTATGTGATATAAAGTTAAATTACTTTAACTACTTAGAAACGTACATATACACCATTAGTACGTGATAACCGTTGAGGTAAAAAGGTTTTAATAAGCTACACCAAGGTTCAGGGTTCATGTCGCCTTGGACGATGTTATTCTCTCCCTTTCTTAAGAGTGCTTTGCAGTGAATTAATGCAATATATATTTTTTGATGATAACTTCGGAGTGGTATGAGATAGCAAATTTATAATACCATAGAACCGCAGTGTTATATATAACGCAGTGTTATATTATATATGATTAATCTTGGTGAATGAACAAGATAATTATAATTGAAGCACTTTTGATAGTTTTTTCTCAATTATTAATAAAACAAACTAAATAAGAACAAATTGTGACAGAATCTTACCGGTGTAAGATGAAACTTCTACATGAATAAAATCATTCGATTTGAAGACAAATAAATTCTCACCAGAACAAAATTCAAACCTATTGAGAAGGTCTAACCAATCAGCTGGGATTGAAACAATTAAAATAATCAACAGGTTCATCAAGTGTTGTATAAGAAGACCGGGGCTTACTTGTTTCCCAACCAAGTTGCTTATGATAGTTCTCGAGGAATGCCCATATAAATATGCATATAAATTTACATCATCATGACATGCTCATCACTTGGCGCACGTGCAGCGTTTTCCCTGTTGATCGAAATAGTCACTCGACATTTGTCGCCTGTACATTAGCTACAATTAATTGCAGATAATAATTGTAATATTTTTTTAAAAAATTGCCTCTCAAAACCCAATATAAATACATAAATAATTACCGCATTTTTACCTGCAATACCAGTTTTGAGTCAACTCTCATTCACTCTTAACACTCATGTTTTATATTTCTTCTTCTTCTCCTCGTTCAGTTCTTCTTTGAATTCTGGTTACAGTTCAGTTGCTTCTAGTTATCCCGGATGACTCGACAGTTCGATACCACGTGACTGGTCAAATCACAGCCTCCTCTAGATCACAGCCTCCTCCGCAGATCACACAGCCTTCTGAAGTAGGCAGTGTATTGAATGTTCTTTCGCGTGTTTTGTTTGGAGTGAGAAAACGATACATTTGAATCCAAGATAGAGGAAGATCGTCTATACCAAAGAAACAGAAATAAAATTTCAGTTGTATTACTTAGTAGTAGTGCGTTATTTTCAGGGTATTATAATTCTGATGGACAAGATTTACCATAAGAAATGCTCTTATTTCTTTGGAAACTTTTCAATTCCCAATGTTATTTATTCATATTGGGTTCAATGACGCACTGTAATGATGGCTGGCGTCGGATGAATGAATAATTGGACGATGGGATGAAAACATGGAGGTTTCTCAAATAATGGGAAGGAAAGTATAAAGGAAGCAGCCGTGGCCTATATTGTAGGAACTAGGAACAATCAGCCTAGCCTTCAGAGGTAACCACGAAAAACACATGTCAAGTTAGACGATGACGGTAATCGCACCGAGGTTCGATATGTCCCTCATCTCTCGGATCATACTGACAACGTTATACCGCGAAATTGAGTAATTACCATAACAAAGTTCTGAGTTTGTTCAGTTGGTAGATATTTGCGTGGATACAAACTATCTTGGACACATATTATACACAGCAAGCACGAAAATGTTCTTACTGTTACCTGGTGGCAGAACAATACACTTTGATACAATTGGATTTGGATCATTATCCATAGAACAATCATTTAGATTTCAACATTCCCAAATTTGTTCACCCCTGTCACGGTCACGAGGGTGAACATTGTTTTTCATATCCTTGATTGAAAATGTTATTTTTATTTTTATGAGCATTTGAGCTCAAATTCATGCTTCTATCACCAAACCCCGTTTCATTTAGTTGATTCGCTTAGCTAAATACCCTGAATGTAGCTATGCAAATATTACGGTGGTATTTGCATTTGATTTTGTTATGTTGATAGATGGCATACCCTGGTGGAAACAAGTTTAGGGCTTGTATGCATATTTCGATTAGTTACTATATCTAAAAAGCACTATAAAATGTAGATTTGTGTGCGGCTTAACGACCCCACAGACAGCTGGGTAATATGGAAGTACGAATGATAATTGAGACTTCTTCAGTCTCCATAGGACAGAATGTTCCCGTCAGGAAGATTTTACTCACTGATATAAATGGATATAAAGGGAGACATGCATCATATAAGATGCAGACAATATTTGTCGAAAATGATGGTGACTCAAATTTCCTAATGAATATCTCGCTCATAGGCCTACACTCGGTTTTCTTAGTTGTTAAAGTATGAATCTTATTATTATTATTTAGTGAAATTAGAAATTGGAAATGTTTTCCAAATGAATTGAAGTTGAAACTGCATGGAAATAATATCAGGTTCCTCGTTTTTTCTAAAGCGGATGAATGCGTAAATGAAGTTACACAAAAGTTATGTTTATGTGGAAAGATGTCATTTTGTTTTGTTTTCTGGAAATATCGAGAAGCAACTGACACGAAACATCTGAGAGACTTTCACTACGGTACGGTACTTTCATTGTTGAAATTAGGAGAATTTTGAAAAATTCTCTCAAATTTGATTTCGAGAGTTTTGATAATTTCTTCTGATGTGTCTTGAAATAAGATGAATAAGGAGGAAGGATAAATCTGACAAAATTATTTCCAAATAAATGCAATTGATGGTTTGTCAGAGTCACTCTGCATACGATGAACGAGTGAGATCATAGAATCTTTCGGACAGGGTACCATAAGGGCGACCTTACCTAGGAAAAGGAAATTATTCATTTAAAGTTTACCTCATTGAAAAAAAATCAAATTGGTACAACAGTAACGCCATAGATAATGCCAAAGAAAATCATTCTTAGTTTTGAAGAAATAATAATTAATCACATTTTCGTGAATATTTCTCACCCATACAATTAAATGATGACCTGACAAATATTTTACCGCCTAAATATCGCATCTCAACATTCAGGTGATTAAGGAACCTTGACTCCAGCCTAGCCAACTTGATGATAATGAATAATAATAAAAAAAAACTTTTCAACAAAAGAAAAAACACAACCATACACTTGCGTCAGTAATTACATTTAAATTATTACGGATTGACATTTAATCTTTTGATCAGGCACTGGAATAAAACAAGCTAAAGGGCAATGCATTATTATGTCTTTATGACAGACACGGTATGTTTTTTATTCTGTTTTTGTTTGTTTATTTTCTCGAGAAGACAGCTGGAATTGTTAGGTCGAACAGAAGAAGATGGGAATATCGTGCCGGTGGTGTTGTACGCCGGGGATTTATGTTGGTATCGAAGAATAAAAACTAGATTACACTATACACAGGCTAACAAACTTCACGACAAGAAATGTTACTAGGTATTTTACATGGGGTTAGAGAAAAGGAGTGAGGATATCTAAATATATACACGTTTTTCATGGTTTTTCATTTTGTTGGTAATAATGGGAAACATTATTTTATTGTGAGTTCTGTTTGGTTGAGCCACTATGCAGTAGCTGTGAGATGATTTGAAGCTGTTATTGTTGTTTTTGTTGTTGTATCTCTCTTAATGTTGTTTTCCGCGAATGCGTTTTGCGATGTGATGGGCTCATGTCGTGCGAAATCCACCGTCTTGGATTTCTATTCCAGCAGAAAATTGAAAAGAAAATGTGAATCGTGGTGAACAATACATGTATTTGTGTAATGTTTACTGTATACACATATATACACATATATATATATATATATATATATATATATATATATATATATATATATATATATATATATATATATATATATATATATATATATATATATATATATATATATATATATATATAATATATATATATTCATATTTATATGTATTGCTATTGATATAGTATGGTATCATTATATTTCTGGTTATTTCCCTAGGGTACGTAAAAAGAAGACATTTTGATAGTGAAATCACTAAAATGTGTATTGAAATTTGTTATGAAATGTACCTACAGCGTCGCGAGTTGATAAAATCAATACCAAAAGAGAAAATTTACAGTCGAAGACACAAAATCACATGATTGCTGCCTTGGAAAATCTACATCTTCATTTATGTTAATAATATTATATATTATATTATTGTTATATCAATCTATCGATGACTCCCATCCAATACATTGAACTTCAATACTAATTATTGACTCTACCGCTAACTCATTAGTTCATTGTTGCGTGTCTTTCTCACTCACTCTCTCTCTCTCTCTCTCTCTCTCTCTATCTCGCTCTCTCTCTCTTTCTCTAAAACAATGACGGTTTCGAGGTATGAACATTTCACCCGCTGTGCTTTTCTTTCATATCAACAACAACAACAACAACAAACAGCAACAATGGGACGGTTGCTTTGGCTACTTATTAATGATAGCTTTGTGGTCATTAGGGTCAATTAAACCAATATTTGATACGTAATGAGTTGGTTATAAGTGTATCCACGAGATGTGAAGGCTCGAATCACTCGTGCGTTAGTGATAAGGGAGAGGGGGAACGGTGGATTGAAACCTTCATATCAATAGGATACAAGTTATACACGAGAGATGAAGGCTTGAACCACCCGTGCGCTAGTGGTATGGGATGGAGAGCTTCGTCGATCGGAATCTTCAACTCTCGTGGATACAAAATGATGCAAGAGAGTTCACCGGGGTATTCGAATGATGAAGATGATGAAAATGATGATGATTGTTATGGCTTGAAGGCCCTTGTCGAAGATGCCTCAATCATATAGATCCTTTTCCGGTATATAACTAATTAAAAATATTCTATATTCATAAATCGATCAACGTTGATAACTAATCCATGCGTCAGATAACTGAAGACTAATTATAACGGTGGATTCCGTTTCTTGATTAATACCAGTTTGTTTAATGAGTTTCATTGAATTTTATCACTTTTCCAGGGTGGTAAGATTGTCCATGTGATGACCCGTCCGAAAGATCCTACCTGGTCATTCTTAGTCTTGATTCGTAAACAAAGATTTCATGTGACAACTTCCTCAAGATTTAGTGGATTTTTATGGGTGGATGTTTTATGTTTTTCTGAAGTATGGTAATATCATTATAAATTAAGATGTTAAATGTTACAATAATGTATATCTATAATATTCTTTCAATTTTGTGAAATATGAATTTGCATTGACATGCCATAGTTGAATTTTTTCATTGATAATTTTTTTTCAATACCTATACATGAAAATAGATGTACACAGCGTATATACATATTTATATGAAATGATCAAGTTGTAGTTTGTATCTATAGATTTCTAAATATGACTATTCAATGACGATATAATGATTATAATGATTATTGTGCAATGATTATGTTACTGAAAGAAAATTGCAAGGAAATTATTGTAATAAGTGATCAGTTATCATACAATGGCCTGCTTTCATCAAGCTCTAATCTTCATGAAACAAATGGTATTTCCGAAAGTTTCAATGATATTGCAACCCTAAAAGCAGTAAGAAATAACAATTGGAAATACGTAAATTATTCAAAACCTGTTGATTCAATTGAAACACGTGCTTTTGATATGCTTCATCTTAAATGAAAACGACTCGCACGGCTCATAAGACTGAGCAGAGATGTTATCATGCCTTATCACACACACATGGTGCCGTAGTATGCGATTTCATCCAAAATGGACATGTTGAAATAGGTCAGGTATTTAGGCCTACTTAGAGCCCATATTACCAATAATAAAATGTGATAATTAAGCTAATTAATCAATTGCAGTACAAATATACCATTGGTAACCAAGGGTAATAACAAGCTAATCCACTAATTATCGCTTAATCAACAAATTTATTATTCGTAATATCGGGCCTTATTTCTCGAGCAATTAGTTTTCATTGCACATTGAAAATAGAAACGGTTTAACTGATATTAGTTGGCGATTACCATATAATGCATCAATGCAGGTCACCTATTCCATTCTCCAAGATTTCAAAATTAAACTGTACAATGAACTATGTACAGGGCTACATACAAAAAAAGTCCCAGCTCATTACAAGCGTATCTTCTCATGTCATATTCAACATTTTAATACCTCCCAAAACAAAATATCAAATTATTCCTAATCCAGTTTCATCCTACATGCACATTCTTATAATGCTCTCCTTTTATTTTGTCTTGTTGGCAACACTAAAAAAGGTGAACTCTTTACAAAAATGTGAACTTTCATGTATTTAACTTCTAAATCTCGTTTTAAAACTTGCCTAGTCTTCAGTTGAACTGCAGTTTTATTACCGACTTTTTGTACTGATGAAAATAAAAACAGAACAAACAAAAAACAAACACAAGTGTACCAAGAAAGGAAGGCAGGGCAACGGGTTATTCCAGAAGTTACGTTGCGAACGGATGTTTCCGTAGCTTGTTTAGTATTGACGGTCGGTGGTGTGTAGACTTTATTTCAATAATGATCGATAAATCTTATGATATCGAAGTCATCTAGATAGGTAGCGGTTCATTGATACCAGTCCAGTCGGTCAAGAAGTTTGTACTGATAACTTTTATCGACACACAGATTATCGCTATAGTATTATATATTCGCTGTTAGTTCGACCTTTTCGCTAGATGGCATTAGGGTTCTTTTCGTTGTAGGCCTTAGATTGGATGGACTATATATTGGGAGCCAAATTCGCATTCTGGTAGCTATCAAAAAGTTTAGTTTAGGTGATATGTAGAATTGGCTATTCTATTGGTTGTTTTCTGATCGTCATCATGGTCACCAAACTGATAATCAACCAAACTTTATGATTCACTGAACAGATGTAGACCTTATGTAGCCTATGATACGTTGGTGAGTACAAGTAGTCTCGATACGATATTTATCTTTCTTAATCGATTAAAAAATCATTTTTTAATAAAAGAAGAAAATTCATCCGCAAACTTGAAACATTCAAGACGTGAGTAACTGATTGTGAAGCAAAAATTAATTATTGAAATCTTGAAATACTCATAAGAATAAGAAGAAATATGAAACATTTTCATCCTAAAAACTTACATTTTGAGACTTTGTAAGGTGAACAACGACGGTACTCATTCGATAAAGTTACACGTAAATATAGAATGAGTTTCGAATTGAAGATATGTATAGATTTTTTGTGGCCAAAATTTATCAAAAATGTCTGAAATCACGCTCGTCTTACAACGCCTAGGTCTAGTAGCTGTTTCTAACCTGAATCTGACGTTTTTTCCATTGGGATCAAAAGTGCTCGAATATGCATTCCGATATCTAATTAGAAAGCTTCTTTATGTGATAACATATATATCACTATACTGATTGTTTCCTGGTGATCAGCATAGTCTCTGAGATCATAATCAACCAAACTTTTTTACTCTCTACCATGTATAGGCCTATTTGTTGCGCTTACAAATTTGAATAATCGTTTACAACCTTCTACTTCTCCACTGCCCTCCACAGCTCAGTTAACTGAGGCTCAGCTAGAAACTAAAGTCACCGTTGGGCGTGGGTTCGAGTCACGCATAAGCCATGTGTTTTTTAAACGTCCTCACTTATCATCACATCATCGTTTTATTACCCCCAAATAACCTAGCGGTTGTGGGGTCGATGAACTGACTATAATAATCACACTGGGACGGGTGCACCAATAGCTATCTGAAACCACATTCACGAGACCGGGGTTCGATTCCCGTCATGGACGACCAACCGGTGTTCCGTGGTTTTCCTCTGTCGTTTTGGTTGAAACTGAGTTATTTTCGAACGGAAAATCACTGTGACCATTTATATGTTACGTTGTTTCTGGTTTCCAATTAAAACTATAATTATGTTTTCACGACCAACTCTTTTCCTCTATCCAAAAAATACCTCACAGAATAATCTTTCATCACATCTTCTCATCATCTCATCCATCATTCACCGTCGCCAATGGATCCCAGTCATCAGTCGAGTGCGTCGTTAAACCCATTAAGATTAAATGAAGCAATCATCAACATCCACACATCTCTTCTCCGCATCAGTACATCTTGAATGGCCTGGTCGTATAATATTGGGGCGGGGTCGGCCATACAGGTGACCAGCGGTCAAGGGGGGTATAGGGAGGGGGAGGGGGCAGGGAGGGGCAGCAATGAACTCTACCTGTTGAGGTCGCGCCGGCGAGATACACTTGTTTTGTTGCCACTCTTTTTTATTCGACATTCTGCTCTCGTTTCAAGTAGATACATGTTATTTACTGGTATCCGCGAGAGATGAAGGCTTGAACCACCCGTGCGATAGTAGTGTGAGATAGGAGAGACGATCGATCGGAGCATTCATCTCTCGTGGGTACAAGTTGAACACGAGAGATGAAGGCTTGAATCGCCTGTGCGCTAGTGGTGTGGGATAGGGGGAACGGTCGTTCGGAACCTTCATCTCTCGTGGGTATAATAACAGGAAAGTTGAAGGCTTGAACCACCTGTGCGATAGTGGTGTAATATAGGGGAGACGGTCGCTCGGAACCATCTCTCGCGAATACATGTGACCGGTACACAGGCAGTGCCAATAGATTTATCTGTCCAGCAAGGTGGTTGAAGGCTGAGGAGGCTTGGGAGGTGAGTGGAGCCAAGGATACGCTACTTGTGATCTCAAAACATGTATCCACGAAAGAAGAAGGCTGTCTACCAACTGAATAATTGGAGAAACTTCGGTAATTATTTGATCTCGCTTCACCTTGAAGAATTTGACACATCGAAAGATAAAATTCGGCCAGAAAGATCATACGATGAGAATAATGTCTTTTACCGTATCTTTTTTTTCAATCATCCACATATTTTCATATAAATATGGGAAATATTAAAACTCAAAACTGAACCTGGTAGACGACCTTCATTCGTGTAAACAAGTATACAGGAAAAACACTATATAGGTCGGTTTTCAAGTGATGGCATACAAAATACATTGTTGTAATAACCATCAATCAAAATGTCAGAGAAATTGTACCATGTTTGTGCTGTGTATACAATCATGTAAAATATATTATGAAAATATTATATAATGTTTTCTATAATAAAATTGAAATACATGACACGCTTACATACCAAATAATGTACAATACTTATAATACAAATGTAAAATATGTAGATGTGATATGTGAAGTTTGTTAATTGTAAGTAACTTTGATAATAGTTATCGTACCGACTACCGATGGACATGGTAACAGCGTTCCACAGCTGTGTAACACGCTCTTTTTTACTGAAAACCAAAAATACCCCGTTTCAGCACAGTTTTTTCTTCATTTCACTACGCATTCGAGTTGAAATTAAATACTTCATACACTTTTCATTCAGAGGAGACCAAATATAAGTGTTCACATGATTTTTCCGCGTTGCATTTTTCCTGTCTATATGCATTGCTACCTGCTTTGTAGAATATTTCCAGCTTAAATTGGAAAAAACATCACACTTGTCGATCAAGTAATCGTCGGGGATAACAATAATCCTGTTCACAATATAATTTGAACTTGAATCACCATACAAAACTGAAAGATACAACAGTTCACCCTCATGTTTCTTAGCTCTGGATAGAGTCCGTCTGCTACCCATGTAGCGGTGATCTAAAATGGTAAGCATTGTACATTTACAACATGTGCTATGTCACATAGTTGTGTATACATGTGACTTAACACATACATACAAATGAATTCAGTTACACATGTCGGCAAAAAATGCATCCCATTACATGGTTCACGTTGACCATTGACTAGAAATGAACTTATCTGATGAAAATGTATCCATTTGTCTCAATTGAACTCATTCAACAGACTTTTTTTAGTAGTAGTAGTAGTAGTAGTAGTGTTTATTCCTTCAACCCTCTTTCGAGGAAATCGGTACACAAATGACTTATTTTACAATATAACTTATAGATAATATTAAAAGCTTTGGATAGTACTACACCAATAGTTCAAGGAATGATGAACAATTCGATCATTTGTGTTGGGAAGAGAAATCTATGATCTGTCTTGTTGATCTTCACCCGCTCTTTCTTCGATTGTTTTTATTCTACTCTTCCGTATCTTCCTTTCGTCTTCTATTATACTAGTACAACTCGGTATATGCGTTGTGAGATGAGCGATAAAGAGTTATTCATCTGAAAATATTTAATGGAAAGCTCTACACACAACTTGATTTTGAAACCATCTATGCACGGTCTTCTTGTTCTACATGTTGCTTTCTCCAACCGTTTACCGATTCAATGCGAGTCACCTTTGACCTTTTAATTTTTGATTTATATGGAAAAATTACATTATGATTATTTTCAACGAAACGTCTGATTCTATGCGTGTGAAATTTTAAATAGTATGTATCATGCTTATTTTCCAATTCCATGAAATTTGAACTTATTTGCAGAAATAAGTTCTTCCAAAATTTCTCCTATTCTCATGGGGATTTTATACATTTCGAAATCGATTTTTCTGAAAGTGGTGCGACTGATAGCGCCTCAAAACTACACACAGTATAGAGTTAGATGTTTATGCATGAGTGTATGCCAAGTTTGAACCAAATGTTTGCTTTCGGTTAACCTGTGTTGCGCGGACAAAAAAAAAACGTTTTTTCGTGAAGGCCTACGGTAAAATTGAGCCTCCGCCTCGCTAATCCACCCAATGACACCGTAACATTTTTCAGTGTCAACATAATCACATTCACATACATGATTGCAGTGACTTTCCGAATGAAAATGTTTTATTGAAACTGCTTTATACCGTGCAGTGAAGTATTTTCTGAAATGTTGTCGAACCATAATAAATATTCACACTATGTAACGTGTTGTTTGTATGTAACGGTACGCTGTGTGGTAAAAATTGATAGAAAAATATTGAGTGTAACTGAATTACTCACAAGTGATCTTATGTTGTTAAAAAATTTGAGTCATCAGCATTTTCGACATTGTCTGCTTCACGTGATGGATATTTTGTTAATTGTATATATTGCAGCGTTCAAGCTCGATGGAACGATGTATCATCCAAGGGCAATGCAATCTTACCACCCCAAGAAATGGTTAGAAATCATTAAATTGTAAAAATAAGAGTAATAAGGATGAAGAACGATTGATTTTGGAGAATTGGAATGTTGGGAGAAATTCTCCAATCTTCTCTTTGATATTTTTTTTCTTGGATTTTCTTTGTCTTATTTTCGTCCAAATCCTCAATTCTTCTACATAATATCCATTTGTATAGGAAGAAAAATAACTTCGATCCTCTTTTTGACGTTCAGGATCGTATTTTTCTACTTTTCTATGTCTTTTTCACAAATTTTCCCATATTCTTCGTTTATTTTCTTGATTTTATGTTTCCAATTTCATTCAGATAATCTCTCTGCATCTTTGAAAGATACAGTTGCATTTCTGATCGCAAACCTTGTCATGAAAATTTAATATAAGTCATGAAAAACATCACAGCTGTACGAATAAAACGGTGATATTTGTGGTTGTTATATTGGGTAGACAACACTCTTCTTTCGCAGATACTAGTTTAAGACATTCCTAGTGACGTATTTTCCTTTCCCATACCACTAGTATGAAGACTCGAACCACCCAATTGTCAACATTAAAACATAAGAGAGACCCTCGCTCGTGACCATCGCGAGTCCAGACTTTAAACTGGAGCTCGATAGGGATAGAGCATTGGGGTGACATCGCAGGTCAGATCTACACGTGTTGTTATATTGGGTCGGAGGTCAAAGGTCAATATGTTGGAGATCACAGACTTGCTTTATATTCAGTATCTTTTGGAGAATTAGAATAGATATATAGGATCTGTATGAACTTTTCGGATACTTGACAGTTTGGAGGTATATTATAAATAGTTCGAATAATACTGAATTTAAAGTAATGATTCAGTGAAATAATTTATGAGATAATTTTTTAGTCAAGCTTTGCTTTTTGAAGGGTTCATCTGAATAAATGTTCAATTATGTCACTGTGTTAATTTTAAATGCGAATGATTTTCCATTCATAGATACAGTAATTCAGAAGGGAAGAAGTTAATGACAAATGAGAGGAAACGAAGATAAAATATAGGCGTGAAGACGATCGAATTAAGATTCGTTTGATCCAACACAAATTAAACAGTAAGTTTGCAGTCTGTTGCAGACAGTATGTTTCAAGAGAGTCACATTTTATAATTGGTATTTATTTCTTTTGGGGTTGTAAGATCGCCCTCGTGGTTCCCTGTTCGAATGATCCTACCTTGCCACCCTTCACCTCAATTGGTGAACAATGCCATGATGACGAGTTTTACATGTGTGAAGGTAAATATGAACATAATAACATACATAATAAATCTAACATTATTTCCTCATATATTAATTATAATGGTTTCGTTTTCATATTATCAATGACAAAACATAGGATTTGTCACATATTTTTTGTATTATGTCCTGTGTTTGAAATTCATTTTCCAATTCAATACTAGGCCTATATATCTTTAATTTTGAAACGTTTTAAAATTATTTACATTGATGAAATGCAAGTGCAAGTATCACTTGAATAAGTATGTTTGCCTTGTCAACATTCCGCATTGAATTATTTATAAACGTTTCCCAATGACAGAATACATTACCAAGACAAGTGACTTCTCCGAACGACCGTCTCCCCTATTAGCCACCATTAACGATTGGATGTTTCGAACGGTCAAGGTACCTCAGTTATAAACCTCAACATCTAAGATCGACCGTCCCCCCTATTAACACTCATTAACCATCGAATGTTTCCAACAGTCAAAATACCTTAGTTATGAGTCTTGACTATTTCGAACGACCGTCTCCCAAATTAACCTCTACAAACCATAAGATGTTTCGAACAGTCAAGAAAAGATATGAGTCTTTACTGCCTCGATTGACCGTCTTCCGTACTAACCACCATTAATCATTGAGTGTTTCGAACCGTCAAGAAATGTGAACGATAATTTCAACTCTCAAGTTTTCCTGAATATTAAAATAAAACCGTGGCGTTTGACATACGTTTTGGCGCGCTGCCTTCATTCATGTGTTTGTGACGTCGTAGGAGACCACGTGACATCAGATTGTCATCACGTACGTCCTCCTCCCCCCACCCCCAGCCAACTCCCGCTCCAACTCTTCCCTTTCCTCCAGTAGACCCTCTGTCCCTCCGTCTAATCCCATAGACTATGGTCTAATCCCACATGTTAATCAGGGAATCTTGTTAATCTTTGCTATATTTCAAACGATTTGGGACTCATTTTCGATTCTGATGGTTCTAGTCACGCATGTTTATTGCCATGATTACTGTTTGCATAATGAACCCAACAAGACCCAGGCTATTTGAGGAACCGAATAACCTGGTGACAATCACTGATAATTTTAGATGGAAAATATCGAGGAAAATATGGTTGTGCAGAGGGAAATGTTGAGATGGTATTTGAGAGTTTTTTTTGGCTGATTTTTTTGAACTATTGTATGGATTTTCGTCATTATTGTTTCTATCTTGAGTTTCATTGTCAAGTTTAAGCTAGGAGCTGGGACTTGCCACCACGCTTACGTACGACTGTGAGTGTAATATTAAAAATTAATAAATTTTAAAATTAATAATGAATTATGGAGTTATTTTGAATGAAATGACGTTTTCCCAAAACTGATGCCCTATTATGGGTGGGACTCTATGGCTGTTCGATGAGGGGGTCAAGAACTTTCATTAAAGCCTTACGGGTCGACAGTATTTCAGAAGATACTTCTCTGAATGGTGTGAAGCAGTTTCACTCCACTATACAAATTTGTTACATTGACACTGAAAATGACATGCTGTGTCATCCATATGCATGGGAGTCGATTCAGTGAAATATCATTTGTATCAATATCATATTGTCACAGTAGTTCATAAACTACTGTTTTTCTTTAATCATAACTTCTATTCTAATCGACCATTAACCACGATCATCATCTTTTACACGTTTTGTTCCGACGTCTGTCGTTAGGGAGAATGAACTATACATTTACTTAGTCAGCGTAAATGTCCCTCTCGACAGACCGGACACGTATTATCATCATGTGAGGTGTGTGTATAAAAGTGTGTGTGATAAGGGAGCTCGGTCTCTCTTTAGCAAATACCAGAAGACGGGATGGGACAGAGCCGCTGTTAACATCTTAGCGTGCTACTGTCCCCGATCGACGTACTCTTTCGGGCAATGGTCTTCACCAGGTGGCTAAGTATTGGTCTGGTTGACCATTTTATTTTTAACTTCTAATTTCTTTTGTCGTCGGTCCGTTAAAATTTTATTATTGATAGACGACAGGTTCATTTCATAACCTCTTTCGGCATTTGTACTCTAAATTATCTTTTATTCAATAAACACTTATTTCAAGGTCCAATAACCTATAGATTTGTAATTAACCCTAAGATCCCTACAACCAACCTCTCACTAATTCATAGGTAAGCGCTCTTCTAAATTATTGGCTACACCCTTCCTTAGAATCCTTTTAGATCGTAACATCCAAATTCCGGTTGTAACATTGGTGGAGGTGCGTTTTAACTTCCTTCTATCGCGAAGTTTTGTTGGATTTTATTCTTTTCGGTTGATTTTAATTTTTCTATTTCCACTCATGAATTTCTGAACATTCGATTTATATATTTTTTTTTCATATGGGACCGACGATCTTTGGTGAAACTGTAGATGTTAATTCATCTAGCATGTTAGTTTTATTTCTGTTACTCATAGTTACAATGAAAAATAGAAGTGGAAATTTCATTAGCGTTTTTTTTGTAATAGGTAAAAATTATTTGCTGTTGAATGCAACGTGTAATCCTGAAACATGTGTTGCTGTTATCTTCTTGAATGCGTAATAAATTGTTTTTATAATATGGGCTGATTTTAAAATCACTTTTGGATAGCTGTTCTTATTTCTTTCGTTCATAGCCAAGTTCTATATATTTATTTCATTCATTGTGAGTTCAAAGTTTCCATTTGATTTAATTGCGCCATTTATAGTCATCTCTACCACATTAGAATCGGGTAATTTTTTTTTCCCTGTATTTTTTTGGCCCGTAGTCAACACGTCGTTTTGTTGCGTGTATTTATTGAACTTAAATTCATTTTAGGTTTTCTCCCCGATTTGTAAAACGATGTAAATTATATTATTAGCGTAAATGTAGCTGTCGTGGTAGTGTTGAGATAAAACGATCAGCTGTTCTTTCAGAGTTCATCGGTCTGTCATTTAAAGAGATGATGCACTCATTACGTCTCCATGCAAAGCGCAGCGACAGCATTATTCTGGTGTAGTACACACGTGTACTACTGAAGTAGTGTGTAGTGAGGTTAATCACCTAATTGCTGTGTGAACATTCTTGTTTTCTCCCCCTCTTATTTGGTCTTCGATTTGTCCTCTTATGGTGTTTTCATACATTTATCATTACATTGATCGCAAAGTGTATTTCCGATAAGTTTAATTTTTTTAAAGTTTGGATGTTGTTTCCATTTTCACATAATTATTGTTATTTTTTTTCAACTGTAAGAAAACGTGAGGGAGCGTTGTAATTTTTGCTGGTTTTTATTATTTGAATGCACTCAGTTCCGTTTTCCCGTGATATTTTGAGAACGTTTATAATAATTAGGAATACACGAGGGGAGCCAAATTTCAACTATATTCATTATAGATCGTGCAATATTAGGTCACATATTAAAATCGCCAAGTGACATGGAACCAGGTTTACACCCATTGGTTTAAACGCATGACAGGGTCATAGCAGGTTTTTTGGGGGTGTTCAGGCCTGATAAAAGGTTGGATATATTTTATCCAAGAGCGGGTTTGACTTACTCACGACGAAGTTAATTTTTATAAATTTAAGATTTTAGTTTCTATTTGAATATCAATTGTTCAAAATGTAAAGTCGAATGGAAATAACAGGTATACAATTAACTTTAGGAGGGTCCTGTATGCGAAGGTCCCGAGTTCGACATTAAATTGCGAATCAATTGCCCAGTGAATTGTGGGATATAGTCAATGAAGTTATTTTTGAGTTTGATTCGGATACGCTAACTGTCGGGAGAATTATAAGTCACATCCGGTCACGTAATTTTAGTTTAGTTTGTAAGCCCTTAATTTTAGTATTATCAGTGCCACAGATATATAGACACCCCCAGAGTTTAAAGGTTCCATGCGAAGATTTTCGACTTCTTATCTGCAGCCCATATGAGTGGCTCCCCAGTATTTCAATTATTTTGGATGAAATGATTAATTTTATTTATACATTTCATAATGATTTGAAGACAAGGTGTCTTTTTAATTTATCATCTTCAGGGTCAAAAGGAAAACGGGGTGTATTTCAAAATGGTTTCAATACATTTACTGATTGGTAAATTATCCAGATACCGTTTCTCATACAGATATTCGCGGCAATAGTTTAATTGCTTCTTAATTTCTTGAATTGGTATTGTCTCATCACTTTGATTATCGTACGATCGTGAAACAGCTGATGTCAGGTGTCGGATGTTGGCTGGAGTCGCCTCACCTTACATTTAAATGTATCATTTGAAGAGCTGCATTCGTTTGACAGGAAATGCTGAGATGTGAATAAAAACTTGGAATGATTATTCGTCATATTTTATTATCCATTGAATGTCAGTGGACATCTAATTAACGAAGTAAAAACAATTGGACAAATCGGAGAACATTATCGTTCGCCATAATGTAGGCCTAGCTAATATTATGTTTCGTCCACCATGCAGGTTTCAGTCGGGCGGACAAGATCTACAATCCAGGCGGTGAACCTGATGGACAAGGAACGAAGCCGACGATCGATATTTCGTTTTTTTTGTGAGCAATAATAATCCAAAATGGTACACACAAATATAAACGTTTAACCATTAACATTTCATTAACTAATACTAACATTTTTTTTAGGTTTTCGAGATAGATGTAAATTCAATTGTGATTTTCTGCACTGGTAAAATATAATATATTTTTCTATCACAATTTTTGATTTCTTTTTTAGTTTTCTTTCGATTCGCTGACTATTGATTTCTATATATGGATTATTATTGCTCTTTAACTTCATAATTATTATTTTTATTCACAATTATTATTGCTCTTTAACTTCATAATCATTATTTCTATGTACAAGTATAATTGCTCATAACGTCATTGTTTCTCATTTATTCTATGAGTTTTAATTCTTTTCTATGGAAGACGCTATCAGTAGTGAAACCAAACGGACTTCAATTTTCATTTTATTTATTTTGCAACGTTTTTGAATGTCTATCACCGGGTTATGTTTAACTGTAGAATCATTTTCTTTTTCTCAAGCCACATGTTGAAGCCAAGCCTAAGAGAGTACACACCGAGACATCCACTCGTCACACACGCACACACACTTTTTAATGGGAACACAGATTATGAATATCATCATTTTATTTTCATTTTTTTTATTTTCATTTTTTTTTTCTCTCTCTCTTTTGTTTCAATTTTATCATGATACTTTCATTTTTGTTTATTTTCATTTATTTATTTCATTGTATTTCCACCCCTGACACTCGGGTCGAGTCTCAAAGGAAAACGGGGTGTGTCACAGTAGTTCATAAACTACTGTTTTTCTTTAATCATAACTTCTATTCTAATCGACCATTAACCACGATCATCATCTTTTACACGT
The DNA here is from genome assembly GCA_907164805.1 of Brachyptera putata. NCBI lineage: Eukaryota > Metazoa > Arthropoda > Insecta > Plecoptera > Taeniopterygidae > Brachyptera > Brachyptera putata. The sequence goes on along the minus strand of OU015471.1, from coordinate 11,996,490 downwards.
TTTGTTCCGACGTCTGTCGTTAGGGAGAATGAACTATACATTTACTCAGTCAGCGTAAATGTCCCTCTCGACAGACCGGACACGTATTAACATCATGTGAGGTGTGTGTATAAAAGTGTGTGTGATAAGGGAGCTCGGTCTCTCTTGAGAAGACACCAGAAGACGGGATGGGGCAGAGCCGCTGTTAACATCTTAGCGTGCTACTGTCCCCGATCGACGTACTCTTTCGGGCAATGGTCTTCACCATGTGGCTAAGTATTGGTCTGGTTGACCATTTTATTTTTAACTTCTAGTTTCTTTTGTCGTCGGTCCGTTAAAATTTTATTATTGATAGACGACAGGTTCATTTCATAACCTCTTTCGGCATTTGTACTCTAAATTATCTTTTATTCAATAAACACTTATTTCAAGGTCCAATAACCTATAGATTTGTAATTAACCCTAAGATCCCTACAACCAACCTCTCACTAATTCATTGGTAAGCGCTCTTCTAAATTATTGGCTACACCCTTCCTTAGAATCCTTTTAGATCGTAACATCCAAATTCCGGTTGTAACATTGGTGGAGGTGCGGGGTTGCGGGGTTGAAATTTTATTATTGATAGACGACAGGTTCATTTCATAACCTCTTTCGGCATTTGTACTCTAAATTATCTTTTATTCAATAAACACTTATTTCAAGGTCCAATAACCTATAGATTTGTAATTAACCCTAAGATCCCTACAACCAACCTCTCACTAATTCATAGGTAAGCGCTCTTCTAAATTATTGGCTACACCCTTCCTTAGAATCCTTTTAGATCGTAACATCCAAATTCCGGTTGTAACATTGGTGGAGGTGCGTTTTAACTTCCTTCTATCGCGAAGTTTTGTTGGATTTTATTCTTTTCGGTTGATTTTAATTTTTCTATTTCCACTCATGAATTTCTGAACATTCGATTTATATATTTTTTTTTTCATATGGGACCGACGATCTTTGGTGAAACTGTAGATGTTAATTCATGTGGCATGTTAGTTTTATTTCTGTTACTCATAGTTACAATGAAAAATAGAAGTGGAAATTTCATTAGCGTTTTTTTTGTAATAGGTAAAAATTATTTGCTGTTGAATGCAACGTGTAATCCTGAAACATGTGTTGCTGTTATCTTCTTGAATGCGTAATAAATTGTTTTTATAATATGGGCTGATTTTAAAATCACTTTTGGATAGCTGTTCTTATTTCTTTCGTTCATAGCCAAGTTCTATATATTTATTTCATTCATTGTGAGTTCAAAGTTTCCATTTGATTTAATTGCGCCATTTATAGTCATCTCTACCACATTAGAATCGGGTAATTTTTTTTCCTGTATTTTTTTGGCCCGTAGTCAACACGTCGTTTTGTTGCGTGTATTTATTGAACTTAAATTCATTTTAGGTTTTCTCCCCGATTTGTAAAACGATGTAAATTATATTATTCGAAATTAATTGCTTAGCGTGAATGTAGCTGTCGTGGTAGTGTTGAGATAAAACGATCACCTGTTCTTTCAAAGTTCATTGTTCTGTCATTTAAAGAGATGATGCACTCATTACGTCTCCATGCAAAGCGCAGCGACAGCATTATTCTGGTGTAGTACACACGTGTACTACTGAAGTAGTGTGTAGTGAGGTTAATCACCTAATTGCTGTGTGAACATTCTTGTGTTCTCCCCCTCTTATTTGGTCTTCGATTTGTCCTCTTATGGTGTTTTCATACATTTATCATTACATTGATCGCAAAGTTTATTTCCGATAAGTTTAATTTTTTTTAAGTTTGGATGTTGTTTCCATTTTCACATAATTATTGTTATTTTTTTTCAACTGTAAGAAAACGTGAGGGAACGTTGTAATTTTCGCTGGTTTTTGGTATTTGAATGCACTCAGTTACGTTTTCCCGTGATATTTTGAGAACGTTTATAATAATTAGGAATACACGAGGGGAGCCAAATTTCAACTATATTCATTATAGATCGTGCAATATGAGGTCACATATTAAAATCGCCAAGTGACATGGAACCAGGTTTACACCCATTGGTTTAAACGCATGACAGGGTCATAGCAGGTTTTTTGGGGGTGTTCAGGCCTGATAAAAGGTTGGATATATTTTATCCAAGAGCGGGTTTGACTTACTCACGACGAAGTTAATTTTTATAAATTTAAGATTTTTGTTTCTATTTAAATATCAATTGTTTAAAATGTAAAGTCGAATGGAAATAACAGGTATATACAATTAACTTTAGGAGGGTCCTGTATGCGAAGGTCCCGAGTTCGACATTAAATTGCGAAACAATTGCCCAGAGAATTGTGGGATATAGTCAGTGAAGTTATTATTTGAGTTTGATTCGGATACGCTAACTGTCGGGAGAATCATAAGTCACGTCCGGTCACGTAATATTAGTTCAGTTTGTAAGCCCTTAATTTTAGTATTATCAGTGCCACAGATATATAGACACCCCCAGAGTTTAAAGGTTCCATGCGAAGATTTTCGACTTCTTATCTGCAGCCCATATGAGTGGCTCCCCAGTATTTCAATTATTTTGGATGAAATGATTAATTTTATTTATACATTTCATAATGATTTGAAGACAAAGTGTCTTTTTAATTCATCATCTTCAGGATCAAAAGGAAAAGGGGGTGTATTTCAAAACAGTTTCAATAAATTTACTGATTGGTAAATTATCCAGATACCGTTTCTCATACAGATATTCGCGGCAATAGTTTAATTGCTTCTTAATCTCTTGAATTGGTATTGTCTCATCACTTTGATTATCGTACGATCGTGAAACAGCTGATGTCAGGTATCGGATGTTGGCTGGAGTCGCCTCACCTTACATTTAAATGTATCATTTAAAGAGCTGCATTCGTTTGACAGAAAATGCTGATATATGAGTAAAAACTAAGAAATGATTACATGTCATAATTTTATTGTTAAAAAATGTCAGTGGACATTTAATAGCGCAGTAAATGTTAATTGGACAAATCGGAGAACATTATCGTTCGCCATAATGTAGGCCTAGCTAATATTATGTTTCGTCCACCATGCAGGTTTCAGTCGGGCGGACAAGATCTACAATCCAGGCGGTGAACCTGATGGACAAGGAACGAAGCCGACGATCGATATTTCGTTTTTTTTTGTGAGCAATAATAATCCAAAATGGTACACTCAAATATAAACGTTTAACCATTTACATTTCATTAACTGATACTAACATTTTTTTTTTTAGGTTTTCGAGATAGATGTAAATTCAATTGTGATTTTCTGCACTGGTAAAATATAATATATTTTTCTATTACAATTTTTGATTTCTTATTTTTAAGTTTTCTTTCGATTCGCTGATTATTAATTTTTATATATGGATTATTATTGCTCTTTAACTTCATAATTATTATTTCCATGTACAAGTATAATTGCTCATAACGTCATTGTTTCTCATTTATTCTATGAGTTTTAATTCTTTTCTATGGAAGACGCTATCAGCAGTGAAACCAAACGGACTTCAATTTTCATTTTATTTATTTTGCAACGTTTTTGAATGTCCATCACCGGGTTATGTTTAACTGTAGAATCATTTTCTTTTTCTCAAGCCACATGTTGAAGCCAAGCCTAAGAGAATACACACCGAGACATCCACTCGTCGCACACGCACACACACTTTTTAATGGGAACACAGATTATGAATATCATCATTTTATTTTCATTTTTTTTATTTTCATTTTTTTTTTCTCTCTCTTTTGTTTCAATTTTATTATGATACTTTTATTTTTGTTTATTTTCATTTATTTATTTCATTGTATTTCCACCCCTGACACTCGGGTCGAGTCTCAAAGGAAAACGGGGTGTGTCACAGTAGTTCATAAACTACTGTTTTTCTTTAATCATAACTTCTATTCTAATCGACCATTAACCACGATCATCATCTTTTACACGTTTTGTTCCGACGTCTGTCGTTAGGGAGAATGAACTATACATTTACTTAGTCAGCGTAAATGTCCCTCTCGACAGACCGGACACGTATTATCATCATGTGAGGTGTGTGTATAAAAGTGTGTGTGATAAGGGAGCTCGGTCTCTCTTTAGCAAATACCAGAAGACGGGATGGGACAGAGCCGCTGTTAACATCTTAGCGTGCTACTGTCCCCGATCGACGTACTCTTTCGGGCAATGGTCTTCACCAGGTGGCTAAGTATTGGTCTGGTTGACCATTTTATTTTTAACTTCTAATTTCTTTTGTCGTCGGTCCGTTAAAATTTTATTATTGATAGACGACAGGTTCATTTCATAACCTCTTTCGGCATTTGTACTCTAAATTATCTTTTATTCAATAAACACTTATTTCAAGGTCCAATAACCTATAGATTTGTAATTAACCCTAAGATCCCTACAACCAACCTCTCACTAATTCATAGGTAAGCGCTCTTCTAAATTATTGGCTACACCCTTCCTTAGAATCCTTTTAGATCGTAACATCCAAATTCCGGTTGTAACAATATTATGTTAAATCCATGCACGCTCAAGTTGTATAATTAAGGGTGTGCTTGCACGATGCTTATAAAAATAGAGAAATTCACCTTCACTAATTTTTTCCCATGTTTAAAAACCAGTGTAATTGAATGAAAAGTTCACATCACCAAGATAATTGTATGCTCTTCAATTAATATGACATTCTATTCCAGTAAATTCAACCAGTTTTAAGATAATACGTCAATGAATAAAAAGAATGTGAAGAAATTCATTGACGTATTATCTCAAAACTGATCGAATTAACAAAAATAAAATGTGATGTTCATTAAAGACCATAAAATTATTCTGGAGATGTGAACTTTCTCAATTACACTGGTTTATGAAAATAGAAAAAAATAGTGAAGATAAATTTCTAGATTTATGTAAGCATCTTGCACGCACCCCCTTAACTGGAGAACCTGATTTTGATACACATGTAGTCCACTCATTACAACAATTTGAGACATCTATATATTTATATACATCCCGAAGAAACTACATAATAGATATATGTTAACATTAAAAATATGTATCATAAAAATACAACAATATACTTGTACTTCACATAACCTTGATGCTCTGTTTTCCATTTCACACCGCATAACGTTTTCACATCTGTCAGTACAGCATTGACCTCCCGGGTCACAGCGACTGGTTGTAAAGGTCATCTGTCAAGGTCATTATGTCATAGGTCATTCAAGTCACGGCGGAATAGATCACAACGAGTGTCGCTCATTGTTTACGGTCGGACGATCGGCTGTCTCCGGTATATCGTTTCATTATCGGTCGGATGTGTCGATCCATCATTTAGAGATCGTGTTGTGTATAGTATATGCTTGGTTAACTTGATAGTCGATGGATAGTATAGTCACTTTCTGTTTCTATAGGACTGTAAATCAAGTTGTGAAGTGTCTGTAGATGAAATAAACGAGAACAGAAATACTTGTTATATGTGATTCAGATCAGAGTTTTTTTTTTTGAAGTGGTAATTATTGCCCTTGTGGTTCCCAGTCCGAACGATCCTAACTAACCTTCCTATGCCGGTCGGCTTTCACGACATTTAATTCATTTTCAGTACAGTTGAACCATTCCCAAAAAAACGAGATAGAGAACATCGTGTCAAATCTCTTTTCCCGGGAAAATCTCTTCGATTTTCACTAAGTATGCACAATTGACAATTTGTATCTAAACTTCACTAACCATAATTATGATTGTCATTTACAGAAAAAATAATCAATTTCGTAACCAAGCCTTCACATAAAGTCATGACTTCATGCCCAACATAAACTTTTGTACTGGTGTAGAAAAAATAGATAACAAAGGTGATTATGAAATTATTGTAAATATTATAAGTGAAAGGACGTTTATAAAAACGCATGCTGTATGCGGGAGTCGAACCCACGCCCAACGGTGACTTGAGTTTCTGAAGCGGTGCCTCAGCTGACTGTGCTACCGAGGGCGGCAATCTCTTCGATCCCGGTACTAATTACACTACGTAGAATGTATATTTCTATTTCAACTTTATTCATGGGCAACGTTACAATGAAACATCGAGACAACATGGAATTTGAAAATTCTTTCGAGAAAAAAATCTTTCGAGAATTGATCGAGAAATCTATATTTGTTCAAATCTAAACTCCTGGCCCAATTGATTTTAAACTTTGTAATAGAGGAAACTTTCCCTCTTTCCAGGATAAGGATGACAAAGTAAAAATAGTTCGAAAGGAGTACCACAAGGGCGATCCTACCACCACGATGGTGATGATTATTCATTGATAATGTAACTAATTAAACAAACCGTGAGTATAGCTTTACTGTAACAAGTATAATACTATGTACTGTATATGAATGTAAATGAATATGCAGATTGGAATATTAGGCATAGGCCTACATACAATTTGCAGACATAAAATGTACATGGATAAGACAAAGATATGTGTCACATATTTTTTAATACATGTCCGAGAATAAATTTGAAACAACTAGAGAATTGAAAATGAAAAAAATATGAACATTTAAAAAAAAATACGAACAATATATGTTTTGTAATATTTAGGTCCTGTAGAAGATGCCTGGTACTGATAATTATTCATTTTTATTTTTATATAAAAAACCGTGTAATAACAAACTCATCCACCGTTCCCAAACCATATAACTTAACATTATCATTCTATTTTTATTCACAGAAAAATACAACAAAAAACAACACAATAACCTCACACTACACCATTCCGATCAACCGTCTCCGCTATCCTCGATCACAGACGATCGTCCGTGTCGATACCTCATCCCCCCCCACTCATCACGCTTCACGGGTCACGGGGAGGTCAGAGGCGAGTGACGGGGTCACCGATGTAGGGGTCGGATACGACTGTAGGTGGTGGGGAAGGGGGGGGGGGAGGGGGCAGGGGTCAGGCTATATGCCATGGACTGGTACCCACCACACAGTATACCGAGAGGTTTAACATACGAATTAAGTAGTGTTTTCTGTTGAAGTGGAAGCGATTTTGTTTGTCTGCATTTTTTATTATTATATTCATACATATTTTTAATATATTATTCTCATTTCAAGGATTTTTATCAAGATACTCGAACGTGTTTTATAAATATGGTTTCTACTGATTTTGTGAAAGTGTTATTTTGCGAGGTAAAACTTTGTTTACCCTATACAACGTCATGTCGAGACGTCATGTTTGTTAGGTTACCATAGCAACTAGAAAAGTTGGGGACAAATAAATTATTACTGCAGTTTGATTGAAGAAAAAAAAGTTGGGATATTGTTGTCCATTTGTTTCAACAATGTGTGAAATGGGCAAGTATTTTTTTGAAGTGAAGTATATTATATGGCAGTAAAAAATACATAATTCAATTAAATACATTATAATTATGAGAAATCATACAAGTGGTAGCCGAAACTTTGGATACATTTTTGAGTGGAATATTTTGACATTTTCATTGAACAGAGAAATATTGCATGTTCGTCACGTTGCCATCGTAACATTGAAATGAATACAATAATAGGAAAACAATTGAATAAATTAATACTTCAGTACTGATTTGAAAACAATTCTGGTTCAAAAAATGTATGACATCACTTGAAAGAACTAAATATGCCAAGTTAAATAGTATACGTGTTTTAATTCCTGGATATATAATTGAATTAATACATCAAGTGTGACGTTTGATGATGTGTACACTGAATTATGAATTATGACATTTGAATAATTAAAGGGTTTTCTAGTTATCTTTTGTGATGATCAGTTCTATGAAATTTGAAAAGAAGTGCTCCAATATTTCAACAATGACTTCTAATTGAAAATGTTGACAGTTTTTTGAGGAAAAATTCGTCGGCCATATTACATTTAGCAGCATAAACTGTTCTCGTATTCTATTTGTATTTATTATATATTGTGTGAACTGTGACTAAACCAAAGGACTAGACAAGCGATGTATCGGACGCGCTACTCACTCTTAGGTAAGGTGATTCTTCAAGTACTTGCTTATTTTTATATTTACATCTGTTTACCGACGCATTATGAGAATAATTGAGATCTATTGGCGTCGGATAATTGATAATTGAGATGATGAAATGATGAGATGAAAGTATCTTTTAGGTAGTGAGGTAGATAGTGAGGTTAGGTAGGTATCTTAGCTGATTAGGAAGCGGTCGTGGCTTATATTGTGAGAGCCATCCCTGCATATTCTTGTAGACACATGGACGAAAGATATCTTGATTCTATGCTCATCAGTTGGTTAAACTAAATGATTCTTCAACAGGTTTCTGGAAAACCCTCCTTAAAAGCGATTTAAGAGAAAATTATTCGAAAAAAGAAATATTTTCAAATGATTGATTATAGTAAAGAACCACAATGATGAAATTTAAACCAATTTGTAAGTGCACGGATGAAAAAAATACCATAGAGAAGGATTATCAATTTTAAAACTGTTTATAAATCCGATGCAGAATTCGGACTCGAAGCCACGCCTGACTTTACTTCAGCGTGTCTACAGTGAAACTGTTTTTATCAGACAGAGTCGAGACAAACAAACTCATGTAGAAAATAATATGTCGCTATTTTCATCAAATTTGCTATTTATACTTTCCGCTTAAGAATCATCAAAATATCTCAAATTTCAACCTAAGAGTGAATTAATATAACTTCTCAACTGCTCAATGAAATGTAATTTCCTACTCTTATGTGCATTATTTGTGAAAAATTACTGTTGTTTATAGTCAGTGTGCAGAATTTCTATATGTTCATATGGAATGTATATTTTATATGAATTTCAGAATAGGCCTACATACCAACATAATTTAAATTACAGTTTGAATTGTCCATTTTTGATTTGAACTAACTTACAATATCTTGACATTCAGTCTCGTATTAGAATTTCGATACTTGAAGTATGAATTATTTCATCGTACCCTACACATATAATGCTTCATATGAAGTCATTGTTTCCCAATTAATGATAAGATAGGATCGTTCGGACGGGGCAGCACAGTGACGATCTTGTCATCCTAAAGCATATTATTGAATTTGTTTTTAATCTTTTACAGAGTGTTCATAATAGTCAACAAATACGTTCAGTAGCAATGATAAATTTATTCAATCGTGATGGGAAATGTATATATACGGTTTTCCTATCGACGCTTATAAAGAATTTCATATTATTTCATTCTTAACTAGAAGTAATATGTACACATGCAAACATAAATTTCGTTGGAAGAAAATTGAAATTGAATCTGATTAAAATATACTTCAAAACTTAAATTTTCACAGACTGTACGTGGAGTGCCTGTATGTAGGGTACATTGTCCGCTAGTTGCGTATAATGTCAGTAAATTTTCTTCAAGATGCATTTCAATGTTAACTCTATTGATTACTTCATGTGACCGCAAGTGTATCTCATTATCCGTTCGTTTCATGCTTTTAACCATTGTATCTCACGCTGGATATGATTCAACAATGTCATGAAATTTATCATAAATCTCAACAATTACTTTATTATGCAAATTATTCATACGTACTATCACATGAGTAATGCAATTTGTGATACTTTATTGCCTATAATAACTATAATCATTATTATTATTACTTGGAATGCAGATTACAATAAACGTTTAGTGATTATTAATCAAAGATCACTTTATTATCAGGGTTATAGGTTAAGCTGAATCGATTAGGACGATCTCTTCGAGGGCGCTGAAGAGCGTATACTGGAATGAAGTCGACCCGGTCGTGTGACATGGGCTTCAGGGTACTTCTCAAAGGACGGGCACCCAAACCCATGTCACACAATAGAGTCGACTTTATTCCGGTATATGCTCTTCAGGAGTAGGCCTATGTATTCGGAAGTAGAATGCTACGAGCATCAATTTTTACTCCAAAGGCTGAGACTGTTCATGAATGAAAGTCATCTGCAGCTGTGACCAGTATTCGAATTAGAGCATTTATAGGCAGAATTGCTCTGGTATCAACATCTAAATTTGGATGCATCCAATGGCGTTCAAATGGGATGGGGGGACCGAGTAAAATTATAAAATTATTTTTTTATTTTTGAATGAATATGTTACGTACAAAAAGTGTTCGTGGTGAGATTCATTTCAATTCACTACTTTCGTTGATTGATTGATTATTGTTTGCGTAACGACTGCACCAACAGTTAGGTTATACGGGGTACGAATGAGCAGGTGATTATGAAACTATGAAGTGATGATAAGTTAAAAGACGTTTACAAAAACCCATGCCTTGTGCGGGATTTGAACCCACGCCCTGCTGTTCGCTTCAGTGTCTGGTGCGTGCGTAAGCTGACTGAGCTAACGAGCGCGGCTACAACCTTTCGTTTTCTTGCTTTCTTGACGTCAAAAAACCTCATTCCCAAGTAAGGGGGGCTTTCGGCCTTTCTACGTGGCTGATTAATAATCCACTCCTATCACTAGTCATTTATTGATTCCGCTTCAATAAATTGTTGGTGTTTTGATATAAGGGTGGCTAAACGTTCTAAAACGTCAGGAATGATTATATTTCCGTATAATCTCATTTTTCTCAAAGCTACTCAATCAGTCAATTCCTCAGGTTATTGTTATAGAAGGTATATTTTCTGAAAATTGTGGAAGCAATTTTCTTCCAGGTTGGTATGGGTGACATTAAAAATCAGATTATTCACTGGATATTGGTTTCTATTTAAGTTTATACATTTATTGTCATGAACTGCATGATTGAAGTAAACTTCGTCTTCTTCACAAAGTCTACTGCATGATTGCAGTAAACTTCTCTCAAAGTTCCAATGAATTCTCAAAATCTCCATAATTGGTTTTCTCTTCTCCATTGTTGTTAACAACGTTCCCATACATTGATATATTTCATGATTTTTTTTTTGAGTGGAAATGTGTATTTTCATATAGCTATAACAAATTTCATTTCTCACTTCCTAAGAAAATATTCGATGAATTCGCAGAGCTACCAATATAACAGTCAACATTTACAACTTATAATATTGCTATTACTAATATAATGTTAGTCGACATGGACTTCACATAGGCTACAGTAGTAACATCTCAATCTCATCAGGTTTATAGGTGAGAAAAAGTGTTATAAGTACTCGTACCAACCTTGAATCGTTGAACTGCACTGAATGCAGAGTGAGTGGTTTTTTCTAATCAAACTAACTTACTATTATTAATGAGTAATAAACACCATTGTTGCAGAGCCCGCATTATTACTGGCTATATGGGGTCATGTGACAAGGAAAAGTTTTCAGACACTTCATGTAATATACCCACTGAGAAACTCTTACAGGCAAATAACTGAACTAATATATTGTTATGAAATGAATTATTTTCATTATAGAATGATACCTAACCAAGAGAAACGCGTATCCATATTAATATACTAGATATGCAATGTGGAGGTTGACGTTTTGAAATGACAGAGAGCCATACCCTCCCAAAACGTTTCTCAAACAAACATAATATCTTGTTTGTATATGTATACACATTTTTCTAGTTAGAAACCAAGGACAACCCAAATTTATGTTTAAGTAATCCCAACTTTTATGCAGAAAATTTAAATTTCAAGAACTCAACATAAAATTATGTCTTTATAACAACCTGATCTAAGTATTTACAAGGCTGTGAAATTCTGAATTGAGTTCAGTTCCTTTATTCTTATAAAATATTCAAGATAGTCGAAAATCCACAACAATGGAAATAATTAAAATATGCTTATAATTCGGGTCAATTGTTCTTGTGGAATGTCACATGTGAAATGTTAGGCCTACTATCTAGTTGTCTAGCTTCAGTACCTTCATTCTTATGAAATATCCAAGAAAGTCGAAAATCAACAACAAAGGAATTAATTCAAGTACCGGTAGGCCTATATTTCAAAGCAATTGTTCTTTTGGAATGCCACACATACATGCTATCACTATCTAGTTATCTCTATCATATATCAAGTTATCAGGCATGCATTCAGCGATACTTCTAATCTCGATATTGACTGTTACCTTTTTCGCCAAACCGTCAACTAGTCTTGAATGTTATTCATGTTCGTTTCACTCCGAAGAGTGTGCAAACGACTTGAGCGTTGTAGAGATTTCAACGTGTGAGAACCTGTGCTCGATGAAAAAGTTTACAGACAAAACAAATGGCAAAGTGGAGATTTCTAGGGGATGTAGTAGTCAGGGACGCAAGGTCGGTTGCGTGGATGCTCAACAAATAATTGTTCCTGAAGATCCTGGAGAAGGTGAAGATAGCTACCGAACTAACTCGACAAACACCCATAATGGAGTTATTTGTTATTGTAGTACTGACGAATGTAATTTGGCTGTTATTCCAGTGGCAGATATTTTGGGTTACCTCGGTACTACCATTATTCTTTTTAGTCATGTAATTGATGTGATTCAAAGTGTATAATTCACAATCGAAATATATTTCATTTCCTCACAATTGATTTATTTTTTATTCAAAATACTTTTACAATAAGTGTAGCAGTGTATACGAATATTAAAAAATCACTATTACCAATGTACACTATTACCATTAGTCTATGTATGGAAGTATACACATAGCTGTCAAAAACATTGTCAGATTGAAATCATAAAATTTCCAATATATGCCGTATTGAATGGCCTCAGAGAGAGATTGCATTCAAGAATATAAATTATAGTGTGATTTCACATAGGTACCTCACAAAATATTTAAAAATAGTGAAATATATCTTATCGACTTCCAAAAATACAAGCGATCAGCGATCAACGTACCGTCAATCCTGAAGATGGTAGGTGAAATCCAATCGAAACATCGTTTTCCGAAAAGTACAAGACGTGACCACGAAAAGTTCCGTCAAAACACACTTATATAATATATATATATATATATATATATATATATATATATATATATATATATATATATATATATATATATATATATATATATATATATATATATATATATATATATATATATATGGGTGTGTGTGTGTGTGTAGGCCTATAAACCATCGTATATTTCATTTGTCCTGGAGGTGAATTATAAATATATCCAGCTTACTGCACTACGCTATTTCTGTGGTAATAAATACTCAAGCAAAGTACAATGATACAATATCATCATTAATTGACTCATCGAATTTTATAGCTTTCCGATGAATAAATCATCGAACTGATTATCTCGTATATATAGCCTTGCAAGCAGTTTCTTCATTGGCTAATAATAACTCTTCCATATCCAGTATTCACAATAATAACATTTCTGGTACTACAAGATTGTCCTAGAGGTGTTCTGCCCAAAAGATCCTATACCTTGCTTCTTTTCATTCTTGGAAAATTGGAAACAATGAATTTGCATCTAGTTTTACGTGTGAACTGGCATCTGATTTAGTTGAGATATCTGTTTCTTGATTTCGATATATTTCAGTTTTTGTATTCCTTTCATTATTGGGTATGGAATTTCTCCCCAATTCTTTTTTCTCTCTCTTTGTCTTACTTTCCATCTCTTCCCTATCCCTCTCTCTCTCTCCTCTCTCTGTCTCCCTCTTACTTCAAAAATGAAATATTGTTTTCAATGTACTATATCTCTTCGGAGCTGGGACATCTTATCAATTTTGATCATCAGACATGAATAATTAAAATTAACATAAATCGTGCTCTTGATCAAAAGTTCAAAGTATTTTCATGAACTGGACGAATGAATTGCGACGAATTTGATAATTATTATTATTTTTATTATTATTATTTGATTTTTTTAAATCAACGAGTTAGTTGACATTTTGTTTAATATACATAATTAAGGTTCAATCTAAAAATATATTTTTGAAAACACCTTATAAATATTGGGATGAATGTTTTAATCGACATTCAACATGTTCTTGATTCCTTGCCTATATAGTTTATTGGATCATAAAATTAATAGCCAACATCTTGAGCATAAAAACAGGTATTTCTGCGTGATAATTAACGTCTCGAAATTCTCGTAAGTTGGCATTTTTTAATGGGTGAGGCTACCGATCATAATTATGGATCAGATGGTTTTTGCTGAGGGAGCAGTGGAGTCGATTTAGGGAAATAATGGCATGCATTTTGTCGATAAAGCTATGGAATGGAATGATATATCAATCATATCAGAATTCTGTTGTTCTGCTATGGATACCTACGAAATGATGTTGGCATCTGTCAAGTCACTCATTGTTACATGACACGGACAACAATGTAATCAATAATAACCAATCACAATCATTGATATTTCCTCAGTTCGCTTCGTTGCCATCGTAACGATTGTCAGTAATTTGTTACTTGAAAGAAGTCTTTTTTTATTTATTCTCGTATAATTTTTATAGATTTTCTATTATCAATATCGAAACTATTTACAAAACCATTGTTCCCACCATGTTGCTCACCAATGTTGTTCTTATCCATTGTTAAGGCTAAGGATAGAAAGTAGATTCGTACGAACGGGTCACCACAAGAGTGATATTACCACTCGAGAAAAAAATATTATCTTATTCAACAAACAATAAATCAAGCATTATATACAACTGAATGGAACAACAATACAGCTGAAAACATTATTTTCTAACTGAATATCTAGGCCTATATATAATATATGAAAACTGAATATGTGAGTTGGAGATGAGTAATATTTTTGTGGTGCTAATCTACTCTACCATCTCTAGGTCATATGGGGGTACGAATGAGGGGATGATAATGGAACAAGAAGAGGTATCATAGACGTTGGTGGGACATTTTACAAAAGCTCATGTCTTATCATACATCCATGAAGCTAGCTAGGTTCCTTGATTTCCCTCATGAGTTTTTTACGTGCTGTCCGTCGAAACATCAGTTGGCGACATTTTTCAACCAATCACGTGCGAGAGAAAACATCGTGGCAGGGAACGATTTTTCCCCGTCCAAGTAGAGCCAACTTCCAAATTTTGCGGAAGTCGTGTCAGACCACCATTTGATTTGAATGTGGTTCGACCATGATCGCACTTCTGTTTCATAGTTCAATGATATCCATCATCCGTATTAATTGTATTAAATGGTTATATCTTATGAAATAATCATTTATATTTCTATGACTATACTCATTATTATATCATTTTAATAATCATAATTATTATTTGATAATGGAATCATTTTTACCGTACTTGTTCTATTTTCTGAAGATAGTTTGCATACCTCAAGTGGAGGGGATAAACCGGTATGGGAACACATACCAAAGATGCCATCTTATATTTTGACGGACGACACCTGAAAAAAACCGTAATGGGAACCAATTGCTTAATGCGGTGTCTTTGCTGAATAAGTCACGGGGTGAACTGGATACATAGCTATTGAATGCATGTAATCTTCATGGTATTCAAAAGACCTGTGGTTCTGTTGTATATGAATTATTAAATCTTAAAGATTCATAAATTGGTAGGCCTACAAATAAATATATGATATTGCTCCTATTCGATTCTCACATATTTTGACGTTTTATATATGGAATGAGACTGTTTCTCTTATTCTTATAAGTCATATCAATTTAATAAAATCTCTTTCTCATATTCAATCAGTCAGAAGCTATATTTATTTTTAAACAGATTTTGTTTTTAATGTCTTATCGAACCTGATCATTTAAGTTCATGTCGTTTCAGATCGAAGTTGTGAAATAATGTTACAGATGTTTTTATCATTGAAAACAAATACCGAGGTATAAATATACAGTAGAAGACTTAATACATGTTATTAATTTCATTTAAGGCGCATAGTATATTGATAGCCGTATAGCCCTCAGATACGCGTGTTGATTATTAATTGATCACCTTCGTTTTCTTGCTTCCTTGACGTCACAAAACAAAATATCCATCACGTGGGCTAACAGGGATGAAATATATGCGATGTTGTACGCGTGTTGATTAATAATTGATCACCTTCGTTTTTGCTTCCTTTTGACGTCACAAATACATCCAATCACGTTGGCTGATTATTATTGGGAAAGTTTCGAAATCTGCAATCTGAGTATCACAAAATGCATAGATCTAGGTGGCCGATTCAAGCCACACTTACAGCCCACAGTCTTATTTATTGGATAAAACAGTCTCTCAGCAGAACAGAATTATTTGAATAAAGAAGGCTGTGCCTATACAGCTCACTTGGTTATTATTTTGAAAGTTCAGTTTCAGTCAAGATGCATTGAGGGTTGTGTTGGTTCGCCGGCCTCGGTGAACCGACGCAACCCTCAATGCATCTTGGTTCCAGTTTATGAAAGTTGCATGGTTTTCTGATAGTAAATCACTCAAATTGTGTTCCACTGCTACCTTTGGTATTTTTTGTGCAATTCCCATTATGATTATAATCTTTTATTTCAGGAAGAAATGGATTTCTGGAAGGTGATATGGATTCTACAGAGAACTTGGGTAAGTCATCATTACAGAAAATTTCATTTTTGATTTATTCAATTTATTTAATTTCAGAAAGTATAGCAATAAATATAATATAAATGTTTGTGTACTCCAAACGCTGAAAAGAGAATTGATATCTTCATAAGTTTCGGATGAGTATCTTCAAAATACTGTCTCTAACTCACTTTCTCATTAACAACAATTAAGTAAAATTAGCCACAAACATCACAATTGGAGTTGGGTGGGACAAGCTAGAACCGTTCGGACGGAGAACCACAATTCAGGCTCCTCAAAAGCAAATAATTTGTTTTATTACAACTCATTCAACAAACTGTAAATATAGTTAACTTTCAAGTTCAGGGATGATGAACATTTCAATCGTTTGTATTGGGAGAAAGAATCTTCATTCCTCAAACGTCTCCACATTCAGCTCAGTTGCCAACACGCTTGGTCCATGTGACCGGACCACAAGGTGACGGGCATCATGGTATCAGTTCGATACGCGCCACCGTTCATCTTTACAGGGGTTTTTCCTAATGCAGAAATGGTTCCTACAATATAAGCCACGACCGCTTCCTCCACAATACACGCCAATAGATGTTATAGTTTTCTTTACAGTGCGCCGCTAAATCCAATATAATTAAAATTGAATTAAAATCCTCATAATTTTGTTCTCCGATTCTTCATTGTCACCTCTATATCATTTGACTAAATTTCCACATTCCATAATGCCGATATAATAAGAATGATATGGAAATATACAAAAAAAATCATCGAAATAATTAATAATCCGAATCCTATGATTAAAGATCAATTCAGCACGTGTCGAGTGGATTTCTGCTCAAATCGGATTGGTCATGATTTCTAATCGAATCCTGACATTTCATGAATTACTTTTTCCCCGAATTGTTAATAGTCTTGAGATATTATTAGTGAGTTTCCCACCTAAAAGTTCGACCAATTAAAAGCGGTCATTGCTCGGCCAAAGTGGACATTAGTGGATGGGAACCATGTATAGAACGAACCTTCTTGTTCAGTCTAAAGCACTTGGTCAAGAGATGGTTTTGGTTGGAATTGTACAGTATACATTTTTTATTGGTCAACAGCAATGATACAAAAAGAAAAAATACAATTACAAGAAAACATTCACATTTGCCTTCAAAAGAGCTGGCCTAATTGTGGGTTATAATAGTGAATAATATTTAAACACAGCTCAGACGTATTTCACATAAATATAAAATAATTGAGTTGTCAAGGCATTGTCACATTCGGATATCATTATATTTTAAAAAAAGTTACGAGATCAAAACAAAGCACATTGAATGATGAACATTTTGATTCCAAAAAAATAATCAAACATCACATAATGAAAAAAAAACTAAGTGCATAAACGAACTGACTATATAGGAAATACAAACAGTTATGAAAAAAAATGGTGATTCAATATTAATAAACCCAAATGATCAATTTATTATACCTGTATCAAAATTCAAAACGTACAGTAATTTGCTGAACGTTGGAAAATTAATCACCATATCGCTTGAAAACTGTTTCAGTCACACTTTTGTACACATAATCACTACACAATCAGATATAATTGGACGGTTGCAATATCACATAATTAACTTCGAAGATAAACTTTATTCTTCTAGGAAAAGCTGATTCCTAGACAGGAGAAATCAAGGTTCGATCCCAAATCAGCTCACACAGTTTTTTGTATAGGCCCGCCATGTAATTTCACCCCAATATCCCAATATCCCCATTCATCCCAATATTCAAAACATCGGTTTATTCACCCAAAAGTTCTGAGAGGAAGAAGACAAGAAGAAGCGAAGAAAGCGGGATAGAAAAAGATTTTTGAAAAATATCGAATTCACTTTTCTCACAACACCAAACAATTGAATGTTTTATTGTCCCTGATTTTATTAGTTTACTATTTACAGTTTGTTAAACGAAAACCGGATTTGAATGGGTCTCTTGAGGGGGTTGGTTAAATTATTCTGGTAGTGCCCGGCCGAACGATCCTACACCACAATTCTCAATCGTCATGACTATGGGTCAAGTTTTTCATTTTAATAATGCATTTTCTCTTTTTTCGATTCGTTATATCATCATCGAAACTTGATACAAAATCATTGTAAACCATTGTGCTAGCTTATAATTGTGTTACGTAGCTCTTCTTTATTGAATACGTTTCACTAGTTTAATTCCAACTTGAAAAAAACATTCTAAACCTAATCACCTCAGTCAGAAACGACCTTACAAAAACCCCAACCTAATCCAGACACCATTATGTCTATTAACTATTTTTAACAATTTTTTTCATCACACATTATATTCCAACTGCAGCCATGTCATTGATCTAAGATAGCCGGGGGGGGGGGGGGGGGGTTACGGGGGAGTATCCCCTTCCCTCCCCTCCTCAAAAGTCGTGATCATTGCCACTGTTCTGTCCAGTCGCACATTATATTAAATATATATTATATCAAAGAAGGTAATTGGCCTTATTAGGGTATCTCAAATCTCACGACTAGGCTGCCCGGGCATGGCTATTCGAAAAAAATCTCACTAACTTATAAAAAATAAAAAAATAATTTAATAATGGAATCTCCATGCATTTAAATATGATTAAATTGCTACTGACCATCCAACACCTGTTACCTCGTTGTCTGTGTCGTGATACGTGTGTTGACGTGGCCGATCGACCGTCTCTCGTATTGATTAACCTAAGACGGTCGGATGTGTCTGACCGTCGGTATTAAATTCTAAGATTCGAAGTTCAAATGTTAGAAATAATAACTCTCAGTACACCGAGATGGTACTCGTGAAAATAATGTATGATGCAATTTTCGGTA
This sequence comes from Brachyptera putata, assembly GCA_907164805.1. NCBI lineage: Eukaryota > Metazoa > Arthropoda > Insecta > Plecoptera > Taeniopterygidae > Brachyptera > Brachyptera putata. The sequence goes on along the minus strand of OU015471.1, from coordinate 11,977,229 downwards.
GAAAGGAATTAGATTTTTGGAACATCTGTGTTTTTTGTTTTTAGTTTCGTGAGTGTTTTTGCTTTTTTAGGACAAAGCAGTTGAACTGCGTGAGAGCGGGGGTTCGATACCAGCTCAAGGTTTTGTACGGTTTATCATGCATTAGTAGAGGGTTATGTTTATTATGGATTATAAAATAATATAACATCTGAAGATGATACTTATTTAAAAAACAATAAAAATAATTAATTTCTGGGAAAAGTGGTATATATTTGAATTATTATTTCAAAATAATATGTGCAACTTTGTACGGTCATTGATTCTCAAGAAGATTCAAGGATGACAAGATAAGTTCGCTCGGACGGGGCACTACAAAAACCGTCTTACCACTTCAGATGGAATAATAATTTCAGTAAACTAATAAACACTAAGATATTTAAAAATACACCGAATTATTCTCGGTAAGAAAAATCGTCAATCTCCTTATTCATATTTATTTCCCTTCATCGTAGTTCATCGTAGTCTTACATCGGTTTTTGTCTTCTGTTTCCCCCATTTTATACTTATTTTATACTATTCTCCTAAACTTTTGATTTCACTATTATTATTGTCTTATTCTATCGAACTCTCTAGTCTCTATGCGTTTCTTGGCCTGATTTATGACGAATGTTAAATCATTTCCAAACAGATTTCATCACACAGTTCCTATGAACAATACCATATTTTCTTTTATAGATCTTCTATTTTCAGCCACTTTCATAACTGTGACCCCTTGTCACAGAATTCACCTATACTAGTTTAATAATGCCATTTCATACTATAATTTATATGCTAGGAAATGAAGAATTTGACACAACTATTTCCATATCAAACATCTTAGTATGATTTTATTATATATCCTGACACACAGGTTCAGAACTATACATAACTTTCTTGAACTCTTTTACTACCTGAAGTTGATCGGGTGTTTCCCCTATTGTAAGCGATAGACGAACTGTAGTTTATATTCGCCACATCATGGAATGAGGTTTCAAATTTTTTATTCGTCATAAGTTTGTGAAGATATATTAACTGATCCCATTTCATTTTTCCATAAATCTGTGCTATGGGGCACACACAAGTCGTAAAATAAAACCACTATTTCCGTGTAGTATTTTTTGCCTCTCCAATTTGAATTCGTTAAGAGCGCATATCGGTTTAGATATAGCAAAATACCAGTTGCTTCTGAAGGCATTATGTTTGAAAATAACTTTCGCACGGTAGGCCGCGGATATATCGGTACTCCAAAATAGGAGAAACATACAAATTACTGGAATTTTGAAATGATGTGCATAGAAGTTGTTTAAATTATTCACATTGAACCTGATGAAGTCTGAATGTGTGACAACATCAAGGGTTAATCTTGACCCATTGATCGAACCAGCGACCCGTGGATGTAAAACAGGCGTCATATCCTAACAATTTGGGAGATATACCAATTTATATTCAAAAGATACAGGCCCTACAACTTCAGAGATATATCGATATTCAATAGATCATAAGAGATAAGAGATATCAAGAGAAATTAATTATACCTATTATTACTTAGCCCATCTGTTAAAAATAAGAGATCCAGGTCATATGAAACACCAAATTTTTAATATATAGTTTTGAAAGTATCAAAAGACATCAGTGATTCGGTTGTATGAGAATTTTCATACCCTTCACCGTTTGCAATACATCACCAAAAATCTGATTTTTCTCTAAATCGACTCGTATATAGTGCTCTTAAGGAGTGCGATTCCTCTGATGGGCATTTATTTCTGAACCATTTCTCAAGATTTGGTTATTCTTCTTTCAAGTTGATAGATTCATAAAAAAAATGAATAAAATTGAGATATAAAAGGCTTATGACGCCAGGGATAATGTCTTTATCATGGAAGTATCATGGGTAGTAAAAACTCCGACTATCTCTATATAGTAGAATTAGAGCTCACCTGAAAGAGGGGCTATGTATTCATTGATGGGTCATTCAAGGATAGGATATTTATGCAAATACATATTTCTGACTCTGATTGATGGAAAAACCACAAAGAGTTCAGTATCTACCGTTTATGACTCCAGAATTTCGATCTCTTAAACTTATATGGAGAGCGTCCAAATACAATTGAACAAAAAACAAACAGAGATAGAAACCTATTTGTACCGGAAGGTGTCTTCGCTGTCACTCGTCCAATCAGACTTTCGATGTCTCACTCGGTTATCATGTTATAACAATATCATGGTATTTCACCCAAGCCCCAGTCACCTGTTTTTTATTATATTTTCATTGGATTCTCCGAAAAGAAATATCATAAACACTTCTTTCCTCTCCAACGAAAATCGTATATATATATATATATATAATATTTTTATTATTTATATTCATACGTGTTTTTCTTTGTTTTTATGTTCGTGTTTTTGTTGAATTCAACCAATCGTGAATATGTATAAGCTTATATTCGTTCAGTGACACGATTCCATCTGAATAATAATGTGGATCAATGCTTTGATATTTTGAACTTGATAATAAAAATGTTCAAAAAATTGCATTTGGTTTAAAAATATAAATCGTGTAATATAATACCTGGCTGGTACTTCAATTTGACATGTCGGTAGTTGTGTGTTATGAAAAATGATGAAAAAATATTAATAATTTTTGAATCCAGTTTCATTTGACTTTTATTATGTTATGGCAATCTTTCGATGTGACTTTTGACCGAAATCAGTCTTCCGGATAGTTCAGTTGGGTTCAAGCAATGGCTTGGGTTCGAGTACCGCATAAGGCATGGGATTTGGTGAACATGATGCACAGCTTACTCACAGATGTTTCAGAATAAACTAGCTGTTGTTGGGGTCGTTAAACAAGCGAAACTAACATCATCGATTTCGAATATCCTATTCTTGATATGAGTGTCTAAACTATCTATAGAATGAACTCATTCATTCCAATCATTTCACAGTAAAAGAAGTATTGGTGGCAGAGATTCTAAAAATAGATGACATATTACATTAATAGTGTTCGTGAAATTGCTATGAAATACAAATAGGTTGAAACAATCTATCTATAAAAACTAAGAATTCAGCCTAAACTTCAATTTCTCCAAAATTTTCCTTCACATATCCAATTACTGAACCTATAAAAATTTCCCATTCCACTCATTCCATTAACCTATAGCTCCTGTCTCCTTTATAGCTCTAGCCAGAATAAAACAGCTTTCCGCCACCCATTCTCAATATGCTAACTATTACTTTCGTTCTGTGGTCATCTCTATTCCTATTAATTCTTATATTCTTCTGTTTTAATGTTTCTGATATTTTTATTGTTTCCGATTCTTATATTCATTTTATCCAACTTTATCATTCCGTTTAACTCTCTCAATCCTCCATAACCAACTGATGCTCTGAAAAAAATACATAATCTGTCTTTCCTTCTTCTTATGTCCAGTATCTGTTATCCAAGATTTTCATCGTTCTGAAATCTGAACCACTTCGTGTCACGGGCTTGACCTTTGACGACCGTTGCTTATGAGAAGTAATCTTTATCTAGAAACGAATTGATGACACGAATTTTCTTATATGATTATTATAACATATTGTTGGGAATGAAATTATCATTTCCACACGTGAAATCATTTTTCACCAGATAGGCCTGCATGTTAGAATCTTTTCATCGGCTCACGTAAGCCGATGAAAAGTTGCTCTCTTGTATTTCACCTGTTTGTAGTTGAAATCTGTGAAAAATAATCGAACATAATATTTTTACATTTGTCTTTTACTCTCGTTGCTATTTTGAAGAAGTGTAGGCCTACACCTAAATCTTCTGGGTGGTTCAGCTTTGAAATTGAAATCTAATCAAGAGTTCCCAATAGGAAATGGGTTTTGGAAAACCCATTCTTCACTACTCGAACCCACTCAAAATTTAACTTTAGTTTTTGAGAACCACCTCAAAATCTTGAATCAACCAAGAGGTGCTGCTTCTAAACAGTCTGACTAATTATTCGTTCTCTGCCCTGCTTGAAAAACAATTTATGTTCATCGAGATGATTAGAAGGAAGAGTTCCCGAAGCAGTGTCTTGACTATACCTAAATCAGACTGGCGGCTTATTTCAAATATTCCACGAGTTCGATTAGATACATCAATGATTTTCTGATGTGAAAATATTTACCTGAATTCAGTCCACAAATCGTTATTAAGCCAAATAACTTGTTCTGAAATATTTTAATATTCTTGTTAATTTATGAGGTAAACGAGGTTGACTTCTGTCCACCGATTTAATTACTAACATTCTTCAACTTCTGTTTGCCTCAAGGTGCTTTAGGGGGGTATAGAGGGAAGAGAGAATTGGCTATATATATATATATATATATATATATATATATATATATATATATATATATATATATATATATATATATATATATATATATATAATAATATATTGTATGCATTCGCTGTGAATTGAATGGACTATCGTGCAATAGGTCTACTTGATTGAAAATCTTATGAGTGATATGTGGCATGAATTTGTTTTTATTTCTCAACTTGTGGAACTTGACACTGAGTAAATGTTTCCCAAATGAGCTGTTGATTGGAACGGTTATTAATTCGGGTTAGGTAACCGAATCACCCTCACCCTTGTGGTACCCCGTCCGAACGATCCTACCTTATCGTGTGTAGTTCCTCAGTAACCATGGGTTCGACTCACTATCCAAAACAGGTAATGAAATCACCTCACATTTTTTTCTCCCCAGCACTTCATTTATCATTCACTGATGTCAATATTAATTTTGTTAGTCGTCGCTAATATTTTTTGTGAGTCAATATTTCCATGTGAAAATGAATAAAATTAGCATTCAACTAACAACGATATGGCGTCAAGTTTTACATATTAATTGTATAAACAAAATAAATGTATATAATTTATAGTCGAATATCAACTGAGCCTAATGTTTACCTAATTGTGATGTGTGTCTTTATATTGATGGCGATCGTCTGTTCCGATTCGCCACGTACGAAGGTTTCGTTTCCTCCAATAGAGCCATCGTGATGTGAGTCTTTAAGTGATAATTAATAAACTGGTTATTTTGTATAACCACTTTGTTGTTAGATTTGGTTATTTTACGAGACCATAAAGTCCTTATTTTTCTTGTATTTGTTTTATCAGTGGATATTTAATTACTATTAAATTGTATTTCCCTTCAGTGTCTGAGTGACCAATGAGGGATCAGCTCTAACTGGCAGTTTAAAGTTGTTATCACCATGGTTCACATGCTGTTTTGCCCATCTACTCTCAGATCAAGAGTAACTGGACTTGATGATACCGGACCTTAGGGTGGTAAGATCGTCTTGGTATTGCCCTGTCGGAACGATCCTACCTAGTACCTTGTCATCTTTGGCTCTAATTGGGGAACAATGACTCCATATCAAGTTTCACATCATAATAAAAAGTGTGTTAGTTCATTGCTTGTAAAATTTAATTGATGAACTCGACAGGTGAAAACTTCGTTTTCGACGATTTACAACAATAAGACAATAAAAGTGTAATTTAATTTGTTTACAACTCTCTTGGAGGGTCAAGTCTTGAGCAGAAACCATCTTACGGAGAAAAGAATAATCGAATTCATATTTTTGCCACGTTCAAACTTATACTCTCATCCACCAACAGAATGATTGTAAAAATGGTGATAAAAAAGCATCTTATCTCCCCACCCCTTTGACGTCACAAAACTTGATAACCAATCGAGTGGGCTGTCGAAACTATTGTTAAATAATAAGTATTTGATCTCAGATTAAAGTTAAACGTATCGTGCCGATAGATACGCTCATTATATATGCTAATTTCTTATTCAGAATGTCTCCAAAAGCTAGAAATGATCCAAATTTTTGGATCATCCAGTTTCGTGTGGTGATTTCTCCAAATGATTTGTTGAAAGACCACTGATGCATTGGTTTCCGATTGAGACTGAGGATGAGGATGACAGGTATAGTTCGGACAAGGCACTGTAAGAATGATGTTATTACCCGAAATCAAATAATCAACAATCTCTAAATAGTCAACTGATAGGTTCATAGATAAATAATTGTATTGTATACCGGTAATTGAAATCTTCGGCCATTTTATAAATCTACATTTTCATTTCATTCATTCATTCCTTCATTGAATAAAAAAACATAGTCTACTTTGGTTTATGATTGAGTGATTTGAGTCATCTTTGTCGTATCCTTGCAAATATTTCTAAACAGAATATAATAATGACGATTGAAATGAAAATATTTGATGAATATAAAAAATGACTGAATAATATTTATGAATTGAATTTATTGAAATTGGAATGAAAAAAATCGAAACAGAAGTGAGAAAAGAAAAGAAGAAATTAAATCGAATAAGAATTCAAGAATAAGATAAGAAAAAATGAAGATGGTATAAGAAGAATGGGAGATTTTTTCTTCATTGCTAATTATTGTTTCAATTGTTGCTTTTTTCTCCTCAATAAAATAACATCATTTCAGAAAAATCCCAATATATTCTGAAAATAAACTTTTATCCATATAGTGTACATAAAATAAACACTATATTTTCTATTATATAACCCCAACCAACACATTACCACAGGCACCTCACACGCTACGACCCCTCCCCACCTCTCCCCTTCCCACTCTTCGTCACTCCATAATAAAAAAGAGAGAAAATAAAGACGTCAAACGTTTTAATAGCCGCTTTTATATTCCAACCATCTTAAACAAGCGTAAATCTATCGTAACAGCTATTCGTACGTCCGCCTCGCTCGGAACCTCCTACCGCCTCGGTTAAGCCATAGGCGGAAACACCCGCTCGTTTATTGAAGCAACAGGTATCTGATCCAGATAGCTTTATAGCTCCAATGAACTTCTACACTCTGTTGGTTTAATATACTTGTATCCACGAGAGAAGAAGGTCGTCTACCAACTGGACAAAGGTAAACACATCGATAAACTCGGTTCAGCTTTAAACATGTATCGCTTGAAAGATGTAGTTGTAATTTTAATTGTAAATCTTACCCTGGTATATCTTTGACCCTGGAGTTGACAAAATTATATTAATAAAACTGTGATATTTGTGTTTTTTAATGTTGGTATTAGACCATCCTCTCCTGAATAATAGAAGTATATATAAACAGTGTTTCAATTTACGTAGATAATTTTGAAGGATCGAAACAACCAGATTTGATGTTAAAACATAGAAAGACGGTCGATCGTAACTGTCAATGATCAGCGTTTGTCGGTCGTTAGCTTGGGAATGTAAATTATATATATAATTAGAAATGTTTCTTTTCGTTTCCAGTATCTATTCTGATTTTTTGACAAGATCTAGTGTTTGGTTTTATTACGTTGGTGAACTATGTGTGCTCTATTCAGAGGTGAACTACAAACTGCATGGGTTTACTAGCGGAGGAAATGTTTGATGACCATCATATCAATTTTACACTTTGTAGTCAGTTAGATAACTGCATTGCATCGATATTAGCTCTTTAGTGTTGTTGTTGTTGTTGTGTTGCTATTTTTCTTCTCGAATTGGAAGGACAGGGGAAACGAAGCGGTCAGGATATTCTAGGAACTCCGACAATAATTGTCGGAGTTACAGAAGGAAACCCGAGGGGTTAACAACCTGAAATCAGGTGTACACTTGCCCTGAAAACCCATGAAATCCCATTGAAATCCCTGAAATGACCTGAAATCCCTAAAATCACCTGAAATCCCTGAAATCACCTGAAATCACCTGAAATCACCTGAAATCACCTGAAATCACATGAAATGACCTGAAATCACCTGAAATCACTTGAAATCCCTGAAATTACCTGTAATCCCTGAAATCCCTGAAATCCCCTGAAATCCCTGAAATCACCTGAAATCACCTGAAATCACCTGCAATCCCTGAAATCACCTGAAATCACCTGAAATCACCTGAAATCTCTGAAATCACTTGAAATCTCTGAAATCACTTGAAATCCCTGAAATCACTTGAAATCCCTGAAATCCCTGAAGTCACCTGAAATCACTTGAAATCACCTGAAATCACCTGAAATCACTTGAAATCCCTGAAATCACCTGAGATCCCTGAAATTCCTGAAATCACTTGAAATCACCTGAAATCTGAAATCAGGTCAAATTTTCGAGTTGTAAACCCCTCGAGAAAACCTCTATAAAGATGGTCGGTGGCGGGGATAGAACCAAGCCCGGACCTCCTCATATATTGGTGACATGTGTCAGCTGTGTACAATTATTATTATTGTCTCTCTGTTTTTGTCTGAATATATTTCGCGAAATAGAAGCTTCAGGTGATAACTTTTGAGCGATATGCAATGTCAAAATCCAAAAGATAGTAAAAACATCTGTTTTTCTCCTGTATTAGAATTTTGATGTCTCACACCATTCAGAGGTGATAATCAAAAGACCGATTTTCGAAATACCACGTACTCATAGTGTTCCATTGACTGCTAAATCCTTAGAATAGACACCACCGTCGGTTATACCTAATTGATAGGCGGGACGGTCGATCGAGACAAGGGAAGTGGTGGAAGGTTGTGCGCACAGTGCGTATAGTTAAAGCTACTCTTCTATCCACGAGAATTGAAGACTCAAACCACCTGTTGGTTAATAGTGTGAGATACGAGAGACGGTCGCTCGGAAGCTTGTGTAACTTATATCCACGATGGACGAATGTTCCGATTCACCGTCTCCCCTATCCCTCACCATTAGCGCGCGAGTGGTTCGAGTTGATACAAGTTTAGCAGCGAGTGACCCACGGTTGACCCGACACCCTAATAGAGCCCATCCGGTGGTCGAAGCCCGGTCACCCATGATACGTGGTGAACACGTGACTCCCGTACGTGAGTCCAAACTAGACATGGAAGTGTTATTACTGTTTTTATCAACATTGAAGACATGGCACTAAATCATTGTTGCCCAATTGAGACTGACGTTGACAACGTATAGGATCGTTCGATGCACCAAAAGGACAATCGGGCATGGGTTATATATAAGACGGGTGAACCAGTATTTGGTATGCTGAACCGTCATTCAGGAGACCTGGAATTGATTCCTGCCATGCATGGTCGGCCATCCTGAGAGAGGCTCGTCGTGATTTCCTTAATTCTATCGTTCAGGTTGATACTTCCGAACACTTCATAAAATAAGCTCTGATTTTATCTGTAACCATGCCACTCATCATTCACCAACGACAATGAGTCTTAGGCATCACTACGTTGTGTCGCTAAGCTCAGGCGAGTTGGTATAAGGGGGGAGATGGGATAGGAGGAAAATGGAGTCCCCTAATGTTTCTGACCACCCCATGCACTCTATATATGCCTTGACCCACTCTCACAATCACGTATTTTCGTCAGAATACATGCTTATATGGGTTGAATATGCTTCTAAGATGGTCAAAAAACAATGATATGGTCCAAAAGTTTCCCGTCTTCGGTGGTTGGGGCCCTGCCCCGATCTCGACTTTACAATCCCATGCAGGCCCACCGCAGTAGCTGAACTCACTCCAACTATAGCAGAATAAACAGCATAACTCTTTCTTTGAAGAAAATGCAGTAAAAACCTTCTTCAACTAAACTTGAGCAAAATACAAGAAGGAAACATTCAAGAAGACGAAAAGATAAGCTGAAAAAGAAGAAGACGGAAAATACGCTACTCATAGTACTATAACTTCCGAATATGTAGTCCGATATACCTCATCGTGTAGGCCTATGTCTCCTCATTATATTACAACACACCCAGCAAGAAGTCCAAGTTTTTCAGTTCTGGAGATAGGCCTACAGTATGCTCAAAACCACACCTTCATAGAAATGTTCGTATACACATTGTATAGCTGACTTGGCTCTTGTCGAGCTGCCGCTTGACTAGATATAGATGCCTCAGAATGATGATCGAATTCTTAGGAGTTATGCAAGTGAAAGACTGAAACATTTTGAAATAAAAAATAAAATATAAAACATTTCAACACCTCTTACGTTCCTCCGAAGCATCTATTTAGACGAATGGGTATTCTCTATCACGTGATCAAGACGAGCGTATGTCCCGAGATCACGTGGTATAAACGATATTCATTGATAGTATCAGTAATTTGTTGATCTCGGCGCTAGACCCCCGCTCGGCTGATGGTGGTGGTTGACGAACGGTGGTGTATCGTGTCGGTCCACTGGGCAGAGTTTGGTGGTAATTCCTCTTCGAATTGGTACGCCTGATTTGGTCAAACCGGAGGAGATGGGAAGAAGAAAAAACACTGACATGTTTTGTAGGGGTGACCAAGATCACGTATACTGGAGAAGGCATAAAGGTATACCTACTTTCCGGCCAATCGAGACGAGAATATTGTTCATAGCCAACAACGAAAACTTGAATCTTAATCTTGAGACTTTCGGAAAAATACTGTCGGATCTAGACTTGTTAACTCAAGATATTAAACTATATACAATAATTTCAACTACTACATTTAGTATTTCTTATGTTTAGTAGAAAAGCCATCAGCCACCGGAAGAGTGAGATTTGGCGTGATGGATACTTCCTTAACACCGTAGGCCTATTTATGTACCTATGTTCCAAAACTGTTCTTCTTGAATAAAATAAAATAATGATCTAAGATTTATTCTTGATAATACTATCATTGTTTTCCTAATTGAGGCTGATGATGAATTCGTAAGACCGTTCTTACTTGTTTTAAGACTTCGAGGAAGTCTTGTCACCATCCTTATTCATGCTACCTTTTCCAGTGATTGAATATGATATTTATACATTGTATACAAATCGTTCGAATTTCTATAGTCGAATGGAAAAACAAATCACCACTGATAATAACTATGAAACCGTACGGCTGTATAATTAGGTCAATTCTGGGATATTTTTTGTTTTTTCATTTTGTTTCATTCTTATGTTAGATTTATATCAACAATATATTCAGTAGGTAATGATCATAGTTTAAATATCGCATTGATCGAATATCGAATCATTCCGATTCGACATCGAATCGAATTCCCAGAATATCGAAACGAAGTCCTGAATTAACGAATCGAAGTCCTTATAATACCGAATCGAAATCAAACAAAATTCGGGAACTCTTCCAAACAGTTACTTCATTCAACTGACAGATGAATCAGTGGCTAGCACACTGAACCGTCTTTCCGGAGACCAGGATTCGATTCCCGCCTTGGTCGTTTATCCTGACAGTGGTTTTTTGTGGCTTCTCTCTCGTTCACATTGTTACTGGGATGACTCCTAAACAACATAGGTCGCGGCCGACTCGGCCACTATCCAAGAAACCGAATACAATAACCTTTCATTCCACCTCATTCACAGACGCCAATATATCATAGTAATTAGTTTGGTCCGTCGTCGAGCCCAATGAAGAATACTTTAATCAGACGAGCTTTAGCGAGGATTCAATTTGACATACTGGAAAAAATTGGTGTTGGTTTAAATGTTTTTTTTTATATGTTTTTTTGTCGGTTCTCCACAGGTCAAACGGCTACAGCTATCAACTTCAACCTTTTTTTCAATATGGTTCTTCATTCAACTTAGATCTGTATAGTTTTGTGGAATTATCGGGGGTAACTTTTTTTTTATGAATTTTAGAAATTTCAAAATTACCCATTAGAACAACATAGCGGAAAAGAAAGAGAATATTTTTATTTTCCAAAAAAATGAAATTTTGCGTGAAGTTGAATTACATTTTGATACACATTTCTGAAAATTTCAGCTTGATCGGGTCAGCCATTTTGAAGAAAAAACATAAAATGTGCTAAATTGGTACCACTCGAAGCAGTTTTTACTTATTACCCATTTTTACCCATACTGTTACTATTCGCTCGTCCAACAACGCATATATGGCGTTTTCCTAGTCATATTCATTCACGAGTGTATCACAAAAACGGTTTATACTTATGACTTGTTCCGGACTTTTGGAAACTGAAGACTTTCATCCGCGGTGAAGAAGTATGATCACAGTCAGCGCAGTCCTAGTGTCAAGGTTCATTGTGTTGTTTTTCAAAATGGGGTGACAAAATCGCCCTTGTGGTGACCCGTCCAAACGATCCTACTTTCATCCATAGGCGTAATTGGGGAACAGTAATTTGGTATCAAGTTTCGATGTTCTTGAAAAAAATCATTTTCGAAGGTGATTTAGTTGTTTTCTTAAAGAATAGGCCTACTCGCAACCCAAACTTCCTCACACTGACGGCGCTCACCGTAACCAATAGGCCACGAGGATATTTGTCAAAAACACCGATGTAGGTAACTCTGACGTCACAATGAAGAACGGCATTGTCGACACTGAGCTACCGAGTGTTTATCGATGTTTGTGAAAACAACAAAAGCTTGTTGAATTAAATTAAACAGTTTGTATTCGATCTGTTTTGGGATTTTCGAGTAAGATCATTATGTTGATTTGATATGTCACTAATGTGTTTTATATCATATGAAAACACAAAACAAATGGATTGGATGGGAAGGTGAACATATATGTATTTATAGATTGACCTTACTGTGTTATAAACATTAACAACTCTGTTTTTGCTTCATTATGAGTTCATTAATTTGTTAAGGATTAAATTTGAGTATATATAAGTGAATGTATGTATTTATACGTTATATTTATATATATATATATAGATAGAGAGAGAGAGAGAGAGAGAGAGAGAGAGAGAGAGAGAGAGAGAGAGTGAGAGAGAGAGAGAGAGAGAGAGAGAGAGAGAGAGAGAGAGAGAGAGAGAGAGAGAGAGAGAGAGAGAGAGAGAGAGAATATCTCAATATGATCGTTGTGGATGAAAACCAAACCGGCATTTTACCTGAGCTACTGAGGAAAACCACGAACATTTTATTGTAAAGACTTTTGCAATAGGAAGCAGTGATGATAGCTATAGCTCATAAAACGAAATTATCCGCCATAAAAACTTGATAACAAATTGATTTTCTAAATTTTTATCACAAATAACATCGAATATCCACATTTTTTTTCCAATCATTTCATATATATATATATATATATATATATATATATATTTGTATATATATTTGTGAATGTATATATTTATGTAGGCCTACATGTATAACAAATCTAAAAAGTAATATTGTATAGGCTCCCGCCTCCGCCAAGCAAACCCTAACAATTCCCTGCCCACCATGTCAACCCAGTGGAGGACTTCCATATCAATGACCCCCTACCCCCCTTCCCCTTTTACCCCCAGGGGTCAACAATGTGCCTTTCATTCAGTATCTCCTTGTCCCTCTCACTGATTACCTTTATCCCTCGTCTCACCTCTCGGAACTCCCCAACGGTCACGTTGTCAGATACACACGGGACACCCGGTTAACCGTCACCTCTTTTATTGTAACTATTGAATAGACATGTAGTGTTGTCTTTGTCGGTGTTGTTGATCGTGAGATGTGTCTGTCTCTCTTGCTCGCTCCGAATGCCCCAGCTTCCTTACCTTACTGAAGGTCGCCATGCCCACACGGTTTGACCCGTGGTAGAGATACACGGACGACGATTGGGACAGGTGAGTTGGATGGGTGGGTTAGCGAAGGGATAACTGTCATTGGAAGACGACTTGTGCCTATTTACAACCAAGGTTATAACTAAGGATATACTTGTATCCACGAAAGGAGAACGTACCGAGATACCTTTTCCCGTATCTCACACCACTAGCACATGGGTTGTTCAATTGTCTTTATTTTTCGTGAATCGAAGTTTCTATCAGTCATGATTAGCAACCTAATCATGACTGATAGAACCTCCAGAGTTCAATATCTATCTCTTCATGGCGCCCTGGTGGCACAGTCAACTATCGCTAGCGGAAAAACTGAAGTCACCGGTTCAAACAATCAACAATCAAATCGGCAACCCACAATATCCACATTCACTCGAGTCCCTCGAGGTCCGAGTCCCGCATAAAGCATGGATTTTTGTAAACGTCCTCTCACCTGTAATCACTTCATCGTTTCATTATCACCCGCTCATATATCGTACCCCCGCTCATACCCCCGTATAACCCAGCTGTTTGTCGGGTCGTTAAGCAGCATCTATCCCATTCATGACTTTGAGATTCTATTGGGTTTTAACGACGCACTGTTATGATAACTGAGATCTAATGGCGTTGGATGGATGATTAATGAGATGAAGGTTCTTGGGTAATGGGAAGGAAATGGGAAGGAAGCGGTCATGGCCGACTAATTGTAGGAACCATCCCGGCATTAGCCTAGACCACAGAGGGAAACCATAAAAAACCTCTGTAAAGATGGTCGGCGGCGGGGATCGAACTGGGTTCGGAATTCCCCTCGTCTCCCGGATCACATGAAGCGAGCTCGTTAACCACTGCGCTGCATGTGCCAGTCTTTGAGATTCTCTAAATAGGAACTTCATTTTGCATATTTGGTTTATTTTGGTACACTGGTATTTATAGCTGAATACTTGTCCATCTCCATGTGCATCTATTTTGTATAATTTACTGGAGAATTAGTGCATATATCTGTATGCTATTGTATAGTTAGTACTCAAGTTCTTTTTAGAGAACTGTTCCAATAAATTGTACAATGTAAGTAAAAAAAAATGATGCACCTTACTGAAACCTCAGTGATTCATGGCAACTGGGCAGGTTTCCTGCTTGTCCATGGATAAAATCCATTCACTTTGACAAAACAAATACGATTTTCTATTTGAACAACTTCGAGTTATATTCTGAATATATAAGACATTATTTCGCATATTTTGGTTCTTTGTTTGTTTTTTCCCTGACCCCAAAGTGCACATGATAACAGTCAATATAAAATACACGGAAAAATATGAAGAAACATGAATGGATAACTGAATATTGAAATAAGATCCGACCATCACCGACCATCTTTAGAGAGGGTTTTCATGGTTTCCCTCTGTAGTCTAGGCTAATACCGGGATGGTTCCTACAATAAGTCGGCCATGACCGCTTCCTTCCCACTATCCTTCCCATTACCCAAGAACCTTCATCTCATCATCCCATCATTTCATTAATCATCCATCCGACGCCATTAGATCTGCGCTATCATAACAGTGCGTCGTTAAACCCAAGAAAAAATAAATAAAAATTGAATGAAATAATTTACGATGACATGGCCTACTAAATACTATTGCATGTATTTGTCAAAGTGTTTTTGGGGTGTTGAGGCATATCGTTAGTTATACGTATTCAGAATACGTCTTGTTGTAGGAATTGTCTAAATCAATGAATATAGCATTTATTTTCTGAGTGAGACGCTTGACGTCGTTATTGTGACTAATTCGGTGCAGATTTGAACTAACTGTGACTTATCAAACAATCAACAATCAAATTGGCAACCCACAATATCCACATTTACTCATTATTTGATACCAACTTATGGACAGTTCCGAACAGGAAAAGTTTCTGATCAGGACTACCAGGTGTCCGTTTACAATGAATGCACCGGCACATGCAGCGCAGAGGTTAACGCGCTCGCGTCATGTTATCCGGGAGGCGAGGGGAATTCCGAACCCATTTCGATCCCCGCCGCCGTCCATCTGTACAGAGGTTTTTCATGGTTTCCCTCTGTAGCCTAGGCTAATACCGGGATGGTTTCCACAATAAGTCGGCCATAACCGCTTCCTTCCCACTATCCTGCCCTAACCCAAGAACCTTCATCTCATCATCCCAACATCTCATTAATCATCCATCCGACTCCATTAGATCTGCGCTGAAAAAATGAAATAATTTACGATAACATACTAAATATTATTGCATGTATTTTTCAAAGTGTGTTTGGGGTGTTGAGGCATATCGTTATAGTTATACGTATTCAGAATACGTCTTGTTATAGGTTGTCTCAATCAATGAATGGAGCATTTATTTTCTGAGTGAGACGCTTGACGTCGTATTGTGACTAATTCGGTGCAGATTTGAACTAACTGTGACTTATCAAACAATCAACAATCAAATCGGCAACCCACAATATCCACATTCACTCATTATTTGGTAGCAACTTATGGACAGTTCCGAACAGGAAAGGTTTCTGATCAGGACTACCGGATGTCCGTTTACAATGAATGTATTATGCTTTCCTTTGTGATAAACCTTTTCAATCATCAGTCACCGACGCCAAAAGACTTAAGACGTATATGAATGTGTCGGCGTCACACCATGGTCGATAAAAGAGTCCTAGCTTCCATGCTACTTTACCGACTCTCTGACTCATACACCACGACTAATCGCAAGGAGAATGAGCACCGAAGCTTTTGCGCAGAATGTCATGCGCAATAGCCGTCCATTTCGTTTCTGTTATATATGTTGTGACTTTGTCGTCATACCAATGTTTTCTCCGAAGCAATCCGTGGCAGGTATGTAGCGTCCCTTTCTATGCGAGGGTGGGTTCATGGTTTGAATCCTACGACATGCACATTTTTTAAATCAAATATATACGCTTGCAACAATGGTTAATTGCACATTACATTTTCCCGATACTAGAATTATGTTTTATTCAATTTTTACTACGGCATCTACCATGTCTATATTGGATCACGTTCATCTCTTACTTTCGGTCAGTAGCTGGCTGGTTGTATATCTTGAACCTCTTTTTAATCGAGAAACGAAACCACTTTGGGAAAGCTGAATAGCGTATACTGGTATAAAATATACTTGACTGTGCGGACATAGGCTTAGTTTTTTTTTTTTTTAATGGATGGTTTTAAAATATGTTCAGGGAAGGTTTGACATCCAAGCCCACGTCACGCGACCTAGTATACTTTATTCCGGTATACTCTGGCAAGATATCCGCCTTGCAAAAGCGCTCTAGCATGCATTAGCCCAGCCGACAAGTCTGTCGTCCGTGTATCTCTACCCGCCGTGGCTACCTGAATGATTACCTACCTGTTGCTCTGCACTTGTCTCCCTCCCCTCCTTGTCGCGCAAGGCTGGCTATCTGGCGGTGGGAGGGGGGGGGGGGGTGGTCGGGGAAGTAGAGGGGGGGATAGATCACCTTGCCACACTATGTTATTTCACTCGTGAATTGGAAGCCGCGCTGACTGTTACCTATCTAACGCGGGCAGGTAGCATTTTTATACGTTCGTTCGGTCGTCCCATGCTTCCATCATTATCAGAAGTATACGATTAAAAGTAATTACAAATTATTTAATTGACAGTGATCATCTATATATATATATATATATATATGAGTTTGTGCAATTATCTATATTATAATTTGTGGTATTAACCATTTATTTTTATACAAATTAAATTATGGGACTAATTTCATTTTGTATTAGTGAATTTATTTGACATATTTTTTCATCGAAGAATAATAAATTTTATTCAAACAATTGTGTGAAGGTGTATTTTTGAGTGACGTCATTTTTAGTAAAACATATTATTTGATTTGATGTGTGCGTACCGAGAACAATGATGTATTAACGTGTTCTTGCCATTACTATATAAACATATATATATTTAACGTGTGTTTTTTTATCGCCGATAAAAATAGAATTGATAACATTGATTGAAGTATAGTTCTGTGCCAGCGTGTGTCGATTGCGTATTCACCTGTTGCTGATTAATCACCTCCAACTACGTACTCAATTCTGATGCACAATCAATATTGATCGAGGAAAAATATTTTTTCCGATTCATTTTGTGGATCAACCAAACAACATTTTTGTAGTAATTATTCAATATCAAAACTAATTGCGTGGGCCTATTTATTCTGTTTAAGAATGAACATTGAAATTGAAATATTGAACTTCAAAATGAATGAAAATCATTAAAGTGAACTGTTTTATATTTCTATATATAGAAATAAAACAATTGAAGCCATTTTTCTAATGACAAAAATACAATTATATTTGTATTAAAAAGTGAGGTTTTCGCGTCTGTGTGTGTAATACGCGCAATTACAATTGTCAGTCGTGTTCAGGATTAAAGTGCTCTATTCTCCCCTGATTATTCCTGAGGATAACATCCAGGGATAAGGGAGCTAATCCCAGCTGGATTTTTACCAATGATGAGGGAACTGGATGTCAGTCCTGTCGTCTGGCCTGCGTGGTGCTATACAGGTAATAATTGTTAATTGTTATTTATTTGTGAAAATGTGTTTGATACTCACCCCGGCAGTGGTTACTAATTTTTTTAGCGACGAATTCTCAAGTGAGCAAATGTACTTTCGATGACCCGAGGATGATTAGGCACCCTTCCCGCTATCCCCCATTTTTGTATGGATCAACTATGTTGTTTTTGAAGAAAATGCAACTATCTCATATTATAATGCCAGCGTTGACATGATTTTTTTGATTTGTGTCGATGGTCAGTCAGATAGCCAAGGATTGAGATTCAGAATCTCTCCAACTTTTACGAGAACAGATAATCTGCTTTTATCCTAGTAGATTAATATTGTAGTGTAGCCAAGCAGATATATTTGTTAATTATTTCTCTTGAATGTATTCTAGTTCTTGAAGTAGCTTTTATATAAAATTTTGTGTAGAGCATCTAGTGTCAAAAGTCAATAATATGGGTAGAAGAAATTACCTGTATTCAAAAGCAATCACCCTTCAACTAGTAATCTTCCTCAGTTACCTGTGCTATTTTCTTTTCTTATGAGTCGATTATCCTCACTAACCTTTAGTACGTATCATTGAAACACAGGTCTTGAAAACCTTCGAATATCTATCCACATGATGTGTTTCAAATATACACATTTATCATTCTCTTAAACGTAATTTTTTGACACCAATCTTATAATTTTCGCTTCCGGACATTAATATCATTCAAATTAGCAATGCAACTTTTTCAATAAAATTGAAGATATATGCTGTGATGTGTTGAAATATTCATATTCATCTGAAATATGCATTGACTATAGCAAACATGAACCAAATTTGCATTTTCATGCAAAATATACGTTGCATTTCCCATATTTCGTGATGAACATTGATAATAATATAATAAAATATGATATTTCATGAACTTTTGTTTTAGTCCGTGATAATAGGCCTATATCAAATTGAACTGAAAATCTGTCACCTTTCAAAGTAGATTCAGATAGGTTGTAAATCGATTTTGATTCAAATTTGATCTCATATTGGAAGGCTAGGCAAACAAACGTTAGGCCATAGGCCTACCGTACAACGGTAACCGGGATAATCAAAAACTTCGAAACCAGGTTTCCTTTATCCTATTTTGATAACTTTCCCGGCAAAACAAGTTATTGTTGATGGATTGACAGAAAAATCTAATCTATAGAACTCCTAGACAATCAATGTTCGAAGAAACAAGTTGATTTTATGGAGAATAAAAATATGCAGTTTCTGGATAAATTCGTACATGCCATAGTTCCTCTAATTTAGTAATTGTTTTGTAATCTGAATTACAGAGTTTTGCATACCGTGTTAAAACGTTCTGAAAATTGAGTCAAAAATGCAATTTTAATAATAACCATAATTACTTATTATTAATCATGATCGAAATATGATATAAGAACTGTCAGTTTGACATTGAAATACAGAAAAAAACAAAAAAATATGAAAACAATAATACATTCAATGTAAAACACATACTACCGTAAAACAAATACATTATGTAGAAAATATGATAAAAGGTTACAAGAAATTCTATAACTGTATCCAAGAGGGATGAAGGTCGTCTATCTATAGAATCATTTTAAAAACGTCCATCGTTATATATCTATCTGCCACCAAACTGATTTTACGTTTTTGAAAGATGCTGTTGCATTTCTTATCGTAAACCCCGTTCTGAAAGATCAGAACACTCTGAAAATAGGTACAATATAGTTATACAAAAATCTGTAGTGAAGACAAAATCTGTGATGAAATATGTTTTTTCAATATTAATTTCAATCTAGTTTGTAGCCGTTTTACATGACTGCAAGTATGTAGGCCTACATCTCCAGATGATTTCTATTTTCCTTCTAGAAACGTTTTTCGTTCTGTTTCTGAAACTTCTCTAAAATGAATCAATGTTTGTCGGCTTTTAAACAGTTTTAAAGCGTAAACATTTCCCAGTGAATAACAAGTAAAACATCCCCTAGAACCTCAATAAAAGAGAAACGTTTCAACCATGAAGTAATAGCTGCAATTCTACTATAGTTCCGATCGACCGTCTCCTCATCCATCAGTAGCATCACTCGGATGTGTTGAGAGGTCATTTCTATTCGAAGAAAGTATGTGAGGGCTATTTATATGGTAGGTATGCACAGAGACGGGGTCAGTGAACATTTTAAGGGTAGAAACGGTGAATTCTGAAAACTAACTACAATCGTTTACCGTTGTTCGTAGAATAAGTGCCTGAATCCGATGGGAAGATAGTTTCATTTCTGATTTGTTTCTGGAACTTGAAAGTATCCATTGAAGTTACAATTTTCGCTGTAACAATGTTAGGTTCACCGGATGTGAAAATAAGTGGTGAACTTTCAATTTTTGAAATATTACATTTTTACATTTTTACATTTTTTTATGTTGAGAAGTGGAAGAATAAAACTTTGTATGTATCACAATTTATTAGCAAATCCTTAGACATTAGTGGTATTACAATAAATCGAATGATTTGATTTCTATTATTTTGTGAAACTTGAAACGAAGTCACTGTGTACAATTTGCGCTGATGACGGTAGGATCGTTCGGACGGAGTGAAACAACTGCGATCGGGGGAAATAATAGATTGTCGAATGTAACACTTTTCACAAACTCTAGATAATGAACTTGTCAGTTCGGAGATTTGATCAACAATTCAATCATTTGTAGTGGGAAAATGTCTACTATATTTGGCCATGGATCTCGTTCGTATAGTCACAATATTAGGTTTGATTACAATATAGTTAGACCTATCAATTTGTTAGACATGTAGCGGAATGATTGAAGAATTAGAGGCTTTGATCAATTTCAATTTTTTCTCGGATATTGAATGAATTAGTTGTCCTTCTCATCGCACCTGGTTATATGTATATGAACAATTAACTTTCATGAGAATAATAACATGATATAACAGTGGATAGTATTACGTAACGCTTCAGGTTCCAAAACCAGTACAAGCTGGTTTTATGTATTCAATAATCTTGACTTTATATTTGAAAAACCCTAAAGTGTCCTATTCTAATAATGCTTTTGGGTAAACCCATGGCCATATTATTAGACATCAAACAAACGCTAAAATCACTCGAGTATACTGATCACCGAGTCTCTCTGTACATGAAGAATGTATGTACCAACTAGCAGGTGTAATTAGCGACTCTCCGCTAAACAATTAGCCACGTCTGTAAGATGTATTGAACTTGCAAATCACCGCGGTTTTCTGTCTGTAAGGTTGGTTAGACAGAGAGGTGACCGTGGTAATTCAATCACTGCCAGATTTGCTGCATCATCCCGAAATTAGAAACACTGTTGTGATACACATACGAGGGTTAATAACTTTTCATTCTGGTCTGGTCAATTTTCTATATTATCCAATGTTTTTTTTTTTTCTATTTACTTTTTTGCGTGTTGTAATCGATTTTTGAAATTGAGACTGGTGATCGAGAGACTAGCACGCTGAACGACCATTCAGAAGGTCGGGGTTTGATTCCCGCCGCGGTCGCGACCGTCCTGACACCGATTTTTCGTGTTCTCTGTCGTACGATGGTGATACTGGGATCGTTCCTCAATTATCACTATCCAAAAACACATAATAAAATAACCTTTCATCTCATCATCTCAATAATTACTCACCGGCGGCAATAGATCTTTATCAAGAGTACAGTGCGTCGTTAAACCCAACATGAGTGAGAATGAAAATATAATTTATCCATTTTGGTCTAAATGAGATCTTTTTTGTTGGCCTCCAAATTTTTGATATTCCCATGCATTTTTATCATACTTTTATCACACAACTCGCACATCTTGTGAATGCAGGTACAGCGTTTTCCCAGTAATATGCAGATTTTTGATCCTCCTACAGTTTATGATGAATTTTTGTCACATCTTTCGAACATAAATAAAACATTCATCATAATTTATTCAATAAAACAATAGAAATAAAACTCTTCGAATATTGTCACGTCAAGATGTACAAGACGTCCGCTCGTTGAATGCGGTAATATAACGAACTGGTGTCTCGATTCGTAAGACCAGACGTCTTGAGTGCACTTCAACGACTTTCATTCAATGTTAATATTTTGCATTTTCAAAAAAAAAAAAATGTAAAATGCCAGCATCTTGAAATGTTTGACAAGAAGATAAGACTTAGTTAAGGCTAACACATCCTATAGCGTGTAACATCCAACATTTTTAACTGAAGCTCATAACTTGGAAAAGAAATTATAAAAAAGGCTCGGAACTAGGCCTACTAGCTAGGTAACAGTTCTAACTTTCAGGTGTTGATATTATCATAGTTACTCATGAGTCATGTTTTCACCAATTCTCCGAGCATGAGGCGAGTATGGGTCTTTGTACTGTGTCTATGAAAATTGACACATTCCAATGAATTATTTCAATTATAATTTTTAATTGAAATTTGATTTGATTTAGAAGTAATCAAATTCAAAGCAAAATGACCTCGGTGTCGACGTGCCTTTTAACCCAACCTCACATTTTTTCAGGGCGAATCCAGGCAAATGCTCGACCTTCAATCGGACATAGGTCCGAATTGTACCGAGTAGGTCCGGGCAAAGGTCCGATTTGTACCGAGTAGGTCCGGGCAAAGGTCCGATTTGTACCGAGTAAGTCCGGGCAAAGGTGCGAGTTGTACCAAGTAGGTCCGGCCAAATATACGAGTTGTACAGAGTAGATCCGGGTCAAAATCCGAGTTGTACCGAGTAGGTTCGGGCAAATGTCCGCTTTGTACCGAGTAGGCCCGGGCAAAGGTCCGAGCTGTACCGAGTAGGTCCGGGCCAAAGTCCGAGTAGTACCGAGTAGGTCCGGGCAAAGATCCGGTTGTACCACCCCAAAGAAATAGTTAGATATAGATCTAGCTCATTTAAAAAATCGTAGGCCTACTCATTATAGTAATTTTTGGAAGAAGTTTCCCTTCTGAACATTTCGTTTTCTTTCTGAACATATCTTCTCTCTCTGCGATTCTCTTCACCTTCTTTCTTCCAAATCATTTCTTCTTCTACTTGAAATTTCCATGTATCAGGATTTTTTTTCGTCCTTTATTTTCCTTTTTTTCTATTGGTCTGTCTTCGTCACGAATCTTTCAAATACATGATAAGTCTGTTAATTAATCATTTAAGAAATGAGTAGGTAAACGATGACTATAAGGCCCTAGATCTACAATTACCGTAGTTGAAAGTTCAATTTTTATGGCAAAAAGCATAACCTTTACAGAATCGAGATAATTATATTTTCGAGGAAGAGTTCTGCTTCTTCCTGTCTGCTTCACAGTTGTGATAACAATGCTTGCCAGTTATAATAACCAACAATAACAACTATATTGTCGTAAAACTGCTTATACCTGGCGAGGTTGTTCTCGACGAATCAGAACGACCGTGCGTTTGTGGAAGTAATAGGAAAGGCGGTCGATCGTGACATTACTTTACTGACTCTCGTGGTAGAAATAACATAATGCCGCGATTCACTCGTATGCCATAAAATGACAGTAAACGTATCTCTTTCTCTCTCATCCTTTCTTCTCCTAATTTCCATCTCTCCCTCTTTTCTTTCTCCCTCTCTCTCTCTCTTTCTTTTTCTTTTCACTATTCCATTCGTTTGTGTCACCCGATGCTTGGTTTTATTTATTCACTGTAAATGTGTAATTTCATCATCAATTATATCACGTTATGGAAGGTACGAAGGAATGCAACTACATCTTTCAAAATCCACGGAAACATAATTTTCACAATTATTATTCAGTATTCTACAGTTCGAAAAATAATATCATTCAATATAACATAGGCCCTAATGTAATTTTCACAGTTCGTAAAATTAGTTGAATTTAGATTGATTCTTGTTTTAGTGGTATTTTTGGGAAGATTTCGATATTATTGAAAGACATATAAGTTATACATAGTTGGTAGATGGAGATGAAGGTCGTCTGCCAACCTAACGAAACGAACACAAATGCAACTTACATTCGTATCGCTATGATATTTTCATGATTTTCCAGGGCGAGGTTCGTGATGAAATAAACACAACTACCTCTTTCAAAAGCTTCACATTCTTTAAACTCACCAAGATATTCTACAAATAGAACAATTTTCGTTATCATTCAGTTGGTAGGCGACCTTATCCCGTGGATACAGACACGCATATGCATGCACCTTGGATGTGATTGCACATGCCTGGGGTTATCTCCGTCGTGAACTGCACACAATGGTATTGTTTGAAAAGTGCAATGATGCACTAAACTGCAGATGGTTGCACTAAAGCACACGGCGTCATGATGCACTTGTGTGCACCGATGCACCGACCTGTGCAACGGTAATTGAATACAGTCTTAAGTTCGATGATTCGGTGGAATTGATGTAAGCAAAATGTCGTGGAAAAGTGCTTATTGTATTGAAATTTATCACGTCTTGAGTTATATCATGTGTGTATGGCTTTATTACACCTTTGACCTTCTTGTGAAGAATTTGGCGGAGTAATGATAATTTATACCATCAGGTATGAAGCTTCTCTCAATTGATGTCACATATTTGTTGTAGTATTTAAATGGACAACAGTTTCCCTCAGATAGTGTCCATGCAGTCACAACATCAGAAGTAGTTTTTCGTTTTTTTTCCCAACGTTAGTATTATAACTGTTCTCGTAACCTGACGGATCTAACATTAATCTGTCATCCGCTCAATCGTGTCCCCAAATAACCATACTGTTTATGGGGACATTGAGCAGACAATGATCATCGTCTGATACAACGACTCACTGTCATGAGGATTGAGATATATTGGTGTCGGTGAATGATGAATGAAAAAAAAATGGTATTTCATTAGCTGTTTGGAATAGTGGAAAACAAGTGACTGTAGCCGGGCCGGTGGTTGAGGAATAGTTGAACTAGTTCACAAAATAGTTTGAATAGGCTTCACCTAGGTATTTTCTTTCCTATTATTTTCGTATTTTGACGGAAAAGTTCTCCAAAACTCAATTAACCTATTGGTTTTGTGACCAATTGTGAATCACCATTGGTAAACATTTTACCTTCACCTCTCGTCACTCCTTATCTACCAGACTAACAAATCGATAATATCTATTATTGACACATCCTCAATATCGCGAGGTTCGATCGCCCGTCTTGACGTATCTCCAAGCTATAACGCGCTGTAGTTTCTAGCTTGCTAGTAAGTGTTAATAATATGGATGGGGCAAGGTGACGAGGTTCGATCGTTTGTCCCGATGTATCTCTAAGCTATAACGCGCGGGTGTTTCGAACCTGCGTGTAAGGGGTACATGTGGATGGGGCAAGGTGTTGCTGATAAACCCTGTTATCTTGTACTGTCGCGTTTCGGTGACCTTTAACCAAAAGTGTTCAATAGTTGGCCTTATGTGTCTATTTACGTTTGGCAGTGGTTTAGGTAAGTGGGGACATTCGATTTCTCAAGATTTCATGAGATTAAAATTTAGTTTTGTCGTTTATATTGAGGGCAGTTTATGATTAGTGAGTATTCTCTCTCTTTTTACAACATGTAACATGTAAATCCACACGGAGTCTTTGCTGAGGAGGGCATGGTAGGATCATTCGAATTGGGCAAGACAATGACGACGACATCATTCTTAACCACTCCAAAGAATATAATCAAATATTATTGTAACTCATTTCAAACAAACTGTTGATAGAATAGTGATATGTTCATGGATACTGAACAATTCATTCCTAGAAGACGGATTGGTCAATCGTTAGATCATCCTGGAGACCGGGGTTCGAGGCGTCCATCCTGACAGAGGATTTTTCGTGGTTTGCCTCAGTCGTTGAAGGAAATATCGGGTTGGTTCCTTTGAGAACAGGGCACGGTCGTTTACTTCTCCCTGCCAAATACACTTATGAAATGGTAACTCTTTTCTCATTATCCAATCATCTCTTTCATTATTCACCGACGCTAATAGATCTTCGTCATGATTAGAGTGCGTCTTGACAAAATATAAATACATTCTTTCCATTTGCATTGGAATGCCATATAAAATTGTTCTACTCCAACTAAAACGAAGGATGTTTATAGGTATAGCATCGTTCGGTCAGTACACCACAAACACAATATTATCAGCCCCCCCCCCCCCCCCCCCCCCCAACTAAACAAAATATTCATAA
Organism: Brachyptera putata; assembly: GCA_907164805.1. Lineage (NCBI taxonomy): Eukaryota > Metazoa > Arthropoda > Insecta > Plecoptera > Taeniopterygidae > Brachyptera > Brachyptera putata. The sequence goes on along the minus strand of OU015471.1, from coordinate 11,950,991 downwards.
TGGTCATTAATTGGACGGACTATAAAATGAATATCGGAGTAATAAGTTGAGGCACAATAGATGATTTTAGCATTGTGTCAGGGAGAACGAATCTTCAGTCTGCTCGATATATTTGTCTTTCAGTTCTTCGTTTCTTACATATTTGCCTTCTGGCTCTAGAAAGTTATGATATTGCCGTATCGAGAAATCATCTATATGAAACACGATGTTTATTCTTTATAAATCTGTCTTGGTCATATTTCCATTTTTTATATCACTTCAGTAATACTAATACTCAGTAATACAGTAATACTTTAGTAGTAATCAGTATACCAGTTTCAGTTATACTGTCAGGTTCCTATTATGTCTGTTTTTCATTTGTCCGTTTCATTAAACCCAATATGAATAAATGGATGTTTTAATCTCATGCCATCACGTATTGCGTTGTCCTAGTTAACTATAGCAGGCTGTATTCGTTAACGTGTCGGGTTATCTATACAGGTGGGTTGAGCACACTGTTATCATTGAATGGGTTCACCAACCTTGAACCAACAGCCTAAAATCACTCATGTCACATGCTCCATGTTATATGTTGACACGATTGACATGTCACATGACACGTGTGACTCAGAACATGCATGCTTTTTTATGTCATGGAGCTGAGCGACCCCACCAGCAACTAGATTATACGGGGGTGCGAAAAGACACGTAGAATGGACGAGGTGAATAAGGAAACTCACAATAATACAAACCTTATGCGGGCCTAGAACCCACGTCCAACGCTGACAGAGTTGCCTCAGCAGTGTCTTAGTTGCTCACTCAGTTACGGAGGGTTCGTTTTTCGTGCTCAATTTGTTTTAATTTAATTTTAGTTGGTGTTTAGTGGTTAGCCTCTGCACTCGAGAAAAGCAGAGATTGATGATAACTACTTCACTTATATCGCAAGTGTTAGAATTCAATATCAATAATTTTATTCAACATATTTTGTAGGTATTATAAACGTATGTGTTTCCCCGTATATTATAATTTTGATGTCTCATACCAAAAAAAGTTATCAACAATAAACTGAGATTTCTCTTAATTGACTTCCATCCCATGCACCAATTACGAATGAGAAATGAACCACTCTTCACTCTCACCTGCATCAGAATACTATAATATCATATTATAATTATTTTTTCACGGCCGAGTTCAGTTCTCCGAACAAGACTTATTTTCGTAGCTCGCTTTTAACTAATCTTATTGCCACCATGTCAAACTGATAAGCCAATCGCGTGTTGCTTTGTTCTCAGCGATTAACTTTGACCCCTACCCACAGGTGCAAGTGCGAATACACCTCAAGCCACACGTAATGGAGCAACATACACCTGTATGTTATTGTGGTGGGCAAGAGGACACACGTGAATACAGGTGTAGATATAATAGATAATCATTTTGTATTGTTTAATCTTGTATCATAGCCGATGGATAAGCAAAAGCGTTCCAAAGCTATGCAACCACCCATATTCTAAAAACCAAAAATGTTATGTTACCGCGGTACTACGTCTAACGTTTAGTGACAATTATTATACCATAATTAAATCTTTATACTTGATAATTTTTTCTTTCATTTGAAACAATTGGAAGCAATAATACACGCAAATGGCAAATTGTTCACGTCATTCTTCTGGCTAGCATTTCTTCCTACATTGGAGTCAAATTCAACCAAAATTCGACGGATTCGAATTTTTGCGGTCGATTGGAATCTTCTACTTTGTATACTTGTATGTACGAGAGAATAAGGTTGTCGACCAACATAACAAAAACAAATATATCAACGTTAAATTATCACAGCTGCGATGAATTGATGCTATTTTAATTTCTAAGGACGCGGTCCACGATTAGGAAATTATACTACGTCTTTGGAAAACAATCAATCTTCAAAGTTGAAGAGTTATATTGTAATTATCGACTTTTCAAAATTAATCAGTAGACAGACGACCTCCATCTCTTGGATACAGGTATACTATTTATAATAGCTGGTTTCAGTGTAGGTACCCAAGTGTTTGTACTTGTACCTGTTGCTGGGGTCAGAGGTGTTCTAACTCGGATAACAACAACAATAGAAAAAACGTGTGTTATCAGTTTACTGTTTAACGCAACATTTTCCAACGATTGTATACACTTATATTACTCTATTTGAAGCCACGTTTTGTTTAGAATAATAGTATTTTCAATGTTTATCAGCTAACTTACTACCTACATTAAGTTCGGCATACCATTATCGAAACTTATTTTCTATATATTTTGAAAGTAATTTTGTTTTAATAAGATGTAATAATGTGACACAAAATCACCATCGAAACTTTATTCCATAGTTTTTTGAAAGTTGTATAAATCTTAATAAGCCACACCCATCATTGGTCGTCAATTGAGAACGACAAGAAATAATCGTTTGGTCAGGGCACGTCAAAGACGTCCGTATAACACATCAAAATTTAATCAAATAAAATCAAAAATCAGAAAAAAGTATCAATTTTTTCATGGTTAGCACTCTGAACCGTCGTTCAGAAGATCGGGGCTAGATTCTCGCAATGGAGTAGTGATATCGTACTTGTGGTGCCCCGTTCAAACGATCTCATCGTTCATCCATAGCCTTAATTGGGGAAGAATGATTTTGTATCAAGTTTCGATGTTATGCAAAAAAAACATTCTCACATTTTGACCATCCTTTTGGAGCTTATTCGTTCTAATTCCCTCTGTCTAATAGAATAAACCTCCGCTTTCCGTCTCATCTTTCCATCCCACTCATCATTCATCGACGCCAATTGTTCATATAGTCTTCAGTACAGATCGTCGTTAAAACGCATATAAAATAATAAATACATCATTATTATTATATTGATAACAAAGTTTATCACCATAATTCTCTTTAAGAGAAAAGACTAGCATCGAAAAGTATACATTTATTGAAGACATGTTCACTTCGTTTATTGGACAATGCTAATTCCAAGTGAATTGATCGATTTATTCTTTTTTCTTTTCTCACTTATTATTATTTGCCTCCACACGTCTACACATATTTCTCATATAATTGCATCGGGACGAACATTATTATATTTCTGCTTACTCATCTCCAGTACCAACCTTGTGCACTCGACTCGCCAATATGGTATTATTATTTTGTATTATTATTATTCGGTTTTTCGTTTGTTGGCAACATTGTGCTTAAAACGCGTGGTGACGTTTTGATTGGTTCCAATTATAGCAACAGTTCGAGGATTGTATGTAGGCCTATATTAAAATGTAATAATAATAATAATAATGACAATAGTAATGGTAAAAAGCATAATCGAGAGTGTTTTGAATAAATATTTGATTCGGATTGATAAAAATATGATCGACATGTTTTTTCATGTATTCTCAGAAGGTTGGCAGCCTGGAAGATGCGTGACAGCTTAGGAACTATTAGATATATGAATATGAATGATTCGTCTCGAAGGAATAATTTGCTCTCTCTCGATTGATCGATAAATAAGACCGACTTGTGTGCGTCTATAACTTCAAGAAGAGGTAAACTATCTAAGAATTTTGAATTGTTCAATTTTCTTGAACCTATCAGTAATTACTAAGCAAGGTGGTTTTATCCGAACTTCATATGGAAATAACTCGGCTCTTGTTCAAGATTTCAGTTTTCTGGGGGTTTGTTCTCAAAATGTGCAAGGTTATTAATCACAGACATATTGCTCAATGTACACATGCTATCATATTTCTTATCTTTTTGGAATTGAAAATTCAATTTTAATAAAATCTACTCATATTTGATAAAATTTTTGCATGGAGTACTTATATTTACATTCAGCCTCGCATCTTATATTGCGTATCAGTGAACATTTATCAGCTTGCATTTTATTGTGATTTTGTGGGAGCACAAGTGTACCTATAATCTCCTAATTTAGGCAAAACCTGAACAAGTCATTTATGATTCATGAGCAATCGTGGCCGAGTGGTTAAGGCGTCTGACTCGAAATCAGATTCCCTCTGGGAGCGCAGGTTCGAATCCTGCCGGTTGCGTCCTCTTTTAATGCTTATGAATATCACTTTAAAATGCATGACACTCTCGACTATACAAATATGCCCTCGGAGAGTCTGGTCCATGTTTGTTTCACAAACCATTTTTTTTATTAACTTATTCACTTTAACTGATTAACTAAAATCAATTCTACTGATAGTATTTCACAATAATTATGCGAATCTCATTACTTTTGTGAGAGAGAGTTGGTGATACAAGTGATATATTCTGAACAGCATACATTATCAAATATCCATTTATTTGCATTAATTGTGTTTATAAAGGACGCACTGTAACGATAAATGAGATCTATTGGCGACGCTGAATGATAAATGAGATATGGAAGGGAGATTATATATGAGAAGGATATTCAATTATGAGTTTTGGACAGTGGTAAGAAAGCCTTCTGTTGGGAAACCATCCCAGTGATCCAGAGGGTAATCATCTCAGTGATCATCAGTCACGATGGTCGACCATGACGGGAATCGAACCCCGTCCTCCTGAACGACGATTTTGCACGCTAGCAAGTATTCCACAGTGTTAAAATTTTACCAAGTGTTGTCATGTCGGAAAGGAATTTCCAGGGAATTTCAACCTACTCAAATTTTTCAACTGAAACTAAAAATGTTTCCCGAAAATCAACCCACAATCCGGATGTGCTTCCAAACTAATCCCACTTGAAAGCAAGTTTTAAAATGTATATATAACATTACCGTAACTTACCCATGCTTTGTTCCAAAATTCGTCCTAAAAATTCCCTGCCCTCGACCAACCGTCCTCACACCCCCGATCGTCTCACACTGCTCGACCGTTTCCTGACGTCACTCCACTCGACACCCCCACTCGGCTCGTCATTTACCATCACCGACCGGGTGTTCTCTGGCAGGTAATTATCATTGACATGTGAGCTCAGGTGTTGAGCCATCACCTTTGCCATCGTGCCTTTGTCTGTTGTTTGCTTTAGAAGGGTAGTCTACGGGAAGGGGGGGGGGGGGGGGGGGGGGCAGTGTCACATTCCTCATTCGACAAGAGAAGTGTTGTACTTCACGACTATACTGGCACTCACGACGAAACTGTGTGTTGGATGTATAGTATAGCGTGTTTGTTAGGTTGCCATAGCAACCAGAAGTTGGAGATACAAATACTATATTTATTTATATTAGGTTTGATAAAATACAGTAATGATAACCAAGATATATTGGCTTCGGATGATGGGATGAAGATTTCTTGGTTTATGAGAATGATAGTGAGAGGGGGCGCTCGTGACTTATATTGTTGGAACCATCCCGGAATTGGACTAGCTGGATCACAGAGGGAAATCACGAAAAAAACACTGTAAAGATGGTGGGGTTTGAACGGAAGTTAGATATGCCCCTCACCTTCCGAATCAGATGAAGCGAGTGCGTTAGTCGAGCTATACATGTGTCGGTGGACTGATACTGAGGTGATTGGAGAATGATTCTGGATACTGTACGTCCCTAATTGGAACTAATGATGAAATGTACGTTAATTCATACAGTATCTATCAAAATGAAGATTGTCGCAGACCTGTCATACTATTGCAAAACTGCCATCATTGAGTATTTCTCTTGCCAACAACTCCAAACCTCCTAAGAAACTCAATAACCTCACACAAAAGTTACCAAAATGTCGAAACAGTCAAAATCATGGCACCCAAACGACATAAGATCACCATTGAGCCCCGCCGCCCTCGCCGACAATCACGTGACCCACATGGGGGGGGGGGGGGGGTGAGGAGGAGAGAAGTATTCAAGGGTTGTTTTTTTGTCTGTTTGTACCTCACCGTGCTTAGGGGAGAGGGGGGGGGGTCATAATAGATGTGCTTTAGCGCACGTAATTGTGCCCGTGCCTTTGACCCTGTAGACCCCTGTAAACACAGGTACTCTGGAGTGTACAATGTAGAGGTGAAATCTTGAACCCTGTGTGCCTGTTGTCGGGGGTTCTTGTCTATACTCGCCGGCAAGGAGATTGGTCACCAAGACTACGAACATTCGAATGTGCGGTGGTGGTCGCTTGAAGTGGTCGAGCAAGCTACATCATCCTAGCATCCTGAAGAAAATGTACTGATAGGCCCCTACTATACGCACTAAAACTAGAGACAATGTGCATACGCACTCTACGCACAGTTTTTGAAAGAAAACGGCGAATGTTTGTTTAGATTTGATTTGATTTGATTTCGGATTAAACTATTTTAGCAAATGTTAGGCCTAACAACAGGCCATGACCGACACTTTCCCACTATCCAAACAAACACCTAATAGAAGAACCTTTCATCCCAACAACTCATCCGTCATTCACCGACGCCAATAGATCTTGACCATCGTGACAGTGCGTCGTTGATCTCAATATGAATAAAGAAGAGAACGTAATTCCAATTACTTATATTGGAATTTGTTTAATGTTGATACATGTAAAAACATCCCGATGTTTTGGCCGAAGTTTTACCATGGAGTAATGAAGTTTTTATGGTTTTACTTACCAATGGGGTAATTTATCTCTTAATAGACTTGGAACAAACATATTTTCTTGCACCCCAGAACAGTTTTCTCTAGTGGCAAGTTTCCCCTAGTTTTCTCTAGTTCTGTTTACTCTTCGCTGGTGCGTTTCTTCACCACTATAATCTCATTAGGTGTTTTTACCTATGACTGTCCTTCTTACACATAATGACTCCACACTACAGTCCTCCTAACCTTTACAAATTAACACTTACACGCAATCATCTCATATCCTCACGATCGTCCGTCTCTCGTATCATTTAACATGACCGACCGCCAGTCTCGAAGAGTCACAGTCTCATTCCGATAAGGTTCGATCGGATGTTTTTACTATGTTTACACATTATAACCGGGAGTTTCGATCTGTCGTCGAGTAGTAATGAGCTATACCAAATACGCGGTTCGTTTACTCAACGTTTAAGCATAATAATATCGTCTATTTATCATTCAAGTATGTTTGGCTGGTTTTATTAATTCATCCGGAGGCGAAAATTAAAATCTTCAATCTTCAAGAGAATATATTTTGGAGTTGAGCTAGGACACTCTAATTCAATTTTTTTTTCTTTCATATCTGTGTGTGTTCATTAATTTGACATTTAAATTAGTATGCTGAAATAGTTTCTAGTGTCCCGAATGAAAGGTCGGGCTAAAAGTTCCCACCGGGGTGATTATTTGTGAACATATAGTGGATGGTCATTACGGATCGACTATATTTTAGAAGGTTCAATTCTCTACACGGTGTGAAGCAGTTTCACAGCAATACTTCCATCCCTAGGAGAATTAATATTAAATCATCCTAGATTCATCCGGAAATCCACTACGATTGTTTTTGTTACATGTTACCTCACGGAGGATAAGTTCGTCCTTGTAGTGCCACGTCCGAACGAACCTACTTTGTCATCATCAGCATCAATTGGGGAGCAATAATTGAGTATCAAGTTTTGGATGTCAATTGAAAAATGGTGGTTGTAGATCTTCACGGAGATTCAGAAATAAGATTCGACTTTAATTCAACTTTTCATTCCATGTTTGAACACATTAACATTTTCCAGTTGGGTAAACGAATATCCCGCTTTATTATACCTAATATATTTTGCCAATTAGGCTTGAGGCGATAATTAACTTTTCGTAAAGGTTTGAAGATATTTTGAAGTGGAGGACACTTCAACATTTTAATATTTTTTCTCTTTCATACATTTGTGTGGTCATTAGTTGATATTTAAATTAGTATGATGAAATATGTTTAATGAGTGCTTGAGATTGTCAGCTTGTGGTGTTGCTGTGTTTGTAAATAGTAAGTAGAATTGTATGTAAACTCACGAGACCTACGTCGGGAATATAAAAATGTTGCTGAAAAAATACAAATTATCATAATTTATGAATTAAAAATGATATATTATTAATCATGAATGATAGTGTGAGTAGAACACAAATATCTGAATATATTGACTGATATTCAGTTTTCACTCATTCTGATGATGTAAATTGAATCTAGGGCAATACATTTCGGTTCGGGCTACCCAAGATTCTGCATGAGAATACAAATTCGTTTCGATACTCAATTTTGAATTTTTTTCGAATAAGGATTGAAGCAAAAATGTATGACTTCACACAGTGTCACTGTTTTTCAATTAGACCCTACTGCTGAATTTGACAAGGCAGGATCGTTTGGACGAGATATCACAAGGGCTACCCCATTACTACCCCATTACATTACAATTCAAGACAAGATCAACCAGGCAACTTCAATCATTCGTTTTATAGGGAAACGCCATCCATAGTGTTTCTTATTTCTCTATTACTATTTTTTCCATTCTTCTTCGTGTTATTTTCTTCAAAATTTCACGTATTTTTTTCCTGTTCATAATAGTGTGAATCTTGGGATGTGTTTCAAAAATATTTTGTGTTTCATTTTGATAATCTTCGTTCATCACTTTGATTGTGGTCTGAATTCACACCCGTTCAATCTCCATATTGTTCAATATATTGAATTGTACATTTTCTAAATGATGAAATATAATCCTGTTACATGTTCCATTCTTTTCATTAAATTCGTCGCTTGATAACGAAATCCATTGCACCAACATTGATTGAAGATTTGTAATGCAGCTATGGAACGAATAATATTAATGGAGATATTTCTTATGCATCCTGTAAGCCTAATTAAAATATAGGAAAAATTAGAACATTTTGAAAGTACATCCTTAACTTTCTCACTCTGAATGTATTATGATATCATAAATATGTATTATAACAATAACCAACTCGAAGAAAGCGACTGCCTGTGTATTGAGGGATTCTGTCAAACATTTCGAGAAGTACAATTTAAAATTCAAAATTACCGGTGTGCATGGATCAATATGGATGGAAGGAGATCTAGCAAATATCAGTTATTTGGGGATGACTTTTATTTGGTTAAGCTATGAAAATTCTGTAATGGGAACAACACAGATATCTTCAATACTTTCAATATGATGACAAATGATCATCCTTGGAAACCATCCTCCATCCTGTGGACCTTGGAAACCAACATTTGCACAGACACAACGAAACTTTTTTACGCTGTACCTGTGAAAGTATGCGATACGTTTTATGGATTCCATTTATACCATCTTGAAGGTATGTATTCCGCCCGCATAAGAATTTCCATATCTCATACTAGCTGACTCGGCAAACGTTCTGCCATCGAAGTGATTTGTAGTGAATGTTGGTTGTTAATGTGAAAATAAGGTGATGGCGGATTAGGCGCTATCCAGCGTGTATCCCCGCAAATGTGTTGCCGAGTGCGGCGGACCTTGTGTACGCCGTCAATGTCATTGAAGAACGTCATTACTGGTGTTGTCCTTGAAGTGCCAATTTTTGGATATTGCTCATAGGAGAAAGCTCGGCGGAAGATCTCGTATACTTTAGGACCTGCTACCACCCCTATCGAATGTGCGTGAGGAATTTCACGACACTCGGTCGAGCCGTATCGTAGGAGTTCATCCTCTAACATGTGACACAAGCTTTTTACATACGGTATAAGATTGTTCAAAAGAAATCGTCAAAAACATGATGTTCTATAGACTCATACACGATCTTAAGAAACGCCATATAAATAATTAAATTATTACCTTTTCTCTCAGTCTCCCGCCTTCTGTTGTCTCAACTGAAATTACCTGAGTCATCACTCGGCATATTTCAATTACCTTGTGCCCTTCCACAGCCATCTAGTGTCTCCATTGACCTTTGACCTCCGTTTCCTTCATTAGCATCAGTTAATATTTACTCACCGCCTTGTCGACTGTGTGTGCTCACCTGACTCGCGCATTCGTGTACCCGTCGCCCGTATCGGTAAAAGAAGTTCAGTGTAGACTTAATGAGTCGGTGGAACAGACATCTGTAAAACTAATCACTTATTTTCTGAATGTACTTCTAGGGTAATGTAAAGGAAAATACATTGAATACGTTGATAATTATCTTTGCTTTGGCCTAAGAATTGCCTATGGCATGGGAATCGCTGGTCGCAAATATGCTTTCAGTACAATCTAAACAAATCTATCATCTCATAAAACATGATAATTATGCCGATAATAATATAAAAATCAGATGAATAATAAAGAAAGAGAAACCTATGTAACATATGTAAGTGAATATTCGTTTGTGTATTCTGGTATATAATCAACAATTGCTCAGAATTTTGCTTATACTGAAAATTATCTTGGTTACATCGTTAGTTTTCTGATGCGGATGACCGTTTTTATTAACAATCATCAGAATTTTTTGATTCACTGTCATTTACGTATTCAATGCCCTTCCCAATAATTTGATCAATATATTCAACATCATCTAATTTATATCAATATATATCTTCTTTTTAGGAATATTGAGATTTTTTGTATCAACATTGACATGTTGTATTAATAACGGATTGAAAACGACACCTCATGATTGTTTCAAGATTTCAAAGCGGTCTTGTCACCTAGTAGGAATCTATATCTACAGACTATTTCATAATTAAAATCAACGAACTTGGACACCAGTACTGTGCTATCTGTGACCCATACTTTTCCGCCGCTGATGAAAGTATTTCAGTTCCAACCGAATAAGTATCTATTAACTCTATTACACTTCCTATTACCACTTATTATCTATTATGGATATGTAGATATTCACGTCATGGACAAATCATACACATAGAAATATGTTCCGCACATTAGAAAATATTTCACATTTCACATACAAAAAAAAAAAAAAAAATCGCTAACACTTCAGTACGAGTTGATTATATGAATATACAACCATTCCATTTACAATTCCCATTTTCTCATTATGTGTTTTCTAAGTGTATATAATTGAGTATTATGTGTGTAATTATTGTAAATGTGATGAACTGCTATGCTCATACTTGAATCATACTTAACTTATACTTAACTTATGGATGAAGTATGTATATGAACTATAATGAATGTGAGATTATCAACGGCGATTTTAATAAGTAATAAAATAACAATTACGTGATTAAAAATATGATAATTGAATGGCGAATCATATAACGTTTCGAAGTGTATCGTATCAATTACAGTTTGTAATTTTCTCAATTTCTCAGTATAGTTTCTCAATTCATGCTCTATTTTTTATTTTAATATTTATTTTATTTTGAAAAATCAAAATGAACAGCCAAAATTGAACAATGGTTATAAATAATAAACATCTACAAATCACAATGAATAGTGTCTAAGAATGGCGGTCATTTTCCCATGTTATGTCTATAGATAACCGGCAACAATGAATTGCACTATAGTAAAAAACACCTGTTCCTAATTCATCAATAAACCCCGTATCACCTCCCAGTTACATCATGTGACAAACCAAAACACACGCTCGTTAATACCTAACCAACCACCGAGACGCCCGTAGAAACCTTCAATCGCATTCCTCTCGCCTTGAACCTCCGCATATCTGTCAGCTTGAACTCGAGAACGATACGTCATAAAACTGACATACAGGTCATAGCTACGTCATACAGGTGACGTGACCTATGACCCCGCGGTGCCATGATAACAATTAGGTGACGTAAACATGACACGATGGCAGTGAGATAGCGTGGTGAATTAGATGTCTTCATGATTGATGATTGTTGTTTGCTTAACGACCCCACCAACAGCTAGGGTCATTGGGGATTCGAATGAGCGAGTGTTGGGTGAATGATTAGGACTCGAACCCAAGTACATCTATAATTCGGTTTTCGAAACAATGCATAATAATATCAAATTTTACATATAAAATGTGGAATGATTTGTTGGATTATTAAACCAGTTACAGTTGGTATTTAAAAAAAAACGATATGTGACACATATTTTTTTCATTCATTATTTTCATCAGTCGTTTATTGCGCGCCAAGCCTCAGGGTTTGATTCCCGCTCAACCATCCCGTCGGAGTGTGTCGTGGTTTCTTTCAGTCGTTAAACTGAATACTGGGATGGTTCCTTATGACCGATTCCGTCAAAAAGTTGGACAAACGCTTTGCAAATTGATCTTATTCCAACTCATCTTTCATCGCATACGTCATTTCCGGATGACAACAGAACTTGATACAGTACGTTGCTCGACCAAATATAAATCAACGAATCGTTTAATTATTCAACTAAACCATCACTTCCATCACAGTCAACTGTGCACAACATTCATATGATTTGCACTTCCTTAGAGTCAACTGCATTCTCTTGTTCTCTTTTATACGATTTTTATTTGAATTTTTCAGTTTATAACTTGAGTCTAAATGCTTGTCAGACCTACTGGTCGTCATTAGTGTATCTAATGAATTAATGAAGGCTCAGAACTTTCAATCGCCATTACTTTTAGATGAGACGAACTGACGGTCGAGGTGGTCGTGAATTCATACGAAATAATGTTTAAACAGTAGGAGAGGAACCATTACAATGTTTTAGATGCCGGACGCGTAGGAATGTCGGTAAATACAGTCTACAAGTTGTTTCTGAGAGAATCTTATAGGGTGCATTCCAAAACCTCTTGAATTCACCGAAAACATATTATAGATGCATTCCCAAACCCAATCGTAGTGCTTCGAGTTCGATTCACAGCTGTTTTGATGATGATTTTAGTCTTGGTCCTTGTTTTTGTTTTCGAATTCGAATATGGAAAATAGATGCTAGACAGTTTACAACTGTATTAATTTCAATTTTGATCTCAACCAATTTCTATGAATGAACTGAATTCCATTTATTTGGAACTTGGACAGTGCGTATTTACATCACAACACTGAAACCAGATTTGATTGAATAATGACAATATTTACTTTCGTGATTTCAGAGGAAATTGAAATTAATCATCTTAATTCCGGAAATTATAATTATTATTTTCTCCAGAGGTCATAAGTAATGACGTATGTTTTACCGATTCTGTATAGAAACATGAACAGAATCGAGTATTCTCTACGTCACAACTCATAAAACGGCCGAATCCCTGGAGGACAGATGGATTGGTCATCATTTCTGAACTTGAGATGAGGATTTCTATTAATCTCCAAAATTAGGGAAATAAATATTGTCATTATTCATTAGAATGCAATATGTTTGTAAAAGTCCTTTAAGACGAACCAATCAGATGCATCGAGTAGTTCTGGCACGAAGGCTGTGAAGGTGGCGAAATTGCCGCACAATGTTGAAATCAGCTTTCAAACATAGTCAAGTATCAGTTTTGAACTGATATTGTTCTAATCCCGCCAGAATTGAAACTCAGACCAGGATGACAACCCTTGAAAGAAATTTTATGATCGACCGTTAAACCTAATTCATAGTAACACGAGAACTGGGTTCAGCTGAAGAGTTGTATACCTTTGACAATCATGCGATATTAGTTGAATAGTTATAACTTTTCTTTTATATTGGGCTTAACGACGCACTGTTATGATAACTGAGATCTAATGGCTGCGGGGATAGATGATTAATGAGATGATGGGATGATGAGATGTAGGTTCTTGGGTAATGAGAAGGATAGTGGGAAGGAAGCGGTCATGTCCGACTTATTGTAGGAACCATCCCGGCATTAGCCTAAACTACAGAGGGAAACCTTGAAAAACCTCTGTAAAGATGGTCGGCGGCGGGATCGAGCTGGGTTCGGAATTCCCCTCGCCTCCCAGATCACATGAAGCGAGCGCGTTAACCACTGCGCTGCATGTGCCGGTAGTTATAACTTATTTCGTCCAGATGGTAATAATAAATCTCTGTTTTCTTCGTATTTTGAATTTTGATATCTCATTCTATCCCAAAGTTATGTCAAAAAAATATATTTCAATAAGTCGACTCCCATCCTTAGTCTTGAGAAGTATTTTCTCTTCCACCGCAATTACAATTCGAAGTCAACTATCACGTTAGTTCCATAACGCAAGTCCATAAAAAAAAAAACATTACAAAAAAGACGCATTACTTTCTTACGTTACGTCGTTATCCTTAAAAGGAAAAGCGTAGAAATATTGGTAAACGAAAACATGAAAATGATTTGACTCATCGAAACCACCAACCGCTCTATCTAACGCAAAACAAAAACAACCGATCGTAGTATAATACAACAAGATATTATAATTATCCACGAAATCCCGAACACATATAAGCCATATATCATTCCACTCTTCATGACAACAACGATCGTCTGTCTCCCCTATCGAACAACACTATTGATCAGGCGTCTCGAACCAGCTGAGAGTGCTCTTAAAAACGGTACCTGTAAGTCATACGAGTTGCCCTCTGTGCGATCACTCTTGCAGACAGGTCAAGGTCAAAGGTCATGACTTATGACGTCATGACATAGGCGAAAGAATGACTTGTCTTTCTCTATGTATATTCGTATATAAGAGAGGTGAAGGTTCCGATCAACCGTCTACCCCTTTGCTCAACACTAGCGCACGTGTGGTTATAACCTTCATATCTTCTATTCACATGGATATACCGTATTTACGGTTTGAACGGATGTTTTTTGTGGTGGATTAACATTGACGATCATGTATTCTGGTATGTCATTAATGATGATGATTGTACTTGATGGTTCGAACGGGTGTTCGGTGTGTTGTTTAGCGTTAGCGGACGGATGTGTCGAGATGTAAATGATGAGGTATCGGGTCTGGAGGGTTACTAATCGGTTCTCGTTAGAGGTTATTAATTAACCGTGTAAGTCTTGGAAACCGACGAGCATGAGTTGATTCATAAACCACGAACACAACTAGTATTATTATTGTTACAAGAAGCGAAAGTATAAGAAATAGACATCCTTATTTTATTCTCATTTTTCAAAATGATAGATTCATATTTATTGTAATGAAATGATATGAAATGAGGTTTTAGAATAATGTTATTATTCCTCTCTGGTTTCTATTATGTGAATTTCAAAATTTTCAATTTTTTTTCAAAAGTAGTCCAACAGATTATGGCCCCAAACTAGCCAGTTTCGAGTGAACATAATACATTAATTCGGGTTTGAATAAGCGCGAGCTCAGTATTATGCACAAAAAACTGTACAGAAAAAAGTAGGTTATTATGAATTTATAATATAGGCCTAAACGAAGACGAAGCGTTGTAAGATGACAGTTCCAATAGAAATGAATAGAAATGAATTAGTAAAACGGAAAAGTAATAGAATGAAAATTGAACAGAATAACGTATTCAGTGAGCTACAAGACTTAATAGTTTCAAAATCACGGTGTTCAGCTTTCAAGCACATTTCATACAGCTATATCGCTCATCCAACAACTCATGTACTGCGTTTTCCTAGTTCATCATCTCACTCGAACGAAGTACTTCATTCTCCACGTTCTCAGATCCAATTAGCTCCTACCTTTTTTTTTGATTATTACCAAACCAAATGTTGAGTTCAATAAAACGTGAAGTTCCTTTAGACCTACTATTTTATTACCACGCCCGTCTTTCCCGACATCATGATGACTTCCTAGACTTGATGTCCTCTATTTGGAGGATCGTGACATACGAGCGATAGTGTTAGGACATAGGAAAGACAGACGCTCGTCTATAACAATAAATGTATTCTGTGATGTAAAGGACGGGATCTTTAGATACGTATTAAACACACGGCAACGGCATTTAAAAGATATAAAATAGGTTTTATTATCTGTTGTACGGTCGGGTACGGTTTGAAAACTTGGATAGATGTATTTTTATTACTATTAGGGAAATGATGTGAAGTCATTGCTCCCCTTAATGCCATAGACGAACTACCAAGAAATGTAACGCAATGTTGAAATGTAACGCAATGTTGAAATGTAACTGATCTCCAATTTTACCCCCACTACTTCATCACCACTCTCTTCTAATACCATCATTTGTAGCACCCGTTTTTTCAGTCCGTTGGATTGTGTTGCTGCCCAGCAATCACCAGGGCCGTTCATTCATAGTGTCGAGTATAAGTATATAGGCCTACAAATTGCAGACGTAGTTGAGAGGAATGGAGGTGTAAACGGGTATTTATTGTTGTTGACACATAATTGAGTTAGCTACGGAAAGCGGTGGTTTTTCACCTATTATCTTGGCGTTTGACTGAAGCCCATGAGTGTACCGCTGGTCACAGCACCGAGTGGTGGTTATTTAGTTGGTTATATTGACTGCCAGTCAGTGAAGACCATGTACTAATTGACTGGTCTAATTAGACGGACTGAGATAATTGCTTGAACCACTTAATTGGTGCTAGCTCCGTTTATAGTGAGACTATATATATAATTATAAGGAAGTATGAATATTTATGATGGGCCGAATTTATTGTAATGACGAATCAAAGAGAAGCTAGTAATTGAGATGGGGTTAAGCGGTGGTTCATTCTTAGGAAACAAAAATACTGTGAAATCATAAATCATTTTATGATTTTTGTTCTGTTTCTGTAGACGCTTCTTGCAAGTAGTATAACAAAAGGTCATCCAATTGTGTTCTCCAATCACAACTTCGGTATTATTTTGTGTTCATTTTCTTAGTTGCAATGGTAACTGGACAAACAAATTATCTCTCGAAATTTCGAATTGATCAATCTAATGATTTGCTTTTCTGCTTTTGTGCGTGAAAAGATTTGTAAAACTAAACGAAAGGCTCCTTCAATATAGGAAAAATTACTTTAATTTGTACCGTGTTAAAAACACATTTTCGGTTTTCAGTAATATGGGTCGTTACACAGGTCGGGAACGCTGGTATACCTTTCAGTAGGCTTACAATGTATGGCTTTGATACAAGGTACGAAACAGACGTTCTGTTTTCCAAGCCTTGGCCCACTGTCGAAACACAGGGGATATTTCCGTCCCACTCTCAATGCGCATCATTACCAATATGTTGAAGGCTGCTCCATCCGTCATATTCATCAAACACAGCGGGATAGAAAGGTCAGGGTGGCTGAAATAAACGCAGAATGTGATATCAGGTTGAGATGCAATCAGTAGTTGAATAATTTTACATTTGGGATGTATTGAGTTAATCTTGGTTCAAAGAGATTGATTAGTTATCAATCAATTGAATCAAATATTTTAATGTAACTTATTCTATTAATATGTATATCAAATGAACAACTGTATAAACCGCAGCGAATGAAGCTCAACTGATCACAGCTTTAAGAAATGTGGGACTTTCAAAGATGTAGCTGTGCTTTCAGTAATTAATTCAATTTGAATGTTCAAACTGTTGATTAATATCTATAGTTAATCTATTCACTGTTCACAGTTTATTGAATTAATTACAATGTAGTTGATTGTTTTGGGGGGTTTGTGAGATTGTCCTTGTGGTGCCCCCTCCGCACGATTCTACCTTGCCATCCCTATCCATATTTGGGGAACAATGACTTCGTGACAAAGTTTACATCTTGTAACCGAAAGATAATAAATATTTAAAATTAAGCTTTCATTTTATTGAATTTACCGCTAATTGCCTGTCAGAAATATCTATTTGGTTTTCATTTTTAATATTCATTTTGTTATGCTCACCATGAATATATCAATATAGTTTTACATAACACGATCAAAAATATAAATCCTACCAACTGATAAACTGAACAATTATCATTAAAAATTCTTGGTTTCTTTATATTTGACCCCTTCCCCTTCCCACCCCCACCATTCCCATTCACCAATCTTATAAATAATTGCCTATAATTGCCATGCAAATCTCAATTAGTATTTAATTCAGCCGTAGCCTTAATGATCGAGCCTGTTAATGATCTCTTAAAGCTAATTAACAACCTCTTAATAATAACACGTGACTTGGAATTTAACGCTTAGTAATTAATCGATTTATTCGATTAGCAGCATTGCTGGTCCAATCAAATTCAGAGGTCTCGATCGGGAGTTTTTTCATATGGAAATCATTGACGGTTTTGACGTTCGAACCGTTGAAATTTGTAATAATTATGATTTTTGTGTCGGAAAATATCGCTGGTCCTTTCACAGTTAGAAGCTTTAATCGATAGTTTCGCATGTATAAAAATCATTGACGATTGTGGTGTATATATATACATTGAAAATTGTCGGCCGATTGTGTTTTATATGAAATAATATTGTCGGTTTGGTGTTCTGAGCCTTCATTTTCGAATCGGATGAAATATGTTTTCGATTATTTCATTGGATGATGCGATCGAATGGGAAACAATCAATGCAAGCCGATTTCTTGGTAGAGACACGTGTGACCCGCATCATCAGGAAAACGAGGTGTTGGTTGTGTTTTTGCTCAGGGATGAGTGAACATGAATAGGCGTGCATGCGTTTTCTTCTTTTTTTCTTTTTAATAATTTCTTTTCGATTAACTATTTGTTTTAATTTGAGAATTTGACGGAATACAATAATTTTCACTCGCAAGTAATCTGATGAAATGATTCAAATAATGCATGTATACTCTAGCTGTGCATGAAAAATACGATTCGTTTGTCAGAATTACTTGGAGGCTATATTTTTTTCTTGCATCTATCAAAAATCCGAAGAACCTGCAATATTGACTAATGGTGAGAATTGTCGATCCGCCAAAAGTCTCTAATTGTGGTAGATGAATTGACAATAGGCCTTAGTTCTTATTTGCATTGGTTTAAAATATCCACCAATTGGTTAAATATTTAAATGCTGCATCAATTAAGATTAAAGAATCTCAATTAATTGACATATTCAGATCGACTAACGGTATGCTATAAATACGGAAGACTAATTTCATGCAATAACAACTTTATATTAATATATTGTATCTAATTGTGTCTAATTGTGGGCGATGTCGAATTAGCAGAGGGCCTCACTCTGATTGGTTTTAATTATCTACAAACTGATGAAATATTTAGATATTGCATCAATTAATATTACCGCATCTCAATTAATTGACATATTCAGATCGACTAACGGTATGCTATAAATATGAGAGACTAAACGCATGTAATTACAACTTTATAATAATAGGCATTTTGCATTAATTATTGTTGACCATAATTACAATAAGGTCCACACATGAGATTCTGGTAATCTGATTCATGATGATATCTTGTTTATCAACCACTACAATCTCATTTATGTACCCATGTATTCAATTATTTATTGATATTTGTCAATTTGAATCGAGACGTGTCCAACCTAGGATACATACCACATTAGATACAATTAAACACAAATTTCTTAGGAATTGAAATAGAAAATAATTTATTTCTCATTATTCCAGGCTACTGTAGACTGTAGTTGCGCGCTACGTACTGGCCGATAGCCAATGACAAACCACATTCCAGCACGCTTTCAGCGCTTTCTAGTGGTATGAGTTGATACTTACATGGTGTGTATTAGAAGCAAGTGGGATATAGTAGTGCTGGTAACCTAGGGATGTATGTTTTATCAACAGTGAGTGACATGTCTTGCAGTGTATCTTTCGTCTGTAATAAATCAGTGATCATATCATCAACTAATTAGTATTGACTATTCAATGCCGAGAATTCCGACTCACAAAGTTATTGATTCTGATATTTCCTGATTCTTCACAGGAAAAGGTATTTGTTTATCGATAGTGTCGTTCTGACACCTTATGCATGCCGAGTTTCTGTGATTTATCATACAATATAATATATAATCACTCAAACAAACCGACGTTAATGAATTAATAGTATATATATATATATATATATATATATATATATATATATATATATATATATATATATATATATATATATATATATGTATATATAATATTTATGAACTGGTAGGGATGACTGGGCAATATCATGGAGAACCTGAAGGTGATTGCGTGACATATGGCTGTTCCCCCTCAACTCTTTTCTCTTCACCGTCAGTACTGCCAACTGCCAGCGATCATCACACTGTAACAATATCGCCAGGTCGTGATGGATTGTTTGCATTAGGATCCAGGCGGCAGGTTGGCAACATACCAAAAATAAAACAATAAAACTGTATGATGGGAGTTATTGTTGCGAGATGGCATGGCGACGTGTTTATGGTTTCTTACAGTTGGTCATTATGTATCTGTGTTGCGGTGATCGTGACGAGTGGGGGTGTCGAGTATTGGATGGTAATAATTGTGGGGGTTTCGGTTTTTGATAGTGATGTGTAAATTGAATATGAGAAAATGTCGTGAATGGTGATGAAATGGTTGAGGATGAATCGAATTGTGAGTGGGCCTACTTTTTTGGGGAAATTTTTGAACTGAAATTTCGAATATTCAATTTCGAATATGATGTTTTCTAGTTCTAATAGGATAATCAAAAATGAAAATATAGCAAGAAAGAGAGAGAATGGAGAGAAATCGTACGATTAGGAAGGACATTTTGGGGCGAACAATATTTGGGGACTCACTGTTGTCTATATACGCATTACAACAAAGTGTAAAACATTTCAAACAATCTTATATAAATAACACACACACACACACGTATATATATATATAGATATATATATATATATATATATATATATATAAACATATATATAGGATATACATATGTGAACATAGTACGAACGTTTCCATCATTTCATGATTCTAATCATACTTTAGTCGATGTTCTAATCAAATACAAATTTCATATCATTGAAATATTATACAATTTATCTAATTTTTTCGAATGTTTTTTTCCCAGTACTTCATATCAATAAAACTCTAATATGTGTAATCGACTGAAATTCGCCACCTAAAACAGCTTGACTCGTGATTTATGTCAGTCTAACAAGTCCGTGGGCGGCCAACTTGTGTCACCTCGCATACTATTATCATGGAAATAATGTTACTGTGTGTGGTATCAGGTTGACTGAACGTTGACCATAGGACGTCACGCTGACATTAACCACCTGAATGAATCTTGTTGAAGTGTCGTATGAACGTGTGAATATCGTGATGTTGGTACTGAATTTGTCCCGCAGGTGATTTGTCATGTTGGTATTTTATCTTGGAATATTATATTTTCCTTTTCTTGGAATTCTGTTATTACTTCATCAATTTCTGTTGTGAACATGTGTATAAAGTTGACATGAAGTTGATATTTCCCAATTAAGAGTGCATGGGAGTCCATTTAGAGGTATGTGAGTTTTTAGTGATCGATACATTTTGAACGGTATTAAATATCAAAATTATAATACCCGGGAGAAACATATATATTTTTAATATCTTGAAAATGATGTAGAGATAAATTATCACCCTCATTTAACGCAGCTGTTGGTGGGGTCGTTGGGCTACATTAAAATTGCGTCAATTTAGTCACTTTGCAGAATGTAGTACTAAAAATGTGGTAGACCATACTTATAAATTGATTACTAAAGTAACAATAGCTTACAATAGGTTGAAGGGGTTGCCCACAAGCTTTCAAACATTCAACCTCTATTTTATATACTTCATGGGATGAAGTAAGTACTTAAATATGTAGTTCTTTACATTTTGAATAATAGGAGATATAGGCCTATATGATCGTTCGGACAGGCCATCACAAGCACGATCTTGATAACCCTAGTAGTAGGCAATAGTTGATCATAATATAATAACTCATAAAACAAATTGTGAATACTAATTGATGAATAGTCAATAAAATTATAATTATATATTAAATTATAGTTCAATTATCGATTCAATCTTATATTTCTTGTTTAGTTTGTAAGTTATAATTGTTGACTTCCGAATTCCACGAATATATTTTCACTTTTCACCAACTATAATTATTGTATACCATATTCCTATGATATGTCTCAGATCACTTCATTCCTGAAATTGTATTCTTTGTATTTAATTTCATTTGTTTTTTTCAAACACATCTTTTGTTTCCTACATACATTTTAAATGTTCCATTCTCAAATCTAATACTGTGATAAAACATGACATTTCTAAATATTAAATATAAGTAATTTCGACGGTAGGACATTTTTATTTCTAAATATATGTTAATGCACACCATCTATAAAAACAACGACACAATTCACCCATATTCATTTACTTCTCCTACAACTCCACGCACTCCCAACTTGTATCTTCGCCCTTGCTATACGCACAGCTAAAACACGACAGTATGGGCTATCAGGTTAGCCATGTGTTGACTGTAGAAGCGTCATGCTGTTATAAACCACCTGTTCGAATGTCTTGATCGGACAGAATACTACTTGGCAACGGTTGCTAAGAGACAGAAGGTGTTGTGAAGTCATAGGTTATTAGGGAATAGGAATAATATTAGATTTATTTAATAGATAAATCTTCATACCGCACACGTTAATAGTAACTTATTATAAAACAATCCTTTAAATTATCATTTTTTAAATATTAAAGCAGATATTTGTCACAACATCATTGTTCCGTGGTTACATAAAAGAGACAGAATTAGTGCTGAGCATGGAAGGTGGGATCGTTCTGATCAATGATCGATCTTACTACCCCGTACAAATAATCAATTTGGTATTATAATGCACTCAATAAACGGTGAAATAGTGAGATATAGGAAATAATAGGCCTATGACGACTAAAAAGAAAGATGATATACATCTTATTTCAAACTTTATGACAACGTAAACCATACCACCATATAGTATCTCACTGAAAAAATACGTGTTTTTAATGCTCATAATATTTTAATAATATATATAATTATAATTTCAAATTCTGTCTGCATGCGTTTTTATTAATAACATTCTAGCAATGCATACCTATTGCAAACTGTTTGAATAAGATTGCAGACTCAGATAATAGTTCGAACACGTGAAACTGGACGCTAAAACTGGAATCCATTCAAATCTTTTGCAATTAAATAAGAGAATAATTTTTCTACATTATAATAATTGCAGTTTCAGCAGACTGTTACGATGTTAGATCTCATAATCATCATGTCTAGATATATTTGGTGTTATAATTGAGCGATTCTGATCTTATGTATTTTTGAGACTTACAAATTAATATTATTGTAATTATAATAGAACAGAATTATTAATCATTTAACGAAGAATAGGAAAACAGGTTTGATATATTGTATAGTCATTTTATTCTTTATGTAAGTGTTTGCCCGTGGTTGCCGATCGTGAACCCCAATTGAGATTACATAGGCCTACTTCCCATCAACTCACCGCGTATATAAAAAAACAATATTCAATACAATGTTATAACAGGTATGGTTTAAATATTTTTTGAATGACATTTAAATCCACAATTGTGTTTTTAGATTTTTTCATATGGAATTTCCTTCTCTATATTCCATCAGGGAGCATAGTGTAGTATTATCACTGGAAGAGATCATAATAATGTATTCGATTTTGTACTTTTCCATGATTTGAAAAAAGATGGCCCTTCCACCAAAGATTTATGAATTGCCAAACTTGATTAATTTCGTTGCAGAACTATTCTATATCTTGTATTGAAGCGACTATATATACATTCAGTACCATTATTATGTTCCATTAATAGAAATTTTGAAAGATTTTAGAGAATCTGTATCCTCCCAAAACATCGGCTAATAATTATCGCACGGCATCGAGATGAAATGCGCTTACATTCCCATAATGGTTCATAAAAACCAGATAACATCTATAAAAACGCGAGTATATTGAATAAAACAACGTGAAAAATTGAAGTAGTTCCATTTTTATTTCAAACATAAATAAATAAATGAGTTAGTATGCACTTATGAATTACCATTACTACGACTCATGCACATATACTATAAAAAGAAGATTGAACCGTAACTCGAGAGCTCCTCGTTCGATTCCCTGTCGCGATACCGACCTCCAACCACTTACACCACTTATGAATACACTCTGCAAACTCATCCACCGACAATAATTAATTATTACATATAAATAAATATTAATAATGCAATATATCACAGCAACTGGAGATCGGATGTGGAAGTGAACCATTAAGGTTAGGAACCCTAGATAGAGGGACAGAGAGAGAGAGAGAGAGAGAGAGAGAGAGAGAGAGAGAGAGAGAGAGAGAGAGAGAGAGAGAGAGATCGCGTGTAACAATGCCGCGGTGTTAACAATGCACAATTACCGCCGTATGAATATCGTGTAACAATGCTAATAGGCGTGCAGTCAGGCGGGGAGGTCGGGGGGGCCGTGACGCGTGCGCAGAGACCAATTAGGACGGTCTGCGCACGCATGCGTGATGACATACAGGATGGTCGGAGCAAACGGACTTACTTGTTTAAAGGGTGAAGAAATTCTTGATAAGATCCCACAAGTAAATATAATTATGGCCATTTTTGGATGAGTGTGAGCGGAGACTTCCATGCGTTCCAAGATGTGTCTGTATCTCTTTTTAATTGGATACGCTCCACAGGTCAGACGGTTTGTTTGATCGGTATTATTTATTTCTGTACACGCGTACTCATCCGACTGTATAGTTTCGGGGATTAATCGTTTTTCTCACTTTTGAAAATAAAAAATCCATCAAAATGAAAAGAAATCGAAAAGAAATGCACTCCACAGGCTGGAAGGTACTTTGATCAACCTGAAATTATTTGTGGCCACGAAGACTCACACAATTCAGATCCGTATATTTTGTTTCAGTCACAATCGAGTTTCTCAACTCGAAAAAAAAATTGTTGTGACCGAATTGCATGAACTTTTGGGAAATCAAACTTCGAGAGAATTTGATGTTATAGACAACATTGATATACTCCAATACAAAGCCTCACATGCATTGGTACAGGCGTGTAGAAGAAACACATTCAAAATATAGTTTTCTTGAACAATTCTACCCAACATGAATGTTTTGTTCTGTCATTGGCTCGATTTTTCATTGTAACGCTGTCAATGAACAACCATAATCATTCTTTTCAAATTTATAATAATTAGATTTGACACCAGGACTGTGACCATACTTTTCGCCGCAGATTGAACTCAAGAGTCCGGAACACATTATAAGTGTAACCTTTTTTTGTGATATTTCCGGACATCACCTTCAGTTTATTACGAATAACTTCCTGAAAAATGTTAATACCTCTCACTTTAAGTTAGCTTTTCAAATGTCACTTTTAAAATATCACTAATTCTATTATAAATGAAACACCCTATAGCGAGATAGTGGGTGGGACGCGCGCATCAGGTGTGAACGACGTGTGCGCGCGCACCCGCTGTCTGTGCGTTACAGTTAGCTAGATTTAGAGACAGATAGATGCACAGTTTAGATAGGCCTAGACCAAGAGAGAGAGAGAGGGGTGAACACGCAACGACGATCAAAACCACACCGGATGTTATTTTCTAAAGGTTGGTATCTCTCTCGCGAGTTAGCGTACATTTCAGCTCGTTAGGTTAGCTGTGCTGAGATTATAAAGCGTTTAATTAGCCGTGGTTGACTTGTCAACGTAATAGTAATATGAATGTCTTGTGGAGGGGGGGGGGGAGGTCTAGGGGACCAGAGGGGGGGGGGGGGGGTTCTGACCCCAACGGAGTGACCGAGCGCGACGCAGAGTTGAACTTCGAAGTCATACATTAGAAAAAGATTGAGATTAAAAACGAGGAATATACATATTCATCTATTCAATAAGACAAACTTATAATAAAAAATTACGTTGTTGAGCTTTGGGAAATAAAAAACTTACATAGGTATAATAACATTACTATATTTTAATCGGAGAGATCGTAGTTTTTCTCTCTCTTCGCTATACATCGCGCCGAAAATCTAAGACATTATCGTGAAATATCATTTATTAACACGGGAAGCTTGACACATTCGCATTGTGACACAATGAGAGCATGAGAGCATGGTATAGGATCGTTCGGACAGATCATTACAGGGGCGATCTTATCACTCAATTGACAGACATGTCCACCGATGTATAGGCTACTTGACTATACAGACGAAAATTCATCTTCGATAGTGTAATGTTGTGGAAAACCATATGATCCATTCAGTTTTCCAATCACAACTCCAACAGTACCAGTTTGTTTGTCCTCAATTTGCCCAGTTGCCATGGTAACCTGACGAATATGCCATTTTCCAAATGCGTCTGGTTAACTTGGTGTTACTCGGTACCGAATGGTTGGTGTTAGTGGTCCATGTTGGTGTCCTAACCTCCAAAGATGGCCGACTGTGACCAATGTGCCTGTAATTTCATACTGTTTAGGTGTGTTTATTTGATTCGAGGATAATTATTTTATGCGTCAGGTGTCTTTTTTTGATAGATTTGATATTCATTTATTAGAAAACACCATTTTCAGGATCAAATTTGCAAAATTAGGAATGGTATTGGTACCGAGTATGACAAATTCACTTATTTACCAATTCTTTGAAGTGATGACACACTTTGTTGTGATTTGTAACGAGTGGGCAACAGAGCCATTCGAATTTGGTTCTCCAATCACAACCTTGCATTAATTTGTCTGCTGCATCTTGTCTATCGCATGCATAATTGGTATTCTTATATAATTATAGGCCTACAGCTATGAAATGTGTTATTTCCAGTGATAGGCATATAGGCCTATACGTTTGACAAGCATGCAGTATTGGTTAAATAGTTGTACCTTCACTATCTTGCAGGAACTATAGAAAACATATCTGTGTTTCCTCCGTCATTAGGATTTTGATATCTCATATCGTTCGAAAGTTATCACTAAAAACTTATTTCCCGCCAAATCGACTCCGCTGATTTTTCAATCGACCATGCGTGGAGTGCGTTTTAGTGCGTATAATAACAGTATTGTCTTCAGAAACACATTTCACTAGAGCTTGATCGACCACTTCATGTGACCGCAACCGTACCAAGTTATCTAAAGGTCACTCCACATCGGTATCTATACGGCCAACTTGTGTTTATAACATCATATAATAAGTCCACCATATGTTGTTGCGCTGTTACGGTGTTTAGTTCGTCAGACGACCGTGACAGCGCTGTGATCGCGCTCGAATACACACGGCCCCATGGGTGACCGGTCGAGCGCATGCGCAGTGCGTTCAACCTGTTACCGTCATTATAAGGCGATCACTATTAAAAACTATGGACTAATTAAGTGACGTAATTAGTATTGCCGTCTTCACTTTTGTGTAGTAAAAGAGCTGATTTTTTTTTCAGTTGGAATGAAATTGAGGATAAATGGGGTTTAGTATGAGATTTTTATTTGACCGTGAAAATTGAGTGGTGAAGGCGGTGTATCCAGTAATGAGTATAGAATATGATTGATAAGATTGTCTGATCTACATTGAAATCATTCCCAGCTCGAACATCCATTTTTTGGAGTATTCAAAATTTGAAGTTGATGTAGTAAATTCTTCATTGTGTTATTTTCACTGATATTTTCTTCCAAATTCTCCCCAAATTAATTGATTGTTTCTACAACGTCCTTCACATATTCAATTCGGATTATGTTCAACTTATTACAATTATTTCGCAAATGTTTTTTACAAACTTTTTTCAATTTTTTTCAACTTGAAACTATCGGTTATTCATCTTTTACCATACCATCTTCAAATATGTTCAAATCTTCTCCCATTTTTTTTCACCCTATATTTGCATTGCCGCCTTCCAACTATATTCAACTATATTTCAAACTTTTCACAAATTGCATTCATATTTTACAAACCGTCTACAAATATTTCGTACCTTGAGCTTTTTCCTCACTTTTTTCACTTCATAACTTTATTACAATCTCATATTACCATATCAATTTCACATTAGTAGATAATTATCTCCAGACTTTTAGCTATATATTATGCCTTACCATCCTCCAGTCGTGATGGTCAATGGTCAATTATAACAATTGAACTGTATCGATTGAACCGAATCGATATAATCATATCGATTGAACAATATCGATCATACCGTGTCGATCTTGACTCTATCATTTGAGTATTCTATTGACGTAGGAATGAATTACCAGTATACAGAATGGATGCCGGAAGAGTTTGATTTTCTAATCGTGATTTGGAGCGACTTAACTTCGGACAATTATAGTCAGTTAGTTGTATACTCAGTTATTACTTGTTGATTGTATGATCTGTTAAAAGCGCATGGGGGTCGATTCAGTGATACATGGAATGAGTTATCAATATAATGACTTATACTTAATGAAAATTAAACATGATTGTGTACATAATTATTTTTTTCCATTGCAATATTTGAATATGTTGTTTCCATTCAATTTTACAAATCTTCATTCGATTTTCAACCTTTCGAAATTTATTATTTCAATATGCTATATTTTCATTGTAGTATTATATTATTTCTTACTTCAGACTGGTGCTAAGGCATATGTTGTTACGGAACTTACTCTCTCTTACTACCAGCGGTGCACTGCATTTATTATTCATGTGATATGTGGGCCTATAATGTGCATCAGTATAAATAATAATAATCAGTTTTTTGGTGATAGTTTTGAAACGGCATAAGATATCATACATTGGATATGAGAGAAACACATTGTATATTCGAGAATGTGTTTTTAATGTATAATGTAACTTAATTAGGCCCATGTTTTGAAATCAACCTTTGCAGAAATTGACATTGTTCTGCTGTTTTTAAGGAATGAATACTATTCATGAAAAATTGAAATCTTCCAAAGTCCAGTGAAACCTTCTTCAGTAAGATGATGGATTTTTCTATAGTTCCAGTGAAATATTCTAGATTTCATTCCAATTAAAGATTTGATTCGAAAGATTTGACAGCCACATCACTACCTTGCATGCCCTGTGCTATCCCCACAATACTCCACGTTCTTGCATGCCCTATACGCTATTTCCACAATACTTGTTGCTCGTCGTATCTGTCGGTTGGATCAACACACACGACCTGGCGTTGTTAATTGCTGCGATCTGATTGGTTGATAGCGAGCAGAGTTGTTAATTGTAACGATTTGATTGGTCGATAAGGGAGCTATGGACACGCGATACTTGTTGCTTGGTTGTGTGTAGGCCGTAGGGTTATTGAGATGTACGCGTTCGAGATTTTACAATGAAATTGCTTTTAGAAACTATTGGAAAATCACTGAAATGATTACTATCCCAGTAGTTACCCACACTTTCAGTACTCTCATTACTTATCTTATTATCTACACTATTTTAATTAGTTACATTATTATTAATTATATATTTTTGTGATGACCCATTCAAACGATCATAACGTCTCATCCCTATATATATTTAATTTCGATTGGCTTGGAGCCGGTGTGAAAGCCCTAGAGCCGGCTAAGAACAGTGAAGACGCAACTACATCTTGAAAGTGTGTTTAATCTATGGAGTTTTTCTCCATCTTGACATCTACCCATATATTGAATAATTATCACTCCTCATTATTATTATGAGATCGGATTCATGAATCATCAATAACTACCATAGGCCTAATCACTAATCACACTAAATTATATTATTACCAATTTCATAACCACCTCTTCCCAAAAGTCATTATGCATCACATTTCTCTATTTTCTAGTGAGAGAGATAGCAATCAGACTTTTGTATAGTAGCCCTACGTAGTACGTACACAATTATAAATTACGCTACAGTTTACAGTCGTCTATAATTCACGCAGCAGTTAGCTTTCAAGCCATAGCATTCTTTCTCAAATCTTTTTTCTATGATTAAATGTTATTTCCTATTGTTTGTCTTCAGGTGAAGGGCAAGGCGACAGCGAGCCAGCAGTCATGAGCGACGTCCCTCAGCCCCAGTCCGCCACCAAGTCGCGCGCCAAGTCCCGCCAGGTGCCCACCATGCCCCCCGCCGAGCACAACAACAACAACAACAGCACCACCAGCAACAATAACACCAGCATTAACGCGTTGAAGACGGAGCGGCTTAGTCCGACGACGACGACGGCGACATCGCATGTCGACAATAATTCGACGTCGAGTAGGAGTGCGACGCCCGGCTCGTTTCCCGGTACGCCGCCGGGACAGAGTCCGGGTTCGAGTCCTAGTATTGTCAACAGGAATTATAGTGATATGATGAGATCTCTGGCGGCCAAATATAACAACACCAATCCGAATGAGTGAGTATGCAAATGATTTTACTTGAGAGTTTTTTTTCAAAACAGTAGAAAAACAAAAGTTGTCTCATGTATTTATCAAATACCCAAATTACCCAAACTACATCATTTTGAACACAAAATCAACAGAATAGTGATGAAACGCTGAGGAGATAGTTATGTACAATACACGTTACCCTGATCACAGTCATTGTTGGATATGATCTCTAGAGAGAAATCCATTCCTCTCTTCGGTCCGAATCTGTACGTATGTTTGTTTTGCGTTGTTCTTGTTCGTTTTGTTTGTTTGTTCTATATGCACGCCACAGGGTGCAAGATAAAATCAAATCAAATTTCTGTCTTTCAAATTTTTGCAACTCGGGAACTTTGCAGTTCGGAGTGAATATCGTTCAAGTGGATTTTGAGAAATTACGTGTGATTGAAATAATGGAATTACTTGGATGGGTTGCAAATGCCAAAACAATGATGAATATTTCCATCTGATAATAATCAAATTCTGTTGTGCTATGAGGGCGGTAATGACGACACTAGAACTTTTTGTCAAATTTTCATGAATATACATTCAACAGTATCAAGGTCTATTACATTTCACACATGTCACTCATTTTCCATTTCCGATGTTGAGTTTCCTCAAAGTTTTATTAAAGCCAAAAAAAAAAAACAGTTCGGATATGTTTCCAAAAATCTGGTTGAACCATACATAAAGAAAATAGTAATCGAATAATATTACAGTAGAACTTGGATATTTTATGAAACACGGCCCTTCCACCAAAATGTTGTTTATGAAAATCCCGGCACCTCCACCAAAAACTATTTATTTGTCAGAACTATTGCATCTAATACCATTATCATTTGTTTCAGCTACTTCAGCGGTCCAACCCGAAACGGCAGCACCTTCCCCGTCACCCTCGACCCCCGCTTCACCGCCTTCAAAAGCGGTGCCACCCCCTTCGCCGGCCTCATGGCCCCCTTAGCCACCACAGTCATGCCGACTCCCCAGACAAAATCCAGCAACGCCACCGCCACTAGTGCCACGCCTAAAGACACAGACAGTGCCAACCTACACAAAAAGTCACTAGACGCTCAAGCGCTCTACGCGGCGGCGGCGAGCAGTTTTAATAATCATTTCAACGCTAATGCCTCCGCAATGTTTCCCCCCCTGATCGACATGAGCTCGTCTCAGGCGCTGTTGAACATGGTACGAACTGCGAGTGCGCACAACGCCTCACAACTAGAAACTTATCTTAAAGGCGCTATAAAACGGCCGCCTCCTTCCGAAAGCAGTCCCCTCGATCTCAGTTCGGCCGGAGGTCCGACGATCAAGAAGCAACGTAAAAGTTTTAGTGAGAATAATTTCTTTAGTAACGATTCGTTTTTGAATATACCGATAGTGGACACGTTGAGAACTAAAGCGAAGCGTACTGGTAGTGTGTCACCGTTGTCGCGAGGTGGAGGATCGAACGGAAGTAGTCCTCGATTGGCTAATGCATCGATGACGTCAACGTCGGCGGGTGGTAGCGCGTCCGTGATTGGCGGGCGGTGCGTATCGCTGTGTCGAGATGCGCAGGCGATTGCGCACTGGACGGTGGATGACGTGTGCAGTTACGTTACTTCGATCGAGTCTTGCGCAGAATATGCACAGGTAAGACGCCATCTTGATTTTTGGATTAGTTTTTTCTATTTTGCCATTGAAGGTGGAATAATTCTGGTATGCTGTCCGATGGTGATATTCAGCTGATATTTTTAAGTATGCACATTGCACCCACACAAAAAGTATAATGACAAAGTAGGATGTTTAGTGACTCTCATCAATCAATTTTAATGTTTATAGGTGACAATGATATCAGGAATTATATTTCTTACTCAAAGATTTTGATCCAATTGGTCTTACTTTTTGTCATCCTCAATCTACTTATGATAAGCGAATTATGACTTGGAACGTGCTATTACTGTGTTCCATTCTATTACATTATTCATACTGAGTGCAAAGAGTCAGTATAATGATGATATTATACTGGCGAGGCTCAATCTCGTACTGAACCAAGTTTATCCATCTTCCATAATGGCACTTCCATCAACCGTGTTTGCTTCTGTGATGTCACACATAAATAATTGTACTATAATCTCTCCAAAATTGTCTACTCCAATCACAATTTCGGTATTGGGTGATTTGCTCCCATCGTTTCTGTTTGCTATTGCAACCAAACCTGTACATTTTCACGCTATATAGCCACATCAGTTAATCAATTCAATGATTAAATTGATTACTCAAATCATCTCACGCTCGTGAATATTCCTATATTTCATCACACATCATTCTACAAAACTTTCCTCTCAGATAACTAAACTCCACACATTCATCTCAATGTTTTTCACAAATGTATCAACGAAATCTGAAGGTACAAACCAGGCGTGCTTTACTGGTTTAGTATAGTCAGGACGGTCGATCGGAACCTTCATTTTCCGTGAAATACGAGCCTATACACACGTATCTGGTGAATCGTGCCCCAGTACGATAAATACTTCTTCGATAATCAACTCTATTAGCTGAATGCCGTCTAATTACTCCGCCAACAATCCGTATTACACAGCAACGATTGCAATGCGAAATATTACGTAATACCACCCATTACAGTTTCAACTTGAATATACATATCAATAATGATTACAAATGGTGGGTCGAAACCTCGTGCGATAATGCTAGTCGATGGGCGGGACGGTCGATCGCAGCATGATAGGTTATTTGTTCTAATTATGGTTTGAACCCACGTACCATCTTATGACTTAGTTAGCACGACTTAGTGACGGGGGGAAGAGGGGAGGGGGAACACGTGAGGCACGCCTGACACATATTTGCATATAAGTCATATATTCAAATAGAGTGAAAGTTAGACCGTGGCAGTTTATCGTATGGTTATATCTCTTTCTCTCTCGCGCGCTCGAAACATTTATATATATACGTGTATGTGGAAAACGCTATAGACGTACTGAGACGATAACATCTTGATAGGTTACCATAGCAAGGATACAATAATTGGGGAGAGAGAAATAAAAACTGAAGCTATATGATCGGAGAACAGAATTCAGGGATATATATATACTGAGACGGTTGGTCGAGTGGCAAGCACAATAAACCATTGTTCAGAAGACTTGAGGTCCGATTCCCGCCATGGTCGACTATCCTGACAGTTATTTTTGTGGTTTCTTTCTATCGTTCAGGTCTAAACTGAGATGGTTCCTTGATAGCCGGCCACGACCGGCTGCTTCCCAGTATCCAAAAACGCATGATGAAATAACCTTCCATCGCTTCATAGCTCTTCTCATATATCATCAACTAACGCCATTATATCGTAGTCATCAGTACAGTACGTCATTGAACCCAATATAAATATATATATATATATATATATTTATATATATATATATATATATATATATATATATATATATATATATATATATATATATATATATATATATATATATATATATATATATATATATATATATATATATATATATATATATATATATATAATTCACTCTCTCTGTCTCTGTCTGGCTTTGTCTGTCGTGTGATGCGTGGGTGAGTTGTATCTTCTTCACAGCATCAGGGTGTCACGAGTGTTTCGATGTTGAGGTGCAGGAGGGAGGGAGGGGGGCAGTATGTGGCAACAAGCGTGGACTCATGTGTATGTAGTGATAGATCTCAGTGCATAACTCAGCCAAGGCACGCCATGTCACCGTGTCTCTGAAACGTGTCTCTGTTGTATAATGGGATTATTATCATTATTTCTGGTTGATTTATACTATTGGGGTTGTACGAATCTTGGTTGAGGGTTGAAAATGTAGCACACATCCTATTTACCATTCCATCTAGTTATTTTAAATTTTCAAGCTATTTCAAGCTTTTCATTATGAAAGTGTATATACCTTTATAAGTTTTGTCCGTATAACTAAACCCTCATTGTCTTCTCATCATCACTTTCTGCTCTATTATAAGCCAAATCCAATCATTCTTCCAAACACTAGATTACAAACATCGTTTTCTGGAGCACATTCCATTTACGAATTACACCAACAATTTATCTCCGAAACAATGTACTCATAATTACACTCAACTCGCTTTCTAATTAGTCGATACAATCCTTCATAAAAGGTTTTTTTCACAACGCGGCTCCTTTTACACTTCGACTTCGATCAATCGATCAATCGATTAATCGAAATCGAGCTCACGACTTCAGTCTTGAACGCTTCATAACTGTAGCTACCTCTCACTATATTTATATTTTATATAGTTATATCCACGAAATAAGCGAGTCGTCTAATAAATATAACACACATACTAATATCGTTATCATATTTGTATAGGTGAGGTGGTAAGATTGCTTTTGTCGTGCCCCTTCTGAATGATGCTACCTTTCACCCTTAGCCCTCATTGCTGAACAATGATTTTGTGAATGGAATCCTCACACTTTGTAGTCCAAATCATATAAATATAATTATAGCATAATTAAATAATAATATAATATAATAAGAGAAATGTCATAGCATCTAGAAATATCGGTTGAATGTGCGTACATTCATTTCAATTCAAATCTTGATACCAGATTCAACCATTTCTTGTAACAGCAAGTGCACGTACCCTAACAATTAATTTACTTTGTTAAGTTATATTGTTCACAGTCATGTGAAAGTATGGGTGTCGATTGCCAGAATTGAAAGCATATTAGGCCTATAAGTTATTAATCGAGTATTGCTCGAAATTATTTTGTGCTAAATTAAGATGCGAAATAATGTTGGTAAACGCAGCTGAGGAGAGCAAGAGAGAGAGAGAGAGAGAGAGAGAGAGAGAGAGAGAGAGAGAGAGAGAGAGAGAGAGAGAGAGAGAGAGAGAGAGAGAGAGAGAGGAGGGGGGGGGGCAGTCGTGAAGGGATGAGAAACGGCAGGCCTCGAGTTCGGAGACACATTCCCTATATATCCAGTTTACTGCCTTTTTACTGCCCATTTACTGCCCTCCCACTGCTAATTTACATCCCAATAGATGGCTGGTTGTCTATGATTTCAATGAAAACAAATACAGTCTCAAATCACGATTGTAAAAACAAATCTCAACATGAAAAAGATCCTAATCATCCCGGCACTAGCACGCATGTATTTGTTCATGTGTGAGTAGTCTGTTTTTGACTCACAATATCAACTTATTAATTCTACTAATTGATCCGTCCGACTGCTCTTCCCTCTCCCTCTCCCTCCCTTTCCCCTCGCATCCACCGCCCACAAGAGACAGCTGATTTCACGTGCATAACAAGGCGGTGTGCACGCGTCACGACGCAGATCGTTCTGCGTAGAATATTAATGAGTTTTTTTTATTGAGATGAGGCAAATGATATATTTAGGTCCGGTTACTATAATTCCACTTAGTCTTGAGCTGAGAGTTGTTGGAAGTAAATAGCATGGGTAACTATGGTGATGGTAAATTTAAACTGCCAGTTAGAGCTACTTTTAACTTGGTAATGCCGGTTGTTGGATGTTTTTTTTTATCCACATCAAAATTAGAGAGACTGGGTAATATGTTCAGTATTGCGCTCTTCAAGTTATTTCTAATTCTGAGCAAGAACTTCAATTCCTTCAAATTGTGTCGACACAATCAAATATGATCAAATTGTTAATTCATTCATTGTTACCGTGGGCTAACGACGCATTATGATGATAACTATAAAATCTTTTGCCGTGAATTGGCCGTTATCCATAAACTTATGAGTTTACTTTCAACAGTTTGTCAAATCATTGTCATTAAAATTGATTTTTTGGTGGGATGATGAGATCGCCGTTCAGGTGCCCCGTCCGAACGATCCTACCTTGGCATCCTTAGCTTCAATCGGGGGACAATGACTTGTGGCAAGTACCACACACAATCGAAGACAGTCAGTGAAAAAAAGAATCGATGTCAATTGAGGATAGAAAAAAACGATTAAAAATCAGTAAATTATAAATTACACTGGAACATCATTTTGCTAATATGACAAACAATAAGATGCATTCTTATTTTATTTTTGAATCATTTCTCCGAATAAGATATGTTTTTATTTTGTCTACGTCTTCTAAGTTACATTACTTGACAGCATTCATTGCCAAAGCGATGCAGATTTTTGACAGTCACAAATTAGTAACGGTTTTTATTATCATTAATAAAAATCATCAATATGAAGTTTCAATTCTCAATACTAATTTTACGCTCGAAACTTCGATTGAGTTAGGAGAGACGTTCGATCGGATGGTCGAAAATCATTGGTATGAAATTGATACGTGCTAATAGCATTTGGATGCACTTCTTCAGTTCAAAGGTCAAACATAATAAATACATTATGGTTAGGTCTTGCTGCGTTCACTGCGGCATTTCAAGTTTCGCAAATCGGATTAAGTGTTCGGATAGATTGACGGAATTGCTGGGAGGCAATGATAATATACACTTGCTTGCTGAGGCGTGAATGAAGATATTGGCATGGAGATTCATTTGTCTATATACGTATAGACATATAATAATATTATAATAGCAACTAGAAAAGTTGGGAACAAATCAGTGCTGAAATTTTGATTGGAGAATACATTTTTGGCGAAATTGGTATCAAATTAATGTGCAACAATGTGTGACATCGCTTGAAAAAAGCCTATGAGCTCACATATTATATATATAGGCCTATATATGGTTGTGATTTTTGAATGATCAATATGAAAAATTTGAGAGAATGTCTTTTTCACAATTATTGTACCTAGAATAAGAAGATAGGATCGTTCGGGCCAGTAGAAAGATCTCAATTTACTTTGACAAACTGTAAATAGTGAACTGATAGGTTCAGAAACAGTGAATTATTATGTTGAAGGAAACAATCTTGGATTTCTTGATTGATCTTAATCTTGGATTCATTTTCACATAGACTAAAGAGATGCAAGTATCTCTTTAGCCACTGATTTTCACTCTCTTCCTTTGGAAATCTTCTCATACTTATTGCACAACATTGCCCTAAATTTTCCATTTTCTTACTATTCAATTGTTTACTCTTTATTCATATTATCGATTTCTTTATTTTGAAAATGTATTGTTTGAATAAATAATCATGAAAATAATATGATAATTGATAATAGTTCAGCAAAATGGTAGAATATGAATATTATTGATGATATCCAGAATTTATTTTACATGAATTGATCACATAAAACGATAATAAAAAATAGAAAAATGTTCAAATCAATGTTTCATTCCATATAATCTCTTCTCTTCTCGTTTCTGTCTGCGAATTATTTTGAGGTTAGCCCACATTAGTGGTTCTAATGAGACAGCTGTTAACCTCAATGTCACGCCGCGTTAAAACTGAAGGCTCACTGGCGTGTATCAGGTGGTTGAAACTCGAGCCAGGTCAGCCATTGTTCCTCAACGGTACGGCCCGGCAGAGGTCGAGGTCGGAGGTTAATCGCAACCAAAGGTCAACTCTTCTTGTATTATTGAGATGAAATCATCACACAAACTTCTACGTATTGATTACAGGTATATACCTTAATTCACGAAAGATGAAGGTTGATGGAAACTTGACAAAGATCGTATACCAAAATAACACAAAATATTACAGTTATAGAAGTATTTCGTCCGGCATATTTAGCTCTTCAATAACGCGTTCGCTTCCTAACGCTTCTTTCATGTTTGCCTATACTTGTTTCTACAAAAGGAAGTAGTTTATACCAACCAATAATTGTAAAGACTTTAGTGATTGTAGAGAAGAACTCACGGCTATGAACATTTTTCAGAATGTTGAAATATGTAGTTGTGTTCGTTATTGAGAATCTTGATCTGAAAGGTCATGAACTCTCTTATCCTGCGGATATAAAAGTTGAATATTGTTTCTGTTATGTTGGTAGACATGAAATTGCGTTGAACTATGTCAAAAAAATGGCACTTCCACCAAAATTATATCTTGTATTATTTTTCCAATTTTTTTTAGAGGTCACATAAGTGTGGACCCTATGATAACAGAAATATCGTTGCGTGTTACATGGTACACTTGTGGATACATGAATGTTTTTTTCTGAAATCGAAGTTTCTATTTAAATAAGATTTATGCACATCAAAACGCGTCTGTTTCCATAGATTTTGCGTGAAGTGAGTATGACCAATATATTCTTGTTTCAGTGCGCTTAATAACAGTATATGTTCTTCAGGGTGCATTTGAATTAAGCTTGATCGACTATTCAATGTGACCGCAACCTTACATTATAAATGATAAATCATTATAATCGTTTACTTAGTACAAAAATATCATACTCATATGTATGTGATTGGGTGATGGGTAAGGTGATTATCGAGTGAATGGTGATGAGGGGGGAGAGAAAGAGCTCGAACGTGTCCTACGTGTACCTTATGCAGTCACGACAAAGAACTTAGCAGAGAAAGATGATAATTATTCCTTCGAGTGCCAAAGAAGTCACATGTTTGATAAACTGACTCGGGAGTGATCAATCAAGATGCGGCTTGTAATGATAATCGGGCAGATGGTGAAGACATTGAGATCGTGTGAAGCGATTAGAGAAGACAGAAGAGAGTGTTGTGTTTTGGCAGATTGTGTCAATCAGTTGTTGCTGGATATTTCTAGGGCATCGCTAAATACATGACGGTAAAATATAACTTCGTGATTAAGAGCGAATGAGAGATGATTTAGTTAAATATCAATTACCCCCGGAAACAACTGCAAAGAAAAAAACTGAAGAATTTCATCGATGATTTTTGCTTTACGATTGCATATATCTAATTGGTCTTCAATTTAATTCATGGAATTTGTAGAATTAAAAATCAATATCCGAAACCATTTTCAAGATTTGTATGTTCAAGATGCATGGAAGTCGATTTAGCGACATCAAGTATTTTGGTGACAGCTTTTGAACGGTATGAGATTCGAAACTCCTATATGATATGGATACAGAACTTCAGAAAGACGATGCATTTGATTATTAACCTCGGATTCCAACATTTTCACACAGGTTTACACCTGAGAATGTTTTTTTCCCGTTATATACTCGTGAAAATCATGCGATATGTCTTGAATAGTTTCTATACTTCTGTCTTGAAGGTTTTGAAAATATCTGTATTTTCGCGTATCAGTATATCTCTCACTACGAAACCTATCATGAAAAAAATAATAACTCGCTAATTCAACTCTTACACTCTCATATTAATTCAAATTCTTGATTGATCTTTGGTTTCGTTTTTTGTTCTTTTTTTTGTATTTTGTACTGGATTCCGAAAGTTAGTCCACAGATGGTTAAATGATACATATATTATTGAAATAACAATCAAAAACACTGGAACATATGGAAATATTTCCATTTTTAAGGACAGACGGCACAGAAAAATCGCCGATTCCTTTCCAACACAATATATATATATATATATATATATATATATATATATATATATATATATATATATATATATATATTTCTTTATATGAATGGCGCATTGAATACACAAACATCAATGTTGTATATAATGATGCACAATTCAGCATCAATTCGTGCAACATTATTTGTACTAGATTTAAACCAACGATT
This sequence comes from Brachyptera putata, assembly GCA_907164805.1. Classification (NCBI taxonomy): domain Eukaryota; kingdom Metazoa; phylum Arthropoda; class Insecta; order Plecoptera; family Taeniopterygidae; genus Brachyptera; species Brachyptera putata. The sequence continues at coordinate 11,911,445 of OU015471.1, read as the reverse complement.
TCCCAAGGAATTTCAGCTCAAATAGATTTCAATACAAACACATGCAACATTACATTTCACGAATATCCACCCTGATGTCCCGATCGACTGTCTTTTCAACGATTTAGGATTACCAATCGATGGTGTCGAGTCGCCAAACGCATGCACATGTGAGATTGTATGTGTATGAGTGCATGTCTTTCTTACGTTGCGTTTTTTTTTTTAAATTGAATGTAATTGAAATGGGATTTTATAAATATAGTAATTAGTTTTCACTTATTTGAGTCATGAGATGCATCTTTTCTGAGTGAAGTTAAGTATAGCGACAGTCGGTTCGTGAACTACTGAATTTAACCTTTGACCCATGTGAGATATTGTAAAAATGGAAATAATATAACCTCGATAAAATGTGTTGGTATAGTAGGGCCTCTATATACCAACTCTGCGAACGCAGTACATGCCTCGTGTGAGTTGAGCAATGTATTTGTTTAATATATTGATGTAAAATATATATATATATATATATATATATATATATATATATATATATATATATATATATATATATATCCAATTATCCATATATATTTTTGGAATGTTGGAGAAATCTACGCACCACGGTTTCGAAAATATTACATCTTTCACATGCAGTCACTACCTGCGTTACGCATCAATAATTATTTTTACCTGGTGATAAATATTTGATCCGAATAAAAAAATTGAATGTCTATAAAACTTAATTGCAATAATTTGTATATCATTGTATTTGATCAAAGTCAGTGAAAAAACAGTTATTTTTTCGAGTGAGCCTATACTCTCCGTTTATGTTTCGTTTATGATAATTATTCTTGTGGATATTTTGAATTACAAATCTTCAATTCTACAAAATCTACTATACCGAAAGTTACAAAAATCTATTCAGTTCTGTAAAATGTTCTATATATGTGTGGTGGAGGCACAAACAAATGAACAGACAAACATACATACAAACAAAGAAACAAACATATATACACTTCTTTGAATCTAATGGAATTTTCATATTCATATTGACTTTTTTGGCAAAAAACATGGCCATCTCGGGTCATCCTCTATAGTACGCTGGCAGATAATCATTTACATCCAAATGATGATGGATTCACAAATTATTTATTATTGAACTATTGAGCAATTAGCGTTTATAATAACTTTGTAATTAGAAGGCTTAATTGGCAAAAACATGACCGACCACAGCCCCCATGACCGCTTTCTTTCCTAAATAGGGCTATCTACTCCGATCAACGTGTTTACAGCATCAACCCATTTGAAGTATTCGCTCCAAAATCAACTGTTTTTAATTTCACATACAGAAGGCTCCTGCTTCCAGTTTCGTAAACAGAAGGCCTATAATTACACGATTTTGATAGACAACAAAGTTGCAGTAGTCGAGTCTTAAATGTAGTTGATTGCGATTTATACACGACAGACGAAGGAGCGAAACACCCGCGCGCTAATGGTTTATGATAAGAGAGACACTGTCGATCGGAACCTTCATTTCTAGTGTCTACAATTTACACACGATAGATAAAAGCTCAAACCACCCGTGAACTAGTGATGTGGGATCAGGGGGACGGTCGATCGGGACCTTCATTTATCATGTGGATGGGCAAGGGAAACGTCAACAACTTCTAGAGACTTGATCACGATTAAAGAGTGGCAGTTTTAGGTTATGTTGGGACGATGATGGACTGTATTACGCCTCCTATATGTAGGTACTACATGCATGTTTGCGAAATATTTATAAATTATGTAGTTATTTATGATAAGGATTCCATGCTCTCCACTCCAAAATACTTTCACTTCGTTTCGTTTTTTTTATATTAAATTTTATTTACGTAATGATTGCATTTCCAATGTTTCGTTTCAAACAAAAATCATAAAGTAGGATTTGGAAGGAGACGATGGAAAATGGAAGAAATTTGAAATATCGAAGTTCTCCCAGTGCAAATGATGGAACTTATTATAGTGGTTCACTATATTCATAGTTCCTTAGTGAGCTATATTTCCATAAGTCTTTGCTTTTGCGTCGTTGAGATCGCCCTTGTGGTGCCCCGTCCAAACGGTTCTACCTTCCATATTTGAACGATCAAAGTTTTACATTCTTTATATAATTCAGAAATTAATATTTTTCAAAGTTTCTTCACTTGGAATGCAAGCAACAAATATTCGTGAGTAACGTATAGACAACCGGTTACTGACCAGTGCATTGCCAACATTCAAACAAAATTTGTATTATTTCCTGTCTAATAAATATTTAAAAATGAAGGTAAATGTTTTTTTAATAATAGTAATTAAATTGAAATGAGTATCATTATTGTGAGAGGTATAAATGTTTGAATGAAACGAAATGTATTAATTATATCAATAAATCATATTGGAGTTATAAATTATTCGTGGATTTCTCTTGATCGACCTTTGATCTTTTGACATTCTGTCTCTGACGCATCTGAAATGACCACCCTGATTCAGTGTTCTCATCCACAACTATCAAAATTTTTATATTAGCACTTGAAATTTCAGTTTGTCTTATTCTCTGAGTTAGTTAGAACAAATAGCATGGGTAACCATCCAGTTCCAGTAATTCCAGAAATAACTTTTTAATAATGTTTTTTAAATTGTTTTCTCCAATCATAGCTTCTCTAATAGTTTTGTTTTTCCTGATATGATTATTTGAGGAACATTTTATCTACTATAAATATTATTTTTCATTCCACGGAACAAAATTTATGATACATTCTCTTTCCTCCATATTAAGAATGAATTGAGGAAAAGTTACTGATTATATAACTCTCCAAGTAGGGCCTATAAGCATTTTTGTCTGTCTCGACGAACGGTAATTATTATTCAAAAATGTATACCGGTAGTTGATGTTTTGAAAAATATCAATGTGTAGGAAATTGTTTGATTTTTTTTCATCAAGTCATTGAGATAAATATCATATAAAACAATTGAAGAACATGTATATGGACGGATTATTTTGTATGTATATTGTATGAACTCTGGATTATTGACATATAACTTGAGAATCATCTCCAATTTTGTTCATACATTTTGATAAAATACAAATACCTATTGACGAATTGACACAAATATTCTACATTGTGTATTTTACTTCAAATAATTAAGATTTGGAGACGATGCTACGCATTTTTTGGGTATGATATTGATTTTTCTACAATCTTCATCAGCAACCTGTTTTCGTATTTGATCCAATTCAGTGCGTTACACGTCGGGAAAAAATATTACACAACAAAAAAATCAACATTTTTCCATGCTGGTAGACAGACAACCACCAAGAATCGTGAAATCAAAAGAACAGCGTGAAAATATCCAAGATTGATCCAATTAAACATAAAAAACTTGACCGATCTCATTAATAAAAATCATTTCGGAAAATCACATAGTTCCACGTTTTCTCGCACTAAAGCTCACGACTCAGTAACACAACGATCTTGCAGAGAAATTATAACCACAAATCTCAATTAAATCAAATTCTTAACCGTGTCCACACGGTCGATTGTTTCTGTTAACCAGCTGAAGAGACGGTCGTTCGGAACCTCAATTAAAACCTATTCTATCCATTTCTCTTCAACGTCAGTTTGATTGAATTACGTGTTCACGATGTTTAATGAAGAACAGAGTCAATAAATTATTTGATATATTTTTATTTGATCTTGTTTTTATAAGGTATTTGTTAATGCGTGACTTGATCCAATTCGAGTTGCAGGTAAAGTATAGTAGTTGATTGAGAGCTTGATGGTAATGAGTGAGTTTGTATAGACCTTGGTCGATGTAATAGGTTTATATTTATAAGGTATTATAGTTCAGCATTCGGTACATATGCCATGTAAGTCGAGATTGTGTATTAGTGGAAGGGGGAATCAATATGTATTAATATGTTCATATGAAAATGTTGAAAGTTGTGAATATTGCTTGAGAGATTTAGTTCAAAGTATAGAAGACATCAATATTCGTATGTTCGGTTCAGTTTAGTCTCAATACCAATGTAAGTACATGTCTGTGGGTATACCATAAAGACGGTTTATACTTATAATGTGTTCCGGACTTTTGTAAGTTGAAAGATTTTGCGGTCACAGACAACACAGTCCAGGTGTCAAAGTTTATTGTTTCTAATATAAAATAGTCGATGGATAATTATTTATATTGGTCACCAGACCGCCTCGAAGTCTTGAAACAACCAAGAGGTACCGTTTCTAAACGGTCTTATCGCTTCATCCTTTGCCTCAATTAAGAGAACTGTGTATCAAGATTTCGATGTTGAAAACTACGAGCTATAATAAGATATTTGGATGTCAAGTTTCATGAAATCTGTTCTCTCGTTTACATTTATTTTTCACTAGCTATGTCTACGATAAAGTTGATTTTTCGCTTCGCTCATCCAATTATTATTCGATTAATTTTTCATCAGACAACCGTCCTCTTTTCATGGATGCACGTATACTACTCGCTATATATCCTTCATTGTTTCCCGAACGTCAGTTCCGAGTGTGTGATACCTCCGAACAGCCGTGTCGAGTGTGTCTAAAACAGTTGCCATACCTTCCCAGCCACGTTACCTGCTCCTGACTAGAGATGTGATCTATTGCTCTTATACGGAACGGCAAGAGAATCTTAATCGACCAATAAGTGATTTACTAAAACGTGAATCCGTTTTAGATTTCATTAAAAGGTTATGGGAAGAACCTATATTAATGTCGTGGCTGGAAATGGAGAGCTAAATGTTTATGTTAATATGAGTTATATTAGCATATTGTTTCTGGTAAAAATATCAATTTGTTATGCGCTTGTATCCGCGAGAGATGAAGGAGCGAAACACCTGAGCGTTAGTCATGCGGGAGAGGGAAGACGGTCGATCGGAAGCCAACTCGTGTGAATACAAGTACAGTGGTATTGAAGAGAAATGAAGGCTTGAAACGTTCGTGCGCTAGTGATGTGTGATAGAGGGTACGGTCCATCGGAACCTTCATATTTTGTGGATACAAGTTAGACTCAAGACATGAAGGCTTGAACCACCAGCGCGCCAGTGGTGTGGGGTAGGGAAGACGCTCGATCGAAATTTCCACCTTTCTGGATGTAAATATAATTATGTTGTATCGACAAGAAATGAAGGCTTGAACCACCCGTGCGCTCGTGATATGGGATAGCGGGAACGGTCTATCAAAACCTTTATCTGTCGTGGATTCAACAATACATTGTATATAAGACAAGGTCGTCTCAAACCTCTCACTTGGTTTGTAAAGGTAACCAATGGTTACTGTCACCTGTTATCGGCCCCGTTTCCATTATGGTAAATGTTATAGAAAACGGCCGATGAGACGTAGGCCTATGTTGTGGGCTTCGTTCAAGTAACTTCACTCACTATTAAAAGCGACAGGCAACAATGTCCATCAACCGATATTAACTAGTACAACAATATGTGTTATTTTCACAAGTCACTGTGTTGTTAATGTTCCGTAGCTCAATCAACTAAGGATCCGCTTCAGAAACAAATGTCTCCGTCGTTTGTAGGTTCGAGTCCTGTATAAGGCATAGATTTTTATGGACGTCCTTTCACGTAATGAAGCACTTGTATTCCATTTTTCGTACCCCCGAATAACCTAGTAGTTGGTGGGGTTGTTACAAGAACAATCGGCCTTCAACCCATCTCAACCCTAAGTGACGTCAGACACATAAAAACAACAAAAACAACAGTACATATTGTTTGTGTCCCTACAGAAATGATGTATCTCCTGTTGGGTGGTAAGATCGCTCCTGTGGTCCTGTCCGAACGACCCTACCTTTTCATTCTTGACTTCGTCAAACTTCACATGTTGAGTCTTCGATGTGAACGATTTTTTTGAATTAACATCAACTTCGAAAACTTTATCATAAAGCGATTGGTTCCCAATGAAGCGAAGGATGACCATTTAGGATCGTTTGAACGGGTAACCACATGGGCGATCTTACCACCCCAATAAAACTTGAAGTGAAATTTAAAAAAATATCATTGATTAAATCAAGTTAACAATAAAATCAAATACACACTATTGAAAATTAAAATTACAGACTGTGAAAAAAAAAATATTTGCAACAATGTAGATTCGACAAAAACTATAACCTGATTATCTCCAAAGTAATATTGATTACAATTTCTCCCACCAGGATGCACTCTAATTACATTTCCTCTCCAAGTCATAACACTTGTTGCTGGTCAAATCGCACACTCCGCCAGACCGACCTCTCTGGCTCGGCCGATCAATTAATCACAGCCGCACCATCTGTCCGAATCAACCAGGCCGTGGCAGTAATGTCAAACACGTATTATTAATAAAATGATTTCTAAAATACGCGCGAGTTGATCCTAGAGGCCGTGATGTGGTTGGGACAGCCGCGGTCAAAGGTCAACCAACACCTCAATTAGCACGTTTAGTTAGAATCGTATGCATGAGACATGAATGAGGGAAACGACCGTGCGTCAATGTTGTAGGATATGGGGGCGGTCGATCGGAGCATTCTACCCTGGATATTGTGTTGTATTTATGAGAGGTGCAGGTTTGGAACATACGTGCGTTTAGGGTGTGCGATAGGAGAGACTTTCGATCGGAACCTTCATCTCACGTGGCTACAAGTTGAAGTAGAGATGAATTCTTGCATCACCCGGTCGTCAGTGGTGTGCGATGGGAGAGACGTTCGATCGGAACCTTCATATCTTGTTGATACATGTATATTATCCGAGTAATTTATTATGTCCAGGCGTACTAACAGTCAGAGAAAGTCCATGTTCGTCGTGGAATATTATTATTACCATTATTATTATCATTATAACAATTCGTCTGACAGAAGGTGGATTGATAATTAATCAAAATTAAAATCAATCTGTTTGGTTTATTTGATAGCTGAAACAATACGTAAGTGATTGCAGGAATTAGTCTCGATTAATTAATTATCGATTGTCATAAATTAGATTGTGATTTAACTTTTTTTTTCTATTGCACTTATGAGAAAGTAAAATAATTCATTGGTTCAATTCCGTATTTATATATGTATATATATATATATATATATATATATATATATATATATATATATATATATATATATATATATATATATATATATATATATATATATATATATATATATATATATATATATATATATATATATATATATATAGTTCAAAACATTGGTTTCTTAAAAAGTATATAATTTTTTGCCATTACTATTTAGCAGTTGAAGTAAGATTCATCAATTGGTGATAGCTATAGGATAGTGTTGTGACTGGATAGTTTTTCATCTATCTAGACTCTAAAGTAACGTATACATGCGTTTTTTCTATCTAGGTGTGGTGAGATAAGGTTTGAAACTCTATTAAATCATCCAGAAAATAGTGAAGATGAAAATTAAGTAGGCCTATTATCTTTCGTAATAATTTCAAGATTATTATGCATATAAAGCTCGGTTTTACCGGTCTTAGTTACGTACTAATCCTAATCCACTATAACTACTAGTTAAAGTAACGAAAATAACATATGCAACCAATGATGATCACAAGTTAATCCACTATCTTCCACTAACGATCAATTCTTAAAACCGGGGCCAAGTGCTATCAGATGACAAAATTTTCATCTAGATTATAAAAAGATAACACATGTATGAAATTCTGTATCTAGGTGCGTGAACAATGTAAATTCGTTAGAACCATTGACTGAGATTACACACTCAAGACGTCCCATGTAAGTTGGACCTACGTCGCGAGATTCCGGACTATTAGCTTGAGCCCCGTGTTGTAAACACGAGTCAACACAACCGCTCCCTCGCGTACGTCGTATTCCTTTGACACATAGAGCTCGGCCGTGCCGAATGACTCTCCAGTTTTGCGGCCATAACCAAACAACCCCAGCCGGTCGTCGTGAAGGACACTGCGACTTGATCGAGTGCGCCATGCCCTGCCGTCTCCTCTTGCGTCCCTACCCCTCACGCCCCTACGCACTGGAATCCAGCGTGACTTACAGATAAAGAGAGAGACAGACAGAACAGCGAAACTCCATGTATAATTTCCTGAAGTTACGTCAATCATCGCCGCTCAATCCTAGAGCGCTGCGAGCAGTAGAGTTGAAGACTTGGCAAACAAGGCACGCATCCAAGTTATACCGTCGACTGAAGCACAATCGCCGAAACGATTTTCAGCACTCTTAGCGGTGATTGACGGTACTACAGGGTAAGGGATGTGGGAGGGGTATAGAGGCAAAGTAGTGGTGATGAGAGTGGGATGAATATTAATTTAACGTTGGTTGAATTGTCTTTGTGTATCTCTCTGGTCAATTGTTTTACTTCACTTCTAGGTAAACACTTCCTTTTTCCCACTGTTTTCTTTCTCCTAGGTAAGCATTAATCCTTTTGTATAGATATAGAGAGATTTGGATGCTGTACATTGAATCAAAGATTGAATAATACTAAAGAATACTAGTGGTCAATTGACATTCACGATGGTTTTTCTTTTTTCATATCCCTTCTACTATTCATTACACATCTCTACCAATACCAACATAATAAAGAGAAACTCACACACATGCAACCATCCTGATTGATTAACCAACTATTAAACCTAAAAAAACTAGATCATACAAAAATAAATCAGCCATCAATTTCATACCAACTGTATATAGGTACACTACTTTTGTACCTTGTCACTTCGAGATTGATTTACTGCGCATTACCTTCTGCGCACAACTCGTTCAACTTGATGGAATAATGTTGTTAAATATATTACTCGACCTGTCAATATGCGTATACCTGTCCGAACGGATGTTTTAGGGTATCATCTACCATGAACGATCGAGCGTTTGCAGAAGGATTTTATTTACAATATTAATCAACTGTCAATATATATCGAGGTTCGATCGGGTGGTTCAGGGTATGATTCAATAAGGGCGATCGGTGTTTTCGAGCAGGTCATTAGTTATAAATAAAGTATTCTTCACTGTTGATTGGTATGGAGGTTCGATCAGGTGTCTCAGGGTAAGATTCAACCAGGGCGATCGGTGGTTTCGAGCAGGATCAGTTGGAACAGGGTTGAACCTGGTTTGCGACCAGGTGTTAATGTCAATGAGTATATTGATGGTTTATTGAGTGAACTAGTCGAGTTGAAATACTAGTTTATCGTGATTAAAATAGAGAATCGAGGTAATAACGTATTTATTGTTTGACCCAACCCTGATAAGCGATTTATTCTTACAGACAATTGTTTTTTATTATAAATCTATAGAATAATAATGGCTACAGAGACGAGTAGATTCTGAGTCGTTGGCGTACTGAAAAGTTATCGGGAGGTCGGACTTCGATCCTCGCCGTGGTTGAATGTTCTGACTGATATGCGTCGTGGATCCTCCAGTCGTTATATTCATTCCCATTTATTTACCCCCAGCATCGAAAACAGATCCATAAATAACTTTTCCACTTATTATTCCATCATATCATTCACTATTCCATGACGCGAATAGATCTTGGTTATCAGTCGAGTGCGTCGTTAAACCCAGTAAGAATGGAATAATACTTCATATAGGCCTATTCATAAACACACATTTCACAAGAAGACTACATTGAGCATGTTCAATGTCTCATTCTATATGGAATTATATTCCTCGCTATTGATATTTTCATCATAAATCTATCAGTTCAGCAATTAGCTGAAATTGAATTGAAGCAAAAAATAGAGAAAATAAAATAAAAAAATGAAAATAAAATGAAATAAAATTGAAGCATTATTCAGCGTTCATTGATTCAGTTGAATTAATAGTATGCCCATTATATCATTCAATTTTGAGTCTGTATCTTCAATTTGCGAAAGCATATTTCAGCATTATTGTGTGGCGCATTTGCATCATATAGGCCTACGAAGATATTTCCATCTCGGTTCATGAACACATTATAACACATCACCGGAAATACTGAAATTTCCACTAAATCCAAGCAATACCTCTATCTAAAGTGTCGGCACAACCAGTAATCGAACCCACGTCCTACCACGCGGCTACCTGTGCGGTCTCTACGCGGTGGTGGGGATAACTAGATCAACTCTGTAAGGCCGGTCATCGTACAGAGGTCATTCAGAGGTCATCAACGGCGAGGTGGTCACTGTTAACTGTAGCATGCATGTTATTCCCCTTCGAGCCATTTCACTGCTACCTAGATCGCATACTTGCATGGATACAGTCATGGGATGTGGCCGATTTCAAAACAATCATATTATATTTCTTCGATTCTTTTTCATTTCGAGAGAAGAAGGTCTACCAACATATCAGATACAAGTATAACCATTATATTTAGTGTTATGATATTTCAGGACGAGGATTACGATAACAAATGAAACTACATCTTTCAAAGGCGTTGGAACTTCAAAATGACAGCAAGTTTAAAATATCACTTCACGTGTTTTGTAGTTATTCGATTGGTAGATGATATTCTTCTTTGCCAGCCAGTATATCGCGAGAGATAACAGGTCGTGTCGTCCATCAGCTAAACAATTTGAACATCTTGATGGGTGATTACATAATTAGCGGAAACTTTGAAAGTTCAACTATTGTAGGATGTAGTTGTTTTCCTTTGCATAAACCTCGCCATGAAGAGTTATCACAGAAAAGTTATTCTTCTTATAGCTGATTATAGGATGAGTAGAATGAAAGTTTTGGTTTTAGTTAGCTATACAATAAGTTTTGAGAAAAGTTATCGTAACTTCCGTTCGTCAGAAGTATCAATATTATTCTATACATTTTTGAACTCTCCATTAAAATAGCACCAAACTACTCACTCCTCCCTCCTCTACGTATTAACACTGCATTATTTGAATCAAGAAATCATCGACACATTCAAATATATTTGTTGTTTCATCAGATTTCAATGGTTCGTAACCAGCACATTTAGCGCAGTGGTTAGCACGCTCGCTTCTTGTGATCTGGTAGGCGACGGGAACTTCGGACCCAGTTCGATCCCCGCCGCCGACCATCTTTACAGGGGTTTTTCGTGGTTTCCCTCTGTAGTCTAGGCTAATGCCGGGATGGCTCCCACAATAAGTCGGCCACGACCGCTTCCTTCCCACTATCCTTCCCATTAACCAGGAAACCTTCATCTTTCAACCGGGAAACATCTTTCAACCCTTTCAACCGGGAAACATCCCATCACCCCATTAATCATCCATCCGACGCCAATAGACCTTCGCTGTCATTACAGTGCGTCGTTGAACCCAATATAAAAAAAAAAAAAAAAAAATGGTTCGTATATGTTATTCTGTGGCCTCGTGCAACTCTTTGTATGCGTACTAAGAACATTCAATTAATAGTAACTAATATATTTCATGTTAAATCCTCGTTTAACTATCAGTCAAGTTAAATCTGTAACTCACGCAATCCTTCACGCATTTAGCAGTTAATTATCGTTGATGGAGTTAATCAGACCGTATAACGAAATTCGAGTTTATTTTCGAACTTTCGAATAATCAAGCACGATTTTTATTTTTTGTGTTAACATTTCGAACTTCTCACAAAGTTTTGTTAATTATTGAGGCTAAGGATGACGGGGTAGGATCGTTTGGACGTGACACAACAAGAGCCTTCTTATCACTTCAGAGGATTGACATTTATAATGTCACAATTAAACAAACTTGTAGAAATGAATTGTAAGAAAATAATTGGATAATGTATGGGTACCGTAATAGATAGAAAATTGAAAAAATCCAACGAATTTGACTATTCAAAATGGAATGAAATGGAATGATGATCTAGAAAGAATGACGTCAAACTAAGTTATATTATTACACACAGAGATGATTATGTTGAAGTTGCTCGGGCTCCCAGTATATTTCAAAATTCTTCATTGAAACCTAACTTTTCCAGGGATAACTAACGATTATATCACCAACTGGAAAAATCTCCAATTGTTTCAGTTGGTATAGAATTTATTCTAATATGAATCAGTGTATCGAGCAATTGTTATAGCCAATATATTATCCATATGTAATAGCATCTAGTCAGTTTAACATTAATACAAACTATAAAACTGTATATACAAAAAATAGAATAAATTCCAAGAAGTTATGAGAATAATTTTTATTTTTGTTATTTTTGATACCGATCCAAATTCGAACTAATCTTATCCTAAAGAAACGACAGCTCATTGGATTCCTCAGCCGTTGGTGTTCCATGCATCGGTGCATTTAACCATTCAAAGATGCACTTAAAGTGCTCTCAAACTTCTTACTCTCAGCAATCATCTTCAAACTGCAGTTCTGATGCACTCATGTCATATAACGTTAGCAGATCTCAGCTCACAGGTACAGTCGTTGTCATGAAAATCTAGACGTGGTTGAGAAAGTGCTTGGATTTATTCGATAGATTAGCGGCGTGTGGTTGGATTATTCCTAATACCAATGTTGCTAGTGTCCGGATATATCGCAAAAACAGTTTACATTGTGTTCCGGACTTTCAGCAACTGAAGACTTTTATCTGCGACGAAGAAGTGTGGTCACAGACAGCGTAGACCTGGTGTCAAAGTTCTTTGCTTTAATTTAAAATAATAATAAAATGGGGCGGTAAGATCGCCCTTGTGGTGCCCCGTCCAAACGATCCTACTCTCATCCTTAGCCTTAATAGGGGAACAATGATTTTGTATCAAGTTTCGATGTTATTAAAAAAAAAAAAAGATTATCGGCTAAAGATGACCGCGGATTATTATTTGTCCATCTAGATTATTCAGAGATACCCTGAGTGGTTCAAGAGTCCATGGGAGTCGATTTAGCGAAATATTAGTTTTCTTGGTGATGATTTCTGAACGATAAGAGATATTGGAATTCTGATAAAGAGGAAACAGGATATTCCCAATATAACTTCAAGATGCTATATTATCTATATAAAAGGCTAAGCGTGTCTGTCTGTCGGTCTGTCTGGTCTGTCTATATAACATTGAGGGTAGATGAACCAGAGGATGTTACAATGCTTCTTGATATTTAATTTTGACATCGATTTTAACAAACAAAAATACCGTCGTCATATTTACTTAGCTTTTGAAAAAATGTAGCACCATTGATTTCTCTGGATGAGATTCATGAATATGAGCACAACTACATCTTTCAAAAGTGTTAAAATATAAAAAATGCAGCTAGTTTCCCCATATACAATGACCAAAGATTTTGGATTCATTCATTTGGTATAGACAAACTTTTTTTCGTGAATACAAGTATGATATTATTATTATTATTTCGCTTCTGAAATATGTAGTTGTGTATCTATTCGTGAATTCTAGTTGAGACGGGTATAGATTACATGCAAGAGTCATTTCGATTTCCGTCAAGATCGAAAAGCGGACTGGATCAGTCGTTAGTGCGCTGAACAGTCATTCAGAAGACCGATGCTCGATTCCTTCCAGTCGCACATTTCGATAACGGATTTTCTTACTCGAGTGTTTCATTAAAATGAGGACTGGAATGGTTCTCTATATTTCAAACCACGTCCGATACCTTCCCACCTAGACATCGGGAAGATCTTGTGCACTCATGTATTCCCAAGTAGCAAAAAACTCCTTTAGAAAAATCAGTGACCCTCTAAAAATACTCTTTTCATATGAGTTTTCTTTCATTCTTTCGTTCTTGGAACGGAATGGCGATGTGTTTTTGAATATAAACGTGATCTGTACTAGGCCTATAATTTGTATTGAATTTGCTTTGGTGGTGTTGCAAATTATATCTCGGAAATAAAGAAAAATAATTCTTCTAAATCTCTCTGTCTAATCTTGTTTCCAGCACGGCTGAATGCATTCGGTTTCAATACCGAGCACTTTGCGATTTATTCCTAAACTACATCGAAACAATTACGAAAAAGAAGTATTTCTTTGATTTATTCTAAAAACTGATCAGTGAATCGAAGGTGAATGTAAGAGATTGTTAGTCTGTATGTTTGTTGTAATTTATTCTGCAGTTGAGTGAGAAGAGGTTTTCATTTTTTTCAAATGTCGTGTTCAATGCTTCATTACATGCACTTGTCAACACCTTCTGTGTCCACAGATTCGATTTGAAGACTGCATTCAACAAATGCATTTCATTCTTTATTTCCCTCGCTCATTTCTCTCTCTCTCTCTCTCTCTCTCTCTCTCTCTTTCTCTCTCTCTCTCTCTCCCTCTTCTATTTACTATATATTCTTTTGTTATTGGATTGTTAGCTAGGGAGGAACTTTTTCAGTTAAAAGTACAAAATGGTGATTCAGTAGAATTCCTTTCAAAAGCCAGAGCGAATAACAAAAAAGATGGTAACAGCTGAACATGGCATTCACAAAAATAAAGACTAGCTCTCATAAAAATCAATTCATTTGTATATTTTTCAATTACAAAATACAGGGTGAGATATCTATGGTTTCTATTTAAAATCTCACACATTTTTGTAATGAGTGTACAACTTTTCTTAAATTGCGTTCTCCAATCACATCTTCAGAACTCTTATATTTGCCTCCAACTTTTCTAGTTGCTTTGTTTTCATTTTTCAGTTGCTAAACTGACGAATGTACTTAAAGACTTCATCCAAGTGATGTCACACATTGTTGTAAAGTAAACTACAATATCCCTTTCTCCAATCGCAACTTTTTCATTGGTTTGTTTTCTCTTAACAGTTCTTTAGTTGCTGGTAACCTGACAAACACGCCAGCTCCCTGTATATTGACACTTAGCAACTAACTTAATCGACGACATGTAATAGAAGTAATTAGATATAGGCCCAAATGAGTACAAACAGTTAATTTAGTATGAATGTGTTGATTGGGAAATAATGTTAACAAGTTCGCAATGAAGAAAACTAAAGAAAACTAAACTTACTATTAAAGCAAAGCATCTCGAGATAGGATCCTTCTGTCAAGGAGGATGACCACAACGTAGTAAATACGTTAATCAACTGTCTAACTTGTCTCAATATTTTATTTTTTCTATTTTTCAGGTAAGTTTCAAAGAGTTCGCTCCAAGATCAGTGACATTGTGTTCTACTAAATCGACTGATTATTGAACAACTGACTACTATAGCGACCGTCGAGTGAGTAGAGATCATAAATATGAATCAACAATTCAACAATTCATTTATTTGTGCAGTCTTAACCGCGGAAACATATGTTTTCGAGTGCCTATTTTTTCTCTAAATTTATGTCGGTTCAATAGTGAGAGGTGATGTTCGGGCCACTGAGCCATCACGGACAGTTTCACTTGATTATTGTTTTAAAAAAGATCTCACATAAAATATAAAACCGAGAAGCGTAGATCTATCACTAGCAAGATGAACTGTCATTCAGGACACCCGAGGATCGAATCCCGTCATTGGCGACCATCCTGTTAGAGATGCAACGTGGTTTCTCTCAGTAGTTGAGATGAATACTGGAATAGTTCCTTGAAAACAGGTCCCAACTTTTTCCTTCCCACTGTCTATAACATCAGATTGAATAACTATTTATCTCATCTCCTTATCACCTCTTATATCTCTAATCAACATCAAAAGATCTAATTCAACAGTGCAGTGCGTCATGAACCTATTGAATAAATAAATACAACATTAATTGAATAAATGAGTGAATAAAATAGAAGAACTCTCCGTATATCTCCGAGTCATGCATTAAAAGACGATTTACATAAAGTATAAAAAGCAGATCGGCGCTATTTCTGTAATTTACTGCCAGTGTAGTGGATGCTATACAGCTCAAACCACGTTTACATTCCTGATAGTTCTTCTTCTTTCTATCAACACTCTCTGTCTCTCTCCATCTCAGAGTGTCACTTGTTGTAAAAAGCAGTTTGAATTGCCGTCACAGACAAACGCCAAGAAAGAGAGAGAGATAATGAGAGAGAGAACGAAAAAGAGATAGAGAGAGAGAGAAAGAAAGAGAAAGAGAGAGAGAGAGAGAGAGAGGAATGAAAAAGAGAGAGACAAAAAGAGAGAGAGAGACAAAGAGAGAGAGAGAGAGAGAGAGAGAAAGAGAGAGAAGAAGAGAGGAAGAGAGAGAAGAAGTGATAGATAGATAGACTTCAAGAGGATAAAGGAGAGTGTGAGAGAGAGAGCGAAAAGAGAGAGGGGTAATGATAGAGATAGCGTGATTATTGAAGGAAAAAGAGAGAGAGAAATGCAGAGAGAGGGAGAGTGAGAGAGGGAGGGCTAGCAGAGAGAGGAGGAGAGAGAACAAAAGGGAGAGGGAGAGAGATAGAGAGATATAGATAAAGAGAGAGAGAGAGTTCGATACACTAACTACTGCCACTGATACGATCTCATCAAGTACAGTGCCACTTATCGCCACTTAACATCGGTACTCTTGTCACTTTCAAATGACATTAAAGCAACTCGCGGCAACAGGTAATACTCTCTATACTACTGTCTTCTACTGTCTTCTACTGCCTACTACTGTCTACAACTTGTTGTCGCATACCCGACTGATAGCATAATGAATTAACTTATTCCACATCAACATCTGTGGTTATTTATGCACATGCTGCCATTTACTTCAGTTGTTTCGCACTTAAATCTGTTCAAAAGATCGCAATTCAAAGTATCTAGTGTGTACATATAAATATGTATTCATCTATTGATATCAATTGTGTGGTTCTCATGGATATTTTTTCCCCAACGTTTCAACTTATTTTTACGGTGATTATTGTGTCAGTATATTTTATAATTTCGAATTTTTCAATATCGTTCGTATTCTCTGCGACAATGATCTGTGAACACGCAGGTTGAAACGTTGGATGAATGAAAATAATAAAAACAACACACTTTGTGTCCGAAGATATTCAAGATGATATTTCTATCCTCTTGGGAGGCTAGATATATGTATGCATCTCAACCGTGAATCCGCTTTGAAGAAAATTAGTACTTTGGATGCATTACCTTTCATATTCAGCAGTTATTATGTCAAATAAATGCAATGAAATGCAAGTGGACCTAATATCAAAAACATGAAACATGACATAGGATTGAATATAGTTACAAATATTTGTAGACTCCAATCAGATTATATTCTATTATTTCCATAAATCGAGGTAACTACAATCTATAACTACACAGAAAATACTCTCAATTTGTATTTGTACTTTTTTTTTATGAACATAAAAACTTGATACAAAATCATTGTTTCTCAAATAATTATATGGATGAAAGGTAGGATCGTTCGGCCGTCTACCACAGAGGCGATCTCACCACCACAATGTTGTAACAGGCCACTTCGTTTTAAAGTGTTCGAATAATCGTATTTCCTTGCGTTGGTCGAAACCCGGCACCTCCACCCATGTTATACAGACGACCGATTTTTTTTTTAAATATCAAGACCATGATTTTTCATCATATCAAATCAATGTAAACAAGGGATAGAATTGAATTTTCAAATATATCATCCCATTCAAATTAATTACTTGATTATTTGCTACATAAAGACCTTCATTGTGTTACAGTACGACGACTCGAAACACTCTACGGTCAGTGATAATGGATAGGAGGAACAGCCAATTGTCTAGTCATTAGTATCTTACAGACAGGACCACCTCGCTCGGTCATGTTCAAGCACTTGTACCTGGTTGTTTTTACCGAGTTACACTAGTGTTCTAGTGTTAGTGTCTGTAGCGTACTAGTGTTAGTGTCTGTAGCGTATACTAGTGATCTGTATAAACGGTTAACAAGGTGTATAAAGCTAATTCACAGACCACCCACACGACTTGAGATGGTATATCTAATAGCAGTGACTATAACGTATCATGGTCAAGTGCTGAGTTCGAATCCTGATTCAATATTAGTTTTATTGAATGCGCTTTACAGATTGAATCACAAAATCGATTCACATGGAAATGTGTTAATGCTTTTCTCATCGTTTTCTTCAGAACTGAATAGTTTTGGACATAAGTAGAACGGGCGAGTAAAATTTGAGAAAACAAATCATGGGAATTTTGAAAATACTGATGAAACTGACAACAATGACAAATTTGTAATTAATGTTCTTTGTCCAATTTGAGCGCACTTTTTTCTAATACTTACCGTAAGTTCTGAAGTTTACCGCTAGGAGCGATACTGAAATGTTTCCTCTGGAATTGTACATTACATAGAACATTACAGAGTAAGCCTATGTACATTTAAATAGTGTATTACAGTCGACTGTTTGACCACCCGCATTCATTCACTGATAGCATCTCGTTGTTTTACATAATGTCAATCTACTGGAGCTAATAGCATGTTCGAACTAGTATACGTGTACCCATGAACGAAGGTTTCGTTCGACCGTCGCCTGTATCCCACATCACTAGCGCACGGGTGGTTCAAGCCTTCATCCTTCGTGGATACAATTAATATTAAATGGACTGAGTATCAAAACTGCATCGACTGTGCACAGAAGGCGCTGCATCGCGACTTTTATTTTTATCTTTGTCAAGTTGCAATCGTGAGACAAGTACTTTTGTTAGTGTGTTCGGAATTGTGTGTTTGTGTAATGAAGTATCACCGTGCCCCAATTAGAACCAAAGATGACAAGGTAGGATCGTTCGGACGGCTACCACAAGGACGAGTTTACAATCCTAAATAACATAATCATTGGTTGATGTAACTAAATCGATACATTATTTAATAAGCTATAGGTTGTTCAGATATGAGAACCATTGAAAACAAGAAATGAATTCCTAAACTTCTTGCCGTTCTTCATCTTTTCCTGCGTTTATTCTTATAATATAATTTTTATTTCAAATATCAACAATTTAAATTAAAAAATATAAAAACCATCATAGATAAATAATGAATAGACCGATGTTCTAACTGTACATACTCAGCGACCGCAGCAATAAATAATCATTTAAATATAATTAAACGTTATAAAACGTTAAGTGAACGGTTTTATAGTCCGGTGATTGAAGTTTCACATGAACCTAGTCGTTATCGAATCGTTAACGGGTCGTTAACGCAGGGTTGTTAAATAGTAAAAAGTCTAGACGACTCTATCTAAACAGCTGGAAATGTGTTGTTGTTGTTATATGTACAATGATTAACTATCAGAATGCTCGCTTCACCGTATCAATGTTGTTTATTATTTTTTATTTCAATTTATCAGTAATTGAATAGTGATTTTTTTTACATCATAACTTGTTGAAAAAAATTCATTTTCTCCAATTAAGGCTTAGAATGGTATGTAGGAACGTTCAGACGGGGCACCACAAGGGCGATCTACAACATGTAAGAATAATTGATGACAATACAGCTCATTTAACGAATAGAAATGATGATATTGAAGGAATTTTGAGTTGATAGTTTCAGGGATAGTGAGCAGCAGTTCAAACATTGGCATGAGGGGGATCGATTAGGGGATCTTTTGTCTTTTAATTAACTCGATCTGAATTTCTGTCTTGTTATTGAATTTTTCTTCGTACTGTATTTATTTTAATATTCTGTGATATCTGAATATGTTTAGATATATGTATTCATTTGTA